>OX411781.1:1217500-2417500 GCA_948252455.1 Acleris cristana | reverse complement strand
GACGCTGCGTCGCTATTTGCACAGTGTGACTAGACAGAAATAGAAATGCCGCAGACGGTTGTCCGAATCGTTTAGATCAGGCGTATTATTGCACCCTTATCTCCCGTTTGAACCTGAGGCTCTACTTTGAAATCCGTAATTCGAACTTCGTCTATTGCTATCCCTTTTGCTCTCACCGCGTCACTTATACGCAAGAAAGTGATGGGGCGAACCGAAGTTCGAATTACTGATTTCAAAGTAGAGCCCCTGTCGTCTGCATACCGTAAAACTACACAACTAAGTATGGTCCTGGCCTACAACAATAGTCCAATTTTACATATCACATTATTCTAAAAATATAATAGTTTCAGCTATAGCTAGAGTTTAAAACAATCGATTTTAGGCCAAACAGTACATAAACCCAGCAATAATAGCAGTAAAGTATCATATTTTAGAATGATGTAATGAGGAAAATTGGATTATTGTTGCAGGCTAGGATGGTGCCGTTTCCGTGTGGTGCCGGGTTTAGAATGTTGCCACTCCATGTCTTCCCGTGGATGTCGTATGAGACGACTAAGGGACTAAAGGCTGTGTAGTGCTGTTAGGCGATGGGTTTGCAACCTGTCACTAATACACTGGATAACATCTTAGCCTGGTTGTGCAAAATGTGATCACAGAATTATCAACAGGTTTTTGGAGTTGTTGGTGAATCTGTGGCTCTGCCTACCCCACTCTGGGAATGAAGGCGTGAGTTTATGTTATGTTATGTTATGTGTGTTATGCTAGGATCATAGTTGTGTAGTTTTACGGTACCCACTATTCTGTTGTAATATACTTAATGAACCAGGTATTGCTAACAATTACCTTTGAAATAAATGTTTAGGTGTACGCGTTATCAAAACGATTTGAAAACACTGTTGTCTTCGACTAGGTACAGTCAAAAGCACTAATATCTGTACGGTCATCGCGCCAAACATATTCAGACCTTATTATCAATGGCATAAGTACGTGTACATATTTTTGACGCTTTGGGAACATATAATATATATGTCTAATATATATTTAAGGCATTGACTGTACACAAATGATATAAAGAATTGTACAATGCGAGAGTTTATATGTATGACTGTCACTATTCAGAAAATATTAAATTCGATTTCAATGAAATTTAGCATAGCTTTAACTGCTGGCTTTTTATAAATCACAAAATCTTTAATTATAAATAAATATGTGTCAGGATGGCGGATGGACCTCAGGAATTTTAAGGTAATGTTTTAAAGATAGTAATTTTTACCTGCTGTGTACCTTTCATACAAAATTGTGTATCTCTCTCCAAAAGGAACTATATCCATTAATTAAAATGACGAAGATAAAGTACGTTGAAGTTTCGTGTGAGGTGGGATGGCGGGTGGACAATTAAAATGTACGATACATTAAACTATTAAACCGATTGAATTGTAAAGCTACATTGACAATGAGGAATGGCACGTTATAAAATAGCAGCTATAAATCGCGAGGTACACCTTATCACTGCTCTGATTGGTCAAAACGGTTATGGATGGACGCGAATAACTATAGCGTATAGGTAGTTACTTTATCGAGCGCAAATGACTTTTGTAAATCCTTATATTTTTTTTAATAAACAGATAAAAACTGTTACGTATTAGCGACGAATTCGTCTGACACGCTTTTTTAGAGTGTAGCTTAAATTAATGAATTTTAAAAGTTTAAATAAGTATGCTTTTCGTTTTTTTTAGTGTTACAAGCATCGTTTTGAAGTTTTTGAGAAAATAAATGAAAATTTACGAGTTATTAAAACAGTTTTTTTAATACTGAATTTGTTATTTTTAGTATAGTCTACGTACCTACTTTATGAAAACTTATAACAATCAATCAATCAACTCGCATTATTACGCAACTATATGTCGTTTTTTTTACATAGTTTTTCTATCATCTAAAAATAGAATAACACCCCAACTTAACAGGAGTGCAGTACCCTTACCATGAGTTACAATTACCGTACTCGCTAGAGTCGAATGCTCTGTCCCTCACAATATTCTTATAGAGTACAAGGGACGAGCATTCGACTCGTTAGCGAGTACGGTAATATACGGCTGTGTACTGGGTAAAAATAAAAATAAAAAATTCTAATTAGTCCGTCAGTACGGTTATCAAAAAATATTGAACACGTATTTTTTGCTTTATCAAATCAATCAAAATTGACAAAAATAACGCGCATCGAAGTTCGGGAGTATGGGGGCTCGTGATGTCACAACGAGGTATAAAGTGTGCCACGCCACGGCGTGACGTCACACGAAAATTCGTAATTTTTTAGGTTCCGTACCCAAAGGGTAAAAACGGGACCCTATTACTAAGACTGTCCGTCAGTCAGTCTGTCTGTCACCAGACTGTATCTCATGAACCGTGATAGCTAGACAGTTGTAATTTTCACAGATGATATATTTCTGTTGCCGCTATAACAACAAACATTAATAAAAACAGAATAAAATAAATATTAAAATGGGCCTCCCATACACCAAACGTGATTTTTGGCCGTTTTTTTCGATAGTAATAACGGCAACTGGTATCGTCTAATTTTGTAAACATAATAGTACGAAACCCTTCTTGCGCGAGTCCGACTCACACAAGGCCGGTTTTTTTTTTAAATTGACAAATGAAAAAATATGTGTTCAACAAGGAGTGAAGTTAATACATTTAATATAATACAATTAAAAGTTAAAACTAAGCTTATTTAAATTAAAATAAAAACTAAGCTACTCAAATATTAAAGACGTAAATAATAATCACCACTTTTTTTTCTTTTTTATTTTGTTCAATATTTTTTGATAATTAAATGACGGACTAATTAGATTTTTTTAGGACACTAGCCTATTGTAAGTATTGTAACTCATGGTAAGGTTCAGTCCGACGATGACGCGCGCATGCGTGGGCCGAGTAAACAACGCGTTTCCGTAAATCCGTTCGTTACGAGTGGATATAGTTAAAACCCAATCATCATCGCTGCGATTTATGCCATCCGGCCACTGCGAGCGGAGCGGGCCTCGTACGGACTCTATTTAACTTACAACGGTGAGTTAAAGTGTTTCTACCACGAGCAAACCTCTTGAAGAGACATCGTTGTATGCCAAACAGAGTCCATACCATAATGCCATATCGCACTGCTAGATCAAAACAGTAGTAACTCCAAATACAACTGTTTATAAAATCAACTTTAATACAACTTCTAAATTGAAGAATAAAGAACTTTGACTTTGGCTTAATTGTCAACGTTTTGATAGCTCTTATTTACTTGATAGTTGGCGGCCGAGTTAAAAACAATACCATAATAGAGGGCTTATTGTCTAACGCACTCGCAATCACGATCGTTTTCATTTTGAAAATCGAAGGCTTGTCTGCATACAAAATGAAAACAATTTCCACTTTGAAGCCGGTTGCGATTGCGAGTGCGTTAGACAATAAGCCCTCGGTCAAAGACGATATGGATTTTACTGCCTAGAATCCGCCCAGGTCAAAAAAATTACGCTCCTCCATCGGCAGTCGGGTAAAAAAAAGTAGCCTGCAACAAAAAAAATGACTCAAAAAATATTTTTTTGCAGAAAAACGTCTAAACGTCTGTCTGAGTTAAGGGTGCCTTTCAAAAGGTTGATCCGCCATTTTAGGATATGTTCTACGAGTGTCGAGGCCTTTACTAAAAAAAAATCGTAATCATAATGTTTTAGAGCAAATTAGTATTTTAACTGGTAACATAACTAAACGTGCTACAAATTTAACAAGTTGACACGGTTAATTTGCTTATGCCAAAGAGATTTAATATTATAGGTAATAGAGTGGGCATCGGAGACATTTTCATAGAAAAACTTTGATCATAAGCATCATGAATGCCATCTATGACAGGCGTGTCAAAGTAGACTAAACGACGTACTACTTGTTACCTCGAGGTAACAAGTTTTGCATCACTTTTTTGTTCGCTATGCCCCGTCTATTACTACTATACATTTAATGTCTTTGGCTTATGCTCGCGGTCTTGCGAATCTCGACGACGAGCGAGCCTTCTCACGTACCCCGTGGGGGGTAGACTTCCCAGAGCTCCTTGCCCTTTTAAGTCGGCCGTAACGACGGGCTGGGCTTGAATGGTTCTCAATCCCCTTTCTTTTTTATGTTGGGGAATAAATAATGGGGAGCTAACTAGATTTGAAAATTCGAGAGAGTCAATCTATGCCAAAAGCAATTATCGGTTTTAAGGGTACCGTGATACCGTCAAACGGGAAAAGGCAAAGTGTGCTGACTGAGCTTTATGCTTTTTAATGGGAAGTAATTAAATGGTCAGCCGTTATTAAAATTGATCAGCAAAAAAAATCAGCAATTAATTCATTTGGGCAGCATAAAAAGATTTGGGTGGCAATAAATAAAAATCGGGCTACAACTCTTTGTTCAGCAAACAATTTATAAACGGGTAACATTTTAAACAATTTCGATCAGCTTTTTTTGTCATTTGTCTGCCTAATAAACAGTCGAGCTGCAAAATAATTATTTGGGCAGCAAGATTTTACAATTGGTCAGCAGAGAAAACATGTCTGTAAGCAGTTTAATTAAGAGGTATGCATATTAAAATAATGGTCTATAATAATAGAAGTGGATTGCGTTTAGTTTGAAAAGTCAGCAGTGTTTACAAGTTAAGTTTTGTCACACAATTTTCTATCACAATCACACCCTAGATTAACCAAAATTTGTATCATAAATATGAGGTAGGTTAGGTTAGGTTCGTTTTTATATCAGGCCCGGAGGGCCAGAACAACCCAGAAATAGGAGATCCGCGTGAGCGGAGCTCCGTCGACTCTGTTAAATTTGTAAATTTGATGGTGGGTTTGGGATGTGTGTGTTGCCAGCACGGCAGTAAATTTGTTAATTACACCTTTGTGTACACAACTGTACCCAAAAGTGTATCTATTAGGAAACACTGCATTGGTATTTAAAAAGGGGATCTATAAGGAATAAAGGCGAACTTTTTTCAAGGGTGTATCTGCGAGGAAAGTGTGCCCTAGAGGAATAATTCTATATAAATTGAATAATTTACAAAAAAAGAGAGTATATTTGAATGAACTTTGTAATAGTTGCGCCCATTTTGTTGATGACCAATTTGATTTTATTGCTTCCTTTTTTCTGCTGGACAAAATGAATTATTTTGCTTACCTTCTGATTGCTTACCAAAATTTAATTATCTGTGGGTCGTTCAATGCAGCTCAAATATTTATTTTGCTGACCAAAATAATTTAGAGCAGCCCAATATGTCATTAATTGCTGACAGATTTATAAATGTTTGCTAACCATAAGTTGCTTACCAACTAGCTATTTTGGCTGACCAAATACATATTTCTGTTCACCAAAATGAGAATATTTTGCTGACCGGTTAATTGATACCCCTTTTTAATTGGGTTACGTTCTCAGTATGTAGGTAATAGCGGCCTTTACACGTTCGGACCGCAGGAAACGCCACGCGCCGTTCCAATCTTCTTTCCGAACCGTACGTGTAAATGCAACTGTAATAGTAAAATAGTAAACAATGTACGGTTCGGAACGAAGATTGCAGCGGCGCTTGGCGTTTCCCGCGCGCGCTGCGGGCTTAGCACGCGAGGTGAGGATTATACGTCAAAATTCGTCAAACGCGATTTAGTGTCAAATATGTCTATTCCATATTCTAACGTAAGAGTACCTAAACGTTTAAGGTTTTAAATAAAAGTGTAATTTATGTGACTTGAGTCCTTTTATTACTAAGCATCTTGAAGTGGGATTTAATGTCATTTAACTCTGAGCAACTCTTTATTTGACACTAATTCATGGATAACGTCAAATCTGACAGTAAATCTCGCCTCGCGTGCTAAGCCCGCTGGTAGATTCAGTCATGTTACCGACGTGTAAAAGAGCCCTCATGTGGCCTATTAACTGAATAAATATTTTGAATTTTGAATTTGGATTTTTGATCTGAGCCTATAATTTTGAAAAAAATAGAAAATATAGTTTATTGCTTGTAGATTACAGGAAAACCTATAAGAATTCTATTAAAAAAATAAAAGGTATGTACGGAACCCTCTCCACGCGAGTTCAACTCGCACTTGGCCGGTTTTATTTTCGATGGGACTATAGTACGTACCTACTAGTGCAAGCGGTGACCGCTGAAACGTAACAAACAATCAAATAAACTTTTGCATATATAATATTAGTATTGATAAGGATGTCTGAATACGTATTGTTTTCCTACGTTACGCCCTTGCCGCATGGGGCACCGTATTCATATCTACATAAAATGCCATCACATTCTGCATCCAGTGGCGCAAACACTTAGATTTATTATCGACGTTCTTGTTTATTGGATGTTGGCGCGTGATTTTTCTTTTTTACGACTTGGGAAATGCCTTTCGTGTGAAATACAACCGCGTAACGAAGTGGAAACGGTTCGCATTCGAACATAACTTTGTAGAATCGTATAATATAATAGTGATAAATCGAGTAGCGTTGTACTTATTGTATCTTTTATTTTCTTTCATTTTCAAAATGTCGAGTTAGCGAGAATTAGATTCACATTTAATTACCTAGCTATATTGTAACGTATTTTTCATCTCACTAGCTCGGAAAGCACTTTTTGTTTGTTTCATATCTATTGAGAAAATCGCTTTTTATCCACATGTGAAGAAAGAGTTTTGACATTTGAAGGCTTAATTATTTTTTCTTGTGTTTTCTTCCAGAGGGAAAGGCAAAGGACATTGATCCATACAGCCTAGTAAAGGCAGCTTAGTGATATTTGACAGCTAACAAAACGTAAAACGTTAAGTGCTGAATTTTTAACATCACAATTAATGAATTGCATCGAGTAAAAAACACAAAAAAAAATGTATTAAAGAGGTAAATAAATAAATAATTGATAGTAAAACACCTTTTTTATATTTTCCTCGCTGTAGTGAGGTGAAAAGTTTTGTGTTATACACGGGTGAAAAGTTATTTTACGTCTCGTGTGTTGAAACACTCGCTACGCTCAGGATTCTATTTTTGAACCACTCGCTTCGCTCGTGGTCAATCATAGAAACCTTTCGCTAGCTCGTGTTTCAAATGAACACTCGCAGGTAAAATATAACTTTCCCCCCTTGTATAACAAATAACTATTTTTACAGGCCGAGGAAAATTAATGCCGGTAGGTAAGGTGACTTTTTAACTCAGTGTATTGTAAAGTAACACTACACGATTACGTAAATATGGTAGTTCTAAAGTTCTAGCACAACTTGAGACGTAGTCGCATCTGTGGGCTTAGCATGCGAGGCGAGGAGAATACGTCAAACCTCGTCAAACGCGATTTAGTGTCAAATATGTCTATTCCATATTCTAACGTAATGGTAAACATTTAAGGTTTTAAATAAAAGTGTATTTTGTGTGAATTGAGTCCTTTTATTACTAAGCATCTTAAAGTGTGACGCTATGTCATATTTTCTTATTTTCTTATTTTCATAGGAATGACGTAAAATATGACTGACAGTAAATCTCGCGTAGCATACTAAGCCCCCTGAGGGCCTAACATGGCTGCGTTTGTGGATGAAACATCCGTCACTTTCTGACACGTGTATAAGTACGAAAGTGACGGAAGCTTTATCCACATTTTGTCACGCGATAAACGCAACCATACTAGGCCCGCTGGGCCTCTATTCCCGGCGGTAAAAACCATATCATCTTTGACCTGTTATGGTATTGCTTTGACGTCAAATAAATAAGAGCTATCAAAACGTTGACAATACGATAACAGATCAAAGACGATATGGTTTTACCGCCTAGAATACCGGGCCTGTACAAAACAAAATATGAGAAAATACGGCTTTTAAGAAACAAAAGATCTCCTCTGAAAGATAGATTTACGAAGTAGAGCCCTCCGGATTTTTATGTATGTAGTTGGAGGTGGTGGAAATAAGCTGACTCTTTTCTTATATGAACTAGGGCTTTATTATCATTTGATGAATTAATATGCCGAAATCATTTCTGATCATACATTTTTCTTTTGGGCCAATTTAGGAAAAAAACACAATATATAGGTATGTAGATGCTAAATATGGATTTTTTTTTGTAACGAACTTTTCGCCTACAAAATATCATGTAGTTACCGGACGAAACTAATCGTTTGGGATAAAGACTGATAAGTTAAACTTAAAAGTATTGGTCTGCCACGACCGAAGTTTATTTTATTGTTATGATAGGTCAGACCAAACTGTTCATCTACATTTTTGTCTATTAACCTTCTAGGTCACCGACTTCATAACTAAATTAGATAAGCATAATTCGTTCTTTTTACTGTGCTAATTAGTTTTAGTAAGGTAAATCTTGTGATATTTCGTGTTTTATTAAACCCCCCCCCCCCCGCCCCCCTCTTCTTTCGAGGCTCACAATATGATTAATATAGACCAACCCTTAGTGAGCCGTTACTGGGCGGCTGTAATGTTATTTTAATACGTTCACCTTGTTAGTGCGGTGTGTTTATGTTGTTGTTCGTGTGTACGTCGCCTGGGTAAATATAATTACAAATCACAAATAGAGCTTCAATTAAATTTTAACGAACAAGATGATAAGTTAGTAGACCGGGGGGCTTATTGTCTTTATTGTCTAACGCACTCTTAATCACAACCGGTTTCAAAGTGGAGCAATTGTTTTCATTTAGTATGCAGACAAGCCTTCGATTTTCAAAATGAAAACGATCGTGATTGCGAGTGCGTTAGACAATAAGCCATAGCCAATAAGATTACAAGATAAGTAAATTGTTCCAAATTCAAATTTCAAAAATACAAAATCCGGGCGAAGATCATTTCGGACCATGCTCAGTGTAGGGTTCCGAAGCCGTTACAATAAACACAAAAATCTATCTCGAAATATACGGCGTGAAAAAGTGCACCACCAAAAAAGCGTATCATCAATATCATCATGTCACTTAGGTACGTCCTTTTGTTTTTCGGCAATAAGTCAAAAACGATATAGGTATCCGAAAATATTGAAAATAATTTTAGTTGAAAGTACTTACCTACCTATTTAGGTATTAAATGACCTTTGTATTTTTTTTTACATTTTTTGGACATAAGGTTTGCAACACAACTCCACAAATAAGGTATCAAAAAAAAACGAATCTCCAAAATCATAATTTATAGAAATCTAGCTCCTGCCCGCGACTTCGTCCGCGTAGATCCAGGGTATTAGCTATCTCCGTTTCAAATTTCACCCAAATCCGTCCAGCTTTTGCAGCGTGAAGGACTAACAAACTAACACTCACTCAAACTTTCGCATTTATAATATTAGTAGGAAATGGGAATAGTTTTTACAAAGGACCCATCGCATAATTAAATAATTATTCTTAGATCTCAATTGCGCTGTGAAACAAAGCAATTTATTCGCTGTTAATACTCTTAATTAAATATTCAATAGCAGTAGATCAGGGACAAAAATAAATTGATTAAAACCGTAATAGTAATAGCGGGCATCTGGCGCGGGCGCTTCATATTAAACCATCGAATTATCATTTCTTGAAAGCCCTCAGTGTTATTCCATACCTGCTGAACAAAAGATTGTTTCACTTTTGTAAAAAAATAAATGTCTCTTATTGTTTTTCCAAAAACAACAAACATTAACTAACTTTTCTGTCAACTTATTTCAATTCAGCTAGTATTGTTCAAAATAATAATGCTAGAATAGTATTTATTTAATTATTTATTTAATTACGCAGCCTTTAGGACCCCTTGCCCTGGGTCCATATGAGTAGAAAAATAAATGGGGTTCCATGAGAGAAATATCCACGGTAGTGGATCCTATTTAAACAGGTCGTGACTTTAATTGTGGTGCCGGGTTTAAAATGTTGCCACTCCATGTCTTCCCGTGGATGTCGTAAGAGACGACTAAGGGACTAAAGGCTGTGTAGTGCTGTCAGGCGATGGGTTTGCAACCTGTCACTAATACACTGGATAACATCTTAGCCTGGTTGTGCAAACTGTGGTCACAGAATTATCAACAAGATTTTGGAGTTGTTGGTGAGTCTATGTCGCTATGCCTACCCCACTCTGGGAATGAAGGCGTGAGTTTATGTTGTTGTTTTATTTATTGACTTATTTATATGTGAAAACCCCCCGGTGAGATCGAAAGAAATAGCTCCCAGCACGGGTACCACAAGTTGTATTTTCTCGCTTGTCGCTAAGGCGTCTCTATCGTTACAGACTAGAAAAGAAAGGGAGATCCGAGCGACATACAAGTTGCGGACAACATGTGCTAGCCGTGAAGGGCCCGTAACCAAGGCGACCATAGCCTTTATCGCGGTGAATAAAGCATCCATCATTCTCGCACTTACATACTGGTGAGAAAGTGACAGATGCTTTATCCAAGTTTATCCACATCGATAAACACGCCCATAATGTGCCCGCAGGTTCGAGATGTTGGGAAACTGGGGAACGCGTTACCTACCTACAAGAATAACCCCGCAGGTGCAAATTAAGCTCCGGCGGAAATTTAATTACTTACCAAAGGGCTCCTCGTCCGGTCTACTATAAACTTCGTAAAATTACATTTAAAATAGGATTAAGATTATGTTTTTCCACTTTATCTAAAGTCTTTGTTAGACATAATTAAGCTTTTAACCTAATTACAGAGAAGACTTTTTGAAACGGTTGGTCGAGCGAGCGAAGTCGTGGCGAAGTCATACGAGTGTGTTTTAAGGTGTACCGATTGAAATTGTACGCTCTGACGCGACAATTTACGTCTAAGCCCGCTGGTTAATAATTCTAGTGAAGCGAGTTAGTTAAGATACTTTACCTACGGTCGGGTGGGGCTATTTCGACGAGATTAAACTAAAGAGCTATTTCTGAGTTCGACCGTACAATTCGAAAGAAAAATTGCCAAGTGTCACTTTGGTGGTTTTCGAATGAAATTCTTCCCTTATTTTTTCTAATTGCAAGGTTCTAAAATGTACAGCTGGTTCTGAGTGCCATGCTTTTTACAAGAAGCGTTAATATTATCGTTTCATCGTAAAACTAAATATATTAACCGGTAATCTTCAAAAAAGAGTTATGTATTAGGTCCTTACCTATGAAATTGGCGTTTTATATGGAGAATTTTATGAAAACGGTGGTTTTCATACATTTAATTTTGCGGATTTATTAGTAACGTGAAATGCAAACCAAACAAATGGTCTGTCATGAATATTGGACACTTCTAAGCTATATTATACATATCTTAATTACTTAAAAATAGTTAGCTTCATAAAACTCTGCGTAATTAAAACACTTGAACTCACAGCACATGAAAAGAGTTGAGTTCACACTTTAATTTTAAACACTAAGTAAGAAATTGAACCATATTATTTGTATCTAAAACCTTTGTAACATACAGTATTAATGAAATTTAAAAATAATTTGGAAGTTAAAATTGAAATGAATAAATTCCGTACGAAATAAACCACGTAAAAATAACGCCAATTTCATAGGTAAGGACCCAATACTTTCTAGGTTGTTTTGGTTAACTGGGATATTTTCAGAAAAAATACTGATACTCTAGAGAGTCTCCGATTTCAATATTATCCCCTATTCTAGGCCACACACTGTATATAAAAGGCAAACCTGACTGACTTATATATCAACGAACAACCGAAACTACTGTACCTAGAAACTTGAAATTTGGTACAGGGGTTCCTTTCATGATTTACTATCAGACCATTGGAACCTTGACCCACCATAGAACTGTGTCACAGAGACGTTATGATTCAAGTCATTAGAAGTGTCAAACAAATTGTTTTATAATGTCACTGTGACACCGTTCTATGGTGGGTCAGGGTTCCATTGGGCTGATAGTAGGTACCTAAGTGAGCACTAAGAAAGGATTTTTCGAAAATCGACCCCCAACGGGAAGAAATGGGGGGAGTAGCGGGAAACTAATTCTACGCGTACAAAGTCGCGGGCGTCCTCTAGTCCTCAATAATCGTAGCAATGTTATGGTTTAGTCCTTTTTTGATCTCTATTATAAATGCTAATTATTACACTGCATTCTATATACTTAATTCTCATTTGCCTTCTTATAACAACGCATTTAATTTTATTTTTGTTTAAATGGGTAGGTATAGATTTATTCATATTGCCATACAAATATTAATCCCTGTGGCCCGTTTCACGAAGCTACAAGTTACAAATTACAAGGGGAAGTCTTTTTCTAACTCCTTTTACTAGAAAGAGGGTTCCGCTTGTAACTTGTAAGTAGTACCTTCGTGAAACGGGCCACTGATATTTTCGAAGAGCAAACTCTTGTAAAATGCTTTAAAAAAACAAAAAAATAAAAACATTTTACAAGAGTTTGCTCTTCGAAAATAACATTTATTTTATTTTATATTTTTTGTGATCATAATAGATAGGTACGCTGTTACGTAGTCTTGTATGACTAAGGCCGGCCGCATACATTCGTTATCCGTATACGGTTTCCGAATACTTTCCGCATTTGGACATCCTCCGCATAAATTTAAGCTCCAGCTAAAAGTTTCACAGCAAAAAGTTTTAATTCTGTGAGCGAGCATTACTTTTTTTGCAGTACCTAAGTAACGATGCTAGGTAATTGTTTTTTTTGCATTCCAACTAAATTGCTAGCGAGGAAAAATGTAGAGAATTAATTAAAAAACGGGAAACTGTTAAAACAAATGTTTTTCAATTCGAGTCTTACTTATCTGTAGCAAAGAGTTCTGTACAATAAATCGAGTTAGATATTCGCATTACTAAACTCGATCGACTCGATCGACTTCATTCGAATTGTAATACGTCTAAAGGATGTTACAGACAACTCACATAAACCAAAAAGCGAAGCGGGGCGGGTCGCTAGACTGTGTATAAAAAGTTACTCTGTGGCTCTGTGGTGTCCGTCTGTCATGTCTAGTATACATACTCATACTGCCATTGCCATACTGGTTGTTTTGTTAATCTGTGGTTATGTCAAAAAAGCGAAACGCTGTTTAGTTTATAAAGTAAATAATTCGTAACATAAACTTCCGTGCAAAATGAGTGCCCTCAATATTAATGAATATTTTTTGTAACGATGTTTACTTACAATCTCAAATTTCTGACATGCGATGAATTCGTTCATCTTAAATACGGGGACTTTAAAAGTTACAAGTGAGTGTAGTACTTAACATTGTTCGAAAGTTATTTGCTGTTCTTTACTTAGCGGTATTTTGTTTTAGATATGAAACAAAGAAGAGGGCTGAGGAATCTGTGTATGAAAGCGGGAAAAGAAGCTATTGCGAGCGTCGGGGCGGGCACTGGGCTGCTGTTAACCCACGACAAATTAAGCAACTTGAGGCTAAGTTTCGAGAGCGTACAGCAGTCTTCTGCGACTGGCTAAATGATTGCCTGATCGTTATTGTGTTCTCGTCAGGTGCCATTGCTTACCTCACCGTAAAACCAAATACATTGGATGTTATACAGATTTTGTTTGATAGATACGTTGTCGGGAAATTATCAGGACAAACTGTGAGCGGAGGTTCGTACATATATTTTTAACCTTATATATTAGTGTAGACTCTGCTAAAAATACCCTGGCACTAAAGTAAGGGTAGTTTTTGTCTGATGTACCTATATTGTACGTACCACACTGTTATGCTCTTAAATAAAATCATTATACGAGGAAAATAATTAGTCAATAACATATCCAAACATCATACATGTCAGTGTCATGTCGAGTAATTATTTAAATTGTTTGGTTGACTTTATGAGTTTGATATGGCTTTTTGTACATTTCAGTTGCATATTGCAAATCGCACTTACTGTTCACCCACACTGACCGGATAGCAACATTAGTCACCTTTGGGAAGAACTCTTCTAGTTCCCAGCCATGTCGCATGAGAGACAGAGATCCACACATACAAGTAAGCATAATAGAAACACTTAACTTTGGATAATATACAAATAACCTACTAAAGTCTAGATCAGTGGTCGGCAATACTGGTAATAATTGTATAATTATAGGTATATGCGGCTTCTAGGGTTAATATCACAAGTGCAGCCCGCCTTTACTTTATTTTGCCCCCTTGTGGCCCTTGCCTGCCAAAAGGTTGCCGACCGCTGGTCTAGATGTTTAACCAACTACAAAATACTTTTCCTTTTCCTAATTTCTGATCCTGGTACCGTCAAAGTCATAAATAATTATAAATACACATTCCAAGACAGCTAAAATATCTACTTGTGACGACCATGGTTCACAATTTTATGAATGATAAAATTGGACAAATTGTGAACCCTGTTGGTTAGTAAGTTCTGGTTCATTCACAATTTGACAGTTTAAAAATTAACATGATTCATATTGTATCCAGTATGGTACAGTTCCCTACTTTTAAATTAAATAATGACTGGTCTTCTTGAAATTGCCTATTCCGTGCCTGCATCATCTGTTTTTAGGGAAATTAATATTCAAAAAAAAAAACTGATTTTTAGCGTGTTCCGTATAGTTTCGCCAAGTCCATCTGTCCGCGGTTTAACTCAGGGACTCTTGGTACTTCAAAGCATAGCTTTTATTGTGCATTTCTATCAGTTACTTATTCTCACATACATATGTAACAATATGACTCCTAATATGGAAGTAGGACTTAGGGCTATGGATATCCGTGATACACGCCGACCCGTAGCTACGTGTTCTTAACCGCGGCGCTACTAAGATCACTAATTTCACGAACACGGCCGGTACGTAGCCAGTACCTGCATCGCGTCCAGATTCACGTGACACGCCAAGATACGTAGCCCGTACCAGCGTTCGTGTGCACCGGTCGGAACGATACACCCGGGCCGCCGCCGGTTGGAGTTAAAATTAAAACAAATAAGGACTATTAATGAATTACTAATTATTACTTTTTATTCGTCGCCCTTAGAGATACTGCATCTTATCTTCACTCAACGTCGCTGGCAGACCCGATCCGCGTGTACTTAAGGTACGTGAACCCGAGTACACGGATCTACACGGGTACACGTGACTTACTTACACGTAACCGAATTTCACGTGCCGAACGGGCCATAAAACCGTTGCTGTGTAACACGGAAACGGGCGCACGGCTACGGGTACACGAAACACGGTCACGACCGCGAACCCTAGAGGACTCTCACTAGAAGTCTTAAAGCCCCTAATATGTAAAAATAAAACGATGTTATAATACTGCCAACAAGTACTGCCCTAGTTCATTAACCTCTTAAAGCTGCGGCCACACCGGTGCTTAAAATACGATGACGGTACGGAATCGCAGTGACGCGTCGTATCCGTACCGTTTTTGACGCATGCCCTCCACACCAATGCTTAACGGTGCTTATATTACGGTACGTCAAAAACGGCGCCATGTTGTTACTATGACCCCGTCGTTTGTTTAAGCAACGACACCGTTTTTTAAGCAGCGGTGTGGGGAGCTTGTGTCAAAAACGGTGCTGATACGACGCGTCACTGCGATTCCGTACCGTCACCGTTTTTTAAGCATTGGTGTGTGGAGCTTGCGTCAAAAACGGTGCTGATACGACGCGTCACTGCGATTCCGTACCGTCACCGTATTTTAAGCACTGGTGTGGGCGTAACTTTATATGTATGTTTACTTGCAGTCTGTTGAACTTGGAGGATCCCGCCGGACAGAAAGGAAAGTTTCATGGTGCAATAACAGTTCAGGGGCCCGCGTGCTCGTGTGGGGCGCCGCGGCCCTCGAGCCGGCGCCCTGGAGCCCCGTCCTTGAAGACCATGCTAATATGCACTTGTATCAGTTAAAAGGGTAAGATTCCTTATTCTGAGAGAAACAATTCAACTGAAATAGTCTGCTTTATAAAACTTCAGTAAATGGGCACAAGTTGTATGGTTGAATTTTGAAATGCCACTTTTGTAGTCACCAGCAATAATATATTATTACTCTAGTTATAGATAGATAGATAGATAGATAGCGGTTATTTCGGGTATTGACCCATATAAAACTTGAAAATTAAAAAATTACAACACAAGAAATTACATTGCCATACATTTGTTGCAAGCATGCTAAAAGCCGCATATGGTCCATTTGCATGCATCATATACCGCCCTTAGCATGCTATTGTTTGTATTTCTAACCCGGTCAATGAAGGACTAGGGAATGCAATTTAACCGGTTATTAACCGTTTTTGTATGAAAATAACCGGTTAAAAGCGGTTATAACCGGTTATTTGCATTCCCTATGAAGGACGCATGCCATTTTCGTATGACAGCGTAAAAGTCGTCCACCCTGTTCTCGGCGAACATGTGCGTGTCAGATATAAAGACGTGTCAGATATTTTTCCGCCCAATGTTGGATAATATATTATTGCTGGTGACTGTACCTACAAAAGCTAGCCCTACCACACGCTTGAAGTCATGGAAATACAATGCATGCCAGCAGTGCAAGACCTCAGAATAAAGGGCATGGTATATTTCTATTAGAAATATTTAGAGGATTGTGAATCTGAAAATTACCTTACAAAATGCGGCAAGGTTTCTCTTCCCTTAAACCTAGGCCGATATTGACGATTTTTTTTAATATGTTGTAGATATCATGAAAAACTAGGTGTATGTTTTCCTTTCCTAGAAAATATTTCTCAGAAAGAAACAAAAATAAAAATCGGAGACATACAAACTAGTTTTTCATAACTACAACATATTCGAAAATCATGGAAATCGAACTTGATTTACGGGGTGAGAAACGTTATCGCCCGGAGCTAAATTTGTAAGGATTTTTTTTTCAAAACTACGCAATTTATGCGTCTCTTCACAATCATCGCGTTCAGATTTATAAGTTTTTGAGTTTTCGAGTCGTTTTTCTGATAACTCTGAATTGGCCACGAGTTTTTTACCGTCGCGTACGGTTTTCAGTAAAAAAAAATTTGTTTCGGTAAACTGCAATGTGTGAACCACGCCCTACTGCACTCATACTTCAATCCTTGGGCCCATTTCATGACGACGCGCGCCGCTAGCCTAGTTGGTATTGACCCTGCCTACGAAGCTAGCGGTCTTGGGTTCAAATCCCGGTAAGGGCAGATATTTGTGTGATAAGCATGAGTATTTGTTTCCGAGTCTTGGATGTTTTCTATGTAATATTTATTTCTTTATATAAGTATTTATATCGTTGTCTAGTACCCATAGTACACTAGTACAAGCCTAGAGCTTAGTTTGGGACTAGGTCAATTTATGTGAGATCGTCCATTGTTTTTTATTATTATTATTATTTTATTTCCAGTAGTGCAATTTTTTTATCTATATATAAAAGGCAAACCTGACTGACTTATATATCAACGCACAGCCGAAACTACTGCACCTAGAAACTTGAAATTTTGTATAGGGGTTCCTTTTATGATGAAGTGAGCACTAAGACAGGATTTTCCGAAAATCGACCCCCAACGGGAAGAAATGGGGGGAGTACGAAGTCGCGGGCGTCCTCTAGTTAAGTTATATGAAGCAAATCTAGACAGCACAAGCAGTACCCGATCCGATCACAAGGAAAAATGGAAAGTGTGGTATAATTTTGTATTTATTTACCTTTTTTGCTTACAGGCAGCAGATGAGTTTAATAGCCTACCATCAGTTGGAGAACGAGACCCTGTCTGCTGAGATCTCGCAGAATAACGACAATGTTATACACATTGTTGAGCAGATTACGTGCCATCAGGTAATATTATGCTTGTTTTTAACCTTCGGAGTGCCAAAGCCGGCAAATCACGTCAAGTCACGTCAATTGCCGTCAAACTTTAAACGCCTCAAGACTGTGCCGTCTGAGATACGTCGTATTACTTCGCTGTTTATCGTTCGAAAGGATAAGTTGGTCAAAAGATATTCAATTTTAATTAATTTATTAAACTATCTGGAAACAATTACAAATACAGTCGGATATACTTGTCATTATCATTGGCGTTCACATTATGTCCAGACCCCCCGCGGGTATAGTCAGTGTCAAAAGTAGACACGAACTATTAAACTTTGTCCTAGGGTCCTAGTCGAATGCGCAAGCGGAACCTGTGGCCCTTTAAAAGGAGAATCTCTCGGATTTTAATGTGTATTCTGGCCACTCTTAGTTGGTGAGTTCCACATAACCACCATTTCCCAGCGTAAAAAAATGATCCCGACAATATACGTAATGCGTTTAGGTTCACTTCGTCCACATTCCCGTTTCGTTCACATTCCTACTTCGTCCACAATTCCACTTCGTCAACATTCCCATTTCATCCATATTCCCGTTTCGTCCTTTTCCTACTTCGTCCACATTACCATTTCCTTCACATTAAACGATAATCGAACCTAAATGATATAATGGTCGACGAAATGTGTGTACCAATTGGTTCTTCGAACAGCTCAAACTGAAGGTTAAGAAGGCTGATAGACTGGTTGAGGCACAAGAATAAGGCTTTCTACTTTATTGAATGACAACAATACAACACAGAACCCAAGAACAAAAAATGATCAACAGGCCAAAACCTTAAAAGCTACTACTATTTGACAGGCGATAATTATACTATTTAAATAGTGTTCTATAAATATTTAAAGAAACACTGCCATGCCTGATAGTGATTTGTCATTAAAGTAAAAAAATGTATTTATATAATATTAAGGTATTGCAAAATGACAATGGTGTAAGTGGTGCACACACTAGCAAAGGTCAGTATTAACGCCGCGTCGAGGTTGAAGGCGCGCGCGATGGAGAGCCGGCACGGGCGCCGGCGCAGGTAGTCCGCCGCCCGCCCGAGCGCCGCGCCCAGCGCGCCGTCTGCGGACACCGGTCAGCGCGTACAGTAGAACAAAATTTATATGGAGTGTCGTGAATCTTAGTTCGCGCAGACATGAACAATGATTCGATGATTTCCGATTAAAACCCACGATCAGACTTGTACATAATAGTTATAAGGTGCAAATTAAATTGCATCTACTTTTTCCATCTCACTCACGACTGACTGAATGATACGCGGGCGCGCGTCAATATGGCGTCACTAATAACCAATAATAGCACAGAATACAGATGCGCAACGCATGGATCATGCTGATTGGTTCCCGCGCTTTGAAAATATGTCATCTGCGCAGGTACAGCGGTAAGCCATATCAGTTGTGGTTTACTGTAAACACAATAACTCGACGGGACTCGAAAAAATAATACGAGTAAAACAGAAGCATTTATACCGAAAGACAAATAAAATAAACTACTCTACCCGTGTGGTTGCCGGGTTAGAATAGTGCCACTCCATGTCTTCCCGTGGATGTCGTTAGAGGCGACTAAGGGAATATAGGCTTGTAGTACTGTTAGGCGATGGGCTTGCAACCTGTCACTAATACGCTGGTCAACATATTAGCCTATTTATGCAAAATGTGGTTACTAAATAATCAACAAGTCTATAAAATTGTAGGTAATTCTGTAGCTTTGCTGATGGATATATAAATAAAGAAGACGGCATCTTTACTTTCTATCTCTCTCCGCGTATAAGCTTTTTCAAGGCTTTGGTTTGGCTCCAGTATTGATACGTGGTAGTGAAAATAGGGTTGAAAATTTTCGGGCTACAATAGGAGAACCAATTAAGGTGCATAGCCGTGTTTGTTTTATACAAAATGCAAATGCACTTACCACCGCAGATAAGAAGCTGATTCCCAACAGATAATTCCAACTTTTCCACTTCTCTAGAAACCAATTCACCAAATATAGCCGGTGAGCAAACGAGTGAGGCAGTAACCAACAATTCCAAGAGTATTTGTAAAAGCACGAGAAAATTGGCATTAAACACCCTCTAAAAAAGATTTATATTTTAGTACTATCTAGTCTTATATATTTTATATACGAGAGTGCGAATCTGAATAGGACTAACATTTATATCATATCTATTCCAGACTGATCCGCCACCGATAAGGATTTGTATAAAGCAGCAACTAAAGCTCACGCAAATCTGCAACAATAACGTTATTAGTGACATGCAGCTATGAACAACTATTTAAAAACTATTGAATAGAACACTTGTAACTTACCATCGGTTTTGCGCATGAGAAGTTGTTGTCTAGGTTGTTAATTAATTTACTATATGTCTGTATACTGCGCTCTATAAAATTTATAGAATGATTCATATTATTGTCGTTCCAACTGTGCTGCCTAAAACTCCTCTCTAAACCCTTCCGGAGAACATTAATTCGTATTCGCAGTAAATCCAACGGCAGGATCCTTGTTATATGACTTAAGTTATTCGCGAAGAGCATGAGGGCCATCGAGTATATTTGCCAACCGTCTTTTAAACCGTATAAAATAAAGTACGGCAGGGTAATCGATACTCTGTAAACGGAAAGAGCGAAAAATATATAGATCGCCGCCGGCGTGGTTATAGGTAGATCGAACCCCATTTCTAGATCCGATCGCTCGATTCCGCTACAAAACGGGAGCAGATGTCGTTCAGTAACAATTAGCGAGGCGAGAACGTTCGCGTTGTATTCTATAATTGTCGCCATGTAAGGAAGGTGCGACACCTGAGCTTCGTCAAGTGCAAGTAGCATCTTCGCCGTGAGCGCCACGGGCAGCGCGACGCAGTAGAGGCGCGCGGGCAGGCGCGGCGCGTCGCCTGCCATCCCCAGCAGCAAGCGTGTACGCAGCAGTACCCGCAGCCGCGAGCGCCCGCGTCGCTCCGGGACTCTCGAGACCTCGTTGTTCGTTGACGCCCTATCCATGTCCGCCGCAGTACTGGCCGTGCGCTCCGCCCGAATATTTGTTAGCTTCTAAGTATAGATTACTCGTGGAACGACTCGCCTTGCATCCATTAGATTTTTTGATAACATCATTATTACGTTGCATTAAATTGATTGGTTGACCTACACATTCTGTTACACGCGCTTGATAGTTTTATGCATAGAGTCACCAGCAACTTGGTCGTATTTCCATATAAATTATATCGTGAGAATATATCGTCTTGAATTTTATGAATCTCAATAAAGTTAGTTTAAGGCAGGCGCAATGAAAAATATTTATAGTTTTGTCGTAAAATAGGATAAGAATTTGCTTGAGGGCTTTTAGGTGCTGGTTTTACGACAATAGTTTATTGCCCTGTGACATGGCTCACTCTTGGAAATCATACTAATGTCATACATGCGAAAGTTTGTGTTTTGTTACTCCATCACGCTAGAACAGCCGGACGTATATGGATGAAGTTTGGAATGAAACACATAGGCTACTTTGTATCAATGTGTTAAGTTAACAATTAGTTAGTTCAACTCAACTCAACTAATTGTTAAAATTTGAAAAAGGAATCGAAAAATTGACACATTTCCTTGAGATTTAACTATTAGTTACGAGTTTTAAGAATTAGTAAATTGAACTACTGATCAAACAAACAGGCCCTTAGAAATTGACATCGGAAACTGACCATTTATTAGTTGTTTATACGTGTTGTCTTTGATTATTTGAGTGTTATTTTTTATTATTATTTTATTATTTTTTATTAATGTTGACGATATCAATGTAATTTCGTATTTTTTGACATGCAATGCAATTTATATTGTAATATTACATTGATGAATAAATAAACTAAACTAAACTAAGTAGTACGGTGTAATATTGCAACAAAAAAAAACAATTCTCATTTTGCACATCCTCGTCAATTCAGACCATTTACAACGAAAATGCGCTGGAAGAGACTTTATATTTACCCCTACAATATCAATCCAATCCACTCCTCGCCGGTAGAAACTTTGACTTTCTGTATTCTACCGATCGGTATTCTATCTCTCAGAACGGTGTGAGCTTAGAGTGGGTCCGCTACGAGCTGCCCACCGTGGAAATGCGAGCGACGAAGCTGTCGAGCGTGCGCGAGGCCAGCGCGGCCGCCAGCCTGCCGGCGCCGGCGCGGGCGGTGCGGCGCGCGCGCTGCGACTCGCGCCTGCTGGCCGCCTGCATCGACGGCTCGCTGCACGTCGTGCACGCCACCGCCGGCCTCACGCACTCCACCAGGCTCGGATTCGTAAGAGGCGTGCCAGCATGCATTTAAAATTGAAGCATCTGTTCTTTTCTTTATTTAATTTATGCTTGTTGTTGACGAAATAAAAGCAAAGCTATATGTTAAGCCGTGCTCCTTTTGGTTTGTTTATTGGCTTTTTGCCTACTTATTAGTGTTTTTTGTGTTGTTATATTTTATTATGTCAATTGCATTGAAAGGATAATTTGTAGTGGATTTGTCTATCGACCTATATATTCCGGCCTATCTATCCACCGTCAGTGGAAACTAGAAAAGCGGCGCAAATGGATGTTTTGCCTCTTACATTATATGTTATTTTTCCATGATGCCAAATTGAGTTGTTATTATACTACCTTATTTAGTTATTTTTGACAAAGCACAGCTGCAGATTATGAGATCGTATGACGCAGGTGGCGACGGAAGTGGCGTGGGCGGGCGCTCTGGCGCTCGCCGGCGAAGAGAGCGGGCGGCTGCAGTGCCTGGACCACGCACTCTCTCCGTTGCCGCACCCCTCCGGCTGCCTGCAGCTCGCGGCGCAGCTCAGGTACACTTCACACATGCCGGTGCCGGTAGCGAGGAGAGCGGACTTCATTTATTCTCTACTGTTTATAATTTTTATTAAGCTGTTTAACACAAATAAACAGCATCAAAGACAGCCGCGGATAGCTACTTTGTTTTGTACTGTTAGAGATGCTGAAATATTGAGACGAGACTCGTCGTTGAGAACACGTGTTACAGTAGCACGGTGGTGTTGCAGGGCGGCGCGCGGCGTGCGCTTGCTGGCGACGCGCGGCGCGCGCGGCGGGCCGCTGGTGCTCGCGGCGTTCGCCGGCGGGCCGCTCGCGCTGCTGCAAGTGCTGCACCCCGACCTGCTCACGGTACAGAGCCACTCCACCACTCCGTCTAGGTTCCCCTATTGTTACGAAGTAAATTTTGGAGCCACAAAACCATTTCATCTGATGTCTCGTTTGCACTTAAGAACTTTATATTGAGCGGCTTAATAGTAAAAGGAAGACAGAAATCTGTCATTCCAGTACAAATTATAACCTCAAAGCCAAGCTCATAGGTTATAAATTGTACTGCGATGACAGCTGTCAGGATTGACTTCTTGTCGTCCTTTTGCTATAGTGATGAGTTTCGCATTGTATCGTTTTTATCGATGTGATTTCCGATTTCGAACTAAATGTATCTCTGAACAGCACTTGTCTTATATAACGGATAGCTTCAACCAAATTCAGTATAAAACTAGCGAAGAAGTAAAAAATATGGTTAAAATTAATTTAGTTTTAGGATTTATGCACTTAATGCATGCTATGTCTGTTTTAGGATGTAGTTGCAGAAATATAGCGTAGTTTTAAATTTTGAATTGAAAAAGTTGTATCGTTTTACCATCCAATTTTTAGCGCAATGTAATGTATGCAATGTGTATGTTTGTGTATGTGTGATTAAGTAGGTAAGTTTTGTACGAAAACATTGTAATAATTCTTACCCTCAGTTTTTTAAGCATAGATTTTTTTGATGGATATTGTTGAGGCACGGGGTCCTAATAAAAACCTAAGTTTTCGGCTTCGCTTGACCCGACCCGATAGTCGAAGGACTTCGATTTAGGTGTCTCAGATCGATCTCGATTTCCGCTGTACTCAACGTAGACCCACCAGAACGGACTGGAGTATAGAGTATTCCTCGTGATCGGGGCACTTGCATGCAGGCCTGGGTCCGGTCGGGGCGCGCGACGCAGGCCGTGTCGCTTCTGCGCGCAGCGGACTGGTCTTGCGCGGGCGCCGCCAGCCTGCGCGCGCTGACGCGGCTGGCGGGCGCGCGCGCGGGGCCCGAGGGCGAGGCGCGCGCGCAGGCCGCGCTCGGCGCCTACCTCGCGCCGCGCGCGCCGCACGCCGCGCCCGCCGCCAAGTACGCGCCCGCCGTGCACGACCTGGCCCGGATCTTCTTCCACCACTTGCTGAGGTCAGTCGCGAGTACTATGCCGGGGTATATAACCATGGTCTTTTTTTATGGGCCTTTACTTTTGGTGGCTTCGCACCGTCACAAGAAAATTTGTTTATAAGTGCTAAATGTCACCCCAACTTTGTAACCAGCCAGTTTGATTTAGAAATCCCAGTGGTACCAGGGGCCCTAATATGGCTGCGTTTATCGCGTGTCAAAGTTTGGATAAGGCATCCGTCACCTTTTGACACCTAAATAAGTACGAGAGTGACGGATGCTTTACCCACATTTGACACACGATATAAACGCAGCCATACTAGGCCCGCAGTAGCGTAATGTTATTTAAACTTTTTAAATGCCTGCTCGTAATTATAATCTAAAAATACATCCATAATATTAATATATTATATTTAATTGAATTAAATTAATATCTAAACAGATATTTTTTAATTTACTCATTTACTAATTAGAATTCGAATTTGCCGTTATTTGTGCTGTAATGACGTATAAAGTGTCCCGTTTCCGAAGAGAAGACCTGTGCGTGACCTTATTAAACGCCAACCTGAACAAAAAATATTCAATATCGATTTCAGTTTTAAAAATATCCTTGGCAGAAAATATTTAAACGTTTATATTTTGTATAATGTTAGGCGCGGACGCATCGAGAAGGCGCTGAGCCTGTGCGTGGACCTGGCGGCGTGGGACCTGTGCTGCGACGCGCGCTGGGCCGCGGCGCGCGCGCGCCTGCCCGCGCTGGCGCTCGAGGCCGCCGCGCTCGCCGCGCCGCCCGCGCCTCACGCGCCCCGTGAGTCTCGACGCACATTCTTATAGTCCAAAAGCTTGTTAAGCATTTTTTTCTACTCGCGTAGTACAATGTACTAACAATATCGCTATCGGTAATCCAATGAGGTGCATTGTGTGATCGCAACGTTGACATTTCATTATGAAACGTTTCACAATGGTCATTTTCGCACTGCAAATGGCGGGAATTCAAAAAAAGTTTACTGGTATATTATCTAATGGCCAACAGAGCCTTTCTATATTTTTTTAATATTCTTTTGTCCTAAGCCTTCCTAGCAAAGAGATGGCATGTTTAAATAAAGTACCAGGAGCGCAGCGGTAATTAGGGGGTGCGTAGCGTAATTTAGATCACAGGCGATGACGTAGCACGGTGCGGCGCACCGGCGGGCGCACACGACACAGCGCTGTAAGTTAGCAGCGTTGCCTCGCCGTTGAAAAAGCATCTTCGGAATTATAAATCTGACGGCTAGTTGACACTTCAGTTTGATATGAGGATAGTGATGAAATTCAATCTTTTTGTTTACTTAATAGAGCGTACATTATTTCTATCACTAATTCATCCTCTATTAAAAGACAATTACCGTCAGGTATAGTTTGTTAAAATCATCGGCAGTCTCGTTGGATCATGATTTATGACTGTACATAGTAAATCAGTTTTCGTCGACAGCAACTGACGCCTCAATGTAAATATTTTGCTCATCAAGTACAACGTCAAGTTTCTCTGGTGTTTCTCAAGAATTATTTTCATGTAACTTCAAAATACTAAGTCATTTATGCATCATTCAAATTCAAATTATTTATGGCATTTTTAAACATGAAACTTCCGTGAGACTCAGACATAAATTAAGGAGATCACACCGGGTTACTCACGCGGCCGCAGCACGACGAAAGTCGGGCTGACAGAGCGCTGGCCCGCAGTGTTCGTCGTGCTGCGGCCGTGTCTGCTCATGAATAGGGACTCCGGACGAGCCCGAAACATGTCGAGCGTTTTTCGACAAATGTTACGTGAGTAACCCGGTGTGATCTCCTTAATATTTATGGCATTATTTATCACAATGCTAATTTCATAATAAATTGAGAAGGCACACTGACCTGCAGGCCTATTATAGATTCATCTTCGTGATATTCCATTTATATCATCAGTTCATCGACAAATAATCACTGTCGACATATTTTATCGATTGGCCTATATACGACAAAAACAAAACGAATAAAACTAACTAATTCAGTATCAACCCTGACAACAGCCGCGAATCGCACAAAAGTTACCAATGTTTCCTCATTACGCTCACGTGATGACGGAGCATATCTCATTATACGTCGGCAGATTCCGTGTGCTCGGGCTCGTGCTCGCGCTCGTGCTCGCAGTGCAGCTCGTGCTCGGGCTCCGAGGACGACCGCGCGCCGCCCCTGCCGCGGCCCGGCCTGCCGCGGGCCGCGGACCGAGCCGAGCCCGCGTGGAACGCCGACGTCAGAGAACGACCGATCCAACCTCCGAGATGGTCTGACTCGGATAATGCGCTAGACCGACCCCCGAACCGTGTCGTGGACGTGATCCCGCGGCCGCTCGACGAGAAGATGGCGGCGGTGCACTTCCGACACCTGTTCCGGACGGAGCTGCGGCCCGAGGCGGCGGGCGCGCGGCCCCGCGGCGGCGCCCGCGTCGGGGAGAAGAACGTCAAGTTCTCGGATACCGTCACCATTGCTGTTGTAGCTGCCGTGAGTCTTTACACATTTTTGTAATCTACCTAATGTTGGTAAAGCCCGACGTGCCGTTCAAGTGCTTCACGTGATTCGCACGTGATATATTTTTTATATTTACTAAAAAATATTTAACACGATACTTTACCGATTAATCGAGTCGGCTCATCTGAAATTGAATTCATCGACTTGTGTAACTGCGACGCATTTTAAGTTTTTGCTCTTATCGAATCCACAGATAATGAGAGGGCCTTCTGTAGAGCAGTTACCTTCTGAGCATCGGGGCAATAATTTTATCGGACTCTCGCTCGCACTCTTGTGGCTTATGGCGAGCGTAAGGGATGCAAGACAACACTGCTATGACACGCATCCCTAACGCTCGCTATAAGCCCCACGAGTGCGAGCAAGAGAGTCCGATAAAAATGATTTATTGCCCCGATGCTCAGATGCTAACGGCTCTACAATAGACAAAAGGTTTCGGCGAACGTCATCGTTATCGAAAATGTATAGGATTGACGTAAGCTGCCGGTTCGAGAGCTAATGCATTTTTACAGTTTACGTCAGCGTCAACGTTCTTGGTGTAGGGTCACCACAACTGAGGTATTTTGGTGCATTGTCCAGGAGCCCGGGGCGTGTCCGCAGCCGGCGCGCGAGCTGGCCGACAGCCTGCCGCTGTGCGCGCCGCACAACTACCTCGCGGCCTTCGCGCCGCTCCCCGCGCACGCGCCGCACGGCCCGCACGCGGCACACGCGCCGCCGCCCGGTACCGCGCTCGACTACGTCGAAGTGTGACGCACGCCGCACGCCGCACGACGCACGCCGCATGCGCGTTACACTAGTACGCTGCACCCGCACCTGCATGACCAGTAGGCCTAGACAAAACATTCTATAAAGCCCAATTTTTTATATCGTTTGTCTTTTTTTGTAAGCTGACAAGTTGACAATCTGTGCTTAAATTTGATCCCCAAAATGTTTGGTACATCACACAAAGCGAAATCTAGTGTTGAGGCTTGATAGGACGCATGTTGCCTAGGCCTACAGGAGCTCCACCCGACATTGCTCTTACTTTACCACTATCTATATCACGATTCTGACCGTATTAAACAAGACATTACGTGAGGTACATCGAGACACTGAAATAAATATATTGATATATCTTGTCAGCACGGGTAGCACAACTTTTATTTTCTCGCTTGTCGCTCAGTGCGTCTCTATCGTTACTGACTAAATAGAAAGGGAGATCCGAGCGACAACCAAGTCGCGGAGAACTTGTGTTAGCCGCGCAGATATTAATAAGTTTCTCGAGATTCGACGAGATATACAGGATGGAAAAATCGTACGCCAGATGGACGGCAACTAGTACTAAAATATTGGCAATAGCTAATTATACGTTTTTATTTTGGCTAACAATAATGAAAGCGATAATTTAAGGATTTTTGAAATTTCGTCTGCTATACCAGAAACCCACCTGGTCAAACATGATAAAATTATAAATTCGTGTCGTGTTATATGTTAATTTTTTGGCGTTATTTTTTTGCCACCCTGTAACGTTAGTTATTTGACAGTTCGCGTTAGACATCGTAGACAGGTGAGACAGCGATGTACACCCTCTACTCATGCGGACCACTTACATTAATGCGCAACAGAAGTATCTACGTAGATGGAATCACAAGAAATACAACTCCTGAGGCTCTACTTTGAAATCCGTGATTCGAACTTCGTCTATTGCTATCCCTTTTGCTCTCGACGCGTCACTAATTCGCAAGAAAGTGACGGAGCGATCCGAAGTTCGAATTACTGATTTCAAAGTAGAGCCCCTGGAAGCAACGTGCCTTTGCGGTGAACTCTAAACAAAGGGCTGCCACAAAAGATCAGCAATGGTCGAAGCGCCACACAATACCATCTCCCTGAAAATCGTTTAGTTCCCGGGAAAAAACAGCGTTAAACGAATTCTACTTAATGGGGGCCAAATGCTTATATAAAGCACATTCTAGTTAACTAGCTCAACCAATGCTGCATATAATTATATTTTTTAATAATTTGTTACAGGAAATGCTGCTCAAAAACCGCCTAAAATAAAAGTAGTACATTTTGGCATGGTGTGATGTCATCATCGGTTCGCCGACTACTACTTACCTATACTATGTAAATAATGGTCCAATCATTTACACAAAATGTACTTTACTCATTTTAATATATTTATATACCTAAGTATTGTAATGTTAGTCTTTAAGTAGAATTCTCCGTCCATTTAGCTTATTAATATTTTATTTTTTACAAATTTTTTGCTGTAAGTGAAAGTATATGCCTTTAAAACTGTATCATGTTTATTTTCCGTTAGTTGTCAGTTGTTGATCACTTGTGATGTTTTTCAGTTTAATAAATCTTGTTTAAACAAATTTGGTTCTTTTATTTAGACAGGTTTTAAAATTGGTGGTGAGCACTGCCCTGTGTCTTTATTCCACTGGCCAAAATTTGTATCATATATATGACGTATGTTAAGGTTTTGTTAGTTCTTCAGCTGGCCCAAAGGGCCAAACACTTAGAAATAGGAGCCCCACGTTTGCAGGATTTTGAAACGACCAGTTGAACTAATTGTGCATAGGGACCTACCTAGTTGGCCCATGAGGGAAGCAGGAGGATTAACGTTTAGATATTAAGAGTCGATTTGGTCCAGTCAATTAAGGTCTTAGGTCGCAGAGTTCTTATATGAAATTCAGGGACTTCATAGATTGATGAGTGATCCGGTTTCAACTCCAAATCTCCTACAAAACATTATATCAATCCCTGAACATATGATTCCATAATCTTCATTCGCTTCATTACTTACCTACCCTGACACAACAAGACAGCTATGGGCAGAATAGTTTCCACACAATAGTGTCATCCCACATCCTAATTCTGGTCATATTACCAAAATAAATGAATATTTAGCACAGTATAGGATTTTACCTTACAACACTCGAAATCTACAAAATATCAAAAAATTTACCGACCTATCTGATTTTGACGCTGTTCAGATTTGGTCACAAATCACTGAAAATACTGGTCTAGTAAATCCAAACTGTTGCTAAAGATACATTATTGAATTTAACTGTGTGGTGTGAATGAAGATTATGAAATCAATTTTCAGGGATTGATATAAGATTTTGTAGATTTGGAGTTGAAACTGGACTATGGTATGGTATGTGTGAGACATATATCCCTTCACCTGCACGGGTAGCACAAGTTGTACTTTCTCGCTTGTCGCTCAGTGCGTCTCTATCGTTACTGACTAGATAGAAAGGGAGATCCGAGCGACAAACAAGTCGCGGGCAACTTGTGCTAGCACAGCTGGTAAAGGGTGCCGATAGCTATAGTCATCATTGATGACTTACATCACTCGCTATAATTCGGTCAATGTACCATAATCCCTGTAACAGCCACTAAGCACAAGCGATTATTTCAATATGGTACATCCTTGAAGTTAAGATCAATGTAAGATTTAAGAATAGTAATAGAAACAAGGAGTAATAGTACATGTTTATATGAGCTGTCACAGGGATCAACGGAGATTGACCCAACTTTATTTGTTTCGGTATAAAAGAACAAAATAATAAGGAGTTTTTAAACTTTAATTTTAGTTGCAAGTTTACAGTTTTTTTTGGTACTGCAGATGTATGAGGCAGTTACATATATTGAAGATCTAATCCTTAAGCTTCTTCTTGGGGCGGAGGTTGTTGGTGTGGCCACACTTGGTCTTGCGGCAGTTGGTTGCACGGGGATGGAGGCGGGCATAGCACTTGCGGCAGATCATCTTGTCACAGTTGTACTTCATGGCCAGGATTCTGAGAGAAGGTTCAATGGTACCTGAAAGAGCGACATGTTAACATAAATTGTTATAAACTTCTATAATAAGTACTAGGGACAAGATTATGACATTTCATACATGGTTCCTCAGCTGCAAGAATGTGCTGGTAGTCAAGGATTTACCAATTCAAATGAGGAATTATAAAAAACTCTTCAAAATCATTTCCATTGAAATAATGTTTCATATGCAGGGGCTTCATTCAATATCTCTACATTTGTACAAGTATAGATCACTAGGCACTATTAAAAACTATAGAAAATGGTTAAACGTCATTGTGGTATTTACTAGATATTCTTACCTCCTCTAAGCCTGAGCACTAAGTGAAGAGTGGATTCCTTCTGAATGTTGTAATCAGACAAGGTACGGCCATCTTCCAACTGTTTGCCGGCGAAGATCAATCGCTGCTGGTCAGGGGGAATTCCTTCTTTATCCTGGATCTTAGCCTTCACATTCTCGATGGTATCAGAAGCCTCCACCTCAAGGGTGATGGTCTTCCCCGTGAGAGTTTTGACGAAGATCTGCATTCTAAATCTGAAAGGGTTATTGTACAAGTATGTAGTGATTTACGATGGCTGTCGGTTCGCGAACTGAAGGCCGAAACAAATGAGCATCTTATTCGTCAAACTGACAACGCCACGAGGAATTTCAAATATCGAACTTCACAAGATATACTGCAAGTGGCGAGTTTGTTACGAGAATAATGGCGCACCATGGGTGCATTTTCAACTACCTTTATGACAAACACTAAGTAATATCACTATTTAATTTCAAAAACTGTAACATAACCACTCACCTTTTCCAACGTGCTCATAGAAAAGAACTGTCACTCACATTAAATTATAAAGAAAATATGGCGGCTTTAAATAAATTGCCAGTCGAAAAACTATGAGGAAAGTCTTACTATATTTTTTCATATATAAATATATTTATTGTAGGTTTAAATGCTTCACTTTAAATTTCCCATAAATTTACTCTATTGTTAAAAAACTAAATCTTAAAATATTTAGGCATATCAACGAAAACATTGCCTAAACAGAAACGCCCGATGCAAATTACGCTATTTTTAACTGACCTCATTCATAACAGCTATCACACAAATCTGTTTCTTATACCAAACTATTAAGTTATGTTTTTTATCAGCAAATTTAATTAGTGACATCGGCATGAAGTATATTTTCAGCACTGTTGAATGAATTCAATCCGTGCTGTGATAACTACTTGTTTCGTAATACTTCGACAATCGAAGAAAATTTTTCCTCTGCGGGCCCTGTGCTATATTCTTGGTACAAAATGTATTATCAACTAAGCAGATTCTCAGGCCGTCTAGTCGCCGCTACGCACTTGCAGAGCCCGCTTTTCCCTGTTGTAAGTGTGTCTAAAATAGGTAAGTACCTAAGAGATATTTCTCATGCGGTTCAATTTGCAATAAGGGGTTTTACACAGGTGCCGATCGCGCTGCAACGAGTGGAGGTACCCATTACATACACCACGACCCATTTGTCGACGGTGGCTGAGGCGTGCCCGGCTCCCGGCAAGAGGCGCCTGGTTCCTGGAACCAACATTCCGTACCCCACAGTGCCCGAGAACATCCGCAATCAACAGGCCCAATTTCAGGTAAATACCTCTTTAGTACACCTATAACCTGCTCTAAACATAGGTTGGATCTCAATGAAACATCTGAGGTACAGCCCATGCCTATGATTATGGAATCAATATTTTACATTGTTTACAAATATCTTATTAAGGATCTAAGGCAATCTCAGGACCGACTTTGTTAATGCAAGTTCATTATGATTTCATCTCTTTTGCTCAATATTGTCCCAGAATATGAAGAAAAGTGATGAGGCTTCTGAAGTTTTGAATCTAGTGCTGTGTTGTAGTAACAACCCGGGCACTTTCATACATAATGAGGCCTATTTAGATCAGTGTTTACTAATTTTTATTAGCTTTATTCTAGTCTTAACAAGAATAGAGAATGCTGAATTTAGATTTACTCATATTTAAAATTACAGAAGACTTGACATTTATTTTTGTATGATTGATATACATCGGTATCAACGTTCCAATTTCATGGCACCCGGTAAGGATGGCAAAAAGATAAATACATTCGCATATTTGATGAATAATAACGTTTATATTCTGTGTTATTTTTAAATTTAATTATGCTGCAGTTAACTGTACCTATATAAATACTGTACTTATACGTAAAGAGCTTTATTAAATTAATAATGTCATATAACCTTAATACTCATTTTGCATTCGAAAAGTAATATATACCAAATAGGAAACAAATGTCAATTTAATTGTCAAACCAAATAAATATTAGTTAGTGTGAAAAGGTCATTTGGTCATTAAAAAATGGATATAATTATAACAGACGTCAAATGTTGACAGAAAAATCCATGTAACAAATTTTAGTAATTTATTCAAACCTTTAATACATATTTAGCGTCTTTCTTTTTATTTATAAAAAATAAAGGTTCTAAATACTAGATGTATTTGTTTGTATTTGTTTTTCTGCAAACCATACTTTGCCATGAAAGTTGAATGTTGATACCGATGTTTAATGATTGATTATTAGAGATCGGATATTTGGACCTTATTTTGTTTTTATTGAATGGATGTATCATTATTTATTTATTTATTTATTTAAACCTTTATTTCCATAACAATTTGATATAAAGATATTAATATGAAAAACAAATTTTAAGTCATGGCCCCGCTACAGGTATAGGTCTCTTCCAACCTTCTCCACTCTTTTCTGTCTCTTGCTGTTTTCATCCAGTTTTTGCCAGCAATTTTTATGATTTCATCGACCCAGATGTAAAATTAAATACAAGTTAAATTCTATCTGTAGCTGTTTACTTTCCTTTGATATTATTGCTTTATTGTATTAAAACTGACATTTATAACAAGCTGCTGTTCTAACCTTTATTTTTAAGTCACTGACTGATAATATTACAAGGAAAAACAGTTTTTGGCACTCCACAACTAAAAATAAAACTTATGATGACTATTTAAAAACATCTGAAAAAGACCCCCATGGCATTGTCCCGAAGATACTGGCAGCATTTCCTCTTTGAATAACCATGCTTATTCGCTGGAAACAATGTAGATTTTTAACACTAAAAGAGCCTTAAAAATATATATATGCACATCAAATACTCTTAACTTAATACAATAAGGGCCTGTTTCACAATCGACAAGTAAATTTATGTGCCAGTTAAAGTTAGCTCTCTCCTTGTGTATGTTCAAGTGTAAGAAAAGGAAAGGGCTAAATTTATGAGTCAGATATGCTTTACTTGACAATTGTGAATCAGGCCCTTACAGAAATAACAACATATTAATATGTATTTGTATGTATATTGACCACTTAAAAATAAATGAAATTAATAATGATACCCAGGTACTTATTATGGATAAAAAAACAAAATCATTGATACAGAGCGTCACCCGGTTCCAGAGTGAAATGACAAGTTATTATATATCAATGTAAAATTATGAAAGAATCGTTGATAAAAAAATTCAAGGTAGGAGCCAAATCTAAAAATAAACAGCCAAACCGATTATTGTGAAACCTTGCTAAGAGCCATACAAATTAAATGAGCTTTCTCTAAAAATAAAGTGTCAAATATATGACTTTTATTCCATGTTCATAATACCACACTTTTTATATATGTGTTTAAGTAATAATGTATTTTTACTACTCCCCCCAACAATGCATTAAATCACTTGTGTCGCTCTATATTGGAATCACAGCGTTGCGACGATGCAACTTAAATGGCAACGCTCGTGAGGCCCAAGATTTAAAGATAGATAAAAGACATTTATTCAGTAAGTAGGCCGCACGGGCACTTTTACACATCAGGAGTCTACCAGCGCTTCCCAAGAGGAGACCACTGCCGAGAAGAAACGCCGCAAGAAACTCATCTCTTACATTTGACATACCTACGGAAACAACACTTCCATAAAATCTGTCCTATACTTGATTCAGATTTTATTTATCTTTTGAATGCCCTGTGTTTGCGATAAACCTTATTCTGATTTTTATATTGTCTTTTACAGAAAGAGAACGATGTCCCCGTCTTCCTGAAAGGAGGTCCCCTGGATAATATCCTGTACCGCCTGACGGTGGCTCTCTGCGTGCTGGGCGTTGTTGGCTTCGGCCACACCGTCTTCATCCATGCAGTTAAGAAGGATTAAATAAACATATAAGTCAACTGTAAATTATGTATTAGTTGCCTGTGTTATAGAGATTTCCAATAAAGAAAAATATTATAATCACGGGCATTGTTTAATTTAAATTAAATTTAAGTAATTAACCTATCAAGGCGTCTATTCCACACTGTAAAACCATATTGCCTTGCAAAACGTTACGTTAGTTAACTTATTCACTTGACAGTAATGGCGAGTAAGTTAAAAACAATACCTACGATAACATGTAATAGGCAACATGTTTAGCCAGTAGAATCTCTATTCTACTAGGGCCTCTGCCCAGGAGCTCCAATTTCTGCGTATTGGCACTTCAAGTCTGCTGAAACATTAACATAACCTAAACATGAAGACCTGGGACCGATTGCATAATAAAGTACAAGCTAGTATTAGTGGTTTTGTTTTGCATGCATTTTTACTAATAGTATGGGCTTGTACTTTATTATGCAATAGGGCCCTGAGGCCTTTTGAAAATCGAAGTTCGAAAGACGTTAGCTCCATCCCTTTCTCTCAATTCCGTTTTCGGGTGACGAGTGACAGAGACTCGGCACCCGAAGTTTCGAATTTTAGTGGTTCTCCTATCCTGCTTGTTCAATCAAAGGGTTCGTCTGGCCTGTATATACTATATTTACTGTTAGATGATCGAACTACTAGTAAGAATGGTATAGAAGCTTTAGGTCCACATCTCGTTAGGACTAGGTAGCAAATACGACCAGATCGCTTTGCGACTACATCTCAAAAATTGGTTGCGCATCGTATCATAATTTTGTAGGTGGCGGCGACTGGTGGCGCGCCATGGTGTCCCGGTGTGAAACGGGTTAAAACTCCACCGAGCTTCCAGTAGCGCCCTCTTTAACGTTATTGTTTTCATTGGTATACTTACTTATATGACGTAATTACAATTTAACTATGAGTCAGTAACTGAATGGAAAAAAGTGGCCACATTTTTCCGTTAAGTTGACTAGACGAAGGTTAAGGGTTATTAAACCTTGTCTGCTATATATTGTGTACCCATTTAGTTAAGAGGGTGCCAAACAAGTAGACATACATACAAAATCGAGTAAAAATATGCTCACTTTAAATTAAATCTATATATTCCTAAAAGCTTTTCCCCATTCACAAACATAGGTTAATTCTCGGTAATTTTTCCCACCATTTTACTTTAATTGTTAGTTAACAAACAACACGCCATTTTTAACCGACTTCAAAAAAGGAGGTTCATGTTCGGACGATGTTTAAAATAAAATGTTAAGGGTCACTTTAAACACGGTTAAAAAAAATATACGATTCAGTGAAGCGTCGCGATAGCGTCGTATCGTACGCGCTCAATGAGCATTGACTTGAAATGACACGATATCGCGTCATGCGCGGTGAAAGAGTTAAGAAAATAATACTATAATGTCATTTGAACAGTTCTATATTTCACATAATATACATTTAATGATAATACTTGCTAACATTGCTGAAATTATTCGTTCTATAACATTTTTTAAAGCACAAGATTATAAACAGCAGTATGATATAATTTTCGTATTACCTACTGCAGAACGCAGAGTGCAAAATAATTTAATAACTTAGGTACCAAAATCATTTAACATTATGATTATTTGCTATGTACATAATTGAAGTACTTAATTCTCACTAAACTAGGTACGACAGATCATTAAAAGTAAGGTGCACACGTGCGAAACATGCATCCTGGGAATGGGTCTCACTTTGTTGCCACAATAAGGCACTTGTCCCACCGCCGACGATGAGGGAAGCGAGTAGAGCCAGCAATGAAATATTAATATTTAATATTTGTCTGTTTTATTGACACGGGATCTATATCTCTTGTTTCGACAAACTAGTGGACAGAGTTGTCATCGGCAGTGTGAACAACCGAACTATTAATATTTATAAGTCTCTTCTATTGACACAGAATCTATATCATATCTTTTGTTCCTTTCTTGAGCGAGTAAATAGTTAATAGCTATTCGCTTCCTTCCTCGCAGTGGGACAAGTCGTGCAAACTTACATATATATTATGAAGGTCATTTTCGCGTGGCGGCCAGGGTATATACGTGTATGTTGACTAAGAGCGGATTCGACCAGACTGGAATAAGGTCTTATACCTAGATTAAACGCAGAATTTGTATAGACTAATCTAGGAGTAAGTCTTATTCCAATTTGGTCGAATCGGCCCTAAGGAAATGAAACCACCACGCAGAAATAACCTAATGCCGCGTTTACATGCAGCCGCAGCCATAAGCAGGGAACTTCTCATTCCCCTGCCGCTGCGGATCGCGCTGCCGTTACCCAAGAAGGCGGGTAACTGCAATGTAGTGGTCAAAGCATTATGTACTCTATTAGTAACGATATTTAAATTAAAATGCTAATACTATTACGGCAGCGTGCTGTTCGGCGCTCCAGTATGTAAAGAGCAGCCCGAGTAGCAGCGGCAGCTACCTACTGCATGTGAATGAGGTATTAATGGTGGTTATTATAAATAGGATCGATTGGCTTTAAAATATTTTTTTCCACGTTTTCTCACAGAACGGTACTTAATCGATTGAAAGGGTATAGGTATAGTTCTAAGATTTCTCGCGCGGCCGCGAGGGTTCCAGTAGCTGCTCTTCTGACCCATGCCATAAACGGATGAATGACACGTGGTGGTTCAAAATAACACTTTCACGTAAATGAAGGCTCCGCTGCTATGCGTCTAACAAAACAATTAAAAATAACAAAAAATCTTAATTTAAACGAATTATATAGGTATAAAAATATAAAAAAATAAATCGCATAATCTCAAAACCTAGGAACGAATAGTTAACGCCTCCGCAGGCTACACTGAATTTCATCAATTTTGTTTATATTCATAAACTTCAAAACTGAAGACAGTGAATTTGTTGGTGCAAAGGCGCGGTGCACAACGATCCCGGACAGTCTTTTATCGACCTATTAAATTAGTGAGTAGACTGTTTACGCTCGGTAAAATCGTGCAAGATGTTTGTCTACCCAGTCATCTATATAAGTGATATCTTTTCTAGTACTTAATGTTTACGTTGTAAGGCAGCAATACCAAACGAATCTATCGATACCGCACCACTTCCTACTGCACTGAAAAATGAGGAAACTACAATAAGGATAAATCTGCGGAAACGCTAAGTTCTGTTTGTAGAAACTTGGTAAATTTAACCTACCATAAAAATAAATAAATAATAATATGTACCTATGAATAAATCTCCCAAGGCAAGAATGACAGCCATTAAATAACAAATATAAAGTTACTTAATGGATCAAATGCATTTACAGCACAGCCATTTAGATCTACAAATACATAATTAACTGAACAATACCAGAAATCAGAGGAACAATCACACGCTCTAGTCGGGGCCTTTTCATAAAAAATATATCATAATAAGTCCGACATTCGGGGGTTTCGACTAACGCAGCGTAGGACATTTCATCTAATCATTGTACCTACATTGTTGCTTATAACTACTAGGTATTAAATAAAGTTTTCTAAAATTGCGGTGCATTCTAATCCTATTAAAAAAATAACAAAGAATAGCTTAATCATGGTCCCCATTGGAGCCATCGTAAAGGTGTGAAAAACAATGTTGGGAATCCATCTTGGTATTGTCTGTTATCAATTACTTTTATTTTTCTGTCGGTGAATCAATTAAACATAGTGAAACATGATGAGTTTCCAAATCACAAATAATTGTCACTTTATACAGGGTGAAAGGGGAAGGCCCTTTGCGAAAATACAATATCATAAGTAACATATACTAGTTTTTTAATAGTTAAACACGTAGTATATACCTATCATAAAACGGTGGTAAGTAATATTTAATAATGATGTTAACCTTACGATTATTTTTTTAGTAAGGTTAAGGCTCGGCCTTTTACCCTATCATTTGTTAGAGTAGGAATTATTCGAAAACTGTACTAAATATTACCATCGTTTCTTAGAGGAAAATAAAGTACTAAAAATACATTATCTCCCATTTAGGGGTTGGGCCGTCTCTTCGCTTTCCACCCTGTGTTTTACCATGGAAATGAATGGTCACAAACACCGCTTCCTCGGAAAGACTTACTTTAAACATTAACATAGTAAGTCACCTAAACTATAGTTTGTTACGAAATAACAGTCGGGAAAAAGATCCGGAAAACACACATGAACATTGATTTTCAATATTAACTTGAGTACGTATTCAGACATAGCTACATATTAGGTATAAATTCAAAACACAGGGCACTATCCACATACCTAAGATAACTCTTTAAGTAGGATGCATGTATAGCCCTTCTACTATAAAGTACCACATACATTGTCCGTTTCTTGAGAAAAAAAACTCAGACGACTTAGTAGACTTAATTCGTTAATGAGATAAAAATCATCTAAGACAGCACAAACAAAATAAATGAAAAATTCATATACACCTAGGTACTTGTTTATTTTGAGGTAGGTCGTATTTTGTATTTGTAGTCCTAACGGCGTCGGAACCCACAGTCGGAACCCTACACTGAGCATGATCCGACATGGCGACATGCTGCCCGGTTTTTGACATATTGTACAGTTAGAACCCTTAATTTAAATCCAAGCTTTCGAACTTGGCGAGCTGCCGCGGGTTCTCCCATGTCCATAATACAAGAAATTCTGTCTTTCCGTATTATTGAATGTTCAAGTCGTATGTATGCCCTGCCCTGACCACCCAGTGTGTAGTGTTTTCTAAATCTAAAGGCTTCTTCGAAACACATTATTTTGACTGACCGGTATACCTACATACTTAACTTAATAGCCAATATTATAATTGTTGTAGCCATTGCCTGCCTAAGGTATTTGTAAATATGGGCCTCGTTGTTTGAAATAAAGGTTTTGTATTTGTAATGTCCTTAGCTACGTGGATAGTCCTTTTACACATAATCACTTCTCGCTCGTGTGACACAACAGTACTATAGCAACACTAGAAATAGACTAAATGTGCTCATAACTACCGATTATACTATGAATACCATACATAGGTACAATAACATCTAGTTACATTTATTTTTCACAAACTTTATATAAAGTAAAAACAGGACTTACAATATTTATCCTACTAATTATTAATTTGAGTAGCTTAGTTTTTATTTTAATTTAAATAAGTTTAGTTTTAACTTTTAATTGTATTATATTATATTAAATATTATTGAATGTACAATATCGTAATTATAATAAGATTTTTATAATAAAGGTGTAAGCACTAATTATTATACATATGAGTGTTTGTTTGGTTTGTTTGTTTTTATGAAAGGATGTTTAAATATTTGACATATTTCAATCACGCATGAACAGCTTTCCGGCTTCTTAGCCATATCTTTAGATTTTGGGTAAATTCAGCTGAAATATCTTGGATTAGAAGAATTTTACTCCTGATTTATTGGATACTTTCACCGGGAATAACGATATAGAGGTCTACGTGGATAAAACCGCGTGTTAATGCTAGTAGATACTATTTTGGATACCTAACAACTCGCTTGGTAATGTCATGCAGAATGTCAACTCATACAATCAAATATTCCACATACCTTTACCTACGTAAAGATACGCTTACTCGTACAATTTGTGATGCCCTTTTGTTAGACTTTTTAAGGCATAATATCTTTTAGCATAAGTGTCAATAAGCAGAAACGCATAATGACATAGTATTGTTTCTCAGAAATTATTACGCATAAATTTGGTTGGTCGAATAATCTTTATGCATAACATTGATGAGTCGAATGTTCGTCTTCTTTACATAGTATAACAACTATAAAACAAAATCGCTTCCCGCCGTCTGTCCTTCTATACTTATGTAAGCTTAGATCTTTCAAACTACTCAAAGGATTTTAATGCGGTTTTCAGAACGGGTGTTACAGAAACCTCGCACATACACCGAAGCGAAGCGAGGACGGGTCACTAGTAAACAATAATTATAACAATTTCCAAACTGAGAAAAATATTTGGCTACATAAAATAAATACTTGAATCACTCTCTCACCGTTTTAATTGTTACTTTAGTAGTTTAGCATCTACTTATGTTTTAGAAGTGAGATTTAATCTAGTAAATTTTTCATAAAGGCAAAACACGTGTTTGTGATTTCCGTGTATGTTGCTGACAAATAACATCATAAAAAACCGTTACCTACGATGAAACCAATGCAGTGAGCCGAGCATTCAACGCCCCTTACATTACACCTACTTATCTGATATTTTTTCGTTGGTAATTTCAATGTACCTTTATTATTTCTTATCGTATTATAATTTATGATACACTTAGGTATCTATTATGGTCTTATATTATGATATAAACTTTGTAGGTAGTTATTTTGGCTGGTAAGTATGTGTATAGTATAATGTAATTTAGCTGCAATACAATCAACTTGTTTTAAATGCCCCTCGTAAATGCAATTACAAATAACTAAATTAACACAATCAAACCTTGCGAAGCCACTATGACCTATGCACATGATTAATACTAAGTACGTGATACATTATTATAGTCATCTATAAAATTACCTATGCAATAAATAACACCAACGATAAATTAGCAAAAAGCTAGTGACACTTAACCATAACCGTGTACGCAATTTGTTCGATTCGTTAAAAAATAGTTATGAGCATCCTTACGATGGTCTCGGGCGAGCGGGCAGAGGCGGCGGGGCGCCCTGGCGCGCCGGGACCGGCGGCGGAGGGTCGGCGGCGGGCGGCGGCGGCGGCGAGCAGGCCGGCGGCGGCGCGCCCTCGGCCGGCGGTGCACCCTCCGCCGGCGGCGAGCTCTCCGCTGGAGGCAGCGGCGCGGGCCGAGGCGGCGGCGGCCGGCCCGGGCTCGTGGCGCCGGCCGGCGCCCGCGACGGCACCAGCGGGGTCGGGGACGGCGCCGGCGGCCGGCCCGGCTGCTGCCGGCGCGGCGTCGGCGGGGCCGATCTCAGAGGTCGCTCCGCTTGAGCGTCCCCGACCAGAGGAACGGTATTATTCGTACAGAGACTCAGTTCTGATCGGACTATTTCTGCCCAGTCCGGAGACTTCAACGAGATCTTCAACGGAATCGAGCAAACGGTGAGATGCTCTTTTTGCGCAGCGGCGAGCGCGTTTTGACCGTCCCGGAAGGTTATACTCAATGATTGATCGTCGACGAAGCGGACGAGAGTGACCTCGCCGATCGTGGAGAGCTCCTGTAGGACGGCCGCCATCACGCTGTCGTCGAAAACGGACTCGTCGCTGTTGACGACGTGGAGAGGTTGGACAATTATTGTAGCGTCGGGCGGTCCCAAGTCCTGGACGACTTCAAAAAACACTTCCATGCACTTTGTATAGCTGACCTGCAAAACTTCTATTTCTAGGATCGCTATTACAGGTCGATGATCGCTCTGTTTTAATTCTGCTCGACCGTAGTGAAGTAATTTGCCGGCGGCTAATTCTGAAGTCGACTCCGGGTCGATCGTATGCTTCCTGCTTCGCCACAGAATGCGGTCTGTCCACGCGGGCGCGCGACATTTTTCACTAGTATCATAATCATCGCTGAAGAGATCGTATTTATAGGTGGGTAGGAACGTAACATCTCCCTCAAAACAGTTCTTGAATACCAAGTCTTGGGATTTCTGTCTCATAAGCTGGTCTTGTTCTAATAACCGTTGCATATTATTCTGTGATACAAGTAATCTCACTTCCTCTTTATCCAGATCGATTCGGTAGTTGAAATCCCCGCACCAGAAAACATAATCATGGGAATATAAAGATCGTCCCATTGGAAATGCGACTTTTCTCGTAATCTCGGCGTAATCTGCATTTCGTTCGGTTACCTGCGACTGGCCTGCAGCAAAATGAGCACAAACAAAACATACTGAAGTACCATAGATGACCAATCTAATGGCTACTGCTCCTTTGTTTCCAGTCGCACCTCCAAGTCCTGTTTTAACAGAATCCAGAGCCACATCCCTTATGTGAGGAATCAAATCTTTACGTGCAAATATAAACAGACAAACTCCAACTAATTGATGACATGACAGTAGAGTATAGGGTGCATCTCGGCATAACACCTTTTCTAACTCTTCACTCCATGCTTTTGCATTATCCGAACTGGCAGCCATGATGTTGCTGGCATTTAAATCTACTATCTCTTCAAAACCAATGGCAAATATGTCTGAAGGATGCTCTTTACCATGAACAGTGTTTACTAATGCATTGTTTGGACAATCTAATAGCCAATCAGCCAAAGAAACATCCTTGTAAGCCAGACTTCTAAAGTGTTTACCTCCATTTACATTGTAAGTGCCAATTGTGATTCTAATTGGAGATGGTTGCGTAAATTCATTGGCCCTACGACACATTTCTCGAAGAACCGGTGTTGAGGTGTGTAATAAATTTGCTGGCAACAAGATTCTTGTACGATCAGCAAGCTCGGAATTCAAAGTAGAACCTAATAAAAGTATGTCTATGGCTTCTTGCTTAGAATTGTCCAACAAATTGTTTTGTATAGTGCGGGCTGCTGACCGAGCTCCATCTATCAGTTTGGACCCTCCTTGAATGGCACCAGTGCCAGCATAAATCTTTGATATTTCATTACCGTTGTTGACCCACATCTGCTTAAAAACCTCCTCAAACCGATGGACATTTTGTTTTTTATCAATACATTGCAGTAACATTAATTGTATGGCCAACATTTCTAAGCCAATGAAAGTCTGGATGGAATTGGTCCTGTCAAGACAATCAAGACAGTTGGTGCGGATGGCACCTTTCTGTAAGTTATAAATATCTACACCTTTAGCACTGAATATACCCATGTCATCATAAAAAGTTTCAATAATCTTCTTGAATTTTCCCAGAGCCCCTTCAATTGATGAAGCTCGGACTTCTTGGTGATAATCAAAAATAATCTGCACCACATCAGCATGTGCCGAATCATTGAGATGCTTCTGGAAAGCATTGCTCAAAGTAGCCTCTCCTTCACTGCCCCCTATTAGGCTTGATCCCAGAAGGTTCACCACAATCAAGGACCCATAGTTGCGTTTCAGTGCTGAGAAATGCCTGTCACAAGCACTAGTTGAGGCATCATATCCCCGTGACATTTTAACTTTATGAGATCCAACTTGTATACCTGGCTGCTCCCAGAACAAGGGAACTGATCCTCTTGTTTGGATGTACGAGGCTACTGAGTCATCTATGTATATGGCTTGTTCTGTTTCAACAAAATTTGCAACATTACCATCATCATTACAGCCCCTAACATTGAATCGAGTTCCAGCTCTTTCGCAGCTCAGACGGGACACCAAAACAGCCCTAGCTTGGCGATGGCCCACATAAATGGTACGAATTTCCACTGAGCCACACATTGCCCTTGTGAGCCAATCATCGCAGTCTATTCCAAATCTAATGAGGTGTATGAAGAGTGTTCTGTTCCAAAAGAATCTATTATCAGCATAAGCACCTTTGCTTTTGCGTTGTGCACAGAGAGTGAGATCAAAGAGATGTTCATTTGATTTGCTTGTGTTCCAAGAAAAGTAAAATGTACCAGAGTTTAACAATTTCCTTACCTCAGAGACTTTATCTTCTTGAGATTGGTAAAACAGTGGTAGGAACTGTGTCTGAGTTATTTTAAAAACTTCGACGTCACCGACCTTTCCTACGGAGCAGCAGCCTGTTACTAGCACGAGATAGAGCAGGCAGGAATCTCCCGAGTTCAGTTGCAGGACCCCCAGGCAGCCGTATGCATCAGCGATTTTATGATATTGTTTCCGAAGAGTGTCAGTTTCTTGTGGCGATAGTGACACCACAGCTTGAGATTCGAACAGCAAAGCAGTATCTTTATTTCTATGTTGTAAGATTATGCTATAAGGATTCGGTGGAGACGATTTTTCCAGTACTTTAAACCCTTTAGACATAGCCATGACTGCTCTTTCACTGCCAGTTACGGCTACGATAAGCACATCCGCCCCCTCACTACATCCAATAAACTATTTTGTATAAGCGTTTAACTACCAACTAAACACAATAACGACTTATTTTAATAATCTGATTAGAAATGAAAGTATCTGATTCCAAATCGGAATATTGACTTTTTTGACTGACAAGCTGTCAGTTACTGGAAAGCTATTCGACACTCTGATGAAAACGTTAATGTCAGGACTGTCAGGGGTTTTAATTCAATTCAATTCAATTCAATTTTTGTAGGTTATGGCTCCATCGAAGTTGTCGATGATTTCGCCAACGGGGTTTTAATTCATTGGGGAGCCCATGGACTTGTACCTACACTGGACTGAGGACTAACTTTTCCTAGCCAATCAAAATTGAACCATATTACAAAGCAAGACAATTGCAATTATGTGATGATAGGAGATGAGGACGAGTGAGAGCAACCAACCTGAGGACGGTGTCCCACTCACACAAGTTGCCAATGTAAAACAGGTAATGACATAGTGGTATTCAAGAATACTGTAAATCATTACCTGCATATTATACTAAATAGCTACATTTATATAAGAGATTTAACGTTTTACCTAATTTGTAAATGTTTAAGATTTTAACATTATTTACTGATTAAAACACGTTAATGAATAAAATACTGTGGTAATCAAGTAGTAATTGTAAATTTTGGCTGGTATCCCCAACGTAGACATATTTCAAATATTTGTTTTAATGTTTGTCAACTAACAAAACAAGCTAAAAATGGTGAAAATATGTTGTGTAAAGGGTTGTAGAAGTGAAAGCTTTGGTGACTGTGGAATATCATTTCACAGGTAAGGAACATTTGGCTCTATTTTACGATATAACGAGAAAACCATGCCTAACTTATTAGGGTGGCTATGATTTGGGCCGGTGTGAGTATGGATACGAATGCAATTTCATAGATAAGTTGGCAGAGCAGTTATATTTGGTACTTAAACACTATACAAATTCTCGATAATTAAAAGTTTTGTGTACTGGTAGTATTAATTTGAAAAATGTAACCGTAAACTCGGGATACTTTAGCCCTAGGGGGTAACATTACCCACCCTTAAGGCTCCGGCAAACCAAACGCGTGGCAGCAGCAGCGCGTAGCGTCACGTGGCGTCAGGGAGTTGTAAAACAACAAAACAAATGGAACCCCGGCACACCGAGACGCGCGTGAGAGATTTGGGAAATAAAGTAGGACTCAGGCAAAAACTACACAAAACTATATTGTTTAACAATATATGATACACTAGAGGACGCCCGCGACTTCGTATGCGTAGAATTAGTTTCCCGCTATTCCCCCCATTTCTTCCCGTTGGGGGTCGATTTTTGGAAAATCCTTTCTTAGTGCTCACTTACATCATGAAAGGAACCCCTGTACCAAATTTCAAGTTTCTAGGTACAGTAGTTTCGGCTGTGCGTTGATACATCAGTCAGTCAGTTTAGCCTTTTATATATATAGATGTATAATAATTTGCAATGAATAAATATTTCTTAAATAAATATTCTTATATTATTTAACAATTTAGATTATTTCTTACTTATGTAAATTTACACATTTATAACTTTTAAAAAAATCCTGTGGCCCGTTTCACGAAGCTACAAGTTACAAATTACAAGCGGAAGTCTCTTTCTATTTCGTACTACTAGAAAGAGGGTTCCGCTTGTAATTTGTAACTTGTAGCTTCGTGAAACGGGCCACTGGTATCCGCACTTCCCCAGATGTACTTGGTCACCCTAATTAAAACGAGATGCAATTCTCTAGTATGGTTTCCTTGTCGGTCACACTTTTTTATCGCAGTAATCAGTCCAGTATAGGTACAAGTCCATGGGGGAGCCAAGCCACTGACAGCCAGAGGCCCGTTTCACGAAGCTACAATTTACAAATTACAAGCGGAAGTCTCTTTCTTCGGCCTTTTGCTAGAAAGAGAGTTCCGCTTGTAATTTGTAGCTTCGTGAACCGAGCCGCAGCCATCTAAGTACATCTTGCGCTTGTCGTCGTGTGTCGGCCCATAGACGTATGAGAACGTAGACGGAGTACAAAAACGGCTAATAGAATCATACTCTTTGCACCTGTTACAAACGCCCTTAGTTAAAAGGAGACATACATACGATCTCTTTCAAAAGTGTACCGCTTTTTAGAATAGAGTAGAATAGAAAACATTTCACTTTATTTTACTGTGTGTGAAAATTAGTGCTGCGAAGTAGGTACGACGCTGGTTTTCGGTGGACCCACGGACTGGTTTTGTAGTCCATCACTCTTCATTAGTGTGCGTAGCATGCCAGGCATTGACCAATGGACATCTGGTTACAAGCTGTTGTACAGAAAAGTAATATTGCCAAAAACCTGGGTACGTTTGACAATCGGCTACCCGGGATCTATCTATTATACATTTATGGTGTCGGGCTGTCGGCCCTCAGCCTAACTAGTACGTTTATCGCCCTCTCCGACCTCATGAGCAACATGTAACTGGATCTGGACTGCTCGATAATATGAAAACTTAGTACTAATTTCACCAAACGATGTTAACCACTTAACAGATGATTAGGGCGTTAACAGCTGTCAAAATGTATGAACCGCCCGCCCGCCCGCTTGGACTTAAATGTTCACCCTAGGTTAACAGGATAATAAGTACCGAATTTCACCAAACGATGTTAAATTTAATCAATGTTAATCAACTGTTAGTTCAATATTTTGACAGCTGTTAACGCTCTAATCGTCTGTTAAGTGGTTAAGGTGAAATTGGTACTAATAAATTGATAGTTCTTGTATGAGTCTGACATGAATTCGTGAATAATTTAACCTTCAGTTAACCTAGGATTAAATTTACGTGCAAGCGGGCCCTACAGTCGATTAACATTGATTAACATTTAACATCGTTTGGTTAAATTGGTACTTTAAATTAATATCATCAGTTAGAAAACTAACTATGTGATTTTAAAAATAAATATTTATTAATATATCAACATAATCATTAATTTATATATTATATCATGAATCATGCTATAATAATCGGCGGATACGAACCTTGAAACCAAGCAAGGGTTTAATTCAACTTAGGCCGCATTTAACCAAAGTGGAATAAGACTTAAGTACTCTGAGATTAGTCTATACAAATTCGGCGTTTGATCTAGGTATAAGACCTTATTCTCGCTTGGTGAAATCCGTCATTAGAAAAGCACCTTTTTACACGGATATTGCACTATTCCCAACGACATACATCAAAAAAGACCCCATTCAATAACTTTTATTACAAATTAAAATTAGAGTGAGAAGTCGACATATTTTGTGTAGATAGCGATGGAAGCGGCAGGCACGGCGGTGTGGCCGGCGGCGCGGCGCACGTGCGCGGCGTACAGGTCGCGGGCGGCGCGCGCCACGGTGGGCGGGATGACGTCGCGCGAGCTGTCGATGGACAGCGCGCTGCCCACCGTGAGCCGCACGGGCGCCGCCGGCGCGTGCCGCGGGTCCGAGCGCCGCTCGAACGTCACGTAACGCTTGTAACTGTCGATAGGGGCCCGTTTCATAAATAAATAAACATAAATATCAGGGGACAATGTCACACCAATTGACTTAGTTCCAAACTAAGCTCTAGGCTTGTACTATGGGTACTAGACAACGATAAACATACTTATATAGATAAATATATACTTAAATACATAGAAAACATCCATGAGTCAGAAACAAATATTCGCGCTCATCACACAAATATCTGCTCTTACCGGGATTTGAACCCAGGACCGCTAGCTTCGTAGGCAGGGTCACAACCAACTAGGCCAGCGCGTCGTCAAAAGCTTAAAAGCTTAAAAGCTTGTAACTTGTAATACGAGTGAAAGTCTCTGTTTAATACATCGAGGAAGCGAGTAGGTAGAGCCAGCAATCAAGTATTAATATATGTGTCTCTTTTATTGACACGGGATCTATGTTTTTTATTATGACACATTAGTGGAAAGAGTTTGCGCCGGCGGCAGTGTGAACAGCCAGCGATCAACTATTAATATAATTGTGTCTCTTTTATGGACACGGGATCTATATCTTTTGTTCGTTTCATGAGTGAGAAAATAATCGATAGCTAATCGCTTTCTTGCAGGCAGGGGGATAAGTATCTAACCTTTTCAAAATGACGGATATATCCGAATCGCTAGTGTTTTCAGTCCACGACGTCTCGCCTCTCTACTGAATTGCATGTACATTTACTCAACGTCAAGTTGACTGGCACGACGGGCATTCGTGGATTAAAAACACTATAATGACAACGAATATATCTTACATGTTAGACAGCGACCTACTCTTGCCCCCGCCAGTAGCGATAAACGACTTCTACACTAGTGTCCTAGAAAAATCAAATTAGTCCAAAAAAAAATCAAACAGATAAAATTATAAAAAAATATTGAACACATATTTTTTCTTTTGTCTATTAAACAAAAAATTACGAAGATAAAGTGCGAAGTTTCACGTGAGGTCACGCCGAGGCACACTTTATACCACGTTGTGACGTCACGAGCCTCCAATCCCGAACTTTGATGCGCGTTATATGTCAATTTTGATTGATTTGATAAAGCAAAAAATACGTGTTCAACACTTTTTGATAATTTTACTGACAGATTAATTACCCCTATTATTAAAATTAGTTCAGAGAACCGAATCGAATCAATCGTCAGTGGTAGATGACGTGATACGAAAAGTCACGTGATCTACCAGTGACGCGATTGGTTAAAAATTAAACGAATAGAAACGCTAGTTAGCGTAATGCATCTTGGCAGGGCCCTTTGAAGTTGTTTTGTCGGTACGTACATGGCCATGTCGCGGCGCGCGGGCTCGGGCAGCGCGACGCGCGCGCGGCGGCGCACGGCGGGGAAGGGCGCGGGCGGCGGCGCGGGCGCGGGCGCGGGCGGCGCGGCCGGCGCACGCGCGCGCGGCGCCTCCTCCGACGACGACGACGAGCCGCTCGAGCTGCGCGCGCGCACGGAATGGTTATTTTTAATAACGTAATAGCAATGTAATTGAATTACATCTTATTTCCAAAATATCAAAGCGTTAGAAGTAAATCCATACTTTCTAAGCCACCAAAGCAATTCTCGTTTTTCATTCAAGAACTTTGACTGCGAACTGAAAACTGATTACTGAAAAAAAAACCTCTAGACCTTTTTTTCGAAAACTTGCATCAAATACTATGGTCGGTGTCAGTTGAAATAAAACAATTAAGAAATGTTAAACATAACCTCAAATTTTCATCGAAAGTGTTTAAACTTATAAAAAAACAACGTAAAAGTTATCTTAATCTCAATATGAAAGAAATAATAAAGTGTATAAATTGTTAGAAAAACCTCACATGATTTCCAAAAGTACATGACTATGGACTAATAATAGTAAATTGGTTTGTTTACATCTATACCCCTTTCAATTAAAACCGACTATAGGTATCTACCTACTTTATGCGGGCAAAAACGAAACGGTCAAGGAAATTGATTTTTTGGCAGTTTGATATATTACATAAATTAGGCGTATCATACATTTCCCGACGTGACAGGACTAACGACACTTGGAAAATGTATAACCCGACCAATTGACGTTTTATGTCAAACTACTAAACAATCATCTCGACAGTACAGACAAATGATGGGGAGCAGGGGGCAAATACATACCTATATAAAAAAATGTTTGATGTTTTTTTCATGACCTAAAGTTATTATCGGGAAATATTTTTAAATCCAAATTGACAAAATGGCTTTTGCACAAATGTTTTTATAATATAAACGAATTTATGAATTATAATGACCTAAATAGATACTAAATGACTACTTTATTCTAATGATTAATGATTGTTTTTACGGAATGTTATTTAAGAATGTTATTATTTATTGAATTATAATTTGTATGTTTTTATTTGTAATTGATAATTGTACTTCCGAATTTATATAACAACAAAATAGACTAACTATTAATATTTGCACGCTTGCATTCAGGCTGAACGCAATGGATTTTTAATTCTTGAACATCTGCTTAATGTAATACTGTGTTCTGGCAAATAAATATGATTTGATTTGCGCTCAGTACTCACTCGCTGGAGTTGTTGGAGGCGGTGCTGCTGCGGCCGCTGATGGTGGGGTTCTGCCGCGGCCGCGCGCGCCCGCGCACGACGAACGGGCTGAAGCTCTCCGAGAACGTCGGCGTCAGGTCGCGCAGCGAGTGGCACATCTGGAAACAAACTTAAAACATTTATTGGTGACAAAAAACATTCAAAATGAACAAAATATACACATAGAAAAGAGAAGGGCTGGTCTACATTTGACCCCATAATCATATTATGTACTTATACGACACTTTCTTATAAGGAAAATTATCACGATTAAGTAGACTTGATTGGATTGGTTAGGACTTTTTACAACGTGCTCATTATCGTGTTTTGCAGTTAACTACACAGTAGTAATTACTGTTTTTTTTTAGAATTTAATTTACTTTATTAACCGACTTCAAGAAAAATAGAAAATTATCAAACTTTCAAACATAATGAACTTAAGGTAATCGGTATGAATAATAATAAAAAAATATGACTTTACAATAGGTATATGCTTTGAAATATTTCTGAATAATTATGGATGGTTTTCAAAGTTATAGACATCAAATTTATTACTTATTAATCTTATTATAATGTTTAAGGTTATGGATCATTTACATTGGAATTATAACGGCGTTATATGCTTCGAAAACAAATGACAATCGATAATTATGAGCAAAAGAAATATGAAAACATTGGAAATGAAAAAAGCGATACAATAAGTACTTATAAACATATTTATGTTAAAAGCCGCATAAAGGCTTCCTTCTAGAATAAACAAAGGCCGTTAAGTCGCGGCGTACCTTGAACTCGTAGCACTCGGCGAAGACGGTGTACTCCATGGGGCGGTAGCAGTCGTGGTAGGCGTCCACCATCTCGGGCGCGGCGCGCGGCGCCAGCCCCACCACCTCGCAGCACAGCTTGCGCATCTCCAGCGGCGCCCGCGGCAGGTGCCGCGCCACGCCCGCGTCACACCACGCGGTCAGGGATCTGCCCCACCGCTCATATTAGACATGTGCGCTGCGGCGGCTTCCCGCCGATTTTACGCCGACGCTGTCATTTTTTCTATGCCGCGTCAGCGTATAATCGGCATGAACGGCGTGAAACGGGCGCACATGTCTAGTGCGTTCACATTATTTTAATGGCCGTATTTGACTGCAGGCCGTATTGATTCGCAGAGTTATGGAAAAGGCCAGTTCGGTTAACGAATTAGGTCAAACTGAATGCGCTCCACTAATTCGGTCATCGACCTATGTAAACAGGCCAGTTCGGTTAACGAATTCGGTAATACCGAATGCGTTCAACTAATTCGGTCACCGTCCTATGTAAACAGGCCAATTCGGTTAACGAATTCAGTCAAGCCGAATCAGCTACACCAATTCAGTCACCGTATGTAAACAGGACAATTCGGTTAACGAATTCGGTAATACCGAATGCGTTCCACTAATTCGGTCACCGACCTATATAAACAGGCCGATTCGTCGGTGTTGTTTTATTGACTGGTAAATTATGTACAAACACACACTTTATCAGTATTATTTAAAAGTAATTTTAGTTTTTCGTACTGATCAGTATTCTTTGACTGCGAGTTTAGAGCCCTTATTAACTTTAATTCAATATTAACAGAAACAAAGTAAACTGACACTAAGCGCTCAGATGTAGCCAATATATTAAATTAAATATGTTTATGAATAAAAAAGAGCTAAGGCCGAGTCATGTTACCTGGTTCTTGGTATGTACACCATGGCCTCTGGGTGATGAAGGTAGTAATCGTTCTGGTACTCCCAAATGGGAGGCTTCGAGCCATCAGGTATGAACAGGCCGAGGAACAGGTTCATGGTGTTCTGCTTCTCCGCGTCGGAGAACGTGTTGGAGTAGTACCGGCTCAGGGTCTGCATTATGTCGTTGCCGTGGGAAGCCCACGGAGCTGTTTTACGATACGTTTTAATCCTGAAATATACCAAAAACTGCGTAAATTTGTGTTTATTCAAATCTCATTACCAAAAAAATAAAGATAATCTAGGGAAGTTGTATAAATAAATGAAAAACGAACATGTATAGGTAAAAACTTAAGAAAAGGTCCTCTTGCATGTAGTTGTGTACAAAACTAATATGGAATTTACGTCAAATTTCAACACGTCACGTAACATATCCCTCCGTCAGAATGGGCGAGAATAGATCCGAACAGTAATGCCATTTGCAGCCGAATACCTCTGTTATGTTTGGACATCTAAGGGAATCAAAGAAAAAAACCTGCCAGTAAGGTAAGTCGCTGCAGGAACGAGGGCTAGTATAATAAATGCGAAAGTTCGCGTGTTACTTTGTTATTCCTTCACGCTGCAACGGGACGGATTTAGATTAAATTTGGAATAGAAATAGCTTATACCCTAGATTTTCATCCTGGAAAATTTTGAAGTTCCAAAGGGACGAATGATAATCGAAATGTAAGCTCCGCGGCGCGGGGTCGGCACCTGTGCACGAGCTGCGAGCCGCCGTACTGCAGCGCCAGCGTGTCGCCGTGGTCCTCGTACAGCCCCTCCAGCAGCCGCGCGCAGTCCGACTCGAACTCGATTTCGCTCGACCCGATCAGCCCCAGCGCGTACAGCTGCAATAAGGAATATTAATATTTTTTTAAAATCGTAAATCTCTACAATATATATAAATACCGAAATATATGAAAAAGAGATCACCAATAGTGAGATTAAAATTAAAATTGCCTAAGAAATACGGATGACACAAGCATTTTAAACTGCTAATTAGACACCGATTCGACAGAGAGATTCGATACGCTGCCGTGTGACGTGTAACACGTCGGCCATATAAACTCCATGTTAAATTATGGTTTGTATATAATCATGACATTTTGGCGCTTGTATGTATTAGGTACCGTTTTTACGATACAACAGAAATAAAACTACGTTTCTTGTATTTATTTGTCCTTATTTAATTGGTCGCCTTATCCTCAAACCGGAACCCAACAATGCGAACACTGAAGCTTGGCGGTAGGTTAAAGGAAAAGATGGCAGTATTAGGACTTATGGTAAATCAACCAGTTATTGGCATCCAAAATACTAGTTACTGCACACCTGTGATGTCGAATTTGGTATGTTTCACAACAAAAAATAACTCTTAGTAAAGTGCCAACCATAGAACCAGGGACCGGAAAACCCCTTTATTTGATTAAGTCTATCGATCGAGTACTACATCATAAATCATAATTATGCTCTCCCTATCGATAGGCTTACCCTAGTGATATGGAAACTGCTTTGAACTAGTTAACTACAACCATTGAGGTTACCGTTTCGTTAGGGTTTCGATTTAAGCACTTAGCATTACGTTAGTGTTAATCTATCCATTTTCCCTCTCCGTTGACTCTGTTCCGCAGATTCGTGTGATTGGTTGGTTTTAAGCCTATGCAAAAATATTTTGTATGGACTGCACGTAGAGATTAAAATAGCTTGAAGCGGTTCAATAAACACTTCATAGGGAGAGCCTAACGAGGGTTTTAAGGAATTGGTAAGCGCTTAGTCGAATTAATTGTATCGTATGGGATAGCTTTTGATTGGGGTTAGTCGAAGATATGCTTTACGCATCGTTAGGATTTGTAAAAACCAGTCAATTATATACCCTAACGAAAACCCTTTAAAGGGTAAGCGGTTCCGGTCCCTGGTGCCGTCCCGTCCCCTCGTACCTGATGCGCCAGCACGCACTTGCCGATGGCGAACTGCGCGGTGTTGGTGCGGTCGAGGCAGTCCACGCAGTTGACGCGCGCCAGCCCCGTCTGCAGCCGCCCGCGCTGGTGGCCCGGCGCGCCGCCCGCCTCGCCCGCGCCCGCGCAGCCCTCCGCGCTCAGGAACACGCCCGTGCGCCGCACCACGGTGCGCGCGAACGCCGCCAGTCTACAACCGACCGGCGATATTCGTTTCTTTTTACCCGACTGCGGCGGAGCCCAAAAGGAGAGTTATGTTTTCACCGTCATGTATGTATGTATGTATGTCCAGTTCTATGTTCCCCGCTACAGCAAAAACGGCTTGGACGATTTTGACAAATGAGGTATCATTGATTCGTCTTCGCAGCGAGAGTGTCATAGGCTAAATTTTATCCCGGGATAACGTCCCGTTATTTTTGTTTTTGTTTTTTGTTATGTTGGCTAAGTAAGGCTAATGCTAGGGCCACACACATCGCGATAGAATTATTGCGATCTTCGACCTACGGCATTGTGCATGGCCACATTGCAAACAAAGAAATGTCGCCGACTGAAGTCTAGCCACACAAGCGAAGTTCATCGCGATAAAACCCTTTGATGTGTGCGAGTTTACCGACAGTGGAGCGAAGTGTCTGCGGCTACACACATTGCGATAAAGCGAATTTTCGCGTTATCGCGATGTGTATGGCCCTAGCATAAGGGACCTTTGCCCATTCGACCAAAAGTTGAGTGCGATTTTTTTTTTTCAAATTGTTTGCTTAAATTACATTACGCTGATTTGGGACCATTTCGTGACTATATTCTTCTTGTGCGTATTTATCTGTTCTTTGTTGTTGTATGTCACGAATAAATGATTTTCTTTCTTTCTTGATATTTATTTATTTATTATTATTAACAATATTAACCGACTGCTAATAACTGCGTCGTGGTTATTAACTCCGCCCAAATTTCTAGTCCCTGATAAAAAGTGTAAAATGCCTCCTTAAAAAAAATACTCACTTGTCTAAAACCTTAGCATCAGCACCCTTGTTCATCCGGGCCATGTCCAGATGGAAGTACTGCACCGCATGCTCCGGAGGCAGGAACTGGTTCAAATACTTCACTGCATTGCTAATCACATCCGTCAATAAAGACTCGTGTCTCTTTTTTTCTCTTTTCTTCACCAAGTTCAGTATCATAATGGGTGCTCCATACCTCTGCATTAAATTATTTATATGTTTCCCTGGTATCTCCGCATAGGGATCGCTGAGATCAATCAATATTTGAGGTTTGGGAACCATTTTGGAAATGTCCTGCGACCAATAGCTGGGTATGGAGCCTCTCATTTGGACAAAGGAACTAAATCTAGAAGAAAAATAAAACTATTAAAAGTTAAAACACCTAAATTTTACAGTAGTATTATAAATGCGAACGTTTGAAAGTGTGTTTGTGAGTTAGTATGTTGGATACTCCTTCTCGATGCATGATAGATGGCCGCCATTGAATTGATGGATTTAGAGGAATTTGGAATGGAGATAACTTTTACCCTAAATTAACACAAAGGGTTTTAATCCTGCAATAAATTTACTGTTCCTGTGGGATGGTCAACGACGACGAAGTCGCGGGCAGAAGCTAGTTAAATATAATGAAAGCCTTTGTGCCTTAGGACACTCAAGACTCTGAAGCACGTCTAGAGTGATGTGCTGTAAATCTTTCATTTTGTGTGTATTATGCAACATTCTTCATACCCTATTCTTAGTAAAGGCTCAAATTGCAATAAGTACCAACATATTCATAAATATCTTGCCTGCCATTGCTAAATGATGACACCATGGAATCATGAACAATCTGTTCCGTTTCCACCTCATTGGCCACATCTCCATGCATGTTAGCTCCTCGTTTTAAGAACCTAGTGCCAGCGTATCTGTTGCTCCTTCGAGCCACTAAGGTAATATACACTGGCCGCCCAAATATGTTGAGATTGCTTTGCTCTATAAAACCATGTATGATGTAGAGTATCCAGTCTGGGTGCAGTTGGGAATGCACTGGAGATAGCAGATGGCTGTTCCAAACAAACCGCCACTCAGGTACTGTGCGTACACCAAACTCCAAACCTAGTCGTGACTGTGATCTGAAAACAGACACAAAACAAAAACACCACAGTTTAATTAAACAAAAAAAAAAATATTTTAACCACGCTACAATACCTATACATGAGGTTGCAATAATAAGCTTTATTTTATGGATAATTTGTACAAATTATGGTGGCCTGTTTGTTAATTTGCCACCTCAATGTCAAAAAAAAATGAGGATTGAGGCTTTTGCAGCAATAATTATATTTGTATGAATGTAATTCTCATTTATCTCATTTTTTTAATCCTTTGTTTGTGAGATAAAAAAATACTGTTGGTAATAGTAGTACAATTAATTGCAACTGAAGCCCCGTAAAAAATAAGTTCTTTTGAACTCTATATGTATATTTGAGTTGCATAAGAAATTGGTTTCAGTCGTAATTTACTAATAGTTTGTTTTACCCAGAACTTTGCTGCCTCTGCTGTAACTGCTGTTTCCAAGTTTCAAAAATATCTTCATCGTCATCACTGTCTTGACAAGTACATTTTTCTTCATCTTCCGATTTTGAGTGCAAGTTTGATCGGTAGACAGCAGCTGTGACGGGTTCAGGAAACAAGGCAGGCGCTAATTTACGTGGCGGAGCCATATTCATTTGCAATGTGTGTGTGATATCATAGCTGTAGCTGTAATAGAAGTTTGTGGACAAGTCTATGGCCAGGAACATCTTCAGGTATCTTTGTTCATCAGGGTGCTGCGGTTTGCTATTTTCACTTGGTATGTAAATTGTAGATGTATCCTCAATTTTGTAGATGGAATGCGACCCTATCATTGCGATTTTCCTTCTTTTCCTCACAAGGATTATGTAGTAGCCTTCTAAGAATCTTATAAAACCTTGAAGAAAGAATAACAAAAATGTAAAGAGACAATAAATAATTTAAAATTATTTTAAATAAACTTGTTATCACAATAATATTATCAAATAATGTGAAAGTTTGTGTGTACGTTTGTATCTCCCTTGTGCTGAAATGGCATGATGGATTTGGATACAATTTCAAATTTGGAATGAAGATAGCTTACACTCTAAATTAACAGACAGGTTATATTTAATCCCAGAAAACTTACTGTTTCTGAAGGATGTTTGATGCAGTTATTGATACTTACCAACAATCCCAAAAGCAGAGACCACTTTGTTAAACCCAGAGCCCTTAACAGCACGGTTCCCGCAGCCAATCATGTTCAACAGCTGATGTATTTCCTGCTTGTTGTATTCCACTTTGTCATCAATCAGCGCCAGCTCTTTCGAGTCCGTTCTATCAATTTTTAAGACTCGAAACCTTGTTTGAGTGTTATTAGAGCCAATTAGGTAAAATCTCTGGAAAACAAATCGTCACATCAGTTAACACGCCCACTATTTGAACATTTATAAGAAGCAGCTGAACTCTCTATATTAAGCAAAAGATCCTGCAGATGGCTTATTACGGCCGCTATTTTAATTGCTTGGTAATAAAGTTTCTTTACCGCTTTCGTCTCATAAAGAGCGATCCTTTGAATTGAACTTATGATCGGATGAAACATCACACTGGGTTTAGACATTTTGACCACAATTAGTAGGTGACTTTAGCCGAATTAGATGAAAGAACTCTTTACTATAAAGTTAAAAGTGTTTTATCCTTAAGTATAAACAAAAATAGACCATTTAGGTTTATTGTGTATATACATTAAACACAGGTAGAAATCTTTAAAGCAAGTATGACAGATAGGATTGACATGACATATCAATACTCTCCATCCCTGTCACTTGTCATTCGAGACTAAATGGAGAGTAAGGGATGGAGCTAACGTAACTTCAAACTTCTATTTTCAAAGTAGGGCCTCGGTGTCCTCTATTATGACAGTACGGTGACACTGACAGGACGATGACACTTTTTTTTAAATTTAATGTATTTTTTTTCTTGTGTTTTATCCCAGAGGGAAAGGCAAAGGATATTAATTCATACAGCCTTAAATTAAATGTAACTAACGATGAGGCGATATGGTCCTTGACCTTAGCCTGTCCAAATAGACAAATTGAAAAATAAAACAAAGAATCGACAACGACGAACACTTTGTGCTAGCGCTGGTGGTAAAAACAATCGCTAAAATAATCTTCAAAAAATACTGAAACTGTCATGATAAGATATTGTTCTTATTTATTTCACTTCCTACAGCGCCCCCATTAGTTCCATCCAAACTTATATGAGTAGAGTAGTGTGACAGCCTGACTAAAAGGGAAAAAAAAGACTGTCTATGTCAAAATCGTTTTCATGTGGCAACTCTCAAGTAAGTATACTCGGGTATATCCGGATGGCTACCATCATGCTACCATCTCGTCTTATTCTTCAACCTACCGCCAAGCAGCATTGTTCGCATTTTTGTATTCCGGTGTCAGGATAAGATGACCGGTGAAATTGCATTCCATCAGTACCTTTACTTAATCATAGTTGTTATGAAAAAATTATATTTAAATATGTCAGATCAAATTTTAGTAACTTCATACAATTTTTGACATTTCTGAATAAAACCCAGCCTTAGTAGATCAAAATAAGTGATTTTACCCACAGCAGCAAAACTTGCACCCCTTAGGAACACAGATAGCGCCACTTCCATTTTTCTTTTTTCAAAATGTATTTATTATGTTAGTTCATTGAAAGAAAATTTAACAAATTTACAATAAAATATATACATTTAAAATACATAATTGCAACCAAAAACCCCCCCTTTTCACCAGTTTTTATTTAATTACCTACAATTAAAAAATGTAAGGAAAGGGTACCATTTTATTAACTCACATGACATGATGACTCTGTTAATCATGGTGCATACGAGTTACTGATGAGATTTATTGACGACGGTAGTTATTTCAAGGTTATTTCATTAGATCCCGTTAAAGAATGCGTGTCACAAGTTACAAGCTTTCCTAAAACGAGCCCCAGGCCCACGATTTGTGTGCTCATTTGCCTTCTCCTTGCCATATACAGTGTAGTTTTTTTTTAAATATGGCGATTTTCGGAACCGTAGGAGATCCGAGGGCTTATTGTCTAACACACTCGCAATCACGATCGTTTTCATTTTGAAAATCGAAGTTGGAAAAAGTTTGAAAATTGCTCTACTTTGAAGCCGGTTGCGATTGCGAGTTTGTTAGACAATAAGCCCTTGGTTAGGTACCACTAGGTGTTTCCTTATGTAAAAACAAGATAGGGATTGTTCCAAATCCATTTCAGCTTACCAACCCTCATAACCACGGGTACAAGCTTTTAAGATTATGGTGTTTTCGGAAAGTTATTGATAATTCTGTCTGACCAGTAAGGTTTTTGAACCAAAAGACTTCAACGGGCGTCGTAAAACATTTAGTATGAAGGAAAAGAACGCCATTGCAATACAAAAAAGACAGAAATCATTTCTTAAAAATACCATCGTCGTCATCGTTATCGTCGTCGTCGTCGTTGTCTTCATCGTCGTCGTCGTCGTCGTCGTCGTCGGCGTCGTCGTCGTTCGATATATTATTAAATGTATTCCAATAAATCAGCAGATATTTTTTTCGGTCCATGCCCATATTCGTATACATAGGCGATTTTTGGTCAACTGTACCTAAGTTCTTCATAAAGAGTTTTTTTTTTAAATGGACTCCGTTTCATGTTTTAACTTTCTTATTTCTGTTCTAACATGCGATCGGTCTTTAGATGACCATAAGCAGTTCTTGTCGCTTAGAATATACAGTCGTGAGCGGTGTCCCCACCGATATACCTTAATTAAACCTTAATGCTTTTGTAATGTGATGTTCGCTTAATGGTGGGACAAGCAAGATTGTTTTGCTAGCCTATTTCTATAGGACTTCATCATGCAATATCTGCTTCTTTTTTCACTGTGGCCATTTTTTTATTTTCTTTAATCTTTATTGCACAAAATAATCTTTAATATACAAAAGGCGAACTTAATGCAGTAAGGCATTCTCTACCAGTTAACCTTTAGGCAAAGCAGAGATTGTATCACTATGTATACGTAATAGTAAGTAAGTATACACCTACACTTACAAATCAAAACGCAATCAGTAAATCAAGATGATTATCATTTTCAAGTGATTTTGTAGTTTCTTCGTTTAGATGAACTACGGTTTGTGATAATTTAGTCTCTTAGCTCTGTTCTCACAGGCATTTTAGAGACGGACTTTAATTGATGAACCACAATTTTCAAAAAGACCGGTCAAGTGCGAGTCGGACTCGCGCATACTAAATATATTCCGATTTCGAATTGAATCAGCGCGAGCCCAACTCACACTTGACCATTTTAAAGTGTTTGTTGTTTTTCTTCAGGGTTTGTAATGTAATCACACTAAATTTGACGCGTTTGTTTATGTTTTACCGTTATTACAATATAAGAAAAATAAAAAAAGATGAAAAAATCATTTTCCCCCTTTATTATTTCACTTTTTCATTTTTTAATTGGTTAATCCGCCGTAATAGAGTCCGACCAGCGAGTTGTGAATTTGAAAATAGTTATTTGTGCAACAAGAGAGCAAAGTTGGTTTTTGCTGCGAGTGTTGTTTTTGAATCCCGAGTAAGCGAAGGATTCTATAAATAGAATCACGAGCGTAGCGAGTGATTCTAGGTTAGAATCCTGAGCGTAGCGAGGGATTCAAAGACACGAGATGTAAATAACTTTGGTCTCGTGTGACACATACAACTTTTCACCTCAGCAGCGAGAACATAATCAAATGGTTAGTGTGCACAGACATAATATTTTTATACTTATGACGGATAAATTCACGTTTGTAGCGAGAAAATTGTAGTCCGGAGCTTCATAAAAAAACTTTTTAACCTTAGATGGCAATTCGTGGCCTACCGACACATTCTCTCCAAAAATGCAATAAGTTTGGGATAAAAAGATAAAGATAAAAAGATAAAAGATGTTTATTCAGTAAGTAGGCCGCACGGGCACTTTTACACGTCAATAATCTACCAGCGCTTCGCAAGAGACCACTGCTGAGAAGAAACGCCGCAAGAAACTCAACAGTCAGTCGTTTTTTAAACATTTCTTATGATATGATATTATACAACGAAAAATAAAACTTAACCTAGTATTATATAAAACAATGAATGTAACAAAAATATGTCTATATATATCATGCGTAGTTGAGCAGGAAAATGTGTCAAAACTCAAAATTTCTACAAGAACTCATAAATAGTAAATATAAGAAATAAATAAAAATTAAAAATTATACTTACCTATGACGGTGCAAAACAACACATAATTAGTTTCGATACATTCCCCTACAGAAACCGTGTCCCCTAGACAATACACACTGTTTATATATTGGTATGATTAGGTTATTATTAAGATATTTAGGTGTTTAATTTAGGCCAAGCATTTTTATCTGTTAGATAGTCTTCGACCCTATAGTAAGCTTTAGACATCAACGACTTTTTCAAGTAATTTTTAAGTACTGGAAATGGTAACTTTAAAACTTCGTCAGGTAATTTATTATAGAAATGAATGCATTGACCTACAAATGATTTATATACCTTACGGACACGAAATTTTTTAATAGCAATTTTATTCTTATTTCTTGTATTCAAATTATGTATGTCACAATTCTTAATAAAAGAGTCTTGATTTTTAATGACATAAATAATATTCTCATAAATAAATTGTGATGCTACTGTCAAAATATTAATTTCTTTAAATAATAATCTTAAGGAATCACGGGAGTTTAGGTTATATATAGAACGAATGGCTCTTTTTTGTAACACGAAAATAGTTTGTATGTCAGCAGCTTTTCCCCAAACAAGAATACCGTACGACATAACACTATGAAAATAACTATAATAAACTAAGCGAGCTGTCTCAACATTGGTAAGTTGTCTAATTTTCCTAACAGCATAAGCTGCCGAACTTAATTTACCTGCTAGTACTGCTAAATGGGGACTCCATTGCAAGTTTTTGTCTATAGTTATTCCTAAGAAAAGTGCCTTATCCACCATTTCCAAACACTCATCATTTAGAAAAATACTAGATTCTACCGGTCTAACATTAGGCAAAGCGAACCTAACACATTTAGTTTTCTTAGCATTAAGTAGCAAATTGTTACTAGTAAACCAATTAAGTACTTTACCTAGCGTCGCGTTTAACCTACTATAATCAACGGATTTTCGGTCTACCTTGAAGCTCAATGATGTATCATCAGCAAATAGCACAATATCGCAAAGGTTAACTACCGCGGGTGGTAAGTCATTTATATAAACGAGAAATAAGAAAGGACCTAATATAGAGCCCTGTGGCACACCCAGTTTAACAGCCGCTCCAATGGACTTTGTTTGGTTTACAACAACCGTTTGTGTTCTATCACTAAGATATGAAGACATGAGATTTAGAGAATTATTTGACAGACCATAATGTTCTAATTTTAATATAAGAGTCGCGTGATCTACACAATCAAAAGCTTTGGAAAGGTCACAAAAAATTCCTATTGCATCACAAGATGTCTCCCAAATATTGTATATATATTTAATGAGTATAGATGCTGCATCAGTTGTGGATCGTCCTCTGGTGAAGCCGAACTGATTACTGTTAAGCAGTTTATTTCTATTGAAGTGACCTAACATATCTTTTAACATTAACTTCTCAAAAACTTTACTTAAAACAGGTAGAATAGAAATGGGTCGGAAATTCGTTAAATCACTCCTCTCGCCCGATTTAAATTATTCGATAGGTTTCAATGTGCACGTCAACTTTTGTCTTTATTGTGGTTTTCAACATTGCGTAAATACTCCACATTGTAGACGGTTGTTCCGTTTGTGATTGTGATAATTTAATGAAGTAAGTACGCTAACAGTACAGTGCTTGCACCCTTTCAAGTCTCCATTGCTTAAAAATATTTCTTCACGACTTCTCAGGCAGGAAACTTAATTATGCATTTTTTACACGCTCTGCTTTAATGCTTCCGGTGTTAAATAGCAGACTTCGTCACTGGACTCACTCATATTTATTTATTATTAAGTACTTTTATTATATTCAACGTGTATCGAAAGTAGATAGCGTAACAGAACTATAAAAAAAAGCAATAAAAATAATCCCGCTATTTTTTAAAGATGCGTTCTGATACTGCACCCGCGGTTTATGTAACAAAATTAAAGATTGTTAAAACGATAAATCATGTAGATGGGCACATGATTAACTGCGTATTTTTTGATGAAATATTCTGTTTATTTCATTATAAAAAATATAATTCGATTATAAAAATATAATAATCACATTTAAAACTTTTAAGTTTTTAACAGATTTTTACAATTTTACGGTTATAAGTGTATCCGAACGTTTTATTGTTTGTTTCTTTTAGGGCCTACTAGGTATGGAATTTGAAAATCGAACTTATAATCAACTTGTTTCTATCTCTCGCTTTTTTCGTATCGAAGTGAAAGTGACAGAACAAAGTGAAGTTCAATTCTATCGAATGTTGTGAGTAGACCCAGCACTGCTCACGGCATTTAAAAATAATAATTAAAAAGCAACTTTGCCTCACGCTCGCAGCAAAATTGAATTTTGCTCACTGTTTTTAAGCAGCAAAACCTGCTTGTTTGAGCTGCTGAGGTGAAAAAATGCTTGTTTCATTCTCGTTTCGGACTCTAACACATATTATGAAAAAAAATACCCGTTACCTGTTAGGTACTGTTAAAAAGATACAGCTCTTTTACGTTAAGGCAGACGGACGGATAGCGTAGGTGTATTAATAGGGTCCCGTTGGGTTCCTTTCGTGTAAGGAACCCTACAAAGGAACGAGAACGAGAGAATTGTCACTTTAATCAAATAGACAAGGTAGTAAAGTTTATATAATTATGAACTCGACCGTACACTGTTTGGGTACTTTTCAAGTATTTCTATGTTGAATTGCTTAGCTGGTCCCCAGAGCTGAGTTCCTTGCGTAGGTCCATGGTCCAGGGTTTTAAATAATGCGGCGGTAGCTTCACAAATTTCCATTTTCAAATTAGGGCATCTGTTTGTTACGCTTTCCCGGCTAACCTTTGATGAAAATGGTATACTGCCCCGAGGAAGAACAAACCTAGGACTAGGATACTCGTCGTCCCAGAAAATTACACAAATCCAAAGGGAATATTGATAACCGTCTGGTTCGACGCGGATGAAGGTTGCAGAAGATAATGAAAATGCTAAATAAAACTGAAAGCTCGAATCTAATAGCTATATAGGGAGGTACCTATTAGTTGGTCTTCTAATGATTAGTACTACCTATACATAGCAGGTACAGTCGAGTTCATAAATATGTATACACTTTAGTACCTTATCTATTTAATATCACGTTCAAACTGCCATATACGAATTATCACAGCGATTACAGTGACAAGGTACTAAAGTGTATACATATTTATGAACACGACTGTACCAACCTATATTATTGAGTACCTAAGTCGAGGTGCCATGCCCAGTCTCATTCAACTCAAATATTCGTGAGGATTCGGAACTAGGTTAAACTTGCGGTCCCTTTCCACTGCGTCTTTTCACTATTCCCTATCACTCCCATAAGGGAGAGCCCTTGCTCATGTAAACTACTCGAAGTACCTGCCTGATTTTGCATTCCAGGTATTATTTTAAGGTGACCCACATCCGCGCAGATTGGACATTAATTTGGGCAGGTCCATGTGCAACTGAGGCTCTCAGGGCAATGTGAGGCACCGAGGGCTGGCGCTAGTTGCCATGCGCGCGGTGGCGCTGGCGTCGCGTCGGGCCGCGGCGGCTCGCGCTCTGCAGTCCCGCGCGCGTCGCCGCCCTCGGACCACCTGTCCCAATAACCGCGTCCCCTCACCTGTTTTTGTGTCCGCACGAATTGCATCAAATACAACTTACACGCGATGCGGCACTCCTACAAGACTCGTATTAGTGCGCCAATAGAAGTTTAAGTGATAACTTTAACAATTAAGTGGGGCCCAGAGCCCTGGTAAACAACCGGTCCAGATAGGGAAGCTGCGCCAGCCCGATTACACTGGAATGCGGCAATTTTAACTACACTGCAGACTCCTGTACCCGCTCATGCATAGATCTCGACTTCTCGTAGCATAAGGTAAGTCGGACATCGGACCTACGACTTCATCAGGTCCAAACGCACTGAAAGTTCGCGTAGAATGGAATCATAAACTAAACAATCAATGACGGCAAAATCAGGCAAGTAAAGCAGGTCTTAAAGTAGTGCAAACAGGGATTTGCCTGATATACCTACGTACCTGGGTGATTGTAGAAAATTTTGACTTTGAACCTATGTAGATAGGCTTTGATTGGGAATATGTAGGTTCTTTTGAAGGGACATGGCGTGAAAATAGGTGCATTTAAGACATTAGATGAGTACCTTATTTATAATATTACCGATCCATACAATCTACCAATTTGACTCGTCAATCTTGATATAGGTAAATAGAACTATTTCATCCGATATTAGTACTGGCTCAAGAAATAAAGTTCAGGTTAATATTCCTTTAGTAACTTACCTATGGTTATTGTGAAATTAGCTATACCATTGCATAGCAAACGTAACACCGTTACTCATAATATGACCTACTAACTACTATTATATCAATCGCCTTTGATAGAGGTGATGTTATATTACTTGTACCTACCTAACAATAAATGTTTATACAATTAAGTAGTAGTTAAGAATACGTAGCTATACGTAGCTATACATAGGTACCTACATGATAAGATGATCGGTAGTGTGTAATTAAGAAACAGTCGTCGTTACTCAATAGCTCACTCAAATCTTTACTTACTTGTTTTCCTCCAATAAGAAGTACGCAGGCGGACAAGCATATTTGCGAGGAGCTATTGTAGCAGTACCCTATTAGAAAAGCTCGTTTTAACGAGTTAAATCACTTTCTTTTCGGCCGACAGGGTTTTATTTAGTACTGTTTATATACATTCTATATCCCAAGTCATTCTCGTTTGATTCGAACGCCGTCCTCTTCCTTCTTACGTGTAATTGTACCTCTAGTTCGAGACGGCGCTGTCGAGCTATTGAACCGAAGGCGTGCTTTGAACTACTGCGAAGGCGCTCTGCTCTACATTTCTATGTACAAACAAATTATTACGCATCTCTACAGTCCTTTGTTTTTACTTTAGGTATACACACCTATAACGTGGTCTCTATGTCGATATTACGCAAGTGGGACAGGGTCAGATCATTCTAGTAGGTGCGTACTCACTCGTACTAACAAAGTCTAACTTGGATTCTTTCGTAATAGACACTAATTATTGACTATCAAATGTTTACGAATCATAGTAGACGAGCTCCTGAATTCTAGGCCCATTTTATATGTACCTATAGTTCAATTTGGAGTGGATCTAAAGGGAAAATAGACCATTGAACATCATCGGAGGCGTTGAATCCATTCATACATTTCTATCTAATGGGAAAATAAACAAGCCGTCGTGAGAAACTAAATACACAGCTTACCCGGTCTGTTTACCCCGATGATTTACCGGGATTTTACCTGTTAGTTTAGTAATTCCTCCTACTTTTTTCCCTCGACGATGGCTAAAGTAAACACGAGCGCCCTTTTCGTGAAAATATATTACGCATGTACTGATTTTGGGGTTTACGCCAAAACTGTCACAGGCCCGTTTGATCTGTGTATGTACCGGGGAAATTAACGGCCTCACTCAGAGTCAGTTTTTTTCACGATTTTTAGGGTTCCGTACCTCAAAAAACGGATCCCTTATAGGATCACTTTGATCTCGGGAACGCATAAAGGTATCGGGTTGAAATTTTAACTAGGTATATACTCAAGTGTACAATCCCTTGAAGTTGTGAAAAAATCAAACTTCCAAGTTAACGTAAAAAAAAGATACGGCCGTTTATGCTGCAAAAAACGTATATTTCGACTCTCTCAAGGGAATCAAAATTTATAGGGTATTTTCCATTGATCTAGAACTATAAAATTTGGTAAGTAATACGTCCGGAAAAATCTGAAACCCAACATTTTTAATTGAATCACACAAAAACAGGGTTTATGCAAATTTTGAAATGAGTTAACCGTGTCATGTGCGGAACCCTCGGTGGGCGAGTCCGACTCGCCTTGTCCGGTTTTTCATACTCTAGTTTGAAAAAGGAAAGAGTTTTTGTCTCTAAAATGTTTTTAAGAACGGCGGTGGTAACTAATTTATAAAAGTTTTCGTCTATTCCGAGTTTCTAAAGCGTTCTTCCGTTCCGTGTCTTTTTTACCGCACACTTAAGAATATGAAAAACGCGAACTAAACGAGGCGTGTCAGTGGGGTGAGGAAAGCCAAATAGAGGTATAGTATGTAAATGTTACGCGTTATATAGCCGTGACCATCATATAAATCATTATGGCAAAATCACACACATTGACCTAGCCCCAAAATAAGCTCAAGATTTCTACTATTGAGACTAGAAAATGATATATTTACATATAGGTACTTTTTGCGAGCGGAAGAACCTGGACCACTCTATTTTATAAAATAAAGGCAATTTCATTTTTTTTACATCGATAAAAAATATTATATCATCAAAGATAGATGCGGGTAAGCAAGCGAATAACTATGCCAAATTTCGTCTTAATAGCGTTAGGAAAACTGCTGTGACATAGACAGACACCGAAGCCTCACCATATGGGTTCCAGTTTTACCACGAAACCCTAAAAAAAGACAAAATACCTACTTAGAAACTAACATTTTTTTACACGAGAGTTCTGGGACGATAGAGTTAGTTTCGAAGAGAGTCACTAGCACTAGCACTCACTCACTTAGCTAATCGCTTCGTTAAGTCACAGCTGTGTAAATTATTTCTTTAGATAAAACGAAGTCATCAAAACATTGTAGGTACGTAAATTGGGTCAAGCAAGGTCTGCAGACGCCAGCCCGAGCCCGGGACGGCGAAGGGTCGCGCAACGCTCGCCGCGAACTAGGCCTGCTTATTTAAAATTCTCACCACGTTACAGCGGCATATGTAACCAGCCATATCATCAACAATCTGTTTCTATTTTCTGTAGTTATATTATATTCACTTGCTGCTCGTAATCCTACTATTATAAATGCGATAGTTTGTGTGTTAGTTTGATTGGTTTTGGATAACGTTTGGAATGGAGATAGATATACTGGATTAACACGCTACTTTTCACTCCGGTAAAATATTTTTAAGTTCCTGACGACAGTCAAAATGTACGTAATGAAGTCAGGGCAAGAGCTATCTAATTTATAAAGTTTAAATCTCTTCCTATTCGGTTTAATTGTTTGTACCTACTTATACCTAGTGATTTTCGTTTTCGAACATTTCAATCACAAATTAGTTCACTATGTTCACATTAAGAAAACCCAATGAGACCAAAAAAACTGTATGAAAATTAATGAAATGATCGTGACGCGTGACTACAACGTCAGAGGGGAGCCCTCATTCATACACACGTGTAATTACGCCTTACGCCGGCCAGGCGGAATGCCTGATGCCCATACAATTAAAATTATCGTGAGAATGGATTTGTTACGATTCCCACGGGCTCTCCGCTCGATCATTACCACCCTCCAGTAATGGGCGAGGTTGGACATCTTCCATGTGGTCAAATGATTTGGCTAGATGCCGCCGACGACTGAGGCACTTTGAAAATCGAAGTTCGAAGTTACGTTGGCTCCATCCCTCAATCATTTGAGACTTAATCGAGAGAAAGGGATGTAGGTAATGAAACTTGGAACTTTAAAGTTCGAAGTTCGATTTTTAAAGTAGGGCCCTGTGTTGTGCTTTCATTTCAGAAAGATAGCTTTTCGTGTCGCCAGCCAGCAAGTTTTAAGTTTCAATGCTGGCCGGATCGATGTAGATTGTAGACAATGTGTTCTAAAAACGTTTCTTATAAAATATTAAATAATTCCAACGCTAAGCTAAGCTTTAGCTGGTTTCCAGGATATCCTAAACTCTTGGTAAAATCTACGTAAGGTTAAATGCAACTTCCTCAATTCTTAACTAGAGCCGTGGGAAATGTCTGCAGGTAATTTTTTATTTCCATATTCTACATACAATGTAGAGTCAACTACATAGACATGTACAGCACTCCCAGCTTCTTAATAGAGTTCGGCTGGCTATCGCTCTCACCCTTGCACTCTCTCTCTGTTTCATACCAAAATGAAGGTTGCCGAACTACATTAAGAAAATAGAAGCACTGTATAGGTAGACTTTTGGACCTTATTCCGTTGACATAAGCTGGAAAAGTGGATAGGTGTCTTTGTAGTGGTAACCCATCATTTTATCGAACTTCACTACAGCTATTGTATAATTTTATCGAATGCTATTTTCTGCGGAAACCATGATGTTCACGATATCTTTAATATTAATTAATTACGTAGGTTAGGTTAGACTTCTGCCTCCAAAAAAATATTACTCCTAAGGCGAGAAATGCTTTTCTATGAAATGAAAATTCTGCGTAACGATAGGTTGTAGTCGACTGTACCTAATGTAGTGTCGATTTAACAATGCAAAGGGTGACCTTAACTATATGAAATCGAATTTCGAAGGATCCCCCTGGATGTCCCTTTTTATGGTTCCGTACCCAAAGGGTAAAAACGGGACCCTATTACTAAGGCTCCGCAGTCCGTCTGTCCGTCCGTCCGTCTGACCGTCTGTCCGTCTATCCGCCTGTCTGCCACCAGGGTGTATTTCAGTTGCTGCTATAATAACAAATACTAAAATTAGAATAAAATAAATATTTAAGGAGGGCTCCCATACAACAAATGTGATTTTTTTGCCGTTTTTGGCTAATGTTGTATAGATAATGGTACGGAACCCTTCGTGCGCGAGTTCGACTCACACTTGACCGGGTTTTCTATCATATATTAATACAATAGTGATAAAGTACTTCCGGTGTTAGTTTTTCGTAATATCCAATAGACCACCGCAGACAAGTACCTAAGTACCTACTTGTGTACCTACCTACTTCACAACCGTGGCTGTTTGATTTTCGAACCTCACCCGTCGAAACGAAACCGTTGGAAACCACAGAGGCACTACCGAAATCCAACTTCGTAGTTACGTTCAGTTTGTCTCTTTCTTCCTATTTTCCGCAATGTAAGCGTGAGAAGGATGGCTAGAGGTTTGTTCAAATTTTGTTTCGTAGTAAGTAATTTCTGTGTGTCATAGTCGGCGCTCGTCTGCCGCACACCGAACTCAATTGCAAAGAGTTTGCATTGTGTAACTACAAAATGCCATGCTAGCGATCTATCCATTCATTGTTAAAGTATTACCTCTCAGCAAATTGCTCGTCCGATGACGCAGGTAGACGTTTACTTGTAGCGTTCTGTGACTTATTATGCTTATTTATTACGACTCTTTAAGCATATATTTTGATTAGATATGTATCGGTATTAAATATGTATGTGTCTGTCTGTACTTTGCGCATTCACACACTGATCCAAGTTTATTTTAATTTTATTTTTTATACATTAACTCTGCTTGTTCTGGCCCAGTACTCCTGAGGCCCGTTTCACGAAACTACAATTTACAAATTACAAGCGAAAGTCTCTTTCTAACTCCTTTTGCTAGAAAGAGAGTTCCGCTTGTAATTTGTAACTTGTAGCATCGTGAAACGGGCCACTGGGCTCTAGGATACAGAGACTCCTAACTCAGGATCCAGACAGAGTCACAGTTATTGTATTGGTTTGTTTGAACTATAATGATGGACACTTTTAGCTGACAGGCACCAGTAATGGACACTTCACTCTTAATTCAAATTTCATACGGTCCTAAATTGATTGTTGCAAAACAAATGAATAACCCTTATCTTCTGTAATAAAAGAATCAAGTGTCCATTATTGGTGCCTTGTCAATTACTGGTGCCATCACCGTAACCAGTTAACTTAATTCTATGGACCTAAAACGTTGGGAAAATTTAGATGGATTAAGTTAGATTCTAATTACTAATTACATAGGTAGGTACAATTATAGGGAAGACCTACAAGTTATAGCCTAACTATTTAGACAAAAACTCCCCCTTCTTTCAGAGCTTATACATATATTAAACGGCTTAACCGACTTTCATGTAGGTAATCTGGCTAAGAAAAAATCCGTTTATACTAGCTTTTCTTTCAAATCATTCCATCTGTGAGCCTATGATGTCACAGACAGACCATCATACATACAGACACACATACGTTATACTTATATCAGCCATTTTTTTTGTCGGAGGTCAAAAAGGTCGAGAATAATAATTATGAATACATCCTACTTTATGAAGATAAAAGCCTCAGAGGAACAGAATTCGAAAATATAGTCAAGAGCAATGAAAACGGGTCACTTTGTATTGAATTACCGTAGAAAGTGACCTGTTTTCATTGCCCCTGAGTGTAGTTGAATAGCGGGCGGGGAGAATGTTTGCCGCTGCTTATTGAGGCAAACACCGCGGAGAGTCGCGGGCTCTAGCGAGTACTCTGCTCGAATTAAATCTTCTATAAACTAACTACGCCTTTATTGAAAACCCGCAGTCTAAATGGAAAAGGAACAAACAAGAGATAGAAGACGTAGAATCACGGAATAGAAAAAACAGTGGAAGTGGCATGAGCTTCGCTTAGTATCAGACCTGTTGTCGCCAATACTCAAACTATCATAAAAACAACACTCCACCATGGAAAATATTTTTGGTGCGACTATGGATTTTACATTCCAAAATAGCACAATAAGGCATACCTTTGGATTTATTTCCTATTTTATCAAAATATCGAAATATCGAAATAAGCGGTCGCGGCAAAAGTATGGTAGGTTAAGCGGAACTCCGCATAACTAAAACACGTTACACGCCCACTTGACACTTCTACTGTTTTTTCTGTTCTGTACGTAGAATAGACGTGAGCATAATTTGTGTTGGTTTAAAATTTAAGGTATCGTATACCTAGTAGAATTTTAACTGTTACTTTTGTTCGTGAGTTTGATGGTTGATTTCAATTAAATAAATAAAGGTTGGTACCAAACCTAAATGGGGTATCGCGAGCAGTTGGTCTGACAATGTTATGTACATATTAAGCTGTATATAGGTATGTATGTATGTATCCATATCGCTTTACTGATATGGGACCACCGGTCCACTTAATACACAATCCTAGGTACCATTTTAGACATAGGTACTGCTATTCTTATCTTTAGTAAAAACCATAGAAGAAAAGAAAGAAGAAAATGTTATCAAAATAACAATTCTTGGCTTCCTAGATACAGATGGAATATGAGTCAACAGTCATTGTCTTTGAAGAGAAAGGCAATTTGCAAGAAAATAAAGCGAAGAGCTCTTTAAAGTCGGTCAAACGTAATTTCAAGGTCATGTTATGTAGAAGCGAGATGAAATACTCGTTGCGCGCGACAAGTGTCCAGACCGGGCAACGAACCTGGCCCAGCAGGTTTGTCGCGTCCGGTGTCGCGGCTCCTCACTCGCCTGGCGGAGGCTACATGTCCGAATTAATTATGTAAGATGCTTCACTGCGGCGGCGTGGGATCTATTAAACAATGGATCGATAAACCAATGGTCATGTAAAATCTGAAAGTTGGATTCGGCGGTAACGCCATCAAGTTTAAAACGAAATTGGAATTATATGTCCTTTATCATTAACCTTATCAATTACAATGATGATTATGATGATAATGATCGCGATGATGATGAAGATCAGATCCTTCTTGATGTACTTATCTGTTAACGGCAAACCTCCGGAGGTGAGAGCAAAGATGCCTCGCAAATCCAAATTTGTTCTACGTAACCACCAAAATCTTTGACTATGTGTAACACCCGTATTCACAAACGTCACTATGAGGTCTCACAGTTCTCACGAACGAACAGGGTGGTTCAAATCGTCTCATAAACAAAAGGTCGGTCAAGAAGGACCAATCACAAAGCTGTATTGAACGCAGTGCGTTTACTCAGTGAAGGATGCCTTAAGTATTGTTTGTGAATACACCCTAAATGTTGGTCTCTGTAAATCTACTAGACTTACTACTAGGGTTCGGAAAATCGGGAGCTATTATACCTACAACTAACAAAATTCCGGAAAAAGCTAAGCAAGTATGGAGTCGGCTTCTCAAAAATAATATTTTTTATTATTGAAATTCCGGGATTCCGGGATTGTATGCAACATCAGAAAATAGTTTATACGTATCAATTGTCATTGGGTTATGCCTTTTTAGCGAATTTCCTCAACATACAAGATGTTTTAACGACATACAAAATGTATCAAAAACGCACGTGTTAATCCGTTATATTATAAGGGCTTAAATAATTATAGGTATTGTGTTAAGATGATAACATTGATAATATAATATCAAACAAACAATATTTTTAACGTGTTTTTTTAAACAGGGTATTTTTGAGTGGTTTTCAGTATATTATGGAAATCCTGAAGTATAGGAGATACAGGAAAACCGTCTTAGGATACATTAGATATTCTTTTGTGAAAAGAATTATGGTATAGTTGTTTCTTCACTTCACTTATTCTTTCTTACGAAAACACGATGCCCGTTATCCACTTAAACGGATCACCAGTTCTTTTGTATTGCTTAATGCATAAAGTAACCGTAGTATATGCGAGTTTTTACTAACATATACTACATACGTACATTTATACATCGGTTATATGGGTGGTGGAAAAATCAAATCATTTTTTTTAATAACATGTATTCACTGAAAATAAAACAACTTTAATTTTTTAATGACATCAACAAATATTGAAATTTGTGCCAGTACTGCCAACATCGTAAATTTCGCATATCTGTATTCATTCGAATACAAGTTTAGTGTGAATGCTAATATAATACAATGTACATTTTGTTTTGATTTACTGGTTTAACGAAGATACGTCCCTTTATTTATACCATTACTTTTACGAAAAGTAACAATACAACTTTCGTTTGATGTCTGCTAATATAATACTGTACTGTCAGTTAAAGTTAAATGAAAATCACATGAATTACATAAAATTTTGATCACAGCATATATAAAATGAGTCTATTTAAATACTTTCATACATTGGTATGGCTATTATTCTAATTTCCGATGTTCCGGGAAATCCCGGAAAATTTATTAGTAAAATTAAACTGAGTCCGCTTCCATATTAGTCAACATCTCGAAGTTTAGGTATATTAGCTCCCGATTTTCCGAACCCTATACTACACATTAGAAATCATATTTTTAATATTTCAAACACTATGTATACAAACAAAAGATATCTGCAACTTGATGTATCTAGCAAAAATAATATTAGCGGGTACCTATTGGGGCAAATGCAGCAGGCCGCGGCTCGCGTCTCGCGAGTCGAGTGCGCTCTCCGGCTGCGGCCACGAGCACGCGGCACTTTCACCGGCTTCTCCGCCTCCCAGCTCATTAGCGATGCCACTCCACTCTTCTGTAAACACTTGACGCCTACAAATAGCGTTTCGTCTCATCCTGAATTATACCCATCCAACAGAGACAGCGTAACATTATTGGGAAAATTAGCTTTGTCCACCATTCATTAATTTGCAATGAGGGCTGTGGTTTCTTTTCGAAGAGCGACAAAGCGAGCAACGAAAATCAAACAACCAAGCCGTACAAATATTGCTGTACTTATGATTAATGTCCTGTTTGGTCTACGATCTGTAATTAGGTAATCACACACTTTGTACCCTACCTACGGTATGTTCCAATTACCTACCTACGAATTCAAATGATACACTTACGTAAAATTTGAGGAAAAGTCGTCTTGGGTGGTAATTTAAATTCTAACATAGATTTCGTTTTCTACCATCTTTATGACAATTGATGATAGTAGTTTACCTGCATTTATTATCGCCCTTATCGGAATTATTGTATTACCCAAAGACGTGACGAGACGAGGTATTACGCACAAAGCTCTAGAAACTTTGTCTATAATTACTTAACTGACGTGAAATATAGCAGCAAGTACAGGTATAATAAAAACGGATGAGTTTTGGGGGAGGTTTTCATTAAAATGAAGTGTTTCTGTGTCGCGTAGCGAATATTTTCGCTCGGTTTATTGCGACGCGTCCGACGCTGCACTCGGTGCGATGATCTCGCTTCAATTTGATTTGGCATCGTTGCGCCGTATTTAATGAAATTGTCTCCTGTAGACCCCAGAGTAAAAGCCGTTACAACAGATAACTTGATTTTTGCCGCAACTTTGTCCGCGTAGAAGAAGAATCGTAACGTATATATAACATTGAATGGGATAAATGATCTTTAAGTAGTAAGCATTTTCGGTGAGGTTTATGTCAAGTAATAATAGTGATATATCTAAAAATATTCCGAGTTACCTACTCAGAGCTAACGATGAGATACGAGGTAATTATACCCGACCGAGGTAACTTTTAGTCCGACTCGGAAAAGGCGTTAGAGAAACGCCGCAAATGCAACTTTATCACGCTAACACGGCTTAGGACCACCATATTACGCATGGTTTTTCTAGTTTGAGTTTGTGTCATCACGTATGCTTGTGAGGAAACAAAAGTTATTTTATTACAATAACAAGTTCGCCCAATAAGTCGAGTACGCGATATCATTGTTGGAGCGGAGCGTAGTTTTCTCATATCGCTCCTTCCGCTCATTTCCCCAACTTATGCCGTCGCTCGCTCACCGCAAAACTTCAGTTAATTAACTCTTCTGTGTTCCCGCAGTTACAACTGATAAACTAGTATTATTACTCGCGGCTACGGCGAAACGTAACTCAATTAACTCCGAGGATAACAAGACGGTGGCGAACACGAATAAGACAAATATTGGAAACTGGTTCACTATCGAAATGAAAATTTTGATATCAGTGCTTCCGTTAAAGTAATCAATTAGTGGTACATTAGGTAATGTTTAGCGGTGACTGAGATACTTCGGGTAAATATTAATTTATTTTTAATTTTATATCAAATATAGGGCTAACGAGGACACATGTGGCCACCAGATGGTAAGTGGGGGTGATATCCATAGACCTTTTTGCATTCTCAAGACATTCATTTATATGTTTTGCCACTATCATGGCATTGCCAAACCTGAGGACTAGAAGGAATGCCTCTATGCTACATATTATCCCCCTTACTAATAAACGTTGAGTAACGGTGGTGTAGCTAAACCATGGTTTGTCCTTATCTGTCAAATTCAAATGTCACAATGACAGTTAAGGGCAAAGCTTGGTTTAACACCACGGTTACTCAACGTTTATTAGTAAGGGGTATAATGTATAAACAGTTAATTTCAGTTTGAAAAGGAGAGAGCTAGCAAGTGACTGATAATCTACTAGGTATAGGTAATAACAACTTAAAGACTATTTAACTAACAACGCACAGTCGGCGCGAAGGTGACACTATTTACGAAGCATCTTAATTAAGACGAGAATTATACAAGAATGGTCGTTAAGGGGACAATTTCACACCAATAGACCTAGTCCCAAACTAAGCTCTAGGCTTATACTATCGGTAAAAGACGACGCTATAAATACTTACATAGGTAAATATATACTTTAATACATAGAGAATATCCAAATCCAAGACTCAGAAACAAGTACTCGCTCTCATCACGCAAATATTTTCCCATACCAGGAATCGAACCCGGGACCGCTAGCTTTCCACGTCATAACCCATCATGGTTACCAACATTATGATAGCACTTTTTCTCTAAACGTAATCATAACTAGGTACTAAGTCTTAACTAACATTGCCCGCTTGCGATCAGAAGAATCTCGTTGCAGCTCGTCCGCGCTCACCACACTCTTATGAAAATCATCGACCTAACCTAACCTAACCTAACCTAACCTACCCTAATGGGTAAAAAGTATACGGTTTCAGAAATAAAACCATTATGTATTTTGAACTTTATCTATACGTATAAAAGGCAAAACTGACTGACTGACATATCAACGCACAGCCCAAACTACTGTACCTACTTAGAAACTTGAAATTTGGTACAGGGGTTCCTTTCATGATGTAAGTGAGCACTAAGAAAGGATTTTTAGAAATTCAACCCCTAAGGGGGTGAAATAGGGGGGAGTAGCGGGAAACTAATTCTACGCGTACGAAGTCGTGGGCGTCCTCTAGTACGTTATAATACGATCCCGTGTTACCTATTTCAATATGAAATAATACAAAAAGGACGTTTCACAGCTTTCTGCCGTCGCGTCGACCTAGATTTAGTTCAGGTCGTTAAGTTTTGATTTTAATTCCACCGTCTGAAAGGCGAAAGTAAGTACGTTGGTTGGGCACGACCTACTAACAGCAAGTAAACAACGGTATTAAACTAAATAACATTGGATTAAAAACAATTCTTTAACATGTCAAAATCAAATATGGTTTTATCGTGTAGAATTTAGCTTCCGATGTAATAAATAAACATAACGACATCGTTTTTACTCAGAAAAGTTTGTGTTTATCTTGCTTTCTCAGTCGTATGTGTACCCAACGATAAGCTAATTGAGAAATCTCATGCTTTCTACGAATACAAACTTATCCTACATAACCTCGTAGGCCCACCGTACGACAAACTGCCAGTTTTTTGTAAAGTTCGATTAAGTTTGTTCGAAAATGCCATTTTCAGTTTACGTACATAGGAAAATGAACCTTATTCTTATTGCAACACAGTTCAAATTAAATTGAATTGATTGTGTACATCCTATTGCACAGTGGACCTTACGAGGCTAATGGTGACCCCTTCTTTCAATAATGATATCTCTCAAACGGTCCAACCGATTTCATGAAACCTAGCTAAGAACCATCGCTAGAAAACCTGCTTTCAAATACATAGATAGACACACACACACACATACACACACACATACACACATAGCGGTCAAACTTGCGTCGAGGGTTAAAAATACGTCGTCGTATGATTATCCACCACATCTGTAATGCGTTGTATATAATAAAGCCCTTGTAACGGTGAGGCAAGCTCGCACCGGAAAGCTTGGCTAAGCTCGTCGTATTCAGGCCGCCACTTCAGCCTACACGAAAGCTCACAGCACGTAAAATATACATGAAGCTAACGAAAGAAATATTACGCGTAGCTATAAAATAAACGCAAACACTGCCACAAATACATTACAAAGTAGGCGTGCATGCTCCGTAAGTTAAAGAAAAAGTGGGCAAGAGCGTGTTCGCGCTGCTCAGTGTATAGGGTTCCGTCGGCGCTAATACAAACACTAATATGTATAACCATAATTACAGTCTTATAGTTGAACCAAGAGTCTTTGAGTTAAACTATAGACTGACGGACAGACATACTATTTGCCCAATGGAACCTGACCCACCATAGAACTGTGTCACAGTGACGTTACGATTAAAGTCGTAAGAAGTGTCAAACAAATTGTTTTATAACGTCACTGTCAAAACGTTCTACGGTGGGTCAGGGTTCCATTGGGCTGATAGTACATGGCAAAACTATAACGGTTCCATAATACTACGGAACCCTTAAAACGTGGGTGCAGTCATAAGGACTTCACAATGACATAAGTGTAGTACCTATGTCCTATATGTTACATTATAATATAAGTTTTAACGCCCTTTTTAGGCATACTAAGAGTTTAAAGACCCAGCCTACGTACTCGTTTATCATGTCAAAAATGGGACTGTAATTTTGCCTAAAAATTGGGCTAAGTAAAACGTAAATAGGTACGCCGGAAAATTCAAAAGAGTTACAACGTCCTCAGGTCACGCAATGAGGTTAACAGTCAACAGAAAACACTGTAATGGAAGCACATTCAAACACAAATCACGGTTCTTTCTTTGATTTTGCTCTCTGTAAACTTTGTTTGAGAAAGTCGGTTGTGATTCAACAGCAAACAATCTAGGAGTTCCAACTATGAAAATTTCGATCATAGGATGCGCCCACCTATCCAACCAGAAAACCTGCTTTTACTATTTTGAATGCAATCATTTATAATCAGTTTAAGTTAGCCTAGTTTGCCTTAAAACTTTTGGTTTGCCTAATACGGTACGTACTTTGATTCTGCCTCGAGGTTAATTTTCTCTCTCAATGGTTTTTCAAGTATGTCGTAAACTTAATCGCACCGTCGTACTTGCGATGTGTTACCGTGAGCGGGTGCACGAAAGGGCCGGCGATAGTTTTTCGTATCGCATGCGAGCCTCGGTCGTTGGCAATCAGCCTTGGGCGAAGTAATTACGAGTAGTTCATGGTACAGTTATTGACGTTGGAGCGTTTTTGCGGCACGATGCCCTATTTTATAACATATACTCTGTGATCGGGCTTTTAATCCCGCACCCCTCGCGGAATCTCGATGTACAACGTATTTTTTATAAAAGTTTGAATTTTTATGAGGACAAATACATAAAAGATAAAAAAAGATAAAAGATGTTTATTCAGTAAGTAGGCCGCACGGGCACTTTTACACGTCAAAAATCTACCAGCGCTTCGCAAGAGACCACTGCTGAGAAGAAACGCCGCAAGAAACTCAACAGTCAGTCGTTTTTTAAACATTGCTTATGATATGATATTATACAACGAAAAAAAAACTTAACCTAGCATTATATAAAACAATGAATGTAACAAAAATATGTCTATATAATATATCATGCGTAGTTGAGTAGGAAAAAGTGTCAAAAATCAAAATTTCTACAAGAACTCGTAAAATAGAAAATATATAAAATAAATAAAAAATTATACTAACCTACGACGGTGCAAAACAACACATAATAGGTTCGATACATTCTCCTACAGAAACCGTGTCCCCTAGACAATACACAATGTTTACATATTTGTATAATTAACTTATTATTAAGATATTTAGGTGTTTAATTTGGTTTTAATTTAGGCCAGGCATTTTTATCTGTTAGATAGTCTTCGACCCTATAGTAAGCTTTAGACATCTTCTTGTATTTAAATTATGTATGTCACAATTCTTAATAAAAGAGTCTTGATTTTTAATGACATAAATAATATTCTCATAAATAAATTGTGATGCTACTGTTAAAATATTAATTTCTTTAAATAGTAATCTTAAGGAATCACGGGAGTTTAGGTTATATATAGAACGAATGGCTCTTTTTTGTAACACGAAAATAGTCTGTATGTCAGCAGCTTTTCCCCAAACAAGAATACCGTACGACATAAAACTATGAAAATAACTATAATAAACTAAGCGAGCTGTCTCAACATTGTTAAGTTGTCTGATTTTTCTGACCGCATAAGCTGCCGAACTTAATTTACCTGCTAGTACTGTTATATGGGGACTCCATACATATTGATTTTAATTGAATAATGCTAAGTGGATCCACTTAGCATTTTAGGAGTGTTTTGGCAGGAAATAACATTCCCATTATGTGGTGAGCTACTTTGTATCTTAATAATATTCAGGGTAGTGATTCTTTCAAATTCAAAGGTGAGCGAACGCAGGAGTGAATGTCCAAGCGGCGAGTTTAAGTAGTCCTGTCAAAGCGAACAAAACACATTTCAGCGCGTGTATTCAATTTGGCAGCATGGCTTCTCGAACGTATAAGGCTGCCTAATTGAGAATGCACGCGCTAAAATGTTTTGATCGCCCTGACGGGACTACTTAAACTCGCCGCTTGGACATTCACTCCTGCATTCGCTCACCTTTGCTTTTGAGAGAATCACTACCCTGCAAATCCCTAATGCCGCAGAGAGCGGGACTGAAAAAATATTAGAAAACTCGGTGTACCTAGATTGGAAGCCCTACTTACTGCTTTATTAAGGAAAAATATAACCCAGCTGTAAACTATAAAACATTAAAATAAATTACAGTCTGGTTGCCGATGTACGAGTACATATGTACAGGTACTTATAGAGCAATTAAGTGTAAACGTGTTCCAGCTTATTGATTGGTCTTCTTCTTCCAGGTTTAACTAAACTTAACTTAGAAAATACGATACTTTAATTGGTTAAATTAGATTTAAATATAACTTAAGCAAATCGAAGAATTAATGTCTTTTTACCAAACTTTCTGCGCGTGTCGAATTACTTAATTAGCATATTAATTGTGGTTTGGTTTACTAAATATTTCACCATTTAAGTACTGCCGTACTCAGAGAAGTCAATTAAATTTAATGCCTGATTAAAGTAGCTGCTGCCACTTTCTTTAAACAAGCGTTAAATTTAATTGACGTCTCTGAGTGCGGCAGTTAGATTTATTTTTGTTGCACCCCCCGTGACCGTGAAAGCTATGGGGAAAAAAGTAGGTACTTATCCGCAACCAACCGTTAATTAATCTTCAATTTCGAACTAACAACTTGGAAGATTACCGTTTGTATCTATTATTTATATACCAATCTTTAAACTTAATTCAATAAGAAGCATTATGGGTATATTGACTCTACGTCGGTCCAAACGGGTCCCGGCGTGGTATGCGGATGATTTAAATATATTTTGTCGCGATTAAGACCGCTGCTGGTTTGTTTACGTTGAGGCAAATCACAATAATAAAGCAACGTCGGCGATGCAATGTGGCTAATCCAAATAAAACAAATAAAAAACAGGGGACAATCTCAAACTATCACCTAGCCCCAAACAAAGCACTGCACTCGAAAATCTAATTCAAGAACAAAATCCTAACCTCAACGGGCGCACATTCGCTGTGATTACTGAATTTTGGTTGTAAAATATAGGTATTTTTATCAAAAAAACTAACCCTAATATTACTGGTTACACGAGTTCTCATTCATGTTTTTATGAAATAATGTTAAAATGATAATAATCAAGATGGGAACTGTCAAATTTTGGTCTTTAATTAGATTTCCGAGTAAAGGTGGCTCTAGGCTTGTACTCTGGGTATTAAACAACGATAAACATACTGCTATAAAGAGAAATAAATAATTTAATACATAGAAAATCTCCAGAAGTCAGAAAGAAATACTCGTACTCGCCACAAAAACATTTGGCCTTACGGGGAATCGAACCCAGGACCGCTAGGTCCGTGCTTGTATAACCGCTTCGTGAGGTGTCTTCGCCGCAGCTATATTACATTTAAGTAAGATTGAGCGACTTCTGATTAAACCAGAAAAGAGATTGGTTTCGCAGGTGATCCCTTTATCTTTGACGTTATGTCGGCAATTTGGTGTCTTTTCAACCTCGCTCGTAAGCCGCGGTACTCGTCGGCACGCCCCAAGGCGCAAGTCCAAACCCCAGTGGATAAAACTTTGAACAAGAAAATGAAACACCGCAGTAAAAAAATTAGGCATTGCACCAGTTTTTGCGTGTTATTATAAGTTATGAGTTGACATTTTGCCAAGCGTGTAAACAGATGATTGTGGAGCCTACTGCCGACGGGCTGCGGTACAAACGGCAGGCAGGACAGATAAAACAGGTGGCGGTTGAAATATGGCTCCGCATTGGCGAGCCGGCAACCGCGCCACTGCAGCTGTATGTACGGCCACTCTCGCGGACAACGACTTAGCGTATTTGTGCTTCTTCAGTACCTACAGGGTTGTAAGTTGACTCCATCTTAGCATACATATACCAGTATACCTAACTGCACCAGAAGAAAACATATAATCAGTGTGTGAAACGACTAGCATAAACCATTCCATTTGCCTTCTCAATGTCATAAAAAAGGCCGGCGAAGACCGAGTTGCACTCGCGCACCATAAACTTCGTACCTACATACTTACGCAGTTGACTAAAATAATCAGTTAGGCATTACGGTACCGTAATTGTATAGAGCTGCTTTTGCCAAAATAATTAAATTATTGAAGCTCACAAACTATGAAAGGCCCGAACAATAAAGCTCTACTCTGCTCTACGGAAAGATAAGTCGGCATGTTCTCCCGTACATATTACGTCACGGTAAATTCTCGGCACGGCGAAAAATACTTTCGTGTGATAGGTATAACTACCAATTAACGATTTCCTGATAAATTCACCTTCTTCTTTTCTTGTGCTGTAATGTACTCGTTATACCTTGCTTCTTGCCTTTCTTGACTCTTAGTCAACAAGAAGTCGCCCTATAGGGTTTGATTTATTTGACAGTCTCAAAATACGGGGCATTAATACTTGAGTTGTAATAGTTTGATTTATTTTTCAGTTTTGAGCGACTGTATACTCAAGTACCTAAGTAGGTATTTGATATTAATTTAAACTCCTACCTGCATGCAGTTCTGGGAAAAAGGGTCATCGTGACAACATAATATATGTATTAACTATTCGAAATACGGACCCCTAAAACAGAGTCATGTTTTCGCTAGAGGGCGCTGATATCAATCGTCATACATTTTATTGATGGTAAGTTAACGTCTGTTACTTACTCGATAGAAGGTAAAATTTCGTGTTCGGGGTGCAAAATAAGTACGTTTTCTAATCGTTAAGGCGATTCGAAATCGTTACACGTATGATTGTAATGTTCGAGATCTTAATCTGAATCTTGTTTACTCGAGCTAAGTAAAGAAGTTCTCGAAATCAGCGTTATTTTCATGAGACGAACTTGTGTTACAAAATACGTACGTAGTTGAAAATTAATTACCTACATATGTCACATTTGTAGCGCCAATCCTCCAATTCAGTTAAATAAGATAACTAAGCCGGATGTGTACCTACACCCTGTGTCTATCGGATGGTTGGAACCGGTATCTATTCGGTCCAGTTACCGCGCCAGGCAAGTTTCCTCGTAAGTTAGCCGGCCATTAAGTAATTGGTTGAATTCACGAACTTTACAAAACAAGTAGGATTTACAAGAGAAGCTGCATGGGCATACGTGTTCGTCTGTATCTAATACACACTGACTACCCAAAAATCTCTCCAATAGGTAGGTATGACCCAAAAAAGGAGGCTTGTTTTTGGCAGGGCTCGGAAACAGGGTTATTTTTTTTTAACAGCTCGTCAGAAACGCCATACATCGAGCATTTTCATTTCAATTCCGCTCGAACAGAATCGATGTTATTTCAGTGTTGATCCAAGAGCAAGATAAAACTGTTCCTGCTTAAAATACTGGTTAATTTTTCTATTAATTGCTTGTAATTTGTTCTCTTTAGTTATATTTTCACTTGCTCAGCTTGAAGTCAAGCAGGCCTATCATTTTAATACACCATAGACGCCACGTCATCAAAGTGAAGGAAGAATCAAAAACGAAGAAAACTAGGCTAATCCCAGTGATGATAACGCTTATTCCTTACTATAGGACGCCCGCGACTTCGTACGCGTAGAATTAGTTTCCCGCTACTCCCCTCATTTCTTCCCGTCGGGGGTCGATTTTCGGAAAATCCTTTCTTAGTACTCACTTACATCATGAAAGGAACCCCCTGTACCAAATTTCAAGTTTCTAGCTACAGTAGTTTCGGCTGTGCGTTAATATATAAGTCAGTAAGTCAGGTTTGCCTTTTATATGTATAATAGAAGATTCCGCTCCGAACGAGCTTTTACGAAGAACCCGGTTATGGACCATAATTAACCGGTATTTTTCAAACCGCACCCAAGCTTTGACTATTGAGAAACGCCATAGCCGAAATGGATCGTTTTATAAATAACATACACAAGCAAACGTTGACGATGTCGATTAATCGAGCATGCAGCAGTACCGTACTCCTTAATTAAAGACAACTTGTAATTGCTTTGTAAAGTACCTACATTATATTGCAAACAGCTGTTGGAAGCTTGGAACTTAGAACCAACAAAAAGATGCCGGCGCTGCGCTCGGCTGACCCATCCACAACGCAACATCCGGATCAGAATGTTTGGATTAATCTATTGATATCCTTCCTGATACAGTTTTAATAAGGGTAATGTTTCTGTGAGTCGTGCCCTCACGACCATAGCAATAGGATTATTTTTCAATATCTGCCATGTTGAGGGACCGCCATAGCTTTGGAGCCCTACGCCAAAAATGCATTTTCCAGATCCATGAATCTTCGTTACCGCCTCCTGTTTCGTATTCTCAACTTGACCACGAACAATGACTGAATGGAACAGGGGCTCTGTGGGACTAGTATAGCTGCATCTATATCGCGCGTCAAATGTGGATAAAGCATCCGTCACTCTCGTACTTATATTACGTGTCAGAAGGTGACGGATGCTTTATCCAAACTTTGTCGCGCGATAAACACAACCATATTAGGGCCACTGAGTAAATGTGAAAGTAATTAGTTTTTTCCGAGTAAAATAGAGCCCTAGGGCATCCGGTTTCCAACTTCCAACGTAGAGCTTCGTAGTAGACGCCCTGATTGTCGGTTCCGATAGTTGAACGATATGGTACGGGCGCGTATGATACCGTCGTCTAGTCTCTCGATTTGCCATTCTCCTCTGTTATTAAACCTGAACGAGGTAACAAGTTATAATTAGGTATATTAGACGAATAAGGAGGGATATAGGCTCGCTAAATACAAACATCGTGTTAAATTCATACACATCACAGGGCCGAGATCCTAGGCGGTAAAATCATATATAGACGATATACGATTTTACCGCCTTTAACATGTTATCGGTTTGTCAACGTTTTGATAGCTCTTATTTACTTGACAGTAACGGCAGACGAGTTAAAATCAACCATAAGAGATAAAGACGATAATGTTCTTACCGTCTAGAAAAGAGGCCGGTGCCTATTCATAACAAACATACCTAAAAATATATGAATAGAAAACAAACCTACAATGTATTTAACGTTAGTATGTAAAGCTGAAGAAGCACCAAACAGCTCGATTTAATTTAGCATAGGTAATAGAGTTAGTTTTAAAACTATAACTTCACTAGAGGACGCCGCCGCGACTTCGTACGCGTAGAATTAGTTTCCCTCTACCCCCCATTTCTTCCCGTTGGGGGTCGATTTTCGGAAAATCCTTTCTTAGTGCTCACCTACGCTATGAAAGGAACCCCTGTACCAAATTTAAAGTTTCTAGGTACAGTAGTTTCGGCTGTGCGTTGATATATAAGTCAGTCAGGTTTGCCTTTTATACATATAAGATAACAGTATCGAATATTTTTATGCCCCGAAACCCTAGTGTTTTATGCTGATTATTAAACTAAGCTGTTCAGCAAGGATCTCGGCCTAGTTGTAAGTTGTAATGACACCGGGCTAGCGGACACTTACGCAGGCTTTGCTAGCGGGGTCAGCGACCGGAGACCGGTTGGCGCGCTCCCAGCGCTGTACCACTGGTTCCGATCTTATTTATCTTATACTTACTAACATTTATTATTATAAAACTTAATATCTATTAATTAGTTCACTATATTATAAAAACTATTAGTTACTTAAGATGCAACATAGTTTTCTCAAGCCTGTATAACATGGTGCTGGTCAAATGTAAATAGACTTTGAACTATTAACAGTTTGGAACGCGTCTATTTGAGATTTTATAAGTCAATGGCTTTGCCGAACAATGGAGAGTGTGTGTGGGAACGTAGCGAGTAAGTTAGTGCATGCATCCCGCCATGGTCGGGTGCGTAGGCGCCTCCTTCCAAGCCAGGCCCTGTCCTCCGAGAAACGAAATACGACACGCCGCCACTGCACTCGACAACACTCATGCCGTCTCCTTTTCTCTTAGGTTGTTGAAGAATATAGTACTTGCAAAGTCTCTAGACCCTGTGAACGAAGTGGCAGGTATTTGAGCTACGTGACACAGCTGTTTCCATACTGTTACATTTCAAGTCATTGTGGCAATGGCTTGAAATGCATTGCATTTTAACAACTAAGGTGCGGAATATAATACATATATGTAATTGTTTTTAAGATCTTTTATAGAACATTAGGCAATAAAGTATACGACTAAGTGCAGTGTTCACCAACAATTAAACGGACGGTTAGCGGTTTGACGGTTGTCAAATGTATTGACTAACAGCTGATTAAGACTTAACCGTCTGTTAAATTGGTTGGTGAACTCGGCCCTAAGTATATGATTATCCGACTAAGTTAATTGGTTCTAAACGAATAAAAAAATTATAAAAAACATATTTGTCAACTTCGCAACATTAAACAAATAACAGCTTAATATTTCACACAGCATCATTTAAAACTAGGGAATTACTTACTAATACAATTTATCAAGAGGAAAACGTCTACCTACGTTCGAGCCGATATGTTGACGGAGGTGGAAGGAGGCTTTGGTCCACTCCGTAATGGCTAATAGTAAAATATGTCTATCGATTTTGCAATCGCTTTACTGGTTACCTATTTATGATCATGGATGGGATCGCCAAGAAAAAGAAAGATGGAAGTGATAGGACAGAATAATACAAGTTACCTACTTACTAACATTATTAGTCAGTTAAGAAAGTCGGGTGGTCTAATTGGAACAACTCTTTTAATAACGAGGTAATTAAGAAAATCTGTCATAGAAACATTTTTTCAGAAAATTGCATCCGGGGGGGTCGGTCGGCTTACCACTGATGACGCGAAACACATTATTGAAATTTTCCAAATTCATTCGGCCAATTCGGATGAGGGACCTCTATTACACGTCGTAAAACCATATCGCTTTCGACCTGCGCCTCTATTCTAGGCAGTATAAACGATATCGTAGTTTACCTGTTACGGTATTGTTATGACGTCAGCCGTCATTAATGTGAAGAAAATAAGAGCTAGCAAAACGTTGACAATACGATAACAGGACAAAAACGATATTGTTTTTACCGTGTTGAATAGAGGCGCTGATATCGTATTGTCAATGTTTTGATAGCTCTTATTTACTTGACAAAAATGGGGGCTGACGTCAAAACAATACCATAACAGGTCAAAGACGATATTGTTTTTACCGCCTAGAATTGAGTCCCAGGGCTAAAATTCTACAAGGTAAAACAATATTGCCTTTGACGTGTTATCGTGTCAACGTTTTGATAGTTCTTATTTACTTGACAGTAATGGCGTCCGAGTTAAAAACTGTACGATAACACATTACAGGTAATAATAGCTTAACCCCGTAGAATAGAGGTCCATTGTTCTATAATGTAAAATATCTGTAAACCTAAATTGAATTGTTAGACAAGATTTGAGTTTGACGTTTATACATTTATGTTTGTTTATAGACAGGGGTCGTACTTTTGATGCCGATGACGTCAAAATAACGAAATTTTACACACAGGGTGCTCCGCTTTCATTTGGCAGGTGTTTAGGTATGTATTAACTGGTACGAATAAAAAAATGTAAAATAAGAAGCGGTAAAATGATTATAGTTAAATACAGCTTAATCGCAATCAAAATACGGATCACGGCAGCATCATATATTTTTTTCACCACTCATTACTAAAAATGGCGTGTAGAGACAATTTTCCTTTATGAATGTCAATGCCATCATTGTATTTATGACTATTATTTTAATCATATTATTTTTTATTACAACATAAAAACAGTTTTTAAAATGATAATGTTACTCGATGATTTTTGCCACTCCCCTTCTATAGTCAAATAGTTATAGTCAAATCAAATAGTTTCACTTACGTTTTAGGTATGAAGTAGGTATGTATTTTATCTACGCGTCAATAGATTACTTAACTCATTTTTACATGATTAAATGATGGTTAATAATTACTACCTATAAAACCATTTGGAATCATACTCTGTGTAGCGTGACGTCATTTTTGCGTTAACGGCATGAAAAGTACGACCCCTGTTTATAGATAGTGCTTAAAATTAGAGAACACTGACACTGATCCATATTGGCTCCACTTTGCTTTTAACTCATGCAAATTAATCCATTCAATCAGTGTTAGCCATTAGTAGAAAACATACAATGTCCAATCCGCACCCAAAGCACCAATAGTATATACTATAGTACATCGTAGTGACATTGAAATTTTTTTATGACTATTTGATAACCATCCGTAACACGTAGGCGGTTAACATTTACATAAATTATGAGAAAGCAATTTGGGTCAAGGTTTTATATGACGCCATAGTTGAATGTGTAGGTATTAGTGCCTATTTCGGAGATCTTTTTCCAGACATTGATAATAAACGAGGACAATGCCCGCGATGCGCGACGAGGACGCACGACTAGCTAAATCTCCACTCAACGGGTTCATCAGCCGTACATGGCGACGCGTTTTTGTACTGATTCCAACCCAAATTCAAGAAATTAATTAATATTTTTTTTAGAAAATTATGTCAAAATTGTAACACTACAAAAATATACATTGTACTTAATATGTTATTCTTATGTAAGCTGTGGTTACATATAATTAGGTGAACATTACTTAATTGTTATTATTATGTGAAAGTTGTAATGTATCATCTGTTGGTATTCCTAAATAAATGAAAAAAAAAAGTTCCGTACGAGTATTAGTCGGCGTAATACAGTGTACTACAAAAAGACGTATCTATTTTTGAACAAATGCAATAAGTGGTTGTCAAAAAGTGGATACATCCCTTTGTAGTTGAGTGTACTAAGCCGATTAATACGAGGGCTGCACTGAAAGTTCTGGGAATCTAATACTTACGAACTTATTTTGGCAACAGAAATACATCTCCTGTGAAAATTACAACTGTCTAGCTATCACGGTTCATGAGATACAGCCTGGTGACAGACAGACAGACAGACAAAGGGACAGACGGACACCGCAGTCTTAGTAATAGGGTCCCGATTTACCCTTTGGGTACGGAACCCTAAAAATGACGTATACTTAACAATTTATGCAACGCCAGCTCGTTGATAGCGTTTTGTTAAATATTAATATATTCCAACATTGTATCAACAACAAACACGCATCGGATATTGTGCAATACTTTGCGTACTGCCCTCGAGTTTATTTGACATCAATTAATTTTTATGAGCAGACGGCCCTTTGTCGGATATTTGTTTACCTATGGATATTACTGCTATAACTGTAAAAAATCAGGAAACGGATAATAATAACCCGTAATTCTAAGGCCTTATATCAACGCAATAAAAATAACGCTGACCCGCTGCTTGTAGGTATAGCTACGATTTGACGTGACATAGGACGAATAAATAGACTGGATTCAGATTCAGATTCAGATTCAGATTCAGATTTTGTTACTCAATATAACAAAGTATAAATAACATTATATGCAGTTACATTGAGGTCGTTAGAAATATAATTATATTATAATAGTAAAAATAGTAAAAGTCAACACAAAACCAATAAAAAAGTAAATTATTAATATGGTAAAATATATTTTTCATTTGTAAATGTAGGTACAGTATGTTCCTATTCAGACTGCCAATTACAATAACAAGTATATCTGACTGTAATTGTCTTTAGATAGGTAGAGGATGACATAGCTAGTGATAAAAATAATGTTACCTGTAGGTAACTAGAAAATTAAAAAGGTTGAATATATATTCATCATCATCATTGTTTTATATGCTGGGTGCGACAGAGACGAAAACCTCTCTTATCTAATGATGATGATGATGATGATGATGATGATGATGATGATGGTGGTGATGATGGTGATGATGATGATGATGATTATGATGATGATGATGGTGATGATGATGATGATGATGATGATAATCATGATGATCATGATGATGGTGATGATGATGACGATGATGGTGATGATGATGATGATGATGATGATGATGATGATGATGCTGATGATCATAACATCACTACATTTTGATGTCAAGTATATTTTAAAAACAAAATGTATATGACAAGCATCAGTCAGTTTTAGGGTTATGGTTAAAAATATTGTGACTGCCGACTTGAGATGGATTAACTTATCTACCATTTTAAAATATTGTTAGAACATTTCATGCTCGCCGCAAGCAAAGACGCGGGAAGTCATAGTCATATATTCAAACCAAAATGTGTTCAAACCAAAATGTGCTTCGTCATAATCGCTCGACTACCTTAATCGAGATATCTACCCTTGAAATAGATACCGTTAAGGAGTTCAGGTGGCCATCTGTGGTCTTCATCATCAGTTCCACTTCACCAAATAGTGCTTTCCAAGAGCAAATGCACGAGTTACTATGAACAACACCCAAATCGCTATAGGTGTGCATAAAATATTTGAGGAGTTCCCTCGATTTCTTTAAGATCCCATCATCAGATCCTGACGTGTTGACTATGGGATCAACTAGAAAGAATACCCTTTCAAACAAAAAATAATAATTTTGAAATCTTTCCAGCGGGGTCTTGGAGTAATCTGGGAACATACATAAAAAACCGGACGAATTGAAAACCTCCTCCTTCTTTTGAAAAGTAGGTTAAAAAAAAGGGCCGCCGTCTGGCCATAAGAATAACCTTCTCGCGAACAAACCGAAGGGCAGTGTTACGTAATAATGTGAATTATGTATTCGATAACTATTTATTTTCAACCCACACAATCTCGTCTGCGTTTCTATTTATAACCTATAAGTTATATGATATAAATAGCTTAAGCTTCTAGTCTAGACCAATATTAAAAACCTTTGAACTGGAACGAAAGATATTGGGTTAGATCTTTAACTAACACAATATCGTTCTTTCGTTAAGTAAACTTTTATGTCAAAGAGTTAGCTAGGTATTGATTTTTAGCACATTCGCTGGTTTTACAGAGGGATCGTCTGGGGCGCGGCAGGGGGGGGGGAGCGGTACTCGGCAGTAAAACGGCTACCAAACCCCACACGTGAATATTTGATGTCAGAATCTCGCTGTGGGTACAGATGCAAGTTGGATCTAGACGTATTCGGCATGTCGCAAAATGTCGACCTACTTGTCTTGCTGTCTCTGGTTTGCTTGTTATCGCGCTGTAGGTTAAGCTTATTATCGAAGTTATATAGAAAACAACATTGAAAGATAATAAACTATATTGCTATCTTCAAAAAGTAGGCCAGGAAACGAATTGGACGGGACGAATGTACTGTCTCGCTATCGCTAGCACTGACTGTCAGGTTCAATAACTGTATGATTTAAGGAACAGAGGCACTACTTTGAAATCCGTAATTCGAACTTCGTCTATTGCTATCCCTTTTGCTCTCGACGCGTCACTAATTCGCAAGAAAGTGACGGGGCGATCCGAAGTTCGAATTACTGATTTCAAAGTAGAGCCCCAGGGTTGAGTTTCTAGACGGTAAAACTTTATATTGTTTCCGTTTTGTCAACGTTTTGATAAGTCTTATTTTCATCATCATCATAATACCAGCGGAAAGACGGCCACTGCTGGACATAAGCCTTCCCCAAGGATCTCCACGACGGCCGGTTTTGTGCTACTCATTTCTATCGGCTACTCGAAAAGTTCTTTTACTTGACAGTAAAGCAGGTCGAGTAAAAAACAATACCATAACACGTCAAAGACTATATGGTTTTTACCGACTAGAATACAGGCCCAGTTTTCGTTACTGTAGGTACATACAGGGAGTAAAGTCAACAAAAGTCACGGTAAAAAAAAAATTGGCACAATCAGGATGTTTAGTGACCAGTGACAGGTTGCAAGCCCGATCTTACGACATCCACCGGAAGACATGGAATGGCACTATTCTATAACCCGGCAACCACACGGGCACCGAAACACAACCAGAGGGGCTAGACAAGATGCATTACGCTAACCAGCGTTTCTATTCGTTACGTTTTTAAACCAATCGCATCACTTGTAGATGACGTGATACGAAAAGTCACGTGATCTACCAGTGACGTGATTGGTTTAAAAACGAAGCGATTAGAAACGATAGTTAGCGTAGTGCATCTTGTCTAGCCCCTCAGGTAGGTAAATAGGTTGAACAATATGGTGGTAGCAACCCGGACGGACCTTGCACTGAGTCCTACTCGTACCACCACTAATAATCATACTCAATGTATTTAATTCACAGAATCATGAAAAAATAATGTTTTACTCTAGTTAGTAACTCGTTAGCCTAGTTGGTAGTGACCCTACAAAGTAACCGTCCCGGGTTCGATTCTCACTATGTGAAAATATTTGTTTCTGAGTCTTCAATGTTTTCTATATTTATTTCTCTATATAAGTCATTTATCGTTGTCCTAGTACCCTAGAGCTTAGTTTGGGACTAGGTAAATTTGTGTAAAATTGTCCTCTGATATTTATTTTAAAAAATATATTTATTTCTAATTGCCATTTAGTTTAACCTACCATATGACATTCAATTTTACTTTTATCTCCTTGTCCGACAATTTGCAGCCTCCGAGTAAGTCTCGGGGACAAAAGATCCCACCGACCGAATTCGAATACGCCGTCCGATTTGATATTCATCGCTCTCGCATAAGGAAACAGCCGAAACAATGACCGTGCCAAGATACCTTTCTATTTAGATGAAAGTGGAGGCAGTGTCGCATTTCGGACGTGCTCTCTACGCCGCCGTATTATTGCCATGTTGTAAGTTTTAGGATTGACACAAAAACAAAGTTACAACAAACATGAAGAACACATTCCTATTTTTTTTCTGAAATCTTATTAAGACTAGGGCCTAGGAGCTAGGATCTTGTTCAAAAACAAAACGGTTTTTTTATGGAAGCAACAATCTAAACGCATCCAATTTCGATAAAATTAAACACTTAATTTTTCAACTCTAATACAACCCTAACCCAACCTAAGCGCAGGTATTTTTGAAAAACTTAAATAGTTATCTGACTCAGCTGAAAACCAGCTTAGGACAAACAATAATTCGGACAAACTTTATTAGGGATTCCGAGAGACACCCGTGTAAGTAATCAGGCCGTATAGTATCGCCATACTCTAAATAACGAACCTGTAATACCTACGTACAATAATACAAGAACTGTGTATTTAAACCGCGATTGAACACCTTTATCAATAGAACTGTCACGTTCTTGTTTTCATTCACGCCTCTAATGAATGCAGGAAATGATGAAGTTACGACGGCGACGTCATTATCGGGGACAATCGCTCCCACGGCGCAGCGAGCGCTTTTTATTTGCGTGTATGGGAAGTGTGCTGATGGGTCTCGACTGTTGGCGGGCGCCCATAATGACGCCGAGTTAAACGAAACCAACCATAGCATTATCTCTTTCTCACTACCAAAAAAAGTCCAAGAGAATCCGCACACCTCACACTCTGAAACCAATACGGTCGAGTACGGTTGAAGAGGTTTTTTCTGAAGACACCGTTTGTAGTATGATCTTGCTGGTTTTTTTCTTCGTGCTGCGGCACACACGAGGTTCTCAACCGTTTCCACTTTCAAGTTTATATGTTTCTAAGTAACTTCTTTTTAGATTTTAGTTTCCATCATAGTACCTATCTGGTGTTAATCATTTTATTTTCACCGCAAAATAGTTATAGCATTTTTGCAGCAAAATTCCACCTCATTTTACAACACAACTTGGCCTCTATTCTACGGCGTTAAACAATATCGCTTTTGACCTGTTATCGTATTGTCAACGTTTTGATAGCGCTTATTTACTTAACAGTAAGGGCGGCCGGGTTAAAAAACTTAAAAACAATACGATAACACGTCAAAAACGATATTGTTTAACGTCGCAGAATAGAGGCTCATGTTTCTAGCAACTTCCGGTGTGATATTTGGGTGGATTAAAAAATAAAGTATAACAATTTAATTCCTTCTCAAAATGCACCCCTTTGATGTGACCTTAACTTCGCCAAACCAGGCAGGCAGGTAGTCCGCTCGCTCATTGTCCACTGCCTCCACTTTGGTAAAAAAAATATATGAATAGGGCGACCACTATTCATCCGGCGTTTCGTATGGATTTACAAAAACGAGCAGAATGCAATAAATATAAAAAACTGTCGTTGTGTGCAAGTGCGAAAAATTTCGTTACATTTTTTTTAATTGCTTAATTTACAAATATGCTCCAAATGCTAGTTATTATAGATGGACGTGAGCCATTTAATAACTAAATTCACATAGGTACCTATTGCATACATAGGAGGCTCCTTTTAAACTAAAGCATATTATTATACTGCACTTAAAAAGTGCGAACGACGTTACACTTTAAACAAGCCAACGTTGATGATATCCGTCCGTTCGCCATATTGCAATTTTGTACAGATCCTATCATAATCACGAATTAAGGCAAAAAATAACTTTAGGTAAGTCGTTTACTAATCAACTGGAAGTACATTCGTATTTTTAGGTAAATCATGATTCCTTCGTTATCCGTATTTTTTAAATCTAGATTCTGAGCAAGTTATTATTTTTTGGTGTAACTCAGTCACTGTTTAAAGTTCTTGTTAACCTTAACCTAACATCCTTACTGTTGCTTTTTTGTGCAAGGTTTCAGTTTTCCTGACCCGAGAGTCGGCCCGCCACCCTGCGAAAGAGGCCCAAGAAATTGGTTAGGTTAGTTGCCTTGGCCGAAGGGGTCCGCGAGCCCCCGAGGACCAAGCCGGTCTGAGTGGTCGGACTTTGTCCTTTGTATTTATAGGCGCGGGGAGAAATCTTGCCAGCGCCAGCTACTCGAGCAAACAGTGCCATCTACCGGCTCAAGAGGATTGTGAAACTGACAATTTCCATACAAAATGCGATAACGTTTCTCTACCCCTAAAAGATGATCTGGATTTTTTCCGATTCGAGAACTAATTGACCAATTGTATTGCTTTTATCGTTGTTCGTTAGCTGATTAAATAAGGTTCAAAATGGTATATATAATAAATATTTATACATCTAGTTTTCACGGAGGAAGCGTTTAAACAACCATCGCCGACGTCTTCATACAAATTAGTTTTTTAAATGCTTCCTCCGTGAAAACTACGATATGTACAAATATTTATTTATTATACAGCATTTGGAACCTTATTTAAACAGCTAACGAACAACGATAAAAGCAATACAATTGGTCAATTAGTTCTTGATTGGTTGTCAATTTTGGTAAGTCATATTTGTATGGAGCGTACGGGATGTAAATACAAAGGCGATATATGTATTAGTGGCCGGTACCTGAACCTATAGCTTGATAACCGTCGACCCTATCAAAAAAATACTTATAACCTTTTCTTTTTTTTTTTTTTAAATAGCAACAATTATTTAATTTAATATGGAACAAAAAATATAATATAATACAATTAAAAGTTAAAACTAAACTTATTTAAATTAAAATAAAAACTAAGCTACTCAAATATTAAAGACGTAAATAATAATCACCACTATAAAAAGAACACCCCCTCTAGCAGGTCCGCTCGCGGCATGGTCCCTATGACACTGGCTGCGTTACCTCTCTGGATAGCTAGCCCAATCCTTTGGGAGAGGTAAGCACCAGCTCTAGGATCTCCGGAGGTGTCTATGAGCCGGGATGACAGGGCCTTAATAAAGCTTTTCATATCAGCTGACCAAGGTCCCATGGTCTCCACTGCAAGCGCCACAAATTCATAATTATTTAATAATGATGAATATTTGCGGCGCTTGTTGGTTTGGGCCTGATCAGCTGCTGCACCGGCCCGATTACGGGTTGACTGGACGTGGGACAGGGCGAATGTGTCAACACACGTCGCGTCCCACACCAGTGCCCTACCCAGTTTCCACGGCACCAATGTAGCTCCGTCTGGTCGCTTGCTTGTATTTCATCCCTACTTTTTCTTCTTTTTAGAATTTAAAAAGGAACATTTTTGACCTTGACTTGTCCTTTTTTCGTATCTATTATAGTTGTCCCAAGAATGTTAAAAAACCGGGAACACATTTTAGGGTGGAGGGGGGGTAAAGCGGCTGGGGGAGGGGGGGGGGGGAGTAGTGAACTTTAAACACCACACCCAAATGTATCATGTCACACAAGTTTTAAAACTTTATTAATTTATTTGACTTTCCCATACATTGAATACGCAGAATTACTCAGCTAGTTCTCAAGAGCTCGTTCAAGAGTTCCGGTGGTTCTGGGGCACGTTTTATAAAGCTACAAGTTACAATTTTACAGGTCTAAACTGGCAACACTGCTCAAATGGCTGGTCGTCATTGGTCGAGGTTGTGTCAAACGGAAACTTGTAACCTGTAAATTGTAATTTGTAGCTTTATAAAACAGGCCCCTGGTTTCCCTGCTAAGGTAATTCGCTGGAAGACCGCGTTAAAAAGTTAAAAGCCTTAACTAGCCGTCAGTATAGTTAGCTCGTCGTCGGGAATGAGGCCCGAGTCTCAGTTTGTCGCGCTAACTCCTTTAATTCGGTTTCTCTAAGTCAATTTGGTTTCCGTGGCTGAAATCTCGTCCTGAAAGTTAAGGCAACGTGCGCAGCTCTCTGCCGAATTACTACTGAAAACCATTATCGTCGCGGAATGTTATTTTACTTTCCTCTGTACAGTCACCCAATTTGATTCCTAGGCCACTATAGACTTTGTCAATGTGACGTTGTAAACCAAATCATAAGAAGTCTGTAACGTTTGGTTGTCAACGTCACTTTAACATAGTCCAAAGTGGCCTAGTAATCAAATTGGTTGACTGTACATTAACCCCCTTACAATTACAATACAATGTTTTGTCTTTATCTGTCAAATCCAAATGTCACAATGACAGATAAGGACAAAACATTGTATAGCTATACCACCGTTAGCTACTCAACGTTTATTAGCAAGGGGGTTAGTCTTGGGGCAACTTTCCAGTGAAGCTAGACTAGTGGCATAACGCTAACGTAAACGATTTTCGATTACTGACAAAATGTATAGAATTGATGTAAGCGCTCAACACGACCGTCTGACAGCTTACGTCAATCATTTACATTTTGGATAACGATAACGAACGTCAAACGCGTGTGAGTGGAATGTGTACACGAGAAAAAAAACCCATGTTACGTGTAGGGGAGGTACCCTAAAAAAAATTACATTATTTAATTTCGCTCATTGAATACAAAACGGACACATTCCAAAATAATTTGCTCTTGCATTGAAAATCTTATACCAAGAGCTTCTTAATTTAAAATGCAACACTGACTGATTTTGGAATGTGTCCGTTTTGTATTCAATGAACGATTTTACCACTGTGACTAATATGTACCTATATTCATGCCAAATAATCAAATAACAGCTTTCTAGAACTAAGAGTCTCTGAGATGCGGACGGACGGACGGATGAACATGGCGAAACTATAACGGTTTCTGATGAATTCTCAAGACATCAATCTCAAGACCGCAACCTTTAGTTTCCAAAAGCGATGCCAACCCTGAGGACTAAGATGGAATACATTTAAGCTAGTAATTTCACCTGTTGTCATATCCTTACACCGGAACACAACAATGCGAACACTGCTGTTTGGCGGTGGGTTAAAGGATAACATGTTAGTAGCGATCTGGACTGACCCATAAATAAAGAAATTGTGAAATAATAAGGGGTGGGACCCATGTTTTTTTTTTCTACGTATTTTTATTTCTGTTGTATGTTAAAAACGTTCAAACATATAAGCGTCAAATTTGGTATGATTATAGTAAAAACCCCTAAGAAAAACAACAATTAAAAAAAATACAAAAGTCAAGAAAAGTCAAAGAATTCAAATCGGAATATAATAATACTTTACCTGAGGTACGGAACCCTCGGTACGCGAGTCCAACTCGCACTTGACCGGTAATTTACCTCTTTGGGACATAGCCTTAAAATGCTTGTAAGGCATCGCATCGGGAGGTATCCGGGGCTGCGGTCGCGGGCATCAGCTCTTCTCGGGAGCGGAGTCGTCGACCGTGCACTTGCGGTTTCCTCTCAGTCTCGTGCACAACAAACAAAAGAAAAAGGGAACCGAGACATGCGTTGAGTCTTTGCGATTTTTACTACCAATGAATCATTCAATTATTTTAAATTCTCTATTTTTTCATTTCTCAGGCTCTAAAATGACTCATAATAGCCTTGTATAGGCGGACTAAAGTGATGTATTTCATCCCTACTTTTTCTCTTTACTTTAGAAACTTTAGAAACCCTTAAACAGCCAATCACGGTGTTTGTGAATGGAGGATTATCGCCATTTTCAGTGATTGTGTATGGGGCATTTTTAGGCCGTGGAAATAACCTCAAAAACACAACTGTGCAAAATTATAAAAAAAAACAATTAAATTTCGTGAAACACGATTAATGATTACGAATATGAATCTATTTAATTATATTAAGGATAAATTTATTTTATTAGGCATGGTCCAAATAGTTTTTAAGTTTGTATCTGCTGGCTAAATATGCATGCATTTAAAATGTCACTTAACAATAAACACAACCGCGAAACAAATTTGTCAGAAACTTTGTTACATATTGTAATTTTGTATGGAACGTCGTTTTTTTTCCTCGCATTCAAAGTGAAAAGTAGAGTGTTTAACGCGAGACTAAAAAACCATGACACTCGAACTATTGCCTCTCGCTCGCTCGCTCGTTCGCGTGGCTAAACATCTCGTGTCATTATGGCTTGTTTTAGTCCTTGTTGAACAATCTTCTATTATACATATTGTGTCTAGCGAACCTCCCGGCATGGAAATTGTTTAAAATCCTGGTTAAAATCAAAATCCATTTAGTAGTTTCTAAGATTTGCATACGAATTGCAATGGTTTAAGGAAAAAAACAGGATAGCTGGAAAATAGTTTAAGCTACTTTTTATACCAAAAATTGTAGCAATTCCCGTGGGACTAAACTAATTATATGCTAGTCGCGGGGACGCGGGCAATATAGATTAACCTAAATAATTAACGTATCTTATATGTGGGTATGTAAATTCTGTATTGCATAGAAGTCTGACAATGTGTGGAGAACGTGCAAGTTTCAAAGGTTTTCACCTTCAGGTACAATTAGTACGAGTATATAACTATATAGGTGTCTATATACTAAATACGTGGGCCACAAAACGGCTGAAAAAAACAGAAATTATAGCTAAAAGATAAGGGAAGGGAAAGCCGGAAATATGTTCCTGCTATCAGACTCGAGAAATTCCGATTTACAGGAGTGTTGCCTTGGAAATTAAATTCATTTAGAATTATCACGAATATGAATCGCTCCAAATTAAAAGCCTTACGGAATTTACTACGTGCGCCTTATTTAGGTTAATAGGCTTTCGCTGTAGTTTTTCGTAATGTTACAAGTTTTTGTAATTACGAAAAGACGTAAGTATACCTACATATGCGCACATTTATACCTATATTTAATTGAATAATTAAGATTCGGTAAGTTGATAAGACAATATGAATAAGTATAAGTAATACTTAAGGGTACCCAGTTGCTCGCACAAACGTTAATTCCGTTTTATTTCATCTCTTACGTCGCGTGATGTCTTTTGCGCCCTAGTGAAAACTGACACCAAAGGTGTTCCAATGGGACATTAAAAAAAATACTTGTCCCCAATTTAAAACAGTTAAAACATGTCATTCAATAGATAAGGTACTAAAGTGTACACATATTTATAAACTCGACTGTACAATGGATCCTAGTTGATAAATAATTAAGTAAATACCTATTAAAGTCCCGACACTGGCGCGGCCGGGAGGAAGCCCGCTTCCTGTCCATCTCCGCCACAGATGCGCTGTGCACTGGACTTCCTTCATCCGCTATCACTAATTACATCGAAGCTCTTGTGACGTTCAACATCCGGCGCATGAATAAAGTCGTCCTAACTTTACGCCGTCAAGTTGTGCCTAGCCTATGTTTATATCCAAATTAATGTTATTTTAAACGGCTACGCGATACTTTCTATTCTATTACGTAGAAAAGACGCTGGTACTCGTTGCGAATTAGCAGTCTAAGTTGCGCGTATTAGACCTACCTGTGTGCCAATGTCTGATCTAATTGTTTAGAGCTTTAAGATCACAATTTAAAAAAAAATGAAAATGATGATGGTTGTTTGAATTTGTTGTAGAAGACCCAAATTTAGTCACCCTTAAGTACCTACCTAATCTCATACTAGAATATTCCAGGTCCAGGTTTAAAGACGTCATTTTTACAAGCGGCTAAAAGCTTATGTAAAATCTCACATATTCGTTCGGACCTAAGTTAGCGAGACTTTCCCGAATCGAATTTCCTAACGAGGAAACAGGCGTGTCAATAATAATATGATTACGCCGGGAGCTGTTGAATTTTGTACTGGGGATTAATAAGGAGCAGGGCGAGGGCAGGGCGGTGTTATTAAATCATCGGTGTTTATGTGCAGGCGCTCGGCAGGCGGCGCACGTCCGGCGGCGCCCTAATTAATGCTCCTCCGGCCCTTTGTGCTGCTCCTTGCTGGACCCGCACCGGCCGCCTGGACACTAGTGCCTCTGAATATGCACACATCAGTATACCTAATAACTACGAGCTAGCCCAGCCTGGGCAGGTTCAGTTATTGGTTGATTTTGCTCCATATTGCAACTTACTATGAACAGTGAACTACAGTGCATGGTTATTAAATTTTAGATGCGATACTGATTTTGAATGACCCAACAGTTTTTCTTCACACTTAGTTATAAAACACCCCGGAATACAGTATAAATTGGTTCACCAATTCACTAACCCGTATCGGTTCCCTATATGAGACGACAGACAGGCTGACCGACAGATAGATCGACAAATGGACGGACGACACGCAGAGAGGCTCCTGTTACCACATGGCTACAATTATACCTGAAGAGTGCCATCCATCACGGATTTAAAGACAAAATGAAGCACTTGTCATTTATCGTAATTACACTAATTAAAAGCATTTCGCTTCGGATAGACTTATAATATAACGCTCCCAGAGATCCCTGCACCTCCCCTTATGCAATGGTTTTAACATTCCAGCAAATTACATTACGCAAGGAAACGTGCCGGGAAACCATTTTTTTTTCTATATTGGCAACATTGGTGCTCTTACTTATCATTTCCCCGATTCTGCCGGGGACGTCATTTTATTCGGCAAATGTAAAAACGTAGTCGTAAATTACATTTTATTTATGCCGACGAATATCAGACTTGATTTATACGTTTTTTGGTGCTTAGAGCATTCTCGGTAAAAGGAAATTACGCGGAAAATTACTTAAAACCTGACAGCACGTATAACGTGCCGAAAATAGGATTTTGTTTCACTTAAATTAGTCGCTAAAATCGCGATGACATCTTTTTGATCCTAGCAAACAATTTGCTCGGTGCTAAAAATAGGCCAGCCTCTATTTAACACGGTAAAACCATTTTTTTGGCGTGTTTCCTAATTGTTTTTAACTCGAACACCGTTACTGTCAAGTAAATAAGAGTTATCGTAACGTTGACAATACGAATAAGTCCAAACAAGTCGGCTGCTAACATAGGGATCATATCTTAAAACGGTTTTATGACTTTCTACATTGTAAAATGTAGTTTCACTCTTCCCTAAAGGGCCCAAATAACAACGAAAACTCAGCTTTACATATCACGTTTTGCGTTTTTAGGGCTTTTGATGGATGTATTTTTTAACCCAACGCAAACAGAGGGGTTACTACGACATACTTAAGCAGTTCAATTTAGGTTGAGAAAAAGGGACAGAGCTGTATAACTGCTATAGCTCTGTCCCTTTTTCTCAGCCTAAACTGAACTGCGTTATATGTCATGGTAACCCCCCATAGGAGTGTTATAAGTTTGACCGCTGTGTGTGTGTGTGTAAGTTTGTCTGTCTGTGGCACTCACACAGCTCTTAAACGGGTGAACCGATTTGGATGCAGTTATTTCATTTAAAAGCAGGTTTTCTAGCGGTGGTTCTTAGCTAGGTTTCATGGAAATCGGTTAGGCCGTTTAAGAGATATCATTATTGAAAGAAGGGGTCGCCATAATCGGAGGTTTTTATCTATCTAATTTATCAAAGCAATTTTGGAAACTAACTACATAGAAATGTTGTCCATATACATGTATATGTAGTTGTAGGTATTCGTGAGCCGGGGCGTGCTGCGCCGCGGGCGGCGGCGCCCTCCGCTGGGAAGCATTCGCCCTGAAAGCCCTTTAATAACTGATCCAGCCCGCTTTCAGGAACGCCATGTTTCGCCTTATAATTAATGAAAACGCGAGCTTTTTGTAGAGCGCATATGGCTTACGTCTTCCATTTCTACGAGATGAGAGGGTTGAACTAAGGTTGGATATAGGATAGCGTGATGAATTTAGATGAAATGACTTTTAAAGAACAGCTAGTTCATATAATTTTCAAGGTAGAAAAGTAATTATTATAATAATAATATTATCAGGGGACAATCTAACACAAATTGACTTAGTCCCAAACTAAGCACTAAGCTTGTACAGTTGACTACAAAGAGATGTATCAACTTTTTCACCTTATTGCATTGTAATAAGGTCCAAAAGTGGATACTCGACTGTACTACGGGTAGGTACTAGACAATGATAAACATACTTATACAATACATATAATAGTAGATTATATACCGAGGGGATAAAGCACTGTTTTATGTCACGGGCGCGATATTGAATCCTGACCAAATGAGGGACTCCAGCTTTAACTCCCAAGCGTAGCGAGGGAATTAAAACGGAGTCCTGAGTGCAGCGAGGGATTCAAACTCGCCCAAGACGAAAACAGCTTTATCCCAAAGGAGAATACGTACTCTACATTACGCACCTTTTGCGATACAATAATAAAAAGCAAGGCTACATACTAGAAACAACGTTTTATTAAAACTTAAAGTACCTACCTTATTTAAAAAAAAAACGTATATATTGTAATTTTTCATACAAATTCAAATCTCATTATTAACCAGTGGGTTATAATGACATTCAGAACCATATTATGACCCAGCGGGTTATAATATGGTACTGAATCTCATTATAACCCACTGATTAATAATTACTGGTTAGCCGATGGGTATAATGAGTAATGACTTACTTTAGGTGAGGTTTGCATGATTATAATTGGGCAATTTCGAGCATGTGGTGTGAAAATTCATTTTCGTCGTCGCGGTCACAACATCGGGATCATACTTTTATTAGAATTTGTAGAAGTTCTACGAAACTGCTCCGTAGACGCTGCTACGAGGCTGCGTAACACGCGCAAGGAATGTTATAATTTACATGTATGTAGCATGTATTTATAAGCCTTTTATGTACGGTCACTATAACACAATAAAAAAATTGAGCATGCTTATAACCCTGTCATTTAAAATGTGACTGGCTGAATAGTGCATGCTATTCTAAGTTCAGTTTAATGTTTGTTATCTTATTACATACTTAACTTGACGTTATAGAGTGTAACAAAATATCTGGTTTGTATCAGATAGTATTTTGTATCACCAAGAAACTAGTAAATCCCGAATCACAAGGCCTCTAAGAAATCGTAAGTCGGAGATCATTATACGCTTCATACAGTCAAAAACGATTATTTTTTAAATTTAGAATTTACTTACGGTTTTGTGTAAGGAAAATAAATATCATTGTTTCTATCAAGTAAAATTGTGACGCAAAAAATTACATCTTTCTTTTTCGTTCCGCTAATTTTGCCGGTGAGTGTATAATCACGTCATTACTAGAGGAACAGAAATGGCGATGCTGCAATGCAAAAAACCAGGCCACGCCATATTTTTTTAATAAAGAAAAATAAAAAATCAGATTTCTAGTATGATAAGACTCCCAAGTTTCGTTTATTCCTCAGAACAGGGGGGTAGGACTATACGATAATGCTGCAACCCCCCCCCCCCCCCCCCCCGATTGGCCTTATCAGTGGCAGCAGCATGATAAGCGACGCCTCGTACTTAGATATCTAGTATGATCGATCTCCTGAAAAAACCAACGCTTATGTGAAATATCATCAATTTCTGTGTAAGAGAACCCACTGCTGCATTTTCCAAACAGTGGAGAAAGTGGTTGCTGCAGCGATTGCAGGTCGCCCTCCGCGCAGCTGTATTCGGCGTTTCAATTCAGTTTTGTCAGCAATCACCCGGGTCCTTTTGATTTGTACTGATTGAATACGCGTGCCTCGGTCACGTACGAATAATATTACGTGTCATTTTAATTTATTGTTCCTGTTACAGGACACCTGGTATAAATATCGTTGTCTAGTACCCATAGTAGGTACAAGCCTAGAACTTAGTTTAGGACTAGGTCAATTTGTGTGAGTTAATTATTAATTAATTATTTATTTTGACTTCGGAACCCTAAAAACGATCCGATAGGCAGTCAAAAATACCCATATCGTTTCGTGTCATGTCCGTGTTGGATGAAATATTGGATTAAAATGTTAGGCCCCTGCCGGCGGGGCGCGCGCGGCGCCGCGGTGATTAAAATGACCACTCTGTTAATTAAAGCCTTGTAAAGCCTTTAAAAGTCCAGCTGTGTATTCTAACGAAACTCCTACGATTTCGTAAAATGTTAATTACTTAATAGAAATGGCCGAATTTGTAAAGAAACCAACCTAGTTACTTGAAGTGAAGTTTAGAGCAAATTCATTATTATAGCATGTGATTTTAGATCACAAGGAAACATAAAATAGTTGATCTGAATTTACAGCATTTTTTTTAGGTTAAACATTTATAGACCCGTTATTTCCATCTACTATCTGAGTATGTGATCCAGAGGCCTTAGCCAAGACACATTACGCTAACTAACGTTTCTATTCGTTTCGTTTTTAATCCAATCGCGTCACTTGAGATGACGTGTAACGAAGAGTCGCAGATTATTGCAAGCTAAGAGAACTAAAACGTTTGGTCTCTGCTTGTAAGCATAATAACCGCCAGTCCAATGTCACTATACATAATAATAGTGCTTTGAAAAAGCCGACTTTGGTAACACTAAAGACTAGCAGCTGGATGTAAATGAATATTCATGGTGGATCGGGAATCGGGGCGGGATTAGCCGTCAACCTGCCGCCGCAGCGGCGGCCCGGCGCTGCTCCTAAGCCCTCTACTCCAACTCGGAGATCCACCGCCATTCCGTCCGTCCGTGCCGAAACGATTGTCACCGTTCTGGTACTAATGCGACGTGTTCAATTGATGTCAGATGGTTACTTAGTTTTGCAAAGAATCTACGTGTCTAAGATACGTAATTTAAAGACGGCCTTGAAACGTGTCCTACTACTTCTAAAAGCGACATACTACTCGCTCAACTCCAATTTGAATTTAGTCCTCGTCTCTGGAGAATCCCCGAGGTTTCCAGAATCTTATACATATACAAGTATTTTCCTGTCCTGTAATTCCCACCATACTATAAATAGCACGGAATGGAAAAAACAGTGGAAGTGGCATGAGCTTAGCTTAGTATCAGACCTGTTGTCGCCAATACTCAAGCTATCATAAAAACAACACGCTATCATGGAAAATGTTTTTGGTGCGGCTATCGTTTTTACACTCCAAAATAGCACAATATGGCATGCTTCTGGATTTATTTCCTATTTTAGAAATATCGAACTATCGAAATATTGAAATAAGCGATAGCGGCAAATGTATGGTAGGTTATGCGGAACTCCGCATAACTATGCCACACTTTACACGCCCACTTGACACTTCTACTGTTTTTTTCTGTTCTGTGATAAATAGTATTACAACTATTATGACTATTGTAAGTGTGATTTTGAACATATAAAAACCAACAAGGAAGCTTCAAATACTTTTTTTTTATTTTGAAGAACATAGAAAAATTTACTCCGTTGCATCCTATTGCACACCGGGTTTCACGAGAGTAAGCTATGGTATTTAAGTATGGTCTTCTGTGTCGGGTAAAGATTCTGCAACATCGTCCTCCGTGGTTAGACGGTGTTCAAAAGTAAGCTCCGCTAGTCATCCAGAAACGTTCTAGAAAAATCGTTTAAACGAATGTCTCGAATATTATCTTCCGACCTTCGATGTAATTAATGAGGAATGTTCTTTTTACAAAATTTACTGAAGTACTGGGACTTAATAATAACGGGATAAGAAGTGTCTTGGTTCCATCGAATTTTATCAGTGTTATAAGTCATAGTTCATAGTACAGTATCATAGTGTTGTTTATCAGACATTATAGCGTGCTTTGCTTAGTCTTTTAGATATCGGCGTTTGCATTATGATTTATGATGCGCCCGATTGCGCCCGGTTTCATAAAATTTCTCATAATTATTTCGGTGGATTTTATTTGACGCAACAACAGTAACTTCAGTGTTGCTTTTAATAACATCTCGGCCTGTCTTGACTTTAAGCAGATGCTACAACAGGTGAAGCCGCATTATAAAGTGCCTGACCTGAAATCATTAAAGATCCTCTATGACGGGAAGGATATACTGATTATATACATCTTGTCTTCTACCTGGAACTTGTAGGTTCATAATACATCCTCTGGCATGTAAATAAATTATTATTATTAAAATGAGTCTAACCAATCTCAAGTTACCCTGCGAACCCGGAGAGTAAATTACTGTAAAACCGTGGAATTTCACGGTCAGGACGAACGCAAAAAGTTTGCAAATGCAGATACTCGGAATGCAAACCAAATGCGGCAGTAATCGAGGCGGTGATCGTGAAATCGCGCGTCACGTCTGCATTGGCCACACTAGCGACAGTGGACCGCACAATTCCAATCTAATCAATCCTTATTTTCGGCGTTAGTAACCGACTACAAAGAAAAAGTAATGGATCTCAATTCGTCTGTTTCTATAACACACACATCGAATTCACAACGGAATCACTATTTTGACCCCTTGCACTTGGAGGGATTGTTACAAATCGTACATCAATAGCCGTACTGGGCCTCTATTCTTGTCGGTAAAAACCATATCGCCTTTAATCTGTTGTCGTATTGTCAACGTTTTGATAGCTCTTATTTCCTTGACAGTAATGGCGGCTGACGTCAAAATAATACCGTAATAGGTAAAATACGATATCGTTTTTACCGCCGGGAATAGAAGCGCTGGACCTAAGAAACAGTTGTGAGTTGATGTTGGCTTTGTAAGGGATACAGCAATCTTCTCTTTGAGCCAGTAGGGATATTGTAAAATCATTGAAGACGATAATTGTAATAAGTAGTCTACAAGATTTTAGTTTTTGACACATATTTTAACATTATAACTAACTTCTCTTCTTTTTTTTTCAAAAAATCTTTTGTCCCCTGTTACCCTTCTGACCCATTATTAACTTAACTTAATGTTTAAAGAGATATACCTACAGAACCTGTAGGTTACGTAAGGTTAGTTTTATAACAATCCAGGAAAGTTAAACGGTTGCAGAGAAAAATGATTTTAGGATAAAGTTAAAACGCAATAATGGAATTACATATCGTAGCCTAGTGCTCCTGAACGGGTGCTAATCTGAATTATTTTGTTTCAGCGGGCGGCTCTGGCGGAGGAGGTTGTCGGTAAGATACTGTTCGTTATTGAACGCTTTGACTAACACTTGGACGCCTCCATAAGTAAGACACAGACAAACCGAAAGACATAAGCCGCGTATCCACTAGAAGCAGCTTCAGGTCGAGCGGCTGCCTCACTCCGAGGCCGCGCAAGTGGAGACGCTGCCGCAACCTGAGGCACGTCACACCAGACAAATTCAGCGCCGCGAGCCGAGTCATATTTTGTCGGTTTTTTTGCCGTGCTCAAAAGAGCCTCAGTCCTAGCCGTGCATTTGATGGAGACGAGCGTGTAAACTACGCATATTGCGGATTAAGCTGAAGTGGCTCGCTTCGAGCTCTGCAGCAACGTGCCTCGAGCCTTTGCCTCAGCGTGAGCAGCCTCAAACTGAGGCTGTTTGCCCCAAGTCAAGGCTGCTCGGCCTGAGTCTGCTCAAATGGATACACGGCTTTAGACGATGATGATGCAAGGTGTTTGTTTCGCGAGCGTCGAGCGGCTGCGGCGCGGCGGCGGGGAGGCTGCGCAGGCCGCGGACGATTTGTCCGCGTAACGCGTTCCATTACACAGAGATAAGGGCCTTGATTCGCACTCAATTTGGTACACTTACGGGTGGATACACTTGCGAAACGTCAACCCTCCCGCTTAGCAAAATTGATAGTTTACATGTAGTTTACGTTGTGATCTAAGTTAGTTGTAGAAGAAAAGAAATACTTGAAATCGGTTGGGAACCTCTGGGACGTCTGTTAAAAAATAATAAGTACGTTCCTATCCTGTAACCAATACGTCTAGATCTCAAAACGACTTTATATCATAATGCTGAATGAAAATGAAAAAATCTCTAAATACTTACTGAATTCCTAATATAATTAAACTCGATAACACTTTTACTTATTATATAAACTCAAAACGTCTGTACGGTGATTAAACTAATTTTATTACTGCTTAACTATCTCTTTTAGATTTTAATTCAAGACATTTTAAGATTCAGTCATATACTGGGTGTCCCAAAAACCAACGCCAATACTGAGAGGGTTGATAGAGCAGCTAAAAGCTATTGATTTAACCCCTATGTATGTTCAGCGATTTTTAAAAGTTGAAATTTGATTGAGCTATCGACAAATTCTACACAATAAATCCTTTATTCACATCAAGATCGTTTTATTAACTTTGCTTTACAACTTTGAATACAGAGAGTTAATCCTTTTGACTACGCCCGGTGCAGTGCTACGGCGCGCTACGCGTTCGTAGCACTTTTGAGACAAATTATTCGTCTTCGAAGTTGTCGCGTTTTGTCGGTATTTCGAAGTCACAGAACCTTACATCCACTCCAAACGATGACAGCAATTAAGCACAGTTAAAAATAAATATGGCGATTTAACATTTCCAATTGGTTACATTGATTGTATGAGAATATTAACATACACTACAACATGATGTCGCATTTCATTGGGGTGTTTAAGTAACATTTGTATTTAATATTATTCGGTAAATAATGTGACAAATCAGACAGTTCTATAAAAAACCGGTCAAGTGCGAGTCGGACTCATATTCCCGCGCGAATTCCAAATTTATTCTAGTCAAAATAGATCTTATTTCATACGTAATCCAGATTATTTCGCAGTGTTTCATAGTTGTGTAGGTATTTGTTTTATATGTATATATTATTATGTTGATCAGTAATCTCTGTAAGGTAAATCTATAGGCCAAAGTAACCTTATAATTTATAAATAATTTAATTTTAAAAGAGTCTAAACCATGTTGTAAGTTTTTTCGTAAAATGGGGGAAAATTAATAGGTTTGAACATTCAATTTTGCGTTCCGTAAAAAATATGCAGAACAATCTATCGATAATTAAATATGAATTTACCGGCTCGAAAAAATTAAAGAAAGATCTTTTTTGTTATGATTATTCAAATAATGAACGACGCAATGTAAATAAAACAATAGGACAAGCCAAGTGCGAGTCAAGCCCCGCACATGCGCGGGAGGTGTAAAAACGTGGCATCATCTGTGCCTTTCTAAAAGTCCTACCCGACTGCCTCGTTTCCTCGAATCCTCTTCCACAGATCACACGTAATTGATAGAATCTGATTTATGGCGGCTGGCAGCCCGAACTGGGAGCAAACTGGTTCAAGGCGAGCGAGTAAATAACTTGGCGAGTTGACCAAAACGCCACATCAATCATCTACCTGTGTCAAAAGTATCAAGTCGCGCGTTCGTATCCTCGAAAAACATTTTTCCTTGATATTCTATATTCAAACTCTCCAACAATCACGATCTCGCTTTTATTATTGCCTCATTTTTAGGGTAGTATAAACCACCGTTATAGCTCGTTCACTCTCCTTCTCGTGATCAGAGGCCCTGGAAAAGATACCTAAAGCTATCGAAAATTATTTTCGAAAACTGTCAAAATGTATGGAATTGACATTTATAAGCGCTTAACCCAGAGGTTCTACTTTGAAATCCGTAATTCGAACTTCATCTATTGCTATCTCTTTTGCTCTCGACGCGTCACTAATTCGCAAGAAAGTGATGGGGCGATCCGAAGTTCGAATTACTGATTTCAAAGTAGAGCTCCAGACCATCTGGCAGCTTACGTCAATCGTATACATTTTCAATAACGACAACGATCTCGCCACCCATCTTGTCTAGAGCCACTGTAGAGGAAGGCTACCTACCCAGTTTTCACTGTCGTTAGTCTACTGTGGTTGCAGCCAAAGTTGACCGAGAGAGCTACGTTACATACATACATATAATTACGCCTCTTTCCCGAAGGGGTAGGCAGAGACCACTTCCACTTGCTACGATCCAGAGACACTTCCCTCGCTTCCTCCACGCTCATAATTCTCATCATACACGTGCGCCGGTTTAGGGTAGGTACTCCGGACCTGGCCCTTTCTTAATTCGTCCCCGATCTGATCGTACTACAAAGTAAATTATGATAAACTGACTCGTTCTGTTAAACTGACTCGAACGCCTCTTTGGCAAGTGACGACGGTCGACCGTGTCGAAAAGGCGACAGGCGACTTCATGTAAGGGTGGGTTTAGACCAAGCGAACGAACAAGAATTCTATGGCATTATCTCTTACGTTTACGTTTACGTTAAACGTTAAGGTGGGTTTAGACCAAACGAGCGAATGCTCTAGAACATGTTTTGTCTTTATTTTTACAAAGTAAACGTAAGCTATGATGCCATAGAATTCTTGTTCGTTCGCTTGGTCTAAACCCACCCTAACGAGATATTTGGCGCATATTTTACAAATTAAATTTATTTTAATAAATAAAATAAGTAAATAAGTCGTAAAAATACTTGCAGAGCTTCCTGTTACACGCGACGCTCAATAGAAAACGTCAGTGTTTTTCAGCGACATCGCAGGCATTGCTTTAAGCTGTATAAACCCCAGCAGATTTACCATGATTGTTTTAGACAGCGCGAACAGACCGGCCACTATGAATAATGACTAATTAATCACTGAGCTCGCTAAATGTATCGGCATCCCAATCAGGGCGCGGGTAATGTTTATCCGTTTGATTCGGTTGGGGACTAGGCTTTGTTCAGTGCCCAGGCTGCTAATACCCAGGTCGAGCGGTTGCCGTATAAATGGTTTGCACTACGTAAAACTAATTTAAGAAGACTTAAAAAAAATCTCATTTAAAATATATATATACTTTAATAAATGGAATTGTTTTGTAAATACACGATATTGCATGATATTGTGTTATTATAGATGTTTTAAATGTACAATTATAATCTTAAATCTGATTGTGTGCTCTCCTTAAAAATAATATTTTTCGTAAAGATGTGTTCACCCTGTAATTGGGGTGCATGTTAAAGTTAACTTTAATCAATAAGCCTATTTAAGTCAATAATGTACTCTGTTGGTGTCCCGTATTAAATAAAAAAATAAAAAAAGAAGGGTTTCTCAATCCGTCTGTTTCTATTTGCCACTTGTAAATGATGATATTTTTTTAATAAAGTACAAATGCCTATGTCACTGAAACAGACACGTTTTTGTAATATTGCTAGTTTTCACCCGCGCCTCTGTTCGTGCAGAATAGGTACCTTAATAGCTTTGAGAAAGTGATGATATAGTCCTGGATCACCGACTACCTCTGCCGTAAAAGAAATGCGAACAAGCGTTCGAATGTACAATATTATTATGTAAAAAACCGGGCAAGAGCAGGTGGGACCATGCTCAATGTAGGGTTGTACTTAGGTATAAAGATTTTTAGTCGCCTGTAACTGAAGAACCAATGAAGTCTCATGGTAGTGTTCCTTTTTAATTCTTTAGGTAATTGAAGGTTTACATGTAGTTTTACCTTTAGGGGTTGAGCTGGACACGTAACTCTAGCAAAAATTTAACTATTTGAGTTCAATAGGTACTCCTAAGCGGTTTCCGTAATCTAAAAATTTTTTGTAACCAACACAGTTCTTTTATGAGCTTACCATCTATTGCACGTTGTTGTAAAAATAAAGAAAAAAACCAACATTTGCTTTGAAAACGGTACCGTAAAAAGGAAATGTATTTCGATAAACATATTAATAAGTTCCAGCTGGTCGGGGTCTTTAATCATTAAGCAATCGGGAGCATATGTTGGTGATATGATAATCGATATGATGTAAGGTTAGTGGTCGCGCGACGTCAGCGGTGGGCGACGGGCGACGGGCCCGCGGGCCGCGGCCGCGTCGACCAGGGGCGAGCACGTGAGCGCCGGGACCATTCATGGGCTGCGGGCGCATGCGCGGCGCGATCGATACCGGTCGACGGGCAGTGCCCGGCCTGCCTCGCGACGCGCCGCACGTGCCGCCCATGCCCGCCCTCCACAGATGACGGAGCCCCGCCCGCCGCAGCAGCCCCGCCACAGCCCGCCCAGCTCGCCCTCGCCCGCCGCCCGGCCCCGGGCGCGTCCCCGCCGAGCGACCAGGTACCGATCGATACCGCGCCAGCACGCCGCGGGCCCTCGCCGCAGCACCCGGGCCCGAGGGCTGCGGGCTGCGCACCCCGGCCGCGGCCCAAGACAACACTTATCGCATGCTATTCAAACTACTATCTGAACAACTTTACCAGTAGTTCATTTAAAAAGGTCAAAGTGCCAATATCAATTTACTTTCTATGTTAAGTTACGACTCGCTATTAATTCTGAACAATATAAAATAATACTTACGGACCAGACGGTGTGTCCGCTTCTTAATTAACAGTTTTACATTAACCACTACTTCCCGCGATTAGCCACAGCAAATTGCCAAGTTTATAATTTTAATTTAAAGCGTCGACATTAACTATTTACTCGTAGTGTTTCGCGTATACTCTGTTTTCCCCACTTATATTGTAATGTATAAATGAGAAAGTTAGCGAGGATACTCTTCCATGCTCAAACGATTGCATAAACGGCTGAATAAAATTAGTTTACATTTGGCACGCAAGTACGTACCTACCTACCTAGTCTATGTTGGGGTTTAAAAAATAATAATACTTGGAAATCAAAAAAAAAATGTAGATAGATAGGCTCCCGTGAAAATAACGTAACTATAACCTATGTCATATTATAATATTATGAAATAGAGGGACATTTTTTTACTTAATTTGATTAAAAATAGCAACAAAAGTCTATTATTCTTCTTAACTTCTTAAATCCTATTTTGAACCATCCTAATCCCAAGCTAACGTTCATCGTATTTTCTAGGAGCACCTTTAATTGATGTCGAGAATGTGATGGAAGTTCCATCGTTCAACTATTACTTTTTTGAGGCAAGGTTTTAATCATTTTAACGGCTCCATACTTTAATTAAACTTAACTAGAGACCGCCCGCTTTGTAACACGTAGTTCGTAGAACTAGTTTCCCGCTACTCCCCTAGTTCGGGGTCGATTTTCGGGAAGTCCTTTTTTAGTGCACCCCTAGGGTACCCAAGGAATACTACCTCCAAATTACGAGTCCCTAGGTTTAGGCTGTGAATTTTCTGTCAGTTAGTCACGGTACCGTTTTATAAATTTAGATAATACAGTGTATGAGTGCATGTAGAAAGGTATAAAGGGTAAATTGGCTAAAACACACGAGTGACGAACAACCGACCCATCTCAATACAGTTGACTTTTATGGCGGCCGCCCTTTGTGCGCTCGAGGCCGCTGCGCTGCCGTTTGCACTGGCGTTCGATTTGTGAAAGTGTTATGCGCCTCATCACTTCTAATCTTAAATCGAACTCGTTAACATTTGTACGGAATAAACTCGTCTACACCCTGTATTAATAACACCTTATAAAGTAGGTACAGTCACCAGTAATAATATATTATCCAACTTTGGGCACAAAAATATCTGACAGGTCTTTATTAATAGAGGTATAAGAGCGTGTCAGATATTTTTGCGCCCAATGTCGGATAATTTATTATTGCTGGTGACTGTACACAGGTCGATCCTAGCAATGGGCAAATAATTTGCCCTAATTACTTATTTATTTACTTTGTAACATCACGTGGCTAGTATTCACAAAAGGAACTTTTTTAAAAGGTGTTCTGAAAAAAAAACATGATTGCCTAAAGATGTTTATCTCAAAAACAATTTATTTTTTGTTCATTATTGACTGAGGAAATAAATAAACAAATTTCTGCTAATGCCTAAAGAGCATAAACGCCACATAGTGTTTTGTACTATAGTGCTAGTAAAACGCGGTTACAAACAAAATGACGTCATTACGACCACTAGTCCAAGGTGGGCGTAGCAAACAAGCAAACACTGATAATATTTAAAAAAACCCAGGAAATTATAATTAAAAAAATGGTTTTGAGACAAACCCTTATATGTTAAGCATGAGATTTATGAGAACACCAACCTAAAAAAGGAGGAGGTTTCTCAATTCGACCGTATTATATAAATATATTTTACTAGAGGACGCCCACGACTTCGTTCGCGTAGAATTAGTTTCCCGCTACTCCCCCCTATTTCACCCCCTTAAGGGTTGAATTTCTAAAAATCCTTTCTTAGTGCTCACTTACATCATGAAAGTAGTTTTGGCTGTACGTTGATATATAAGTCAGTCAGTTTTGCCTTTTATATATATAGATGTGTGTTCGCGGATAACTTCATCGTTTATGAACCGATTTTGATGATTCTTTTTTTGTTGGGAAGGAGATATCCCAAGGGAGGAAACCAGGATCTGAGGATGGAATCCCATAGAAATCGAGGGGAACCTTCGAAAATCGTAGTGATGGCTAGTGTGATTGCTATTTTTTTTCATTAGGTATTTTATTTTAGTAACAAGTCCAGCATTTACATTCAGAAAATATCATTTGGTGAAGTGGAACTGATGATGAAGACTACAGATGGCCAACGGAACTCCTTAACGGTACTTATTTCAAGGGTAGCGATAAGATATCTCGATTAAGATAGTGAGCGACTACAATACAACGTAGAGCATTTAGGGCGGATTCGACCAAACTGGAATAAGGTCTTATACCTAGATTAAACGCCGAATTTATATGGACTAATCTCGGATTAAGTCTTATTCCGGTATGGTCGTATCGGCCCTTAATTGTTTAAATATGACTATGACTTTCCCGCGTCGTTACTTGCGGTGAACTTGAAATGTCTTAAAGTTTCATTTCACTAAGAAGTGGAACTACATAACAGCTTATTGTGAAAACTTTAAGAACCAATGAAAATCAATCAATCAATTTTTGTGTCATAGCTCCTTAAAATGAAAAATTGAAATCGACCAATCAGAACATACCATTTTGTGTCGTAAAATACCTATTAGGTGTATTTTTGCTAAAAGATACCCAGACTAAAAACTATGTCACTGCTTTTTTTTCAATGTAATTCAAACTTGGCCCCTAATCTCGAACCACTAAAGATGAAATTACATGGGAGATATGGCGAAACAAATACAATTTTATATGGAGTTGACATCTTCACCTCGAATGTTAGTTTACTAATCTCGAGTGCCACGAGAATAGGGGTCCAGATTAAAAAAAAGTTATCTATGGTAAAAATGGCGGTGATACAGCTTCTATACTACCTTTGAAAAACTGACGCCAATTGACTAACACTATTGAAAGTGAATTGAAAGTTTTGCATATGAATTTTTATTTTATTTCCTCTCAGTACCTAGTTTTGAAAAGCACTATGTCTGCCTCGGTATAAAGTGCAATTTATGGACTCGTACACTAGAGACTCTATATGACTCGTCCAAAAATCGCGTACTTTCTATACTCTGCAACATTGTACTATTTTTCGAAATATCCGAAATAGATAAATATTTAAAAAACTTAATTATGCAAAACGGCTTTAAAACCCTATTCCTCGAAATGGTTTTAGAATTAGAGTACTTAATTGTAAAAATATGAACAATTCCAATTGCTCCACTCTGAAGCCGGTTGCGATTGCGAGTGCGTTAGACAATAAGCCCTCAGGCCACACTTTTGACAGTCAAGGCCAATCTACTTAAAACGCAAGTAGCGCAATTAAAACACGGGATATTACCATTAAAATCGTCCAATTATCCAAACATGACTCATACATTAAACAATTGTTTTATCATGGATTTCCGGTGGTTCCGATGGTTCTGGTGGCTTCATCATCAGATTGGTGTGATGGTGCTATTTTTTACCTATCCGAGCCAAGTCATTTAAATTTGCTTCGCCATAGTCCCTTAACTATCTTGATCGCGATTTTCTATAACTATAGCCTTGAAATAAATATCATTGAGAAGTTTCGATCGCCATATGTGGTCGTATTCATAAGTTCCATCTCACCAAATGTATCACATAAAACATTTAAAAATATTTTCCCAAATCGGTTTATAAATTATAACGGCTTAGGTCCAAAGTCAATCTGACATTCTACAACGATAAGGTTGAGTTTCCTAAAAGTTAGAAATCACTTGACTTCAAGCATAGGTGTTTTTCTTGAAATGGGTCCCAAATTAACGCTCGCGACCGTACTAGCATTTCTGAAATAAAATAACTACAAATAATAAAAAAACCGGTCAACCGGCGAGTCGGACTTGCGCACCGAGGGATTAACATAATATGCTTGGTAACCGCAAAAGAAAATAGGTACTCATATTGTTGTGTTTTTTTTATTTTCTATGCAATAAGGTCCATTTTGACTAGCCTACATTTTAATGCAGATTTTCAAAGTTTTTTGGTTATTTATTTTTCAAAACCTGTAAAATATGCACACTTCATTTTATTTTTTCCTTAAAATATAAATATACCTACGTAGGGAACTTTTCATACTTTTTGGTCCATTAACTTCGGAGATTAGGGGAGAAACGGACATTTTTTGTTCATTTTTGGCTATAAATCAAAAAGTACGACATAGAAAATTAAATAAACATAGTTTTGAAATGTACAGGTTGAGCTCTTTCATGACACCCCATTCGCTATAATCAAATCACTTTCATTTTTCAACCCCCCGTTCTAAACCCCTTTTATGTCTTTTTTTTAAAACTAAAAACAGATGCGGGAAAGCAAGTTGTACAACTATGCCAAATTTCAAGTTGATAGCTTCTATAGTTTCTGAGAAAACCTGCTGTGACATAGAGACAGACAGACAGACAGACAGACAGACAAACAGACAGACAGACAAACAGATAGACAGACAGACAGACAAACAGACAGGCAGACAGAAAGTCACCGAAGTATCAAGTTATGGGTTCCTTTTTTACCATTTTGGTACGGAACCCCAAAAACACTGTATACTTTAAAACAATAGAACTGTAAACTACTTGCCGTGATGCAGCGCTATTACCCGCGAGCCTTAAATCTCCAAATAGTCCAAGGCCGGGCTCCGGAGCCGCGGCCGAGCCCGGCCTGAGTGGCCCAGCACTACATCAATCAGACCGCGCCCTGCTCAACCACACAGTAGGCACGATTACTGCCATTTAGGTATTACTTTCATATCTATATAAGGAAATAACCTAAATAAGGAGTGATTTAACGACTTTTCCTACAAGCGTGATTCGAGCAAGATTGACAATTCGTTTATTTATAGACTTCTAAACATATCTGGAATTGGTTCTTTAAAACGTGTAAATCTATAAACAATGTGTACCAGAACACAGCTAGAACCACAGTTAGTTTTTTAAACCCTTGCTATTACCCAAACTAAGTATACTTAATAGTTAATCTTCCAAAATCTAATAGGTATGACACAAACTTTGATAACAATCGTGCAATTCGCGGTACCTACTTGCGATATACCTACCTATATTTACGACTTTAAATGGTTTCAGTTTACCACGGTTGAAGACACCCGCCCTTATAACTCTAGGTGTTCATTGCATTGTTTATCGCCGATATCACATGTAAATTCTGCTAAGTTTACAGTAGTTTTGCGGAGATGTTTATGTCCGGTGTTGTTGCAGGTGATGGATCGACGATGAGTCGCCGCGCGCGGCCGTGACATGGGAGCGCAGGCATGGGCTGGCGCGCCGTGCACCCGCCGCACATCGCCGCCGGCTTGCTGCTACTGCTGCTAGTCTACTTGCCAGGTATTATTTGGGGGACATTTTTTTCCAACCCTAAGTGACAAGAACCATCTTCACTTTACGTCGGAGCAGCGCAACATGCCAGTATACCATACAAACGACACACATCTTTATTTTGGAACTCATGGTAGCTCTATAGTGTCATTTACAAATGGTTTTGGGCAGAATTTGATGCTAGACAGCGCTCGTATGTCAACTGGTTGGTTTTGTCCCCAGTAACGTGCCACCAGGAGCATCAGGATGCAGTGCACATCACCGCGATCCTGGGCGAGAGCGTCGTGTTCAACTGCCAGGTGGACTTCCCCGAAGATGTGCCCGTCCCGTACGTGTTGCAGTGGGAGAAGAAGGTAGGCGAAACGGTACGACGGTCCACACTCCACTCTTACAATACAACGCTGCTCAATACCGTGTGTGTGTTTCTGTTCAGTAGAGGACGGCTCGTCCCCGCGACGCGCCCGCAGGCTGTAAAGTATGTCGATGCCGGCGCCGGTGTCGGCACCGACCCCGTGTTTGTCCCACGCTAGTGGTATGGCGGCGCGCGGGCCGGGGTGTGCGCCCCGCCCCGCGCGTTTCGCCGCTGCCTTTTGTGTATCTGCCTTCCGCATACGCCTCGTGCTCGTGTTCCGCGCTCGTCGTCCCTTCGGTCGACTAACACCACAGTGACAAAGGCCTTCAGAGCGAGTCCGAGAGAGCAGCAGACCCCCGTTAGATAACAAACATTTCTCAACACACACTGCCACTTCACATAATAATAATTAATTAATTACTTTATGATACAATTAATTTCTAAATCTCATGTTCTGTTGGGCGCACCACATTCCGACAACTCGGGAGCACGTCGCTTACTCGGCCGACACGGGGCACGCACGGCACTCCCTCGCGCACTGGCGGCGGATCTGTCTGTTTCTCTCTTCCTGTGGATGTGGGCTTCTCCCACTCACCTTTCTGCCAAGTAGACTCGAGTACATGTACTTACAGTATTGTCTATCTGTAACCATTACCCCTGTAAGCATTACTGGCTTAGTATTTAAGTACAGCAAAGCATTTAACCACCCCTGCAGCATGTCGTAGATAGTTTTTATTTTTCTCCTTCTACTTTTTTCAGCATGCCAAACATGTAACATTGCCATTGTAATTTTAAGATACTGCGTGTAACTTACCTAATAAATATTTAATCTAAGCTGAAATAGTCGAATGATAGATGGGTAATTCTGAAACCAGAGAACGACCTGAGATGCCTTGGTATTCGCTTATACTACTATCAGTGTAATCAGTGTATGGAATGTGTTGGCGGAAGGGTTGCGTAAGCTTTACATGAACTCATCTAATTGCAATGACGCCGCCACTTGGATCGGTCGCAAAATCATCAACAACTTACAGGCATAAAGCATACGTCAAGTTAATTTCATCCCTGCATGTTTCCGTAGCTTACCTAGTTAAGGAAGTAGACAGCTTAATCTCGTAGCAGTGTCACGTGACACCATTAACAAACGATAAAATACTATGATCTAGGTATCATTGTGTATAAAATGTATACCAAAACGTGGATGCTGTTATGAGATTTAGGTACAATATCTGATTCTGTTTTCTTGTTCGTTCGTTGTGCAGTCGTCGTGTCTGAAGTCGTAGACAGAGTCGGATGTGTTCGTAGTCGGAAATTGGCCTTTGAGCGACCAGTCAATTCCAAGTAGGTAGCCGGCTAACTATTACAAGTCTCCCTCGTTAAGCGATCATGTATGCGGCGCGTTTGAGTTATTTTTGTGGCAAAGTTCAGCTGAGTCCAACCAGAGTCCAGACGTAAATGCCAACGCTCCGTATGTCGTTTAACGATGGAGACGTAGTGGTACTCCCGCACCAGCTTTGGCTCGTCGTAATCGCTGCGTGTGTGTGTAGGGACAGGACATCCCGATCTACATCTGGTACGAGAGCTACCCCACGCACAGCGGGGAGGGGTACGAGGGCCGCGTCTCGCGCGTCGCCGCCGACTCGCCCTACGGCGCCGCCAGCCTCAACCTCACCAACATCCGCGAGTCGGACCAGGTACTCCTCTATACCTCCACTGACTTCGAAAACACTTCGTTGAACATCGTTGAAGAGTTTTATGTGACCAACTTGCCACCCACTACCTACATGTTCACTTTGCATTCCGTAACCAAAAAGGGTCATAATTCATGAGTAGCGCATATGTGTACGCACCCACCTGAATTTTCATTGTATGTACTAGGGTTGGTACGAGTGTAAGGTGGTGTTTCTCAACCGATCACCGAACCAGCACAAAAATGGCACCTGGTTCCACCTCGACGTGCACGCGCCACCGCGCTTCTCCATCACACCGGAAGACATTATATACGTTAATTTAGGTACTGTCCTTATTTTTTTACATACAAGTATATGTCCGCTTACATAAAAACCTCAATGTTTTACTTGCATCCATATCATCCACTGAGTTTTGGTGATCGTCCCGTCGTTTCCACTCGCCATACTTGTAATCTACAAACAGCTTCTAATACTTCTTCACTGTCACTGTGAAGCATGAACGACATTTCATGAGTGGTGTCGGTTGCAGGGGACGCGATCATCCTGAACTGCCAGGCGGAGGGCACGCCGACGCCGGAGATCCTGTGGTACAAGGACGCGAACCCCGTGGAGCCGTCGGGCACCGTGGGCATCTTCAACGACGGCACCGAGCTGCGTATCAGCAACATTCGGCACGAGGACATCGGCGACTACACGTGCATCGCGCGCAACGGCGAGGGGCAGGTGTCGCACACGGCACGCGTCATCATCGCCGGCGGCGCCGTCATCACGGTGGGTGGCTTAGCTCTACACCTACTATTATAATTATAGGTACCTCTATTAGGCCCGGTTCCCACTATGCCGGATGCCGGTAAGGCTAGTGGCTTATGACGCTGTTCACACGGCATAATGTGAACAGCTTCATATAAATTGTACAGCCACTACGCTTACCGGCATCCGGCAAAATTGCCGGTCCGGCATAGTGGGAACCAGACTTTAGGTTTCGATGTAAAAATGTGTATGTTTACTCGTCGTCTTTTCACATAGAATGATAGTTTCATACAGTCGACGTGTCAAACTAGAAGCAAATTAAAAAATGGTCAAGTGTGAGTTGGGCTCGCGCTGATTTGATTCGAAATCGAATACAAATCGGAATACGATACCTACTGTGCCTACTGTACCACTATATTTATAAGAACCCATTACCATGCAATAAAACTATTTGAATTCGAAATTGGAATTCAATGACCAAAGTGGAAACTTCCAGATGCCCCCGACGAACCAGACGAAGCTGGAGGGCGAGAAGGTGCAGTTCTCGTGCGAGGCGAAGGCGCTGCCGGGGAACGTGACGGTCAAGTGGTTCCGCGAGGGCGCGCCCGTCGCCGAGGTTTGTTTACAGTTGTTATAAATAAATGTTATAAATAAAAATGTAAGTATATATACTTACATATATTTACCTTACACATATATATAGATAGTTAGTTTATTACAGCAGTATTTAGTATACAACACATGTCGTTATCAAATTGGTACTCAATATAAGTGATCACTTTGAAAATCGTATAAAAAAACCGCTCAGTGAGTTTATGCTTTAAATAGGGACGTGTTACACTATAAATTCAATAAAATAAAAACCAATAATAAAACTTTACATCAATACTTTCCAATATAAATAAATATTATAAGTTTAAAGAAGTCTACGCTGTTAAAAAATTATACCTTAACATCTTAAATAAAGTAACAGATGGTAACTACGTATAATAGTTTCAAAGATTATTTTTTTAAGACGTGTAAATCAAAATAAATTATTAATACTAAAACAAAAAACTTTTCAATTAATAAAGATGATTTTTTAAATTAATAAAAAACTTATTAGACGTCTACCACAATCGGGATGCTTTTATCATTGTCGAACACGAATTATGGGTACTTTATACCTACTTAATGTCACTAAACTGAGAGGCAACTTGTTGGTGATCGATGAGCTCTGATAATTTAATACTTACTTAACTACCTACTTTAATGCTTAGGTACCTACCCACTAATTTAAAATACTTTTGAATACCAGTTATTTCAAGTTTCTTATCCCTCTAACATTAGGTACACAAGAAAACAGTACCTAAGCTAAAACATACTCAGTAAGACCTCTAAGTATATACCTATAAGCTTGCTAATATTTGTCATACATTTTGGCCTTGTGTATTGTTTAGACTTTTTTCTATGATATTTTTAGGTGGCAGCGTTGGAGACACGCGTCACCATTCGGCGCGATGGCGCGCTCGTCATCAACCCCGTGGCCGCGGACGACTCGGGCCAGTACCTCTGCGAAGTCTCCAACGGCATCGGCGACCCGCAGAGCGCGAGCGCCTACCTCAACGTCGAATGTAAGTCCCACTCGGACCGGCTCCTTTTGGACGTCGTTTTCGTATCTTCACGAGATTGAACCCACTATTGAACCTTGACAGCGCGTCGACATACGAGAAGGAAATTACGTCGAAGGATCGGCTTTAGGAAATTTAATAGTCACCCAACAATTAAAGTTCGTACTTAAACGTACTTGTAAATTCATGTTTCGTAGGATAATGTCAACAAATAGAGTCCCGGTTGTCCTATTCAGTAATCGGTTATTTAGAGTCTGACCAGCGAATCGTGACAATAGCATTTTTTTTTTTAATTCTTGTTATGGCAACAATTCTACGTATGAAACAAGCTGTCACATTATGAGTACCTATCCAGACGCTATGCATTTCGTGTTACCAGGTAGTGATTATTTATAATTTGCCGCCTTTTTTTGTGACACGATTCGCTGATCAGACTACTTTACTTACTTAGAACCTAATGTTAATGATGTTTTTATGTTAGCTAGGTCGATTAGAGTCTGAGCAAGTTCTTGTGCCGTTAACGGGTTAATCTGCTGTAGGTGATCGCAAGCCAAGTCAGGTCGCAGAGTCGCTGGATCCAGTTTACTTACCGTTCAGGCCTAGATAACAAGTCCTGTCCGGTTACAGACCTTAGCGCCGTTGCTCCTCCTTTTTAGGGTTCCGTAACAAATAGTTAAAAACGAAATACTTTTAAGATTACTTTGTACCTAATCCATTTGTCTGTCACTCCGTCCGTCTATCAATCTAAGTTCTCTAGTTGAAAATTAGAATAGTTATAGAATTTTTCTTGCGCAGATAGTTATATTATTTTACTCTTGATCTGACGCCTAACATACATACGCATAATATCATTTTGTAAAGTTCACCAGAAATATTAATTGAAACTTTCTGCACAAAAATATTCTTTTACGCTAGTGTCAAATTCGGCCCCGCACTCCCGGCTCTCTCACGCCGACTTCCTCGCGAAACAAATGTCATGTACCGATCCGTTGGGGCAAGGCCACGCTATCATATGGTATATAACATATTATCGTAAGTAAGTTTAGCTACAGTAAGCTACGCACGCTACACAATTTCGTTACATGAAAGTTGAGGCCGCACCTCAGCCGAACCTCGAGAAAGACGTTCATCTAATTTTGTAATGAGCCTTCCCAATAACATTGATTGAAAAAAAATATGAAAATTTTGATAATTAACCCTTGTCGAATTTCATGTAAAAGCCTTCTAATTCAAAGTGAAATAGTGATAGATGTGGGAGGCAAACTTGATCACGGACCCCCGTGCGGACACCGTACAGTGCCGCCGCCGTGCAAGCGCTGCACGCCGGCACGCGACACCGCGACTCATCGTATTATTATGTTGCAAATTTAATACGTGCACTCCCGCCGAGACCTGAAGTTCGGGCTCTTAATCTTGAATTCTAGACATGAATGGATAGGATAAAGTTACAGAATTACAAACTTACAGAGGTAGGTATATAATTCGGATAATCGTCTAGAGGATAGTTGTAAAACTTGCAAATCCATATGCGCTGAATTTGCTCCCTGCGATTATCATCGAGTAATCACCCTCTAGAGTATAGGTATGAGCCACTCACAAATACAAAACTGAATACACGTACACAAACGGGGTGCGGTTTTTTCGACTGTTTAGTGGGTACATTTGATTTGAGACAAATAGTATCGAAACAAGGTGGGCTAATACAATGTTAAATTGAGGCCCTTAACCACATCCAGACACTTAATTACCTAAACCATAAATCAGAAATCAAAAATATTTATTGCCTATGGAATTCAGGTAGGAATGCAGTTACATGCAATGCAGTTACCTGGCTTTTAAAACACAAATGATCCCTACGTTCTAAAGCTTCTGCAGAGTTAATTCGATGAGACAGACAAGCTTGCTCCTCACATTGATTGCGTTCCGACCTAGTTGCTTGAGGGTCGTTAAGATCGGATCGCGTTCCTTGTTGGGGCTGTTGCCGTCGAGGGCAGTAACAGTACCCGAGTGGTGTCGTGTTGCAGACCCCGCGAAGGTGACGTTCACGCCGACCGTGCAGTACCTGCCGTTCCGGCTGGCCGGCGTCGTGCAGTGCTACATCAAGGTAACTATGCTAATTTATTAATAAGGATTGAGGACGCGTATCGCATACGTACCATACATTGGGAGGGTTACTCCAAAGTACTTGATTGAAAAATTCGGATGCAACATTCCTTTTACTCTTCATTTATGAGTAAATCGAGACAAACCTCGATTTTCAGAGCGGAGATTTTGAAGTGTTAAAAAGAGCTGCTTGAGTAAGAGTTGTTTCGAATTCGCCATTATACAGAATGTTACCCACATTGAGGTAAATAGTCTCTATCTACGAGTATGTATAAATATTGGAAACAAACGACATTGTTATGGGATAAGACTGTGATTTTGTGATCTGTGTGTGAGAGATTGTTCTTTAGCGATAAGCCCTCCTGTTGTTTATAGCCACTTTTAATCTTCTTTTGAATTGTATGTTCTGTGTTGTATTGTATCGATATAATATGTGTATCTGAAGTCGATAAATGAGAACTCACTAGCGCTATTGAAAAGTGCCACGAAAATTCCGGTCTCTGATGATAAATAAAAACTTACCTCTAGGTATACATATAGATAATACATTCTAAACACATAAGAGTAGTTGTGTACCTACTAAGTCTTGGTAGGTATTCTTTTGTGCAATAAAAAGTAAATGAATAAATAAATTTTGGCATCGGTTTGTGTTAGGCGAACCCGCCGCTGCAGTACGTGACGTGGACGAAGGACAAGCGGCTGCTGGAGCCGTACCAGACCAAGGACATCGTGATCATGAACAACGGCTCGCTGCTGTTCACGCGCGTCAACCAGAACCACCAGGGCCGCTACACCTGCACGCCCTACAACGCGCAGGGCACGCAGGGCTCCTCCGGTACCTACTCCCTATCCCTCTATCTTAACTCTACGAATCACATCTAGACATTCTCTGAATACTATGCAACCACACAGAGGCCAATTATTGTGAGTTGGCAATGTCGTATTCTATAAATGGTATCAATTGTAAAAAGACTTTCCCGACTACTTGGGTCTGTTGTTTCCTGCAACAGTTAGCCACTTATGCTTTGATTGATTAAAAAAAATAAAGCGAAGCTGAATTGTGATGTCTATTTTTATTATCCGCATCATCGTCAATGCGACATGCATTGATTCGTTTTTTTTTATTTATTCTGGAAAAGTTTGCCTGCTAAATTAACTTATTGTCATTTATACCCAGGTCCGATGGAAGTATTAGTTCGTAAGCCACCAGCATTCACAGTTGAACCAGAGCCCTTGTATCAGAGGAAGGTGAGTTCCAAAGTTTTTGAACCTACTTACTATATATTATTTATTAAATTAATCGCGATGGCTGTAACTCCTTAGTCGTCGATCTAGGTGATTTTCAACACAAATTTTCACAATTTTTCACCTCGTAGGAATGTAAAGGACGCATTTTGCAGAAGTAGATATCTGTCTACACATGTGTGGTATCGACCATATCACGCAGCTTATGACAATCCTGTTTATTAATGGGTACTAACTTTTGTGATTTTTTTCATTTCCTCAGTTGTGAATATTTGTATAATACAACTTTACTTAGGAGTTGTTTTTAGTCTTGTTTCTTATTTAGTTACATTTTTAACGCAATGTCAGATATTTTCAACACATTGCGTTAAAAATATCTGACGTGCTCTTATGACTGTGTTTCTATGAAATAAAGATCTGATTTGGATATTTTAATCCCATGTTGTATAATAAATATTGCTGGTGACTCTACTACATCTTCGCAATAATTTACTGTACGTTCGCGTTTTTGGGGATTGAAACACTATACTTAATAGTAAACTCATACACCGGATACTTTGTCGTGTATCGATATTAAGGCTATGATGGCCTGTCTACACGATGGCCCATCATGGGCTAGCGTAAGGGACGCATTTATACCTTAGAGCAAATAACATATTCTTGTATCTCACTCTTACGCATTGCGTCCGTTGGCGCAGGTGGGCGAGTCGGTGGAGATGCACTGCGAGGCGCAGGAGGCGGAGGGCACGCAGCGGCCCAGCGTGGGCTGGCGCCGGCGCGACGGGCTGCCGCTGCAGAAGACGCGCGTGCGCGCGCTGGGCGGGAACATCACCATCGACACGCTGCGCCGCCAGGACTTCGGCATCTACCAGTGCGTCGCCTCCAACGAGGTGCGTAGCGCGCCGACGACTGCCTTCCGCCCGCGTCCTTCACCTTCCTGTACTAGGACCTAGTATTATATATTCTGTGGCGCAGGTGGCGACGATCACGGCGGACACGCAACTCGTGATCGAGGGCACGCAGCCGCACGCGCCCTACAACGTGTCGGGCGCCGCCACCGAGTTCCAGGTACGCTCGGCCTCCTTCCTGTATTGTCAAAGTTTATGTCGTGGACGCTATCGGTGGCTACCCTCAAACCATAATGCATATACACAAGGTGGAAAAAACTAACGCCACATTTGGAAATAGCAAGTTCTACGCAAAGGAGACTTACTTTTAATTTTGAAAAAAAAGATTCTGCATTTATGGATTTTTGAGAACTCGTCTGCCTTAACCGGCAATCGAACTGGTCGAATATGACAAAACAATAAAGGAGGGTTTTTTACTTTCTTTATTAAATTTAAAGGTGTAAGTATTCGTTATAGACAAACATAAATGATCACTATCAATGACCCTTTCGATCTGTAAGTAAAAACACGACTGTATATGGAATATTGGTAAAAGCTTTATACATCAAGTTTCTGCTACTTGGTAAAATGCTGTGAGGCAGGGTCTTTACTACTTGGTTTAGCCCGTGTTGCTTAGATATCGCAACCACAATGTTGGCGTTTTGATAGCTCTTCCTTCTACTGTCATGTGAATATGATTACGAAAAAGATGGGTTAATACAATGTGGAATAGAAACCCAGGCTAGAGCGTAACATTTTACTGGGCGGGCAGGTGACCCTGCGCTGGCAGCCGGGCTACGCGGGCGGGCCGGACTACAAGCAGGACTACACCATCTGGTACCGCGAGGCCGGCTTCTCCGAGTGGACCAAGGTGCCCGTCACGCCCTCCGGCCACACCTCCGTGAGTACAACAACATCGCCTCCACGCTAACCTCTCCCAAGACGTGCCGGCATATTCGTAAAATACGACTAAAAACAAACAGCAAACTTCTTCCATAACTTTCTCATGTCTTTGACGACGCGGTAGCCCGGATACCAAACTCGGTCCTGGGTCCCATCCCATCCCTATGAAGTCAAACCTAAACGTGATGAGAGCGCGTGTTTTTTTGAGTTTGAAATGTTGTATATGTACAAGTAAGTAGGTATCTATAGTGTTTATTTACATCATTAACGCAACCTGTGCAAGGCTAATTAGAGTAAGGACGCTCCTTCCCGGATTGGATCCACTATTAGTATTTATTTTTCTATAGTTTAAGTGAGTATTTTTATCATTGCTTAGTACTTAGGTACTCATAGTACAAAGAAGCCTAAAGCTTACTTTAAGACTAGGTGAATTTGATTAAAATTGTGATATTCATATTTATATTGGTTGATTGCGCAGGTGACCATCAACCGTCTGCAGCCGGGCACCACGTATGAGTTCCAGGTGAACAGCAAGAACACCATCGGGGAGGGCATGATGAGCAAGGCCATCACGATAAGGACCCTCGGTACGTTGCTCGGGTTACACCGGTGAAAATGGGTTTCCTATGGTACAAGTTAAACCGGTGGTTGATGGTGATGGTGACAAAAATGTGGCCGTGTGTTTGATTTTTTTTAGAATAACCTGCTTACACACAAGGCATAACCCTAGTGTCGAGGATATGAAATTAATTCAATGGTGCAGACTATTTCTTTAACCTTCACTTTCTGTAGTCTGAGTAGGTGTTACTGACAGTACCTACATAGTTTTTTGTACTTACAATAAACCTCCTAATCGAGACCAAACCAACGAATACCGAATCGTTGGATTTACGTTAAGTACAGCTGAGACCTGTTGACACCTTTCAACTCCATCATCAGATCTGTTCCTAGATGGCATATATTAAATTGCTCTCGCGGGTTTACTTTACTTATGTACTTATTTCAGCCCATTACGACAGGAAGTGGTGTAAATTGACTACGAACTAAACAAGTGAAATAAAAACTTGAAATAAAATAAAAGAACTACCAGAAAGTGAAGGTTATGTTAATTAATACAAAAAGTTCCAATTACACGTCTATTTTGTGTATAACAGGTGGGAGGTAACACTTGGTACTTGAGAATAAGCATATCTAACTTTGAGCATGTGTTAAAAAATGTAATTAGGTAAATAGTATTTTTAATTTACGACGTCCCGCCCCACTTGATATCATTTTTTATTAACCCCCGACGCAAAAAAGAGGGGTGTTTAACCCCCGACGCAAAAAAGAGTTGTGTTATAAGTTTGACGTGTAAGTGTGTGTGTGTGTGTGTGTGTGTGTGTGTCTGTCTGTGGCACCGTAGCTCTTAAACGGATGAACCGATTTGGATGCGGTTTTTTTTATTTGAAAGCAGGTTTTCTAGCGGTGGTTCTTAGACATTTTATATCGAAATCGGTTCAGCGGTTTTTGAAGTATTGAACTTTGAAATGTCAGTGTCGGGGGTTTTCCAACTTTTTGTTGGTTAGGTTATTATACATTGTCACAACCGAGCAACATCGATTTGGATGGCGGGGCTTGCCGTCGCTGATTGAAAAATACTATATACCTTATGCTACTAATATGGTATAGCGATTTAAAGTAGCTTGGTGTAAGTAGCAATGTTGTGCAATAACAACGCAAGTTGCAGACGGGTCGGCTCACGGCCGGTGGTGGTTGGTTGCAGACGTGGGCGCCAAGCCGAAGCCGCCGCCCACGCCGGCGGGCCCGCCCGACGAGAAAGCCTTCCCTCCCCCGCCCGATGCCTCTGGTACTCACACTGCAACGAAGAAACTTTGACAAATTACTTATTACTTACATAACAATCAATGTTTAACATAACACACTGAATTGGTTTTGCAATAACAAATAGGAAATAATCACGTCTCGGTAAGGGTTCCCCACTGGCTTGGTACGCAACTGTAGCACTACTGCTAACTCACGTGATCGGACAAAATCTTCTATTAAAATTAGCATGCTTTTACACAGTTGAATATAAATCCCTTTGCGAAGAAAACGGTGTACAGTTAGCAGCAGAAGTAGCTACGCAACCGAAGAGGTAAAAATGATCTGCACTCGACTCTATTGTCAAGAGAATACGTCGTGTCTAGATCATTTTGAGCATGTTATTCTGCTTAGCTACTTTTGATACTGACTGTACCTACTTAGCTTGTAAAATAGAGTTTTGGGAGAAAACTTGATAATATGATACCATTTCCACTTCGAACAGCGCCCTAATTTTTCACAAGTTTATTTTCAATTTTCGAAAATCGCTAACGTTTACGTGTCTACTAGGCCCCCGGTTAACACTAAGCTATGCTATAGTCATCATAACGGATGAGGATTTTCTTAATACTGTTAGGGTGACGGCACCAATGATGGACACTTTAAGCTGACAGGCACTAGTAATGGACACTTCACTCTTAATTCAAATTTCATACAGTCCTAAATCGATTGTTGCAAAACAAATGAATAACCCTTATCTTCTGTAAAATAAGAATCAAGTGTACATCATTGGTCCTTGTCCATTACTGGTTCCGTCACCCTATATACATTTATTAAGCTGCTGGTGTGCAGGTCCGAAGTCGGGTCCGCCACGCAACCTGACGGTGACAGAGGTGCACAACGGGTTCCTGATCACGTGGCAGGCGCCGGTGGAGCGCGCGGCGCTCATACAGTACTACACCATCAAGTACCGCACCGACTCCAACTGGAAGACGCTCAACCGCGGCCAGATCCGCCCCGAGGAGACCAGCTACCTCGGTGAGCGCGGCCGTGTCGCTCTTGACGCCCAGGACCACATGACCCTTATAAAATTCTTGGAAAACAATACTAACTTTGTCGCCTCTAATCCTTCCAGTGAAAAACCTAGTCGGCGGGCGCACGTACTACTTCCGCGTGCTGTCGAACTCAGCAAGCAGCTACGAGAGCTCGGAGGAGGTGAAGTTCCCGGTGCCGGCGCGCGTCAAGCACAAGGCCATCACGGCGGGCGTGGTGGGCGGCATCCTGTTCTTCATCGTGGCCATCATCCTGTCCGTGTGCGCGGTCAAGATCTGCAACAAGCGCAAGCGCCGCAAGCAGGAGAAAGGTGAGCCGCGCCCGCGCGCGCGCCGCCGCCCGCGCCCTCGCACTCGCCGCTCCACGAACTATACCCGATGCCATCCTCAACACCTTCTGTGCTGAGGAATGGGACGTTTTTTAGACCTATCAATAATAGGTATGTCGGATATAATTTCACACCTAGCTCCGAGTGCGAGTTGGCGACGCTCACGCAGCAGCGGCTGTCTCGCGCCCGACGGCACGAGTGTTCGTCGCGAGCGAGTGAGCCAGCTAATGCTGTTTTGCCATATTGTCGATGACGAAGCGTCACTTTATCACCATCGACTATTATGTCTGCATTCATCCGTCATTCATATTTATTATTTTATCGATTTTTCATTGTGGCATCGATTAATATCATTAAAATTAAAAGACAGTCAAAGTCTCGCTATTGGCTGTAATAAATGACTTTGACGGTATTTTAGTATTTGTGTTATGGTGTGATTCTCTTAATTCTACGGAACTGACATAATTATCACTCTGCCGTCACTTCTATCCCAACTGTAATGTATTCATAGTTTCTCCGAAAGTAAAAGTTAGTTCCTTGGAAAATTTGGATCCACTCGAATTGCATGCTTCTCTTTTGTGTTGCTTACAATAGCTTGACTAGATCATGTATTATTTAATTAAGATAAGCTAAGGTATATGGCAGTGTACGGAGCATAAACTTAACAAGGACGATTTTCTACAAACTTGGTGTAGTTCTATTAAATATTATCTTGATTATTCATTACACCTGTGGTTATTTTTATGTCTGACCTAAGTATCTTGTCTTTTACTTATACCTTATTTTATTTTGATCAATAATTTATATGTATAATTTATTCCAAAAGGCGCTTACTGGGCATACCAGCTTGCTATCTAACCTCGGAAGCAGGAATAGAGTTCTGGCCTCAAGTCAAGGTTTAATTTCCTTTTATTACTAAAGCGTAAAAAACGCGCCACTAACAAGAACGAAAATAAGGCCCATCAGTAGAAAAAAATAGCATGCAGAGGCATTTTGTATAAATATAGGTAGCGACAGGGGTACGTCTGATAAAAAACATGGCGTTTCAAAGGTAAATTTAGTACGAATTTCACCAAACGATGTATGTTAATCAATGTTAATCGACTGTTAGTTCAAACATTTTGACAGCTGTGAACACTCTAAGCGTCTCGGACAGTCTCGGACCGAAATACTTATAAGTAATTGAAATCAGAGGCCCTGAAAAAGATAAATCATCTGACGAAAATCTAGACATCGAGTCATGAGTCTAGAATAGATACGAGTAGAATATTATTGTATTATTGAATATTTTAAATCGGATATCGATTTTTGATGAATAGATGTTGTTGTTGGTTTTTTAGATGTTTTCATGAACTTGAAAAATATATCTAGGGCGGATATGCGAACATTTGTGGTATTGTCACAAGGCAAACTTTGTACTGCGGTTGGCTTTGTTTTCGTTATTTTAATTTTCAACACTACCATAACTTTAAGTCATCACATCACGCGATCATTCATTGCTGCTATAAAATAATAATTTGCACTCGATTATCATTACACGAAGATGGAAGTCGAGACAGAACCGGTCCGTTATGTCGTGGTGCAAGGCGCAAGTCGGCTAGAACGGTTCTGTCGCGGCTCCGTCCCTCGCTTTCTCGTTGACAATATGGTGGGGGCGGGCGGTGGCGGGCGCGGCGGGCTCTGGCGGGGCACGCGGCGCTACGTTGACGTTCAGAAATCATTCGCTTGCAGCATACAACATGGTAGCCGCGCGGCTCACCGACCTGCGCGCCGCCGACAGCACTCAAGTGCCTTTTAAGAAGTGAGTATCCACAATCACAGAGTTTCTTACACTTTAACGCTGATTTCTGAATACCGAGTTAAGTAGATAATTATAATATCTACGGTGAGCGGCCGGCCTCCCCACGGTGGTAGCCTTGTCGGTTTCTACCCTATAGACGTGGTTTCCTACCAAATTTCAGAATCATGCTCCTCTAAGGGGTAAGGTGGTCGCTCACAGTTTTTTAAATCCGGATCCTATTTTTCATGCTGCGCGTACAGGAAATCAGGTCAGTCACTTTACTTAACTTTGGACCTAGGTCAGGCGAAAGTCATCATCGGTTATTCGGTAGTTTAGGGCTCGACGAACTCTAGTGACGGTGATATCTTATGATTCCAGATTTAGAGACCGCGGAATATCGAGTATAGTGCAATGTTTGCGGTTCACGGCCAACTGGGTGTGGCCAGCGTCCCGCTGCGACGGGTCGGGCGGGGCGCGCGCGCCGGGCGGGCCGCCCGCGCCGGGCTCGCTGCCCGCGCCCTCGCCCTCGCCCTCGCCCGCGCCCTCGGCGGCGCCGTCCTCGTCGGACGACGGCGGGTTCCTGCCGCGCCTGCGCGCGCCGCTGCGGCCGTGCGCCGCGCCGCCGCTGTTCCGCGCCTCGTCGCCGGCGCCGGCGCAGTGGCCCGCCTGGCCGCCGTGGCCCCCCTGGCCCCCCTGGGCGGCCGCCTGGAGCCCCTGGTCGCCGCTGCACGTGTCGGACCTGAGCTCCGTGCCCTTCCCGAGCTCCGCCGAGGGCTCGTTCCCGACGCCGCCGTCGCCGTTCCGGCTGCGCGCGCTGCGCGGGGCGCTCCCGCGGCGCGCGCGGCCGCCGCCCCGCGCGCGCGCCGCGCACGAGGCGTCCCCCGAGAGCCGCTCGTCGTCGTCCGGGTTCGGCAGCAAGAACGCGTCCTCGCAGCACAACCGCGGCAGCCGCGCCGGCAGCCTGGCGGAGTGGCGCCCGCCGCCGTACCGGCCGCCGCCGCCGGCGCCGGCGCCGCGGCCGGGCTCGGGCGACGCGGGCTCGGTGGACGTGCACTACGAGTGGGACCGCGCCACGCGCACGCCGACGCCGTCCACGCCGGAGCGGCCGCGCGCGCGCCGCGACGACGTGGAGGCCCGCGTGCGCGCCATGAAGGAGGAGTTCCTGGAGTTCCGGAAGCGCCAGGCGCTGCGCCGCCGCTCGCCGGAGCCGAGCGCGCCCCGGACCCCGCTGTCTCCGCTGGCCGCGCTGTCTCCGCTGGCCGCGCTGTCTCCGCTGTCTCCGCTGTCTCCGCTGGCCCCGCTGTCGCCCGTGGCCGCGTTGGCGCCGACGGCCCCGTTCGAAAGCGTCTGCTGAGGATGCCACCGCCCCGACGCCGTTCCGAGTATTTATGATGTATATGTTCGATCGAATGATTCTGTGTGTAGATTCGAGTATCCCTCAGGGCGGTCGCTCGTTCACTTAGGCGACGTCCTCCTTCCTTTTTGACTTCGAAGTCAAAACAGAATTGAAAGAATGGGCACAATCGTAATTCTTCCGACAATTAAGCTTCGATTCGAATGTAGCGGCGGCCCGCCGAGTTTTAATTATTTAGAGGCGATATTCCGAAATAGATACAGTTATGATTTGATACGTTCGTATTAAAACGTAGAGTATAATCCCACCTCGGGTCCGGCCTCGACGCCGCCGGGCCGCTAGACGTCTAACGATAGCTCGTAGGAAACAATGACTCCAGTCATTCGAAGCAAATGACTGTTATGATAAATTACATATTTTATGTAGAAAGTGGATGCCGTGGCGGTTTGAATTCGCATTGCCTGCTTACCTTTATGATAATGATTCTTCATGTTAAACTCCGTACAGCACATGTCGCATTAAAGAACTGACATGCAACTTATTAATAAATAAATTGCAATTCTTGGTTTTGGAAAAAACTTTGGCTGTTAAGATTTTAACCTACTAACTTTCTGCTATACATATTCACAAGATAGGTACTTACCTATTACATTTAGTAGCAGAAAGTTGATGTTCCGCGAGGGCGGGGCAGGCAGGCAGTGCGGCGGACTCGTCCACCTGAACGCTTTAGGTATGAGCGGGTAGCATCCACGACGCCGCTCATACCAACATTATAATGTAGTTATTACTGTAACTAATTATAGAAACAAATTTATATATAAGAGCGGGCGCGGCCGGCCCGGCCCGGCTCGGCCTGGCTCGGCCCGGTCGGCCCGGCTCGGCCTGGCCGCGCGCCCCTCGTCTATAAAATATGCAACAAAATAATTATTAAGTAGGTTTTTAGCCATATGTCGTTCAAAATTTGCAATTTGAACTTTGTTTTATGTTCATTAATGAATTATTTTTTTCAAGTACAAATTTATTAATTCCTTAATTTATGTACCTACGTTATATAATTTTTAAACTCTGTACATATGTAAAAACATGGGTAGATATTATCTTGTATACTTATTTATTGGTACAGTAGTAGGCTCACGTCAGTCAATTGTTTTGTATAATTTTCTCACCGGGTACCTGCAGCTGCCTGCGGCGGGAGCGCGGCTCCGAGCGATCCCACCTAGTTGACCAGTCACCGCGAAGACTGTTTAGCAATATGTTTGTAGTTAGTTTATTTGTCCAAAAGCTCGTTTTAATTTTGCCTAAAATCGCACTCTGTAGTACTTACTCGTAATGCGGGAACTTTTGTTAACGATACGATCAGTTTCGTATTAAGGACCTCCTAGGAGATAAGAATAAAAATGTACGCTTTAAAGAAATTGGAATAAAATAACTTAAAAATAGATAGGTAGTTACAATAAGGAGTACCTAGTTATGTATATGCGTGCATGGGCGTCCCCCGGGACGCCGGCCCGCGGGCGGCGCCCGCCGGGCGCGCACTAGTTCACTGCCGATGACGACTTAGCATGTAAGATACGTATAACGACACCCGATAGATCATTTTTTCTTACATGGTTCGATAGGTAGCCCCAGCAGTTTACACTTATTATAATGACAACTATTTGTGCAATAAATTAATTCCTCATCAGTACCTAATACTTAAATTAATTGTAATATGTTAAAATGTGCTCAATATTTTCGACTGACCAACTGTAACTGTGTTATTGATAAAATTTCGAGACACGACGCATTTTGCACGTATTTATGCTACGGCGTAGGGTCGGCGCCGCCGGCTGCCGCCGCGGGCGCGTGCGGCCGAGCAATAGGTGCCTGTAGGGTAGGAAGTATAGGATATCTAACAAGCCACATTACATTTAAGAATTTGAAGAAGAAGACTTATCTAATATCAACTTCAAAATCAATATACTTGGTTATTACCAGCACAGTGCCCCGCGCACCAGGCCTCGGGAGGGACTTAAACGATACGAGATTCAAACATATTATAAAATATTTTGGGCAACAGTGGCCACACGCCGACTGTGCCACGTCATGTTTATTAGAACTCGTGCAGCTATCCTCATTTTCTTCAAATAAGTACCTATAGAATTGCTTTCACTCTTTCCTATATATATATTCGTATGTTTCACCACACCACAGAAACACTGAGAAACACCTACCAAGTCACTTTAAAATCGTAGGGAGACACGCGTGCTGCGTTCGATATTTTAATATACCTAGATATAGCTCAAAACCATGTGATATCTAGTCTTTTCCATTACATCACTACGAACTCCTCGTTAAGTGCATTACGGTACTGGCTTAGTGTACCTGCAATACTTGTATCGTATTTTCTTACTTAATTTCCGAAAGGCCTATATACCTTTAGCTCGATAACTACAAAAGAGTTGTTTGTACCTAATTGCTGCCACAAAAAGAAAATTCGCCAATGATACGTTGTCGTTATTTTTTAAACCTGACTAGACTGTGACGCAATTAAAGTTTGCGACAGTAGGTAGGTGCAAAGTGCTACACGACGAACGATTATTTTGCAGTCGCTCGCCTACTATCATTCAAAATGTTACGGAGACATCAATTTTCCGGATAACCGACCGATAAGCGAAGTGTTATCTGTAGGTATCCACGAGTATCGGGGCACCAAGTTACTTCACGCGGAGCACACAACTTTAAGACATTATTTACTCAAAATGTATAGTGAAGACACGAGATGTAGCCATTTGAAGCATAACCTTGGAGTCATTCGATACCTTTTCTATAGACTAAAATGAAAAAGATAGCAATATATTAGAATAATGTTACTAAATCGTATATGTATATCAGTTCATATAAAGACCGTAAGTTGCGTGAACATAAGCACATTGGATCGCGGTGAAAAAGGGGCACCCAAAAATTAAAAAATAAACAATTAAGGCATACTGCACGATATCTCAGCACAATAAATGATAAATAATACATACTCTATTATTCAAAATATCATTCCAAAAGCACGAAATTAAGCTAGTAAATTCAACAACCACATACGGTAAGAACGAGCGGAATATCCACTTGCACAAGCCACGTTTTATAACTCGATCGAAATAACCATTAAGTATTTCGTTTTAGAATATTTTTAGTTGGTAAGTGTTGAGATCATGTGTTTACTGTGTAAGCACAAAACGATTCAATTCAAGAATAAAAAATACAATAACGTTGCTATAATTGAATGTGTGTATTATTTTATTCCTAACATTTCTCTGACAATAACACTGCAGTATTACCACCTACAACAAAATAGGTAAGTACATAGGTACGTACCCAAAATTTACGTGTCATTTTATTCTTGACACTATTTAAAAACATGCATAATATGCTCTTTTTATTAACATTTTAGTGGCACAATTCTTATAAGCAAATTTCTTATAAGCGGCCGTTGCATACTAAAGCAACGGCCGCTTGGGTTCATATGGCGATTGGCCTATTCGGTTTAATTTGATCGGTCTTACGGACGGACAAGAAAGTCTTCTTATAAGGGTTCCGTTTTTAGTATTTGCTACGGAACCCTATAAATACATTGGACTCGGTTGACCCGTTCGGGCCCTAGACTAAAGGTATATTGACAGACAGACGGACTGACACACAGCCACACAAACAAAGGGTTCAAGCACATAAGTAACACAGGTAACATAAAAATAAGCATGTTCTAGTTTTTCGCTGTCAAAGATGTGAATAATGTATGATTATGTGATGTGTGTATGTTCATATGAATAATTTACATAATACTTAAGCCATTTCTCGTACTTAAGCATTGCACCAGACTGCATGAGCCCATATTATAGCATACTAGCGTACAGTAAAGACTTCCAGCGAAAATGCTACTTGCAATGAAATTAGTCATTGTTTTGTGCTTATTCGGTGAGTGCCTATTTTAGTACGGTATTAATGGCATCCAATAATACATAAATGCAGGACTGGGAAAAATGCATTAAAATCCGTTTCGTAGTTTGAAAGATCTAAGCGTACATACAGAGGGACAAACGTTTTATACTTACTATGTTAAGAAATACACTTATATATTAAAAATAAGTAGGTAGCTACTTAAATAATATATTATATTATTATTAAACAATACTCTGCATTTGGCATAACCCGAATAGGTTTAGGAACAATATAAAAGCTGTACCTATTTTTTACATATTCTTAGCTCTACGTGAGTGTTGCATTGCATCAGAGCAATAAAGCTACATTTTTGTTGTTATTAAGTACCTCTCTACCTATATATATCTTGCTACTGTGCTTTAGAGACAAGAATCCGTCGAAACGGAATTCGGGTGAGATGATGATGATCGATGATATACAGGATGCCTCAGAAAACCATATTGATTTTGACAAGTTATCGGTTATCGTATTATAAACGTTAACAACATTATGATAACTCTGCTTGACAGTAGGTAATGGCGGCCGAAAAAAAACCATCTTCGAACTTGTCCGGACCCACTGCCGTGTCTAGATAGAATAAGTACCTACTAACTAACGACCCCCAAACCCTACCCTATATTCAAACCGAGAATAGATAAGGCTTACTTCGGGTTAAAATTTGACATTTGCCCATACAAAATGTGTCAAAATTTAATCCGAAGTAAGCCTATCTGTCCGCGGTTTGAATATAGGGTTCGGCTATAAGTATATAGCATAGAAACCTGATTATAGGAACAACGAAAGAATATGTTGTACCTTTTTCTATATATGGCCGGAGGAAGCATTAATTGTGTGGCTAATACTAATTGTAGACCTGAGAAGTCCGTCATTCGTTTTTCTGCTATGCGTTAACTGTAGATGTAGCAAGGCAGGCGTGTGCAGAGGACGAGGGCTACGGCACGGACTGGCTGCTCTTCGTCGACGAGCGCGGTGACACGCGCGAGATGAACTTCTCCGCGCTGCCGGCAGGACGCAGCTGGCGATACGGAAGCGTTTACTTCTATCTGTACACCAGGTGAGGGAATCCCATCGAGCATATACGAGTACCTAACCAATAAAGGGGAAATGTAACTTATTTTGCTTAACTTTTAACTGACGTGGTAGGTATACGTCTCACAGACGTCATGACTATTATTTTGAACTTAGTGTCACCATGGCCTAAGTGTTAAAATTCCTCCAAATCACTGCGCCCGTCCCTTTGCTACGATTGGCCAACCCAATGTTGAGCGTGAAACCAAGTGTTCGACAAGCGACTTACTAAGGTACCTACTCAGTATATTGCAACAAGATGAATCGGTATAATATACCGAAGCATATTATGCAGTTTACAGCGAACAAAGACCTCATCCCACCAATCCTATTTCACGCACTAAAAGACGTCTGTACGAAATAGGAAATGATCTTTACAACAATGCCAGTTGCATTTGACATGAGAAAATATCAATAATTGGTAATTTATTGAACAAATAAAGTAGGGTGACTCATTGATATTTAGTAGGCTTGCATAATTTAATGTAACATCACTGGTGGAAATGCTTGGTAGGCAGGTTGGTTCGAGAGAAGCATTTCTACCAGTGGGAAGGTTAAACCTACTCGTAGCCTTTCCACTGATGCAAATCAGGAAAAACCTTCCCACTGGTAGGTAAGTGGGGTCTGTTGAAAAAAAAAATAGATCTCATCTTCCCACCTCTCGGACCCACCTTCCTACCAAGCATTTCTACCCATTTATTTATATGGCAATAAAAAAAGAAAATCATTTCAAGTAAATTATGCAAGCCGTTATAAAAAAAATCAACAATGAGACCTTACTTTATTTTTCCGAAAAATGTCAAATTGATATTATACTGCGATAACGACTCATTCAGAGTTTGAATGAGCAACTAAATAAAACATTTTCCTATGATTCAGGAAAAATGCTGTGGACCCGGAGTTCCTTGCTGTCCCAGAAAATGGTTCTCAAATGGAGAGCAACTATTTTAATTCGTCAAACCACATAAAAGTTTTAACGCACGGCTGGTTGTCTTCCGGGAGCTCTGAATGGCTTCTGAACATGAAGGATACATACTTGGAGAGATACGACGTGAACGTGATCGCAGTCGACTGGAGCGAGTTGGCCAAGAACCCCGTGTACCCTTGGTCGGCCTGCTGCACCAGATACGTCGGCAAAAGACTAGCGAAACTTCTCAAGTCTCTGGTGCAGTCCCACGATGTGCAAGGTAGACAAATGCACTTGATAGGGCACAGTTTAGGAGCACAGGTCATGGGTTACGCAGGCATGTTTTTTGGAGATCAACTACATAGGATCACAGGTAAATTGATTTTGCAATAAAATATGTTCAATTCTGAGATTACTTGCTGATTCAAACTTGCCTTTTGTCTGATTTGTTAATGCAATAATACTTACTTAACGGGTACAATCTAGATATGATTTATCGTGATCTCAATTAAAATTTAAATGTGATTGAAGTACCTATAATATCGTTACCCTCTAGGACTTGACCCCGCACGGCCGTTGTTTGAAATACCTCCAATGGACGATAGTTTCCGATTAGACAAAACTGACGCAGAGTTCGTCGATATAATTCACACTTGCGCTGGTGTTTATGGTTACGAGCATAGCCACGGACAGGCCGACTACTATCCCAACGGAGGCAAGCCGCCACAACCAGGCTGTGAGGGCCCGCGGGAAGCTATAGGTAAGGTTCATATAAGAAAGAAAACAAAAATCTGTGTAAACACGTTAGGTAATTCACCATATCCATTTACAGACTCGTGTAGCCACGGCAGGGCGTATGAATATTTCACAGAATCAATAGAATCCGGTCAGAATTTCCATTCCTACCCTTGTGAAAGTTATGAAGAGTACGAAAACGGCCACTGCAAGGATAATTCGAGTCTCATGGGAGACCCTGCAAGCGAGGACAGCCACGGGGACTATTATCTACGTACACGAAACGAATCTAAATACGCTGAAAAAGATGACCAGTAGATTAAGTTCAAATGATTTATTTTACACAATGCTCTGCCCACCCCTTTGGGAAACAGGCGTGATTTATTGTATGTATGTATGTGAAACATATTTAGACCAATCAGAACACACCATTTGTTTCCCAAACTTAAATGCTTTTTTTTATTGTAAGAGAAAGTGGATATGAATTTGAAATAACTCTATAGTAAAAAATCTAAATGTAACAGTGTCGTGGTGTTTATACGAATTATTGCTTATTGTAATATTGAGTATTTGAAGTCTAGGTACTTACACGGAAAATTGTCTTATTGTCTAGTTTTAAAAAAATGAGATTATAATCTTAGTATGTAGAGTTCGCAATGAATGAATTGTTATTAAATGTGTTATTATTAAGATTTGTAAGTATTTTCTCTTCCTATACGCTAAATAAACATATATATTTCATATTTCAACTATTACTTACAGGTATAATATAACACAGTTATAAATCTTAAATTAAATTACATTTGTTCACTTCTAAAATTCGTGTAAACGAAAATACGTAAGTACCAAATTACATGGTGCCTAACTTTCAAGTTCCGATAACTTAGTCACTGTCTTGACAAGACGTATTCTCTCCGTGTACCCTTATTTTGGCACAATTTGACGACACGTTAGGCTGTAACACTGTCTACAAAGCTAGCGGTCCCGGATTCAAACCCGGTAAGGACAGATATTTGTGTGATGAGCGCGAGTATTTGTTCCAGAGTCTTGTGTGTTTTCTATCCCCCTTACTAATAAACGTTGAGTAGCGGTGGTATAGCTATACAATGTTTTGTCCTTATTGTGACATTTGGATTTGACAGATAAGGAGAGAACATTGTATAGCTATACCACCGTTACTCAACGTTTATTAGTAAGGGGGTAAATATTTAAGCATGTATCTAAAAGTTTATCGTTGTCTAGTTCCTATGCCGACGTACGTGTAGGGTTGCCAACCGTACTATAATATAGTATTGTACTATATTTTGACTCTGTGTACTATATACAGTTGAAGAAATATATAGTACGCAAAAATACTATATTTCGGTCAGTACTTAAACATATGCTGTTTGGGTTGGAGATATAGGCTTTTTTCAGTTCAGATAGTTGCCCCTAATAGCAGGCAGAATGTTAGTAAGTAGTAAATATTGTACATTAGATTTAATGAATAAATTTACACATTTATTAAAAGTTTTTCTTCAAAGTACTATATTTTCTTTGGGTGTGTAATGATCGGTATAAAAATAATTAATATAATTTCATTTGATATAATAACATTTGATATAATTTTAAAGGGTATAATCACTCATTTTATATAATAAACGATTGGTATATTATCAAAATATCTATTTTTATTTACTATAATTATCATTTGGTATATCATTTATTTATTATAAACATCATTTGGTATAATCATCATTTTGTATAAAAATCATATTGTATAACTATCATGTGGTATATTATTTTTTATTGCCACATATTTGGTACAACGCTGACCGTGAGGCAAAGTCGACGGAGCTCCGCTTTGCGGAGCTCCTATTCCGCGTAGTTATGGCGCTTCGCGCCTTGACACAATTCTAACCTAACCTAACCTATATATTAGTTGATACCTAGGAGTTACCGCTCTGTAGGGTCACAATAGGTAACTAACAAACCGACCCTTGTGGTTGGACACGAGTAGACAGTATATTTTCATACCAACTGTACTTTATATGAAATTAACTTTATATCATAAGTTGATTATAGTAAATATACATTATACTTAATGTATGTTATATAAAATATTTTTAGAACAAATGATCGTTATATAAAATGATAATTATATCATATTTAAATATATTAAATGTTGTTATATGATTCAATAATTATATCAAATGAGCGTTATATCGACTGATATTATAGAAAATATTTTTATATCGATCGTTACGCACCAATTTTCTTTCTGTGTACTATATTTTTTATACCTTGGGCTGGAAAATACTATATTTGCCCAAGAACAAGTTGGCAACCCTACGTACGTGCATGAAGCGATTGATGAATGTAGTGGAAGCGAAAGTTGTATGTGTAGACCGGTGCACCTGGCATTCCATAGTCTCTGCTTACCCCATTGGGAGACAGGCGTGAAGGTATGTATACAGGGTGTCCCAAAAGTACCACGCCACAGTGACACCGGAGGTAGGTCAGCTCAAGAGGAACCTAACCAGCCTAACATGACCTCAGTAAAATATGACTTTATTTTTTTCAAATTGCTAGACCAATTTAATTTTAATTTGCAATTGGTCTAGCAATTTGAAAAAAATAAAGTCATATTTTACTGAGGTCATGTTAGGCTGGTTAGGTTCCTCTTGAGCTGACCTACCTCCGGTGTCACTGTGGCGTGGTACTTTTGGGACACCCTGTATATGTATGTGTAGAACCTAACTGTATTAAAAACCTAAAGCTTATGTTCGAACAAGGTCAATCTGTGTGAGATTGTTTCCAGATATTTATTAATTACTTTTATAATTGAAATGTACAGCCCAATCAATCAATATCATTGGTAAAATCATCCAGATTTAATAAACGGATTTATTTTAATAACCGGGTATAGAAAATATTCAATATATGGAAGTCTTCCACTACGATCAACTAAACTGACCAGCCAGTTGTACAGAATGGAACTATAAATAGATCGCTTTTCCAGTCTCATAGCATACATATGAGGTAGGTTTAGAATATGTTAGTTCTTCAGCTGACCCGAAGGGCCAAAACACCCAGAAATAGGAGCTCCGCGTCAGCGGATCCCGTCGACTCCGTTCAATTAGATTTAGTTGAGCCGTTGGGAAAGAAAAATAGTTGACCTGTTTTAGTTTGTCAGTTTAGTTTATCGGAGTGGAAGAACAGAATACAAGCGGTCATAGCCGGTTACCTGGTTTCGGTTAAAACCGGATTGCATTCCCTAGTTCACAGAGAGGTTATTAAATTAAACAAAGTTGACATTATGAAAATTGTAATGTAAGAAAAACGTTTAATATCACAGTTGCAATAAAGTATACAACAATAAATGTCATTATAACCTGTAATAATAATAAGTATTTACTAAAATCAGTCTACATGGTTAAAGTTATCAGACACTGTCTATTTACTACTAATAAGTAATTACAATTTTAGTAATCTAAACTTACGAACGTCTGGCCCCGTGACCTGAAACAAAGAATAATAATGCTGTTAATATTGTATTACATTAAACAACTATAATTTAAAAGGGCCCTAATATTTCATCAGAGTATATTCAAAAATATGCTTCATTAGGCATCAGTCGGGAAAAGAAGACAAAAAATGTGAAATCATCATTTTAATTAAAGAAAATAGAAACTGACGTAAAAAACAGATATATTCCCAAAAAACAAATCGTTATTGCTTTTGAACTTAAAGAAATGTTAAAATTAGTTATATAGATATATTAGATACAGATGGTATAACGGGCAGTGGGCTGACGTCTGTTTGGTTAAATTCTGCCTTTGAAATTACTGGACGATTTTTTATGAGACTTTCACCATCGTCCATTATGATTGTCATGGGAGATTTTTAAAAGTATTACATTATTGGCTAGCAAAGCCGGGGCGAGTGGCTGTATGTTATTTGGGATAATTTAATTTAATAAGCAAAAACAATAACTCACCACAAAACAATTACAGCAAAATCGGAAACCTAATAATGAACCATTATCCATTAAAAAATATCTATTACAAGACTATGTTGATTTGTTTTAAATTACTTTGAGATAAAAAGGAAAAATTGTCTGCGTTATAATATAAGTAGCTTTTAAAAACAACGCAATACAATATTTTAACTGATACAGACATCACTTAAGGGTATTTACACAACGGTAGGTAAATTTAAGTTGAGCCATATTGATTACTATAACTCGTTTCTATGATAACTGTAAACAAGTGCAAAAATCGGGACTAAATCTAAAAGTTATTGTAATATATCCAAGATTTAAATGCTTAAAATGAGAGTTCAGTATTTCTTTTTGACCCTCGACAGATCTTGACCAGGTGTTCGAATGCTTTCGTGCTTAGCCCGCCCTCTTTCCTCCTCTCTGAAAATAAAATACCGTTGCATTATTCATGAAGGAAAATACAAACGCACACAGTCATGATCGCAAATTCTCAGAAAAAAAATTATGCGTCATTATGTGTCCGTCGGGAAAAGAAGACAAATTGTAAATAAATTTCATCATGATCACGTAAGTTTCAAATAAGGTACCTACATACAGTGCGATAGCCCATAAAAATATATCTGGTTGGGGAATGTCGTTCAGACTCGCATAAGAGCGTATCAGAGCGAATGAGACTGAAGTACAAACCCGAATGTTGTTTTAAGGGCTGACGCACTGTACGAGAGCATAAGTAGTAATTTGGATAAAATTACCTTTTAAAATTTACAACACGTCGGCTATGATTTTGACTGCTAACATACAATTCATGTCTCGCCTGAAAAAAAAGAGAAAGAGCTATCATCATATTTTCTGTTCAAAAGTTTTAAATAAACACAGCCTGTGTTAATAAAGGGTGCTTATCATTTTGTAACAATAAAATGCTTTCCGAATTCGTTCACAGCGAAACATTGGGTTTGCAAAATATACACATTATGCATACGCATTTGAGTACATTCAAGTAGATCACAAATGTTAAATAGGTTCCATTGCACCCATCTATATTTTGTAAATGTAAAAACTTACCGTTTGAACACTAGCCCGCCACATCTAGCTGAATACGGATACCTGTAAATATAATAGTAAGATTAGCCGTTGTCGATAGCGCGCGTACAAGCAGAAGGCCGTTTTCGCAAGGGATCTCTGTAACGAGACTACTTGAAAGTATGGCTGATTACTAGTAGACATACGCAAATTTTCAAGCTATCTTGAAAAAGAGTACCTCTTGTGAAAATCGACTCCCTGGAAAAGTACAAATCATATCAGAGTTAAAAAGTTAATTTTTATTGTATTCAAAAAGTGTAAGAGAAGCATCAACTTCGATGAAAACGAGATTTTTAAAAGAAACCCAAGTCGACTCAATGTTGTAATTATAACTATTTACTAACACGAAGAACTATAGATGAAATCCAAATCGAATGTTGATTTCATTGCAATATACTTAGGTAAATAAGCTGCGGACAGACATCCTATACTTGATATTTAAAAAAAAAACATCAATAATCGACTACTCTGTTTTTCATTTACTATTTAAATTTAGGTAGGTAAACTTGTGATTTAATTTAATGTTATATTTCAGATAAACAAGTCCCTACCTGCTTCGAATGTAAATAGCATGAGATGTCGATGATAATAGCGAAAATGTTTTTTTAAGGCAGTTTTGGTACTGTGAATAATATTAAAAATTGTGTCATATTTTCTCGCATAGTTGGAGAAAAGCACTACACAAGCCTCGGCCGGGAAGGACGGTGGCTGGACTCTGTTGACAAATCATTCATTTAGTCATAATCGTCCCGTAACGGCCTTTTTCCCGGGCTCTGCAGTGATCGATCTCACACGCTCTTGTGCTACTCTAACCAACTTGACCCGAACCCGAAAGACTTTTCATTAAACCCTTAATGGAATAGTTCTCATCACAAAGAATATACACTATTTCACACTATTTCGCACTATTTTGATATTTTTTGTTGCTAATTTTTTAAGCGGATTCAAAATTAAACGGTTCGAATCACAATTCTTTATATTTTGGTCAAATTATAGGTACAACTATTTCACTGTAAATGCTGAATAAGTCAGCGTCATAGCCAAAAGAACATTTGATATAGGTAAGTGTTTGAATAATGGCACCATGCGAAAAAAAATATATATACGTAAGTAATAGAATGTTCGTATTTTCTTATGATGGAGTTCACGACACTAAAGGTACAATATCGGCTCGCCTCAATGTAAATACAGCATACAAAAATGGACTTGATAAAAAAAACAACACTGTACTTGTTATCCTGGTAACCAAAATAAGAAACGGAAAAAGAAAGAAAGAAACATACATTTATTTAACACACAAGTACATAACAAAAAATGAAAAGCAAAAACAATTTAAAAATAGACACACTAACAGGGTTATATGATTTTTATACAAAATAAGTATAGGCTTGATTAGATAACGAAATAAAATATTCCTACGATGCTATGTCTGCCAGCAGCTTAAATAAAAAGAATCTGGAAATATCCTTGTTTAAATGTTTATTTCAGTTAAGGTCTTATGTAATAGTTTCAATAAGATAAAAAGTTTAAATTTTGACTATGACAAGTCACTTAGCGTCGAAACTTCGACATTTCCTGAACCATTCACGCAATGAATAGCTTAAGTATTAGTAATACGTGGTTACAGAAAAGCTTAAGATAAAATTCTTGTAACGATAAGAACAAACATATAAAAACTATGTTGTTCAGAAACCAGTAGAATTGTCAATTGTCGTAAATAATTATTGTTTGCTATAAGAGATAATTCATTTCGGTTAAATTCATTTATTTTTAATACCTATTAGTAGAATGTTTCAAGTCATATGACACATAGGTCGCATTTATATTTGTTTAATTAATTAAACGTTAAGAATCTTACCAACATGGCTTTTGCATCTTAGTATGAACTTACCACTCGTTTAAGAGTAAATCTGCTCTTCTTGGAAGATTTGTTACGGAGAATAATGTTCTTCTCAAATTCATAGATATGCCAGCTGGATCTTCTTCTTAAAGTGTCCATGGTTCCACGAATTCTCGTCGATATGCCTAATCAAGTAAAATGAGAAGAAAACCAAACTAAAAAAAAAACGAAAATTCCGAACCGAATAACGAATGCCTTATCTCATTCATACATCCAAACATAGTGTTCATATATCACATATATCACATCAACATTGGTACCATGGTGAAGGAGGCTACAACGAATACATTTTTTTTTCAATATTCGATCTAATAAAATCGCTGCAAAATATAACCGATGGGAATTGGAAACCTTTTATAACAATACAACTGCCAGTGTGCAATAGGTATCAAGCAAGTATGCTTAGCTCTTAAATTAAACTGTTCAGCCAAGGATGCTAATGTTTTCATTAGAAGTCTCCAAAAGTAACAATTTATAATTTCCCTACCCTTGATTTTTCAGAAATAGCTTTATTTCGTGACATAATGACCGACTAACGAGAAAGACGAAAAGAGGAAGTAGTGTTCTACGCGAACAAAGGCAAGTAATAAATACTCGATACAAGAAATTAAACTCGACACGAAAAAAAACAGGTAGAAGATGCTTATCAGGAATCGATAGTGGAAAGAAATGTTTCGTTACAAACCAAAACAAAATTTAAATGAATAAAGTCAAAGGCAAAGTTCTTTATTCTTCAATTTAGGCATAATATAATGCACCTTTGTAGTAATAAATGGGAGATGTTTAAATAGATCATGTCATAATAAAGTCTGTTCCTCCTGTTCCTATTCAGACTGCCAATGACAATAACAAGTATAGGTAATTTACTTTAGATAGAGGATGAAATAGTGATGAGAATAAATGTTAACTCTAATTAGTTTATTAAAAAGGTTGAATATTATATTCATCATCATCATCGTATTATTATGCTAAACCTTTCTGATCAATCAAATCTATCAAAACTTCTACACTACATTTTCATGTCAAATATATTTCGAAAAAACGAAATGTATATGTCAAGCACCAGTCAGTGTCATCGTATTGTACCGTAAATAAACATGAAGACGATGATTAAGTGTATAAATAAATAATATGACTATGCTCTACCTTCAAAAATACGTGAATCAGTTATAATGGTAAATTTGTTTGTAAGATTGACGGAATGAATAGGAACAGACTTTATAAAAGAAACATTTATTTAACTTTAGAGTCACGTTTGGTAATGAAGATAAGAAGACACCAAAAACCTGTTAGCTGTTAGGCGAAGGCTACATGGACAATAAATAATGTGTTTCATGAATTATGATACATACTAATGGATTACAATCAACGCAAGGCAAGGCTACATGTATAATATTTATCTCGTCGTCGTCTCGTCGTCGTGTTTCGTAGAGTTCAGGCGTCTTCAACAGTAGTATCATTTTTTTTTAATACATTTTTAATAGTTGACAGCTTCTAATGGCATTTTTATAGTTTTTCGATGATGAATCCCACACATCGGGCAAGGCTATTAAATTCAAAATGAACTTCTTTAAATTGTAATTTGCTTGGTCGCACAAGCCAACGTAACTGGCGATGTCAGCGGCACGTACTGACATATCACGATATATGACAAATATTGATGGATCACAATATTTATTGTACGTGTAGCGATGTAGCCTTTGCCTTAAGAACTGAAACGACATCGGCCACTTAATAATAATCAACATTTTCACCCTGATTCTGGGAATCCGTAAGGCGTACCTATTTGATGCGATTATGTTTCTCGACAAAATCAGAGGATGTCGCCATTTAGAAGACATGAAATATTTTGCAGACTCAAGAAACCGGCTTTTTTTTAAGCCGTGGCCAAAATGAAAAACAATATACACAAGTTCCTTTGATTAAAAAAAAAACAGTATACAACATGGTAAAAATACGATATTAAAAACCCGAACATTAAGAAACTTAATGTTCACCGACGAACACTGACAGAAATATCTAGTAAAAATTAAGTGGTACACACACAACAGTTTCAAATGATTTAATAACAACCCTATAATTTATTTTTGGTTGTTCATTCCGTCAAGCTTTCTGAATAAAACACAGAATAAAGAATATCGTACATTACTGTACGTACAATGGAAAAAAATACCAGTAAGTATTTGACATAGTAACACCTGTGTAAATCAATGTCATACCTATACTCCTTACATTGACTGCCTACAGTGTAAAGAAACACTGAATTCGGAGCTGAAATTTTAAAATATTTCATTTCTCAAGTAGGTGAAGTAGGCCATGGGATTCAGAGTCTGTTCGTCTGTGCAGTCTGTATTTTGCTGGCATTTATCTCAGGTATTGAATACGCGTATAATCTTCAATTGGGCATTATTAACTTATTCAAATTAGTAACAATTCGGAAATCAAATGCATAACGTGGAGTCTTGTAATAGCAACTATCTGTTTATTGCAACTGACTTTAATAACTCCCTCAAGAATCACTGTTTTGAACAAAGACAGGCGTGATATTGTATTTCTTAGTATAAAAGAACAATACTATTTTTTATTGTTTAAGTTAGTTGCAATAACCAGATAGTTGCAATTACAAGACTCCACCTTACAGGAATGAGTGGAAAGTTAACGTATTATTTTGAAGTTTGCGGAGTTTTGAAAGTTCAAAGTAAGAAATAAAAGGGTTTGGGTAAGTTTTGTCATTAAGTCATTTTTTTTAGAGGGCAGCCATTCGTAAAAAGGTTATATTATGATAGATCGATTTAAAAATAAACATATTTTTTTAATTAATGTAATATGCATCGGAGCCGAGATATTAAAATATTCATACCTTGGCTCAGTTAGTTACAAAATATTAAAACTTAAATCTTAAATATCTCGTCTCCGACATTGTTAAATGCAATAAATTATGTTTATTTATATGAATTTAGAGGTCTACTACATGATTATACGAAAATCATCCATGACCGCTGACAAAAATAATGACAATTTATGTTCATACAAACTTACCATGTGCCCTTTAACATTGAAATTTGTCAAAGCATCAATTTACATTGTCAAGATGCCCTCGATATTTCAAATTGTAGCTTTAGGTACGTTACGTACAGTTGATTGCAAAGAGCTGTATCTACTTTTGAACCTTATTATAATGAAATATGGTGAAAAAGTGGATACTAATAATAAGAACATCTCTTTGTAGTAGACTGTACGTTAATTAATTGAAGGGGAAAGTGTCCAAATAGCGAAGGCTGATAATTTGACTTCGTTGCAAAATTCTCTACCACCCTTTTCTCATTCTTGGGATTGCTCGTATTAGGAGTAGCGAGTGATGCTATCACGGCTTTCCCAGCCCTCTCCGTCTAAATACTCCGTTTTAAATTGAGACTGCTCTGATCTGTTTTTGGAGTTTGTCCTTAAAGGGGACTAAGTTGCAGGAAAAATATAAATTATTATATTCCTTTTTCTTGGTTTTGCACTTTTATACCCCAAAAAAACTAAGCGTCATGTCGTAATAAAACAAGTAAAAGCTGAACTTTGTGTCAAACCTTAGGCGAGGGCAATGTCCAGCAGTGAACGTCTTTCGGCTGAAATGATGATGATGATGATGATGATGATGATGATGGTGATGATGATGATGATGATTATGAAGATGATGAAGATGATGAAAACAAGTAAGATTTAGTTAATTACTTAATGACAAGATTCTTACATGTTCAACGTTTTCATTGACGGACTGTGCAAGTCAAGAGGTACAGTAAAAGTCATATAAATATAATTATAGGAAGCCTCAAAATATACACACGCGATGGCAGTGACAATAAAGTTTGTGAATATGCAAAACACTGGTAATGTAACAAAAAAAAATAAGTACAAAGGCGAACTTAGCCCTTTAAGGGATTTATTCCAGCTATACTTTAAAAAGGTTAAATATGTACCCTAATGATACACAAACAGTCCTGAATAATAAGAAAATCAGTAATAATAATAATAAGAACAATAACAAACAAAATTCGCATCGCGAGGCCCTTAGCACGACTCGCTTAGGATAAGTGATAAACGAGGCCCTATAACCGCTCGCTCACATCAAATCTGCCAAGCGCGGAAAAATGAAGATGGTTTTTATTAGGGTTCCGAAGTTAAATTAAGAACCCATATAGTTTCGCCATGTCCGTCGGGCCACGGTGTAGCGCAGAGTACTACATAGCTGTAATTTGACAAAGCGATGCATTTCAATTACGCCGACAGAGACGTAAAATAAAATCTTGATATTTATTTTCGGCTACCTCCCATACATGTAAGCAAAGGTATTTTTTTTACATTATAGCAACGAGTATCACTGGATAGCTCTTAAAAAATCATTATGTAAGTCAAAGTCATAAATATATAAACGTTTACAAGGCGATAAAAATATCTACACGCCCCTATGCCACTGATAATAAGGTCTATGTTCTATATTTGGTGTGAATGGCCGTATATATATTACTGCCTTTGACTGTAGGTACATGTTATTATCAATAGGGAATATGCATGATTTTTAAATCGCATTTCTCAACAAAATATGAAAATACAGTAAAAGAGATCACCAAAAGTGAAATTAAAATTAAAATCGGGCAAGAAATACGGATGATACAAGCATATTAAACTGCTAATTAGACAGCGATTAGACAGAGAGATCCGATGTGCACTGTAACGTCCTGTAACAGGTCGGTCTTATAAACTTTATGTTAAATTCTGTTTCGCTAGAAAGAGATAGGGACACATCGTTGTTGGCTTATATCTTGGTTATTTTTATAGCAACTTTTCACAACATGATTTTTCTCAATTGCTTGTTACATGAATCTACTTTTATTTAAGTTCTAAAAGAGGTCATGAATATTCCCTATTAAGATTTAGGGCACCGTTTAGGAAAAATTGAACTGTCAGTTTGTGTGGGTCAATTCTTGCCAGTCGATTTTGAACCAGTTTCCCAGTTTCCGTTAATAGAATGGGCTGAAATTTGGAATACCATATGTAAATCAGACACGAATGCAATATTATGGTATCTAAGATCATGGATTTGGAAGATGGCAATAGGATTTTCACTATACTCAACGTAGACCCACTGACTCTTACGTTGCAAGTAAAAATTAACGGTCTGAATTAAAAGCTTGAACTAAAGTTTGCTTCGACTTTTTTTTACCAAACCCGCTCTTCGCGTGTAAAAAAACCTGACTAATGGAACTACAACAATCGTGAGTTCACCATAACCGGTATTTTGTATAACGAGTGAACCTGCGGGCTACCATATTAGCCCTCACTGATAGCGCCCTTCGCTCGCTCTCCATATCGTCATCGTCGTTAGTAAGCCAGTGCCCCAGATTTTTAAATCGGTATAAGGATACCATGTAGCTTTTAAGCGGAGGCCCGCTGGATGGGCACTTACCAATGGCCTCAAACACCGTAACTTCACTTTTAGATACATTATATTTCAAACCATTGCTGACGGCAAACGTGAGGACACACGTCCATAACAGTTTCTATTTTATACTCTGTCTACGTTCTAAAGCCTTCATACTTCTAAAGACTAAAATTGCTAGTAGGACTGTGGGAATTGGACTCCAACAGAGACGGGCGTTCACGACAACCCGGTTAACATACGGTTAACCCGCATTCTTCTCACAAAATCTTAAATATGCATAAATGAGTTTGTATATCAACTTCTTTGTAATAAAAAAGTCTACAGTGCATTGGCATAAAAGAGCCCAATAAAAAGTAAATTAAAAATTTACACAATGCGTCTTAGTTCGAGCAACGAAGACCAAATACTGCCTCTCGGGGGAAATAATTCGTGTATAAGCGAATTTTGGCATAGCTGTAGGGAATGGTGTTTTAAGCCACATACTAAAAGTACTGACGGGTGGGGGTGGAGCGTTCGGGTGGGGGGGGGTCTAAAGGTCCCTTTTTTTAGTTTTTCGTAAATAACTCGTAAACGGTGGCTCATAGCAAAAAGTTTTCCATTACATGATTAATCTGCATAAAATTCTTTACAAACAAGTTTTAGACATTGTTTCTCTGGGATCAATATTTAATGAGATATGCAGGGAAGAATGATTCCCGAAAGGCCATAATCGGGTTTCCATTGTAAGTCGGCCCTTATATCAAATGGGCTCGGGCTTTTTTTGTGAGTGCCTCTTATAGTGAAAATTATTTATGCTGAGTATCAACATCTTAATTGTGACAGTTCGCGACTTATGATTTTTTTAAGTTTTTTTTTTAATTTCCTTTTTTTCGGGATGTATTCAAGCGATTTGGTTCAAACTTTGGGATGATGTTCTTTTTATAGATTTGCATCGCCTCCCAAAAAACAAATACTAGTTATCAAATAAAAAAAAGAAAATAAAGACCAAATAAAAAAGATGCATTTTTTTTCTGTATTCAATAAACTCGTGAATAAGCGAATTTTGGCATAGTTGTAGGGGATGGTGTTTTAAGCCACATACTAAAAGTACTCATGGGTGGGGTAGAAGGGGGGGTGTAAAGGTCCCTTTTTTTAGTTTTTCTTAAATAACTCGTAAACGGTGGCCCATAGCAAAAAATGTTCCATCACATAAATAATCTGCATAAAATTTTCTACAAAAAAGATATTTACACTTTTTTACTGGGATCAACATTTAATGAGATATGGAAGGAAGAAGATGGACAATAAAAAACAAACTTACATTTCTTTAAGTATGGCAGGTATATAAATAAAAATAAAAATCCTAATCCTAGTAATATTATAAATGCGAAAGAGAGTATTTTTCTTGACCATCCAGAATCCAAATAGGCTTGTTTAGGTTAAGTTATTTTTTAACCACCCAGTACCGAAAATTAACCATGTAAAAATTAAACAGGTACAATAATTATTTTTCGACCACCCAGTACTAAAAATTAATCATGTAAAAAATTAAATACCGATGTACACTAACTATTCTTAATTACCTATTCAACTTTAGAAGTAAAAACGAATTGGACACTTACATCTACCTAGTAAGTACCTACTATACTTTACGCACTAACATCTAAATCGTAAAATTCGTTCAGTGTGAAATTGTGCGACTTTAGTTTATACATGGAAGTATAATATACTGCGACAAAGTTCTTTGCAGGGAGTGTAAATAGGAGCGGCAAAGCCTGCTCGCACTCAATGATCGAAGACCTTCGTCCTTCTTGCTTTGTTTAGGACATTGTCAGTTTGTATTATTCAATACAAAATTAAGATAAAAAAAACATTTCATTACAAACGATGGTAAAACACACAAGCGACAAATTTGGCATGATTATTATGTACATAGTACTAACATCAAAAAAACTAAAAAAAACTGAAAACCGGTCAAGTGCATAATGGTTTTTACGCATAATGTATCATTACGCATAAAACCTTTTGTCATAAAACGGTTTTTACAATAGAAAGGGTTTTGTTTTAATTATTATTATAACCTAACCTTACCTAATTTAACTTAATCTACACAACGGACGTTAATTAACTTCGGCAATGTCAGCCTAAAAGAGTGTTATGACAAACGATTCTATGCGTAATGATACATTATGCGTAAAAAAATTATGCGTGTCAAAGAAGTCCCGTTTAAAGCACCGGCGTCCTCTAAAACTATGCTAAAATTCGCTTATAAACGAGTTTTTTCCCCTGATTTTGCCTTATTGCTTAGGGTATTGGCCACACATATTGCTGATTTTTGATAGGAAGTACCGCCTGGAAAATTTTGTAATTTTGGCAAGTAGTAGTGCCAATGTATGGTCTATTCTGAGAAAATAATCTAGAGGTGTCACTATTTCACAACCACATAAAAAATAATGTTTATTTTTTATTTGGTCTTCATTTTCTTTTTTTTATATGATAACTAGTATTTGTTTTTTGGGAGGCGATGCAAATCTATAAAAAGAACATCATCCCAAAGTTTGAACCAAATCGCTTGAATACATCCCGAAAAACAGGAAATTTAAAAAAAATCTTAAAAAAATTATAAGTCGAGAACTGTCACAATTAAGATGTTGATACTCAGCATAAACAATCTTCACTATAAGAGACACCCACAAAAAAAGCCCGAGCCCATTTGATATAAGGGCCGACTTACAATGGAAACCCGATTATGGCCTTTCGGGAATCATTCTTCCCTCCATATCTCATTAAATATTGATCCCAGAAAAACAATGTCTAAAACTTTTTTGTAGAGAATTTTATGCAGATTAATCATGTAATGGAAAACTTTTTGCTATGGGCCACCGTTTACGAGTTATTTACGAAAAACTAAAAAAAGGGACCTTTAGACCCCCCCCCACCCGAACGCTCCACCCCCACCCATCAGTACTTTTAGTATGTGGTTTAAAACACCATTCCCTACAACTATGCCAAAATTCGCTTATACACGAATTATTTCCCCTGAGTTTGCTTCGTTGCTTGAGCTATCTGTCATTCATGTAAACATTGCATGTTATTTTCGTATTTTGTTAATTTTCTTGGTGTTGTGGATAGTCGACTCAAAACTTATATTTTCTCATGCTGAAGAACTTACAACAGGTTTGTGTTGAATTCTTGTTTATTTATTTTACAGTCATCTCAAGTCAAATCAGGATTGATTGATTCGCGGCCAGTCACGTGGTCAGCGCACAGTAGTTTTTTTTAAATTAAATGTTCAGTACTTTATCGTATAAAAAAAAAAACGTTTTATACAACTCGCCAGCATGACACGAAACTAATGATATACTTATCATTTATCAAAATCAGACCATAACTGTAGATCTGATGCCATGTACAAAAATTAGCCGCGCGGAATATATATATAGATAATAATAGCTGAGCACCGAGCACCGTTATTGCAAAATGTCTTTAAGCAAATTACCAATGTAGAATTTTTAAGTTTACAATAAAATCTAGTTTTTTTCATTTGTTTTTGTGTGCCAAGTCATTTTAGAAATGAGAGCAGATTGTGATGTTTCTCGCCGGACAGCGTACTTTTTATTCCGGCGGCATGAGCATGTCATGCACACTCAAAGGCACGCTTACGGCGGCGACGTGCTTCGTTGATCGGGTCACCACCTTCCCGAACACACGATTGAGGGAGGCGATGACTGATATACGCGTCATACTCGTAAACAGACGTCTGTGGGGTCCGGTCTGTTCACGCTTGCTAAGATCTGATTTCCAGTTAGTTATTGTAATTATAGTTCCTGACGTAGAGACCCCGTAGTTTTGTCGTTCTAGATATTATTTTTAATTTAATATTATTGACCTTACATTTGTAATGATTTTACTTGTGCTAGTTATTTATTACTTTATTACCTTGTAATGTAACTTAACTTTGTAACTTACTTTTAAAGTTTTATTGTATTTAATGATTGAAATTAAATTGAAATTACCTTCTGCTGGAGGGTCTTCCGGAGCTTCTTCTTCGCAATGATACTCTTTTCTGAAGCGCTAGTAAATTATTACCGACGTGAAAAGAGGTCTTATGGGCCCAATTTATTTAATTTCGTAAAGGCGACGTCAATCGACCGGATTCGTTAGTAACAGATGCCTTACTAAGCGGACTATTAAGTGTGAACACAGTTGGCCGGATAAGGCCACCGTATGAGCCGTTTGTACTCCAGTTAAAGAGCGTACTAGTGTAAACACGACGCAAGTAACGGTATATCCGTTTGAGAACGATGATGCATCCGCAAACTGCAAGGCAAGAAATCAAAAAACCTTTGTTTTGGTTTCTATGATGAAAAATATGAATTGATTGACAAAAGATACAAGGACTGAAACTAAAATTCAAAAGTAATAGTTACAGGAAACAAACTTGAACTAAAATGGCTGAATTCCTATAAAAATCATCATGTTTATTTTTATTTTTGGTTGGATTCAGTTCACTATATGATAGGAGCGTGAATAAAAGATGACCATATCAATAATAAACTTATAATTAGAATATCTTTTCGTCATATGCAATTTGCAATTTATTTATTATTAAATTAGAATGTTATCTTAATAATTTTCTTACATGGAACTTTGTTGCATTAACGAAAAGAAGGTGGTTTGCTTTGGTAAAAGAAAGAAAATTAAGTCTGTAAACAAGTTTTTGCTCTTTTTATGCTAAAGAAGTTCATTTAATTAACGAACATAGATATCGGATTAGTCAGTATCTACTGGAAAAAAAAACAATCGCCAAAATTTTAGGTGGGCTTGAATTGCTGAAAAAAAAAAACATCGCGCGGTTCATTTACCTATATAAGACTAGGTTGTAGCTTACAATCGGATATACCTATTCGGGTCATAAGTTCTGATACTGAGATTTATTACATTTAAAAAATAAATTATTTTTCATAAACCTGTACATAAATCAAAACTTTGATTTATATAAAATAAAAAATAAAATACATGTATGTTCTACCCTATTGCAATTATTTGATGCACGAGCTTGAAGTACTCCCATTTCGGACGCGAAAATCATAGTTCAAATCACGCACGACGATGATACTGATAAGTGATAACGGCAACAACTTTTAGAATTCTTGTAGAAATTTAAATTTTGCGTGACATATTGAACAGACTTTTAGCATTAAATTCTGATACAAATGTATATCAAGCAACTTAAGATCCGCTTGTACACCGGTCAATCTTGATGTCTCATTAAATCGACTGACTCAATTGACTCAACCTTAGTAACAGAACTTATGGCCATACTAGGTATTATACACAGTAACAGTGACATATATTTGGTATCCAGAAGTAAATTTTTCCTATTTAGAAATTAAATAGATGGAGATAACATTTAGGGGTACCTATTATTTAATCGAATTACGTTTCAACGAACGTATCATTACGCAGAATTTTTATTTCATCGAAAAGCATTTCTCACCGCATGCGTTTTTTTATTTTATTTTGACAATTCTAACCAAACGTAACCTACGTAATTAATGTTTTAGATATCCTAAAAACATTTTGGTTTCAGCAGAAACTACCGTTCGACAAAATGAAATTCGATGAAATGATACAATCGATGAAGTGAAATTCGATAAAATGATGGGTAACCAACATTTAGAAACACTACTTTTCAAATCCATTTTCTTTATTAAATATTAATCCAAAAAATAACCACCCTTGTCGGTGTGTTGGTACCACAACCGGTGAAAACCACCACTTTGAAAAAAAAAACCTTATATAAATCTAGACAACCTTGCTACAATTTCTCACTTCATGCCAACTTGTCTAATAGATGTCACCGATATTATTGAACTTTTTGTTATTAATTAAAAAGTTGAGGATTGAAGAAATTACTACAACACAATAGCTTACTTTTATTTTGTGTAGGTAGTAAGAAAAGTGGTTTTCTGTATACTAATACAAATTCACAAGTAGTAGGGTACAATAAATGAATAAGGGTACTAACTTATTATGACTAGGACTTGAAATTTTCGGGGCGATGACATACAAGCGTTAGATAGACCGGTTTTTTTATATAAAATATATACGTGTATATGTATAGGTATTATATATTTTTTTCTTACAATTTCATTTAACAACCATAAGAAAAAAAATGTTTATTTGAAGGACTCTGTAGTTCACCATGGACCACTAAGAGCTTAGTTTAACTCATCTCCAACATAAATCTTCACCAAATACAGATAGGAATAGCCATTCTTTTTTTAAGATTGTGTGGTATAATTTCGCCATATCCGTCTGTATATCACACTCGCTTTAACACCGCGTGCGTTTTTGAGAGATTTTTGTGTTTAACAGTTAACTGCGCCGGATATACACTGAGCATGGTCCGATATGCATGCTCTTCCCAGTTTTTTATTAAAGTTAGGTCGTTCTAGCTTATTATATGTATGCCATTTTGAGGTACAGAGTCATTCAAATTATTTTAGTGGTGGCAGGACCATGTGTAGGGTGCGTCCGGAACGCTACCATCTTATCCTTTAACCTACCGCCAAGCAGCATTGTTGTTCCGGTGGGGGATAAGACAATCGGAGAAATTAATAGCATATTGGCCTTCCATCTTAGTCCTTATGATTGGCAACGTATTTGGAGTTTTAAGAGCCTGTTTGTCGCCAACAAGCCTTTCTGCAGAGGCGACCTTGTCGGAGGATCGGTTGGTGACGCTACACGGTTGGAATCAAGTCAAGCTCCCGAAATCAGTGTGATTTGTGCTGTCGCAAGTCGCGGACCGAAACCAATGGTTCCCACACAATAAAAATTTGAAGAAGTTGGAATTTCTCTAGCCCTTTTGTGTACTATAGAAGAAAAAAAAGAATAATAGAGTGTTTTGTTGCATTTAGACTAAATACAAGAGTTAAGTATAACGAATTTTATGGCGTCTATTCAATTGTATGCAAGGTATCATTATTTAAAATTTTAGGAGTTAATAGCTTATAATATAAGCTACGCGTCGTACGCACTCTCCGCTCTAGCCGGCTGCCGCAGTGCATCTGCCTTGCGTTGGTTGGAAACAAGCAGCTACACGGTTGACGACGGCGGGCGCCGACCGTGGTTGGCAACACACGTCCGCCGATGAAGGTCATTGAAGGTCAAGTCGGGCAACAACTGTCTACACGGCAGAAATTGATAAGGTCACTCTTGCAGAAAAGCTCGTTGACGACCGTCTAGCAAGCCCTTTAGGAATGCAGTCTTACCCCACTTACCATCAGGTAACCTGTGTACTCGTGTGCCTTCTCCTTGCCATAAAAAAGAACATGCTATCTTTCTTAACGATGATACGAGGGGCCGGCTGAAAAGTAATCTACCTAACTATGAAACAAAAGACGCTCGTGTCGTGGCTAGTTTATTTTTCAATGTAGAGTCCACTACAAAGAGATGTATGCACTTTTGAACCTTATTACAATGCAATAAGTTGAAAAAGTAGATACATCTCTTTGTAGTCGACTGTACGTTAATTGAAGGGGAAAGTGTCCAAAGAGAAAAATTTGATAAATTGACTTTGTTACACCAATTCTCTACCACACATTCTCATTCTTGGGATTACTCGTATCAAGAGTAGTGTAGTGAGTGATGCTATCACGGCTTTCCAAGCCTTCTCCGTTCTAAGAAGAATACTCCTGACGTTTAAATTGAGACTGCTCTGATCTGTTTTTTGGAGTTTGTCCTTAATGGGGACTAAGTTGCAGGTAAATATATAAATTATTATATTTATCTCCTTGTAAGAATATACACTTCCCCCAGCGATGCTCCCATTTGCGTGGTTTTCGGACGCAATGTCATCTTGGTTACTTGAAAATCTCTGTCCACCACTGGGAGACAGATTCAGCAAATACGTTGGATGATCAACCAGTTCGAATCGCTGAATTTTCGCCATTGTAATCTTTGACTTGCGAGACTGTGGTATCTTGACGGAAAAGCACTTGTATTTTGAATACGTTCGTTTAGCGGTAAGTGCATATACTCGTATGCATAATATGACTCTAGTCAAAACAGTCACTGCGATATTTATTTGTTAATCGGAGATATCTTTATCTTAGGAGAAGTCTGAACAGGAAATATCCACAACGATGCTAGCTAAGACCATTTTGGTCCAGTAAAGTTTGACTCTTCTTTTCTTCTTTATCGCGTCTCTCAAACGGAGAAAACAATTGTTTTTTAGGGGAAATAATCAACAAGCAAAATACCCCCGTACCCCAAATAAATGTGTCCATAACTTCGCCAGTGGATGGAAGAACCTTGAATATTCGAGCAAGTTTTTCATCCATAAATTTCTGTTGTGATTAAAGTTGTTTATTTTCTGGATCCAAATGTCGATTTCAAATCACTACTTACAACAAAAAATTTTTCCTCTTTCGCACAACTCTGGATTTAAAACCTCTTAGACTAAGACTTTGCTGTCTGAACATTCAAACCTGCATACGATTAGCGATAGTTTTAAACAGCCCCCAAGATTTATCCTGATGATCGGCGACCAGTGTAAACTTATCTCATTCTCTTAACGCAAAACTCTGCGTCCTCGTATAATTCCGCATTGGTGTCCTATCAATATGCCAAGTTTTATTTCGACGATTTTCGTTTCGCAGACAAACATTCGCAAATGTTTACTTTGGTAGAGTAACGTTCAGTATAATTTCATTTCGCATCTTATTCGTTTTCTCGGGTAGCGATAGGCAGAAAATCGATACAAGCATTTAGTTTCTTATAATAACAACAATGCTAAATGATTACTACTCTACTATGATTATGAAGAACTACTCCTGCTATTTTTTTTGACCCAATAAACACCATAATATTGAGAAAAAATATATATATACTGCAACCAAAAGAAATCATCACGTTATGAAAAATAATATTGTTGATGACGCGAGTCGAGTACAACCAAAAGGGAGACTAAGTAGGTACAACGACGAGCGAAGCAAGAAATGTTAGGCTGAATTGTGACATATAATGCGCGAGTCAATGGAGCAAAGTTAGCAGACCCCGGCAGCAGCCGTCGAGAGTATGAACCGAACTGCTGGCCTCGTGACTTAATATGATTTCACTTCACAAGATAGGTAGGTTTAGGTATTAAAAAACAAGATGAGTTATAAAGGATAAGTTTGTATGAGAAATTCGTACTGATCACTAAACCAAACCAATTACTGCCATTACATGTTAAAGGCACATAAGCCAAATGAAGCGCAAGCAGAACGTAAACTTGCAAACGTTAATCTGTCAAATAATGCATCTGCGAAATAAACATTGCGAAACGTTGTCTGGTTAGCGATAATCTGCGAATCATTAGGTATCCGTCCGTATCGGTAGAATATGTTGAGATCGTATAAAATTTCAAGACAGACGGAATCGAAGTAAGACTGGGCAAGCCAGGGTATCCTATCGTAAATCCGAAATTTTGTTTCCAAACTGTTTCATTTTTCTGAAAATTCATAAGTTAGAAAATGTAGGTGAGCTTGAGTTTGTTTTATATGATCCAGAATAGTTTCATGGGTTTCAGAAAAAAATACTTTTCCAATGAAATTTCGGATAAACGAAACGGTTGGTATCGACCTTGTCATAGGTCTTTTTAGTGTGTCAGTTTATGGAAGTGTCACAATGTTTAACCATAAATATAGGCATGCAAATGTTACCTTATTTACTTCAACGTATCTACATTAACTATTGACCCTTGCTAACCTTTTGAACGCCAAGCTGCGAAACAACTTGCTGCCTACCGGACGTACAAGTTGATCCCTAAAAACGTAGTTGTTCCGAAAAGAAAATATCGATACCGTAATTGACTCTATGTGTAAGTATTTGAGAATCTAAAAACTTGCATCATATATTGTTCTTAAATTTCCATACTTTATTAAGATTATATAAACCCACAATTTACATTGAGAATTAGAAAATGCATTTTAATTTTAGTGGCAAGCAGCCGTTTAATGGCTGCTGTCAAAAAACAATTACATAATACTTTATGTTATGACATTAACTCAAAATTCAAATTTAAACTAACTACGCAACGCGCTTCTTGCAAGTTTTACAACTTTGTATGAACGACAAACATTTATTTTTTCAAACTATTGTAAAATAAAAGGTTTGTTTTCAACAGAGATAAATTGTACATAATTAGTTAACGATAAGTGTTACTAAAAATAAAATAAGTTAAGAACTTTTGATCGGTTGTTAAAATTGGAAAATACCAATTTCAGCAATGCATCATCTCTTTCCCTCGCCAGTATAATGAATGGGTAGATATATTTTCATATCTTAGTAAGTAATGTCCTTTGCTCGGCTCGACAGACTTGAATTTTTTTTTGTTGCGTTCGTAATTATCAGAACAAGGTTTGTATGCAAAAACCCCGTGTTTGTCGGGGTTACACTTTTCCAAACATAAAACGCAGCTGGCGATCACATTACTATGCGTCGGCTGAGGCCGTCGTTGGCTTGGCAGTGATAATTACTTATTTAATCTAGTATGATATGGATTTATTCATAATTCTGCTATTATAACTTATAAATAACCTATGTATTTAAGTTTTAGCTTAATATAGACTTGAATACTATATAATAAGACTCCATTATTTTTCTTGTAGTTTTTAATTAAACTAAATTTTGATTTTATGTCGGCTGTAGCAACGCACGACATTCAGTTGGCCGACTGTGGCGTTCAAAAGGTTACCAATATATATGTCGAATGTCAATGCCATCTTGGCTGCTGTTGAGTTAGTAAATGCAATCACTAGTGATCGGATATTAAGAAGTCACTTTATTAGGGTTTCGTACCCGAAGGGAGCCCAACGGGACCCTATTAATTTGCCTGCACTGTCCGTCCGTCCTAACTTCAAAGAGCTGGTGGATTTTCTGAAATTCATGTAGCCTGGAAGCTTTAGGTGCTTCGGGTTTGTGCTTCCCTCTCACTCGCTCTTAATAAGAGAGTATGAGAGCTAATGAGCCAAGTACAAACCCGAAGCACCTTCTACGCGCTATAGCACTGTACAATCTAGAAAAGCTCAGTTAATGCGCAAGCGGCTTCTTAACCCTTTCGGCGCAAGCGCCTACCAGCACGCTGTATTACGCGGAGGCCCAGGCGACCAACTAAACATAACCGCTCGGCACCGGATCGTTACAAAGTGATACATTGAAAAATGCTAGCTTGCTGCAGTTGGAGCTTACATGTCTGTAAGTTAGTAAGTTTTAGGTATTCACCTTGATTTTTCAGTTTATCATCACTAACCCAATGCAAGAGATGTGGTATAGTTAAAGCCGCGGGTATCAACGACAGTAATTCGCAGCCCAGGTAGGAGATTCTCTTAACCAACTCGCTTTACAACTCGACAGACGTTAACGTCCCATCAGTGTTAAAAAAACCGGCCAAGTGCGAATTCTTAAAGGTTTTCCTATAATCTACAAGCAATGAACAATTTTTTTTTTCAAAATTATAGGCTCATTAGTTTCGTACCTAGATCAGGGGGGATGGTCAATTTTCGTCTTCTTTCATGAATAAAATCAAAACTATTTATTTTACAATAATAACAAAAATATATTTGAGATTCTCATAACGAGCCCTTGCATTTGATATATGACCAGTGATGGGAAATAGGTGAGCTAATTTACCTAAACTTGACACATATTCATTCATGCGTGAGTGAGATGGGAATACATTATTGAATGAACATGCATCAAGTTTAGGTAAATTAGCTCACCTATTTCCCATCACTGTATATGACACAGTAAGGTTTGCTAAACTTTTTTTTTATTTCTTAATTTGTCCCCCGAAAACGACATTTATTTAAAAAAAAATACTTTGCACATTTGTGTTTGGGTCATCAATTTACATGTGTACCAAATTTCAACTTAATCGGTCCAGTAGTTTCGGAGCAAATTGGCTGTGACAGACGGACAGACAGACAGACGCACGAGTGGTCCTATAAGGGTTCCGTTTTTTTTTTCATTTTTTGTACGGAACGCTAAAAAATACATTTTACGGCGTGTATTCTCAAATATGAGCTTATAACTCATTCGTTTGACTTCGCTCGATCGATCGACCGTTTGACAAGAAGCCGTTTTAAGAGAATAACACCTCAGCCTATCAATAAGGCCCAAGTTGACAAAAAATATATTTTATGATTTATGGCCCCCGCAATGCCGCGAGTCAAAACACGGATTCAAACATGGATGTTCAGTAGAGTAAAAACTCTTAAGGCACTTAAATAAGAATTCAAAGTGTAGGATGTTTAAAAGGTAATTTATTACTAATTATTACTAAATTTATTTCAAATTTTGCTTTATATAAATAAACTATGTCAAATCATTACACCTTTATCAGGCCGCATACAATAGGTACAATTAAACTTGTCTTAGTATAATAAAATACATATTAATCTTAAATGATTTAAGTGGATAAAGATAGAAGTGGCCAATAAAAGGTCACAATGACTTTACTTTCCCCGACACATAGCAGCACAACCGCATGTGCACGTTGCAGAAACTACGTAACTTTATTTTTAAATACCATTAAGCCTATATCTTACAGAGAAGTTATATTAAATACGTTCATCCTATTTCTTAAAAAAGGAGGTCTTTATTTCTCAAACTCGGGATTGGTCTAGATCCCGGTAATTATATATTAAAACCCCAGCTTTGCGCACTACATTGTTAAGAAGGTTAATGCAAAATAGCATTTTCTTATATTGATAAATTGATAATTTTAAATGCTAGTGTGCAAAGCACTTTTTAATAGAAATGGCCAAATTTCTACAATCTACGAACAAATTTCCACAATTTAACGTATAGGTAATCTCTTTTGGTAGAAAAACGATGTCACCCAAAGTGGTTTTATTTATGGAAATACCAGAATACGGTAATCAAACGTAACATTTTATAACCGCTATGTGAGAGAAGCACTTGTTTGAAAACTAATAAATAATTATTGAACTTAATTTAATATGCAATTATTATCACGTTTTTATTATACATATAAAAGAACTGTGGTCGATCTTTTTAAATGTGATTGACTATGATGACGGAGTGGAAATGGGACATTGGTTGTTTATGTTTGGCCATTTTTATTAATTGTTATTTATACTTTAGATTTAGATAGACGTTCTTTTTGTGACCATTTTTAGAAGCTTACGTCAGAATCATCTTTTGAAACGCGCTGGCGCAAAGAAAATATAAAGAATAACGCTAGTCATACAGTAATTGTTACAGAGTCTAGTGAAAAGCTGGTTTCAAATAGTGCCTACATACAGTCAATATACCTAATTTACAAGATTAGTATTAAAACATGAAGTCCCTATCCTACACTTCCAAACATTTAATAACTTAAAAAATCTGCTATCATAACATTTATTTAAACTTCAACGTGACAAACAGAAATACTCATTAATTATGTTGTTAAAAAATGGGAAATAAACTATATTTAAGGAATATTAATTAAAAATTGGTTTTCTCTTTACCTAGAGGAAATTATTGAAATACTCAGTTTTTAACCACATTTCGGCTAGCTACCCTTCAGCCAAGTACAAAAATGGAAAAACAGATTCAGTAGAGAGCAAAGTTGTTCGTGCTCGGGTGCCTAAGTATTTCTTAAGGAAGTGTAGGCACCTAAAAGTGATAAATACTTGTAGATAATAATATTTTATCGCCGTCCTAGCTTCAATGATAAAATAGGTGTTGCAAACGAGAAGAAAATTATAGCATCGCATAAGTATTCTTTCCATCCTCGCATTGAATAACACAAACTTTTGGATTATCATATTTTTTTTTTAGAAAAAAGGTTTACATAACTATTCATATTGATTTTCTACAGTGGCTTAAACGAGAGATGAAAAAGAATTATCGGCATATCGCCGAGTTACTAATCTCCGGTTAAAGCAAATAGTAATAACAATTAGAAAGAATATAGCAATCTGCTGATTACATTAAGTAAGTGATTTGTACTTGTAACAGTTCTATGTTACTGTCCTTATTACAATTTCCACGTAAATAATTTGCGATAACGTTCGAACAGAAATACGATTTCAAGTAGTCACTATTTTATTTAACCAAAGACTAGTAAGTTGATATTATTGAGGTAACCGCCACAACGGTTGCATCAGCGGCTTAGAATCGACGACGTTTGTTAGGGAAATCATCCATTTGGCGCGGTCCTTCCCACCCGCGGGTCTGCGGCATGTCCTCAAACCCTCTCTGGTCGAACTGCTCCCTGAATACTCCTTCCTAAGTAAGCAATCATAAACTTCCCGATAGATTACGCGTTTTAAACAGGACAAACATTTTTATTTTTGTAAAATTAAAGTCAACATACACGGGAAAACTTATTCACCCGGCGCGTGTTCACTAAGAGTACTAAACGCCTTAAATAACTAGTTCCGTTATTGGTTGACTTCACAATTAATGAAAGAAAAACAGTACACCAAAATTAAGCAATAACCAATGTTTTTCATTCAAACAACTACAGCGTAAGGACCTTTGTTACTTTGATAATTAAACTTGAAATGTGCAACGCATCCGTGATCATTTAAGATTTATAACGCAGTCTTAATAATAACAAGGATCACAAACAGACCTTATTTGCCATTTCTCCCAAATAATGCTAGCGTCGGCATTGAATGAAATCCAGTAATAATGGTTCGAGAATAATTCGACGAGAACCGATCACCGGCTGTTTGTTTTGTTTATTTACTAAAACTAACAACGACCAAAGAGGAAATATATGTGAATGTTAATATATAAGCGCGTTTCGTCGTTTGATTACCAGACCTTCATAACGTTATGAAAAACATCGTAAACATAACGCTATATTTCGGTTAAAATTATGTTAAAATAACGCTATGCTCTATCGCAACGAAATCAAAATCATAACAAAATTAGAATAACATTAGAATAGAAAAGACTATATTTATTTCGCTAATAACGTTAATAACGTCATGAATTGTGCGGTTTGTACTTTTAATGTTCTTAGGGCTGATTTTTCAATCCCCAGATAAAGCTATCCGGAAGGTAAATTTTAGCTCTGTCCTTTTCTTTCATATGACTTCAGAAAAGGATAGTAATACATTTAACTGACGGATAATTTTATCTGGGGATTGAAAAATCAGCCCTTAATCGAACAATTGTGAACTGGTGACTCTTATGACAGATATTAGATGGGCGGCAGCGCGGTATTGTACGAACCAGTGAAGCTAAGTGCAGTAAATTAGGTGACGTACTTATAAAGCTATTATCGTTACTACATATCGATATAAATTTATATCGTTATGATATACATATGCCGCTATGGATCCCAGTTTGGAAACGTTATAATAATAACGTTAGAGTGTGTGAATAAATTAATTATTATAACGTTATCGTAAAATGAAAAGCAAGCTTTAAAAACCCGACTGCATTTTTTATGTTGTCATCTATATACCTACCTATGTTAACAATTGTCATTATGCCATTGTTGTTATTTCAATTTCAACAGTTTAGGTATCCTAATGTCACCACGGATGGTGAAAGGATTCTAACGATACCACACACATCTTAATCGGCTCGGGGGTTTAGAAGTAATGGAGGAATAAAGAATCGTAAAGTCGCCGTCAATAGAACTTGCAAAAGCTGTAAACAAAACCAAACGAACCCATTCAACATGATTACACGATAATCACGTACTTTAACAGATTAAGTGAGGTCTTTGCAATGATTTATACACTAGATCATCATTTTCATATTAATAAGATGAAATTACTATTCATTATACGTTAATTTTAATAAAAACTCGCTTGGTGAATATTTGAGGTTATGTGTCAAACAGTAAAATTTTTTTTACATCGTTCACAAGTTCTATTGACGGCGACTTTACATACATACATTCAGGAACCCTGAAAACATTTCACTCCTTTTTTTGGGCAGTCGTGTAATAAGATTTGAAAGTCTGTTGATTACAAACTTCCGACGTTTCTGTTCGGCCTTGTTTAAAATGCAGCCACCTCCTTGCACCCCGATCGAAAAATATTAGGAATGGTTTTTTATGAGATAATTTACTAGCGCCTCGATTGCAGTTTCGTAGGTGCCAAAATAATAATAAAAATAGGTTAAAAATAATTAAGAAGACCGATTATGAATTATCGTTAAGATCCGTGGAGTTTCTGATTTAACTAAAAAGTGTAAGCTCCTTGAAAATGCTTTGATGGTTTTTTTAAAAGCTAATGCTCGATTCTTGAAGAAAAAAACACAAAATGGCTGTAGGTGCCTATAATTTATTCCGTCGATTTCTCGTAGATTCCATTATCAGATCACTCCCACTTTTCTAAGAGACCATAATTTGAAGTATGGCGTTTCATTCAAAAAACAAAAAGCATGTTAAAAAAGATGTTTTGATTATAACGTAGGTATTTTGTCCTGGAAAAAACCCTACCAAAGTATGTTTCACTCACAGCGTTATGTTTTAAAAACATTACAAGTGCATTTTGGCAATTGCATTTTGGACATTTGAAAACCTGTGAGATGGCAAATGCCACTTTCGCTAAAAATTTAACTAATTAATTCCCTTTCGCTTTTACGAAGATAATGGCGCCAATGTCAAATATTATTATTCGCTAGGGTTACGGACAAAAACGCTATTCTGCGAGACCTCGTAAGTATATCTAGTCAAAGGAATCTTGTCGTAAGCAAAACAAAGATGAAAAACACATGATGTGCCTACCTACCTACTCATTCAATTTTGTTTCAGAGAAATGACAAATATGATTTATGTAATTAAATTAACACAAATATGCCCTTCTTTAATATTTATCGATAAGAGGATCAGTTATGGCATTGTATGACCAAGTATATACACCAAAAACCTTGAAAAAAATATTTAGAAAGAATAATAATTAAGAGAGAGAGAGAGAGAGATTTTGACTTGTACTCGCTTGACTCGCTTCTCAAATTTAGCTAATACTTAGGAATCGTTCTGTAGAGCTTGAGAAGAACTACGATACGCTTACGTTTTTTCTTTCTTTGTGATTTATATCGGCGTTTGGTATTATAGCGGGCCTAGTATAGGATTTACTGTCATTAGGTACAAATGGAAAATCGTCCACGTGAAATAACCATTCTGAAAATGGGTCAAAAGTAACAGTGTCCAAAGTGAATTTAGTCAAAATGTAATTGTGCTGAAAAGTATTTATAACCAAATTTATTTTCGTTGTAAATTAATTAAGTCCCAATGGAATTTTGTCCATTATAAATTATGACCAAAATGAAATACGCACAAGTGAATGTAGTGTAATATGAATTAAGACCATATAATATAATATAAATTGTACAAATTTCAGGTAGGACGTATTTACAATTGGTCATATTTCTGAGTGTACGTAAATACAAAAAGACATATTTTTTTCGACCAATTTCATATTGGACAATTTTACCATGGGACATGATTCCATTTTAGACGTTTTTCAGGATGGTCAATTTTCCTTTTTGTTGTATTTCAAATGGTCATTTTTCTGAACTGACGTATAATTTCAAGTGGACGATTTTCCATTTGAACCTAATGACAGTAAATCTAGTATAGCTGCGTCTATATAGCGCAGTGATCCCCAAAGTGGTCTATATCGACCCCCAGGGGTCGACGACGACCTGCAAGGGGTCTTCTGATATGGCGCGTCAAATGTGGATAACGCATCCGTCACTCTCGTACTTATTTACGAGTCAGAAGGTGACGGATGCCTTTACCACATTTTCTCACGGCATAAACGCAACCATACCAGGCCCGCAGGCGTGACAAAATGTCGCTTTTTGACACGTATATACGAGAGTGACGGATGCTTTATCCACATTTTGCCACGCGAAAAACGCAACCATACTAGGCGCGCCGGTTCATATTTCTTAATCGATATCATATAACCCATATGCGTTCAAAAATCGTAGATTGATTATTGTTAAGTACCTACTATTAGGAAGTGTAAAACATGAAACTGTATTTAAATTTCACGTAGAGTAATTGTATAACTGAGGCCTTGGCTTAAAATGGCTGTTAAGGTTCACTCCTTCAAAAGATTTTCGAATTATCACATCCCAATGATAATGATAACATTGATGACAATGATAATTTTTTTGTTATAGCAGTAAAATTCATGTCAACAAATCATTGTCAGGTAGGTACTTCAAAGCGATCACAAAAATGTTATTATGCTATTTAGTGTACCTATTGAAATTCTTCAATCAAGTAACGTCGTTATTTAGATTTGTATTAAAATTTGATAATGATAATAACTAAATAATTATCTGAGTGGCAAGCAGCTGTATAATGAAATGACTGCTGTCAAAAAACAATGAATACTTTATGACATTAACTCAAAATTTAAATTTAAATTAACTTTAGTTTTCTTGCCACATGAAATGTCACACCGAAAATTTATAATATCATATGATGAGATTATATTCAGGAAGTCTATTTCAACAAATGACTTTCGCCATATTATATTGTATTAACAGGTATATCCTAACCCAATCGCAGAATATATTCCAGTTTTGGAATGATTTTAATGGTAATTTTACTATATAATAAATATTTTTGCAATTTCCCATTGCTGTGTTGTGAGTATCAATATCGATAGGTACTTTAACAATGTTGGAATTTAGAAATTTTATAAATTACGGGACGTCACGGACCTGGCCCAATTTAGTTTCGTCGCCGTTAAAAAATTGTGACATGTAAGTTTATATGTACGTATGTCTAGTTCTGTGGCACGCTCTGCAGAGCTTGATAGATTTAACATATGTGGTGGCAACTATTAAAAAACATTTATTTAGTTTTGGTCTATTATAAACTTATGTACAAGTACAGCTTCATAGCACTGTAGTAGACAACGCAGGGAAAATCTATAGTTTTAGAATACATTATAGAAGATATAATATGAGCAGATATCGGATTTTTGGATCAAAATCATTGTTTTTGTACATCAACAAAGTAAGTTTAATATATGGGTGCGAATTAAGGTCTTTCCGTGACAAGGTTGAAGCACCGATAAGCGATTTTATCAATGTACGAAATCACTACTTGTCAAATGAATTTGCCGCAATGTTTCCGATGTCTGAATATTAGTCTCTTCTACAATAAGACGTTTGTGGGTAAAAATCAAAATTAATGTCCAGTTTTAGAGAGTTTTGTCACCGTTACGAAACTGTCGATTAACGTCAAACACATACATTTTTGTAATGAAATTGGAAGTTAGAATTCATTTAAGTGACATTTAAATAGCGTCTTTATGTACATTTATTTTGATTTTTTTCCTGTGAACGACAGAACTAGTGCCTTAGTAATTCATCCTAAAAGTATAAGCAATCTGCCCACTCGTGTACAATGCGCCGCGCCACAAACAAAGTTAATTGTGTTACCTCGTCGAGCGCTAGATGCAGTCGCGCAAGAGCGAATTTATCATCCTGTATTGTGATAAACAAATATTCTTCCAAGGACATAATAATTTCGAATTTAATAAAAAAAAATATAATTGTCCATTTTGTCACGGGCGACTTTAGTTGACTAAGTTAAAGTTGATTAATGGCCTAAATATTATAGAAATCAATATAAATAAAATTCAGATAATAAGGCAAAGGCACTCAGGCAGTGATACTGTCCAGGCACTAAATGTAAAAAAATGTTACAATGTTTATGGTTTGTTTACTATCATTCAAGGCACATTTTTTTAATTTTATAAATATGTATTTAACAATATGTACGTTAAATTTAAATGCAGGACTCTGTTCAACTTGTTGAACAACTGACTAGTTACGAGGATGAGAAGGCAAGAAGAAATCTATACACAATATTGTTATTATCCTGTTGTAATAATGATTAAAAAACCCAAAAAAAAATGTATCACCATTTCCAGAATTTTGATTTATTGGCGATAAATAACACCCTCTATACCATTTGTGTACTAATAATGTTTTACACGCATTAAACCCAAGAGAATCACTGAAAAGGCTTGGCTTAAAGGCGTGTTTTCTGAAATAGGATGCTGTTTGTCAATGAGACTGGAAATTAAGCAGATTACTCACCATAGGTTGCTGCTGATCGAACATGCCCTGTTCTTGACGGTCCAACATGGAGTTAAGACGCTGCGCCTAAACAACGAAATAAATGTTTAAGTTATCTTCTTATCTTTAATCTTTACATAATACAAAACAAAGTCTCTTTCTGCGTCTGTCTGTCTGTCTGTATATTCGCTAACTCCTAAAAACCACGTAACTGATTTTGATACGATTTTGCGTAACTTTTAGACTGCGAAAACTTCTAGGAAATTCAAGCATGTTATGCTGTCTTGGCTAACCCACAATAAAAACTAAAGTCCCTGACCGAGATTTCACATTGCAATCCAAAATTCGAATTGGACGTAGGTAAAATAATCGTAATCGATGGTCAGACTGGAAAAATATCTGCTTTATCCACTGAAACAGTCGGTGGTGGTTATACACATGGCTTTTCAAAATAATGTGACTGTCTATAATATTAACTTATATTCGTTTACATCTTCCTTACCAGCTTCACAGTTGTTTCACGGCTGGCGAGGAGCAGGCGATACCAGGTTTTCGGCGTGACTAAACGGGAGCTCGAGGAGGTTGCCTACCTGCACGAAGAGCGTGTTCTCCTGCTGGCGGCGGCGAAGCTCGTCGTCCTGGTGGCGCATGCGCTGCGAGAGCTCCTCCTCCTGGCGCGAGAGCTGCGCGCGCTCGGCCTCGCGGCGCTCGTCGGCGGCGCGCTCGGCCAGCTCCCAGCTGCGCTTCTGCCGCTCGCGGTCCTGCTCGCGCTGCCGCAGCTGCTCGCGCAGCAGCTCCGTCTCATGCTCGTACCTGCGAACATCCGTATCATTAACGCTGGTGGATAGTGACAACTTCTTCAACAAAAAACGATTCATTAAAAGCGTGCAGACTGGCTCCTCTCAACCCCTGCTTGACCGTCTGAACGGGCACGTACGTGCTGTGAATATTAACTAAACAATTAGCACAAATTCAGTGGTATAAAACGCAATGTATGAGTAAAAACAATTATAAGTGGCCGCCAAAGTGAGTCGCCTCTAATCCCATTTCCGCTTTCATCTATACAAAGAAAGGGTCCTGATCTATTGTAAAATATATAAATACTAAACAAGAAACAACCTCGTTAACGGCCGCAATCTGAGTCAGTTAATATGATGAATGAGTCGTACCTTAGTGACGATTGTTATACATAAGTTTGATCAAGCAACGAGTTAGTAGTCTTTAAATGTCTCTTAGAGCTCGTTCCCACTATGTCGTGTGTCGGATTCCGATTTTAATCGGGTGTCGGCGCCTCTGTTCCCATATACGGGAGGGCTGACAAAACAGTCGGATCCGACACAAAATCGTTGTCGGTCGAGTGTGAATAGCTTCATATAAAACGTTCTGCCACTGGAACGACCGATTAAAAATCGGACCGACACACGACATAGTGGGAACGAGGTCTAAATTGTGTGATAAGGAACTACACTCCGCCGGCAAAATACTCGCCCGACCGTCTTTTGTTCATACAACTGTTTACAAATATAACTTCTTAAACCAGAGAGTAACTTCAAAAATACTTAACCAATTGTGATGTAAATTGTAATGTTTTGGCCGTAAACACGTGTTTGTAGATTGTTTTTGATTTGTACATTCTAATTTATGGTTCTTTTTCTTTTGGGTTCCTTTGTAAAGAGCCATGACTTTGTGAATAATAGCCATCAAACGTTGAAAATACCGTATCGTCAATACGGAAACACGTAAAACGAATAAAATTTATCTGTATAGAATCTGAGTCCAAGTAAATATTTATTTAGCTATTCTGGTATGCAACATCCTTTTGTCCCCGCTAGATTTTGTAAAATTGTATGACTTTAACTCATCCCCAGTTCCCCAGTACTCACTTGGCATACTCCATCTGAGCCTCCAGTTTCTCCTCCTCCACAGCAAGTTCTTTTTTGAGCGCCTCTTCCTTTTGTCGGTGAAGCTCATGAAGTTGCTTCCACCTAGTGCCATACTCATGCTCAAAACTGCTCAGTTCAGAGAAACGCGGCCCATACTGTCCCAGAGAAATCAAATATTAACAAAACTCTTATAGTAATTATGGTAGGTACAGAATTACAGATGTAGTGAATAAACCTACGAAATCATTATTGGATGGAAAAGTTCGTATTTATCTTGCTTTCGCAGCCAGCCTCCATTTTGTTTGCCAACGCACGATTTCACTTAAGATTTTTTTTTTTCTATTGTTTGATAATTGCATTAAGACCTGAGCACTTCAACTTGCATAAAACTAAAATGTGACAGACATTTTGGTACTTTTAAATAAAAATAATATTAGGTCTGTACAATATTGTTTTGCTTTGGCTTCGCCAAAATCTCACGAGATGGCATTCCCTAATCCCGTTGTTATTGCCTAACGGATTAGTTTTCGATTTCTTGTGCCATGATGGCACACAAAATATGTAACAAAGCAAGATCTCATATGTTTATGCACACGTATACTATGTTTATCTGTAATACACGATTTAATAACGATATTATTCCTACAGATAGATATCTACATAGTCATATAAATCCATTAAAATTATACATATTAATATACTTACTTCACGAGCACGAAGAAATTCTGGGTGTTTTTTGGGTAAATTCTTCTCTGGGTAGCCATCAAACTCATCCGGTTCTTCAAAGCTTTCTACAATAACTGGGCGCAGAGACCTTATAGAAAAGACAATAAGTAATTAGTCAATGGATTAATTAAAGATAAATTTTATTTTAAAGTTTAACTGTATAAGCTACTCACGATGTCAAGAAGAAGCACTTTTCTGTGCAGTTGCGTATAGCAGCCAAAGCACTTGGCTTCCGGGCATATTCCACAACACCCTCTCCAAGAGATTTCCCCCTCTCATCAACCTTAACATAAGCCCGCTCGATTTTGCCGAAAATTTCAAATGCACGGTAAAGTAGTTCATTGGATACAAATGGCGGTAAATTTTTCACACGAACAGCACTGTTGTGAGGTGCAAACCTGACTCTCAGAGTCCTACCGTTCCTCATTTTACCATCCAATTCACGCTTCGCCTTCTCTGCATTCACCCTGTAATCCTGTTAACAAGTTAAAATAAAGTATGTTCAATAATGATATAAACTTTTTTGCAAATATAATATTTCACAAAAGCAACTCAACTTACAACTTTGATAAACCCAAAGTTCTTCTCCTTGTTAACAAATAGTTCTGCCGTTTCTCCATAAGGGACAAACAGTGCCTGAATTTCCGCCTCAGTCACATCCCCTGTAAGGTTTCCTATATACAACCGGCTCCTACCATTAAACTTTGTTTCACTCTGGTCCAATGGGGGTAAATCAATCAGAGGACCAACCAAATCCTTTAACTTATTGGCAAGCATATGTTCCTGAAAACCAATTATTAAATAAAAGTATGTTTCACATAATATTACGAATTATATACTAAGTATGTATAATAAAGCAGTACATGAGTAGTTCTACTAGAATTTCAACTGCTTTCACTTTTCTCGACGCATTATTAACCGTTTTGACCCTGTAGGGTTTACTGTGTTTAGCTGGTTAGCCTTAGAAAATAACTGAACACAGTAAACCCTACAGGGAAATGGTTAGTGCCACCAGGAAAGTAAATGCAGTTGAAACACTATCTAAATGTCTTATTACCTCTCTCTGTGCTGGTGGCTTATCTTGCTGAGGGCCTCGGTTGTTAGGACGCTGCTGGTTGCGGGGTGGTCCCCCTGGACCTCCATGCTTCTGGCCAAATGTCTTGTTTCCCTGGTGATCCCTAAAATTGCCTCCTTGTCCTTGCCCTTGCCCTTGGCCATGTCCTTGCCCTTGGCCATGACCTTGGCCATGTCCTTGGCCCTGTCCTTGGTTGAAGTTACCACCTTGGTTAAAATTACCACCCTGCTTATTTCCAGGCCCTCCCTGGCCCCAGCCACCTTGTTTATTGCCTCCTCCAAAGTTACCATTCATATTCTGTACAAAAAAGATAAATCTTATCTTATAAGTATTTAAGTAGCTTACTTTTCTTTTTCTACAGGTATGGATTTTTAATCAGTGATAAGGTACCAATTTTTCCAATTTAGTAATTGATGTGAATCATGTTAGTTACATGGAATCAAACTTGTAATATAATTAATTTATTATCAGTATCACCCTACTAATTGTTTAGTCTAGCTAGACTACACTTTAACAAACAGATTCTGATTCTAAAGTACATATGTATGTACATACATCATGCAGGTTAAATAAAATTAGGTTTATTGACATTATTTTATTAAATTGTCACTGGCAAAATATTCTACGAGACAGACGAGATGACATGTCAATTTAATCAAGAAAAGAAGAAAATATTTTTCTGCTATCTGCTAACATAAATGTCAATGTGATTTGGTAGTTTTGTTGAAACTTGGCCGAAACAACCCTATTAAAACAACCAGTAATAACAGTGTTCAGTAAGAATAGCTGATTGGGCATTGTATGACTAATAGTAGCAAAATATTCTACGAGACAGATGATGCAAAGAAAAGAAAATATTTTTTTGTAACTGCTAACGTAAAATCTGACGCAATTTAATCAAGAAAAGAAGAAATATTTTTTGCTTACTGCTAACGTAAAATGTCAATGTGATTTGGAGGTTTTGATTAAACATAGCCATAGTTTCTATCAGCCTTCGGATAAAATCGTGAGTTTTTCGTTTTTTCCATGGCAAATTACCAATCATGATTTCTCTGTACGCTAACAATGATTGCTATTTTACAATTTCAAGACCTGCAAGTTGTTGACTTTGAGTGAAGTGCTTTTGTCATGTCAGGTTGGTAGACCTGGCTCTCAGTTTATTGACATGTTGTATCTACTTCACTTCAATCATTATTGTAGGATGACCATATGTATCCCGTGGTTATTGGTTTAAACAATATCATTAATTGAAGATAGTAAAACAGTGAGGTAATTGCTAACCTGATCTAACCTAACCAATGGTGGTATTGTTTTTTTTTTATGCATAAGGTCAAAATAATTAGTACAAAAGATGAAATATATTATTTTTTAAAAAGTTGTGCCACAATTATCCTATATCTTTTATTTAATAATCCCATCAATTTTAAGTTTTGGATAAATATTTGAAGTTTTTTTTCTAAGTTTAAACTTGTAAGAGACGGAAAGAACTTCAGAATGAAAATTAAAGTATTACACAGTATAAGACTCAACCCCATGACTCACCTTTTGCTGCATGTTTTGATTAGCAGGCTTAGGCTGATCAACATCAATGATAGACTTGTCAACTTTATCCTGCCCTTCTGGCTTATTTTGAATGATTAGAGGTTGAGGAGTAGGCGCATTTTGCTGCGGCTTTGGAGTAACAGGTGGTACAGGAGCTTCTTGCTTCGGTGCTGGTACCGTCACTTGAGCAGGTGGCTGTTGCTGGGGTTTTTCCGCAGCTTGAGGAGCTAGTTTGGGAGGCTGCAAAAACTATCCTATTATACTCACAGGTCACACATTACCACACTTACTGCCCTCAACTAGGGATTAATCCAAGTTAAACACGACTTGCTGTGTCCAGCATTAAACAGTTGAAATGCACAAATCACCATGATAAAATGGACACGGTTTTCTACTTCATTAAGTTAAGGGCCACAAAGCTGGACAAAGATACAGTATTTCCTGCCTAAGTGGTCCTAACACATTAGCCACTAACATCAATTATATCTAAACGGCTTATTTCCAAGAATCAGGTGAGTGTCAACGTAGAGAGTATAGCATACAACTGACCTCATTATTGGGGCGTTGACCTCCTTGCTGGTTTGGATTTCTCTGCTGCTGATTATTGTGAATATTACTTTCAAAACGCGTCTGCCGGAATCCACCGCCGCCTCTGTTGTTTCCACGTCGCATTCCCTGTCTCTGAGGTTGCGGAGGTCCACCAAACCCTCTTTGATTGCCGAAGTGGTTCATGGCTTGAAATTGCATTCTAAAATGGATGGAAGACCAATTTATATACCATATTGCAAGTTAGCGTACGAAACAGACAAAAACGACACTACTTACTGCTTACTGCTGATAGATGAAAAAAAACACTTTCCGTGAAGAATACTAAACTTAATTAAAACGATAACTCACTTAAAAGTTAAAAAGAACACTCCAAGCGTCGTGACGCTCTGAACAAGAAGGTAAAATATAAATCAAAATGGCGGATGCAGCTTTTCTTGCCAGCCTATACACGGCATCCGGCCAAAAATTGTGATTGCCAGTAAAAATATTGAATTCATGATCCTCCCTGGGACCCAATTCTCGTGACTTCGAGATGAATTTTCATGCGAAATGAACTGTCAACTGCATACATTTTTTCGACATATCTCGCATGAAAAATCATCTCGAAGTCACGAGAATTGAGTCCCTGCCAAATTTTCGTATTAGGGCGGCCACATACATTCGGAATTCCGAAACGGAATATCGACTCGGTATTTCTAAGGCAGCTTAGGGAAATTCAAATGTGTAGCTTGCAACTCCGGGGTAATAGGATTTAAAGGTCTTGATACTTGATTTTCTATAAAAGTACCTAAGATTGATAGTTTGTCCGAAAACCATATCCTTGAAATAAATCTAAATGAATCAGATGAAGATATGTCAAGGGACTAGTTTCTTAAAACATATTTTTATTTTCTTGCTGTTTGTTTTACCTATTTTTCGAAAATATATAATTCGGTCGTGCACTTAAATTACATTCACTCATTCGTTCATTCACTACCTTTTTTGCTTTTAGTACTCTATGTAGCTGTGTGTGTAACCATTCACCTCAACTCTCGTGGCGATACCTATATGACGTGGTCTGCGTAAAAATCATTTCTTTTCAGGAATAGGTCAGGGGCTCTACTTTGAATTAGTAATTCGAACTTCGAATCGCCCCGTCACTTTCTTGCGAATTAGTGAAGCGTCGGGAGTAAAAGGGATAGCAATAGACGAAGTTCGAATTACGGATTTCAAAGTAGAGCCTCAGGGATCAAAAAGTAGTAGAACAAGAGCTTATAGAGTTGGCCACGCTAAGTCTGCAGAAGTCCAACCAACAAATGTCCAACCATAGGCCCGTTTCACGAAGCTACAAGTTACAAATTACAAGCGGAACCCACTTTCTAGCAGTACGTGTTAGAAAGAGACTTCCGCTTGTAATTTGTAACTTGTAGCTTCGTGAAACGAGCCTATGGTTGGATATTTGTTGGTTGGATTTCTGCAGACTTAGCGTGGCCAACTCTATTACAGAATACGAATCGATTACATTTCCTTTGTAAACCTTATCGATATTTAAAAAAATGCGATTTTAATTAGCAGCATCACTAAATTTGCCAAATGACATCTGTCACAGGCAGAATAATATATGAAAAAATATTTTATTTTGTAATCATAACAAACATTATAAATACGGTATTGTCAAATCAAAACACTTCGACTTCCTTCAAGTTTCTTCCAAAGACTTCTATTGTATACTATTTTAGGGTAGGGCTGGAATACTGGGGATATTTATGAGTTTATTTAATATCGAGCGACATAAACAAACTTCAGACTTCTGCGGTAATAAAAATAAACACCGTTTGTTTTAGTCCTACCCAATTTAGATGGTTTAGATGATTCGCAGTACCTAACAGCCAGGTCAGCTAGTAACGGCTACTTATTTTATTTATATCATTTTCTATTCATCATTTTATTATTGTCTAATTATTAACGGTTAAATAATTGTTTTACAGCTGGACAAATGGAACCCATCACTGAAAATGATGATGATAACACAGTTCAAGATATTGACACAAAATATAAGTTACTTGAATTTGAAAAACAAATATTCATAGATGTGTTTGAAAAGGATGCCCTTCTAATTTTGGCTAAGTATGTACGTCTGTGTTAGTTTTAACCAGCACACATCAATCTGGCTTATTCCCAGTTGTCCGTACCCCTTTGTTCATACCGCGGACAACTGTTTTTTTTTCCCAGTTATCCTCAACTAGTAGGGAATTTTGATTCCCAGTTGTTCATACCTACATTTGTTTTTATTCCCAGTTGTCCGCAGTGTGAACAAAGGGGTGCGGACTACTGGGAATAAGCCATTAATCTTAGTTGTAGAAAGAACATTGGGGGGCTTTCTTACATAGCGAAATCAAATAAAAATGCACCTGGCCATCTGTCTGTCTGTTGGTCTATTTATCTACATTTGTCTGTCATCTTGGACCTGGATTGATAAACCAATTCTAAAGCATTTTTATATTTGAAGGGCTTTCTGAAGAAGTGGTGGTGGCACAGCTTCATGAAAAAAGTTGGGTCACCAGCTTTGACAACAGATTCTACGGGGGTTACAATTTATTTATTTATTTATTTATTTATGGTTCACGAACAGTTGTTACAATACAATTTTGATAGTTTATTACATTAAAATAGAGTTAATTGCACAACTAATTTATAGGTAAAGACTACAAACTTATTTACTTAAAAAGAGATTACATGTATGCAATTATAATAAGGTAGGTGCACATTATAATTTCACAATGAGGGGTTTCGTGCTATGTCTAATATCTTTGATAGCTGAGTGAATCTTGGATAATCCCTGTGATATTACATGAACCTGTTATCTTGACTTTTCATAACTAATACATTGGTACTTGTGACAATGAGTAATCAGCTCTTAGGTGGTTCAAATTATGGATTATCTTACATTGACAGAGATGTAAAATTAAAGAAGTTAACTTATCTGTTGTTGGTATGAAGAGAGTCTGTCTAGAGACATTGGATTCCGGGACTTCCAACCAATTCTATCAAATACTTTATTTTTCAGAGGTTTGAACTACAATGGCATTATTTCTAATTTATTATGGGTTTACAAGGATCCAGCAAACTTGGTTCTTGTGTTAAATAGCAATGATTTTGAAGAAAAATACTTTACTGAAAAATTCAACTTGTCTCCTCTGCCTACCTTGGGTGCTGAAAGGTAAACTGCATGAAACAATTTGCATACTAATTATTTACTGTTATAGCAATGGAACTTTAAGCGTGGCCCCATATTAGTTACCATTGGATGGTTTATTATTAATTATACTTTACTTTCTCCTTTAAATGATCTTAAAACGATACAGGGAGAAGGCCTACCTGGAAGGAGGTATCCATTTTGTGTCAACACGGATATTAGTGGTGGACTTGCTAAAGAAACGGGTGCCTGTAGCCAACATAACGGGTATCATTGTGCTCCGAGCTCACACTGTCTTAGAGTCATGCCAGGAGGCCTTTGCGTTAAGACTATACAGACAAAACAATAAGGTATTACTTATTTCTTCTATATTTATTGGTCTTTCAAATAGTTCAATAGCAATCAGGGTAGCATAATATATATTATGTAAATGAACAGTTTTCAAGTGCATTCTAAAATTAAGTACCAAGGGTATTGTTTATTTTCTTGAAAGATTATTTACATGAATTAATTTAGATTTGATCGATGATTTTGATTTGGGATGTGTCTAAGGCAGGCAATTCCAAACTTTTAAGGGTAAGGGAAAACTGACCAAGCCCCTTTTATTAGTCTGCCTGTAAGTATGTTTAACTCAGCGGTTGTTTTTGCTATTGATTTTGCAAAACCCTGGGGATGTTTCCACGGAACCCTTAGGTTTGGTCTAAGGTGTTAAAAGTTGATTGTAATATTGGCCAACCATGAGTTTCTTTTTTTCAGACAGGTTTTGTCAAAGCATTCTCAAACTCCCCTATTTCATTCACATTTGGATATCATCAAGTGGAAAAGGTCATGAGAGCTGTTTTTGTGACAGAGCTGTTTTTGTGGCCCAGGTTAGTTTATTTATACAATACTACTTATTACTAATACTGACTCACTGATAACCGCATGAATTTATGGTGTCCCACAATTTTTTTAACCAAAAGCCGACTAAAGTGGTCTGTCCTGACCTACAATTTAAAAAGAAGTTGGTTTTTGCGTACCTATATCAAGGCGGCTTTTTGCTTTTTAAAACATTTATTTTAGATTTTAACATGAATCTTAAACAAAATATCGAACGGCTAACCATTACCATATGTCACACAATGACGTAAAGTTAATAAAAATACCCTCTTTTTACATCTATTGGAGATATATTATCCTAAAATTTTGAAATATAAAATAAATATCAAGGGGACACTCACACAAATTGACCTAGTCCCAAATTAAGCTCAAAGGATTGTACTACGGGTATTTAAATAATGTTGGGTTAGGTTAGGTTAATACAGACGTGCGTGTATGTACCTATGAGAGGATGTAAGGGCAAAATTATCGTTAATAAACATAATAATAAACTTAAACATTATAATGTTGGCAAGTGTGTGTAATGTTTGTAGGTATACGGAAAGCAGTCAAATAGAAGCTTGTCTCAGGTTTCTCGCTGATGACTCGATCATAATATCCATTGCTTAACTACTAAATAGTTGAAATTGTTCTATGGCACTAGGTTCCACGGCAGCATCATCCAGAGTTTGAAGAGCAGGCAGGCCGAGGTGGTGGAGCTGCATGTGCCGCTGCCGCCCAACATGAGCCAGCTGCAGGCCTGCGCGTTGGACATCATGAACTACACGGTCAAACAGCTGCGGAGCATCAACAGGACACTCGACTTGCAGGTAATTAATATCCCTATTCTCCTACAGCGTGTTTGAAAGTGTCTCGCATAGTTTTACTTTCAACCAACATTACCCCAACATTATACCTCCAGTAATAATTTATTCAAATTCAATTGTCATTTTATAGTATAGGTACTAGCTGTCCGCGCCCGGCGCCGCCCGGGTGTAATTTTTTTTACATACAAACCCTATGAAATATAATTTACGTCCTATTCTCAGATCTACTAAATATACATACAAAATTACATAAGAATCGGTAAAGCCGTTTCGAAGGAGTTTTGTTACAAACACTGACACGAGAATTTTACATATTAAGAGATTTCGATTTGGCTTGTAATTTTTATTACGACTGTGATTTAAATATTACGGCAGTTATTACTATATGTTGAAAAATAAAACGTCCAGTATTTTTTTGGCGGTTGGTTAACTAGTGTGTCAGTAAAACAAAAAGTGATAATTCTAAAATGTCAGTTAAAGAAAAATCAAGAAGTACATTAAAAATAGATTTCTTATCGACCGATTCCGATGTGTTAAATGCCCAAACGCAGTTTAGTAATTTTTCCACTGAATTATTTATAAAACTGCGAAAAGTACAACGTTCATCTGTTGTTTCAGTTTTATACCATGTCGTGTGTACTTAAAAATAAATTAAACGACGGCAATTTATTTGTGCGAAGGCAATTTTGGCCTTGACTTTGCCTCGGCAGCAGAGCTCTAACGCGTAGTCGTCCCGGAACGACTTTCCTATCGTTCTCTGCAGTAATGCACTAATACATAGTAATAGTTTTATAACTGCACTAAAACTGCTGCTTTTAATTATTCTGAAATGACAACGATTTGTTATTATCTTCTCCGATATCTTTAATTTTATACCAGCGTCATCTCTTCCTGAGTTTCCGTCACTTATTTATCTCTTTTTAATTTCTGGAATTCTTATCTAATTCGTATCTTATTCGTTTTCATTGCTAGATAAAACATAAAATTTAGACAAATGTCCCAAGTTGGTTGAACTTCTAAAGATTTTAGTAATTAATCAGTATTTTTTTTCATCTCATCTATTGCACACAAACTCGTTAATTTCAGGAAATTACTACAGAAAATTGCATTACAAAGAAGTTTCACAAAATCCTCCAGTCACAGCTGGACTGTGTATGGCACCAGCTGAGCACAAGAACCAAAGAGTACGTGCAGGATCTTAAAGTGCTCCGGAGCATGATCATGTGAGTTGCACGGCCCTTCGAAGTGAATCCCGAACAGCTAAAATCAGCGAGCGTTGACTATTGCATTTGTATAGCTACAATATGTTATTAAAATTCATTTACGTAATGTTGCATAAACACTCTATTCAATTCTTGTACACTTTCAGCAATCTGATACATGACGACTCCGTTTCATTTTATGCATTGGTCAGCAAATACAGGACGCCCGAGTATGCCAAAGTCAACTCGGGCTGGATACTGTTGGATTCAGCTGAGCAATTGTTTAGATTAGCTAAAGCAAGGGTCTTTAACAATAAAAATGGTAAGTCAATAGAAGGCTAAACTAAATCGTTTAGTATTCTCAAACCCTGAAGACTCAGTGCGCAAAAAAAATGTTGAATAAGCTAAATTAATAAAACTACTGTTTGTGTTTCCTTCAGAATTTGATCCAGAACATTCACCAAAATGGAAAATTTTAAACGATTTATTGATAGAAGAAATTCCTGAGGAAGTGAGGAAAAACCATAAGGGAGTTTTAAACAACACAAAAATACTAATTCTCTGTCAAGACAGCCGTACGTGTAGCCAGTTGAACCATTTCCTCACAATGGGCCCCAACAAGTACCTGTTTTACACCGCCTTTAGGAGGGACTTGACGGTCACCACTGTATCATCCAAGTACAAAAACCTTAAAGACACTGCGCCGTTGACCGGCGAATTAAAAAAGGAACAAGCTGATTCCAGTGAAGCGAAAGGAGATGATGAAATTAACAAACTGGCGGAAGAGGAAACTGAAGAGAGTGAGAAAACAAGTTATGTCTTGACTCTGACCCAGCTAGCTACACAGGGCAAAAAGAAGTCTGCGAACGAAAGCATGTTTGAACCTATTTCGCAGGTACGAGTATAGGTACATCCAACCGGCTGTTCGATAGATACCCAATAAACTAACCCAACATATTTAATTAAATCACAAAAAAACCGGGTCTTTATGCAAGGAACAGCGGCGGTGCAAATTTTGAATTGAGTTAACCGTTCCCGCGTGCACTGGACACTCTCGCTATTTTATGCAGGATAATTTTAAGGAATAAGGTTTACTGGAGGTTTAACTCATCATACGTATACATCAACATTATTAGTATCAATGTAGGTATACAAATAGATACATCTCGAACCTATAAAATCTACTGGAGAGCCTAACGAACCTAGTTTGAAATTGTCTGGTTGCAATTGATGTTGCATTTAGTGCGCGAAACTTAAAGCAATTGGGTCATACACATTCCAAAAAACAAAAGTTGTCTCTCCTGTGGTCAATAACTAAAGGCTTGTGTGCATATAAGTTATGTTTTTATTTGATAGGGCTAAAGTAGACCTGACGCCGTTTATGGGGATGAGGGTTCAGCCAGAAAATTAGGCCTTAAAAACGTTAACTTTGAGTTTGTCTACAGGAAAGACGGTATCCTAAATCTGTGTACGACCCAATTATCATGCGTTGATGTAATCACCTCTGTTTTAGATAGACAACTTGGATATGACACAAATCGAATCAGAGAAACCGATAATATGCATACGTACGTTCAAGGAGAACGGTAATCATTTCTCCCTGGAGCAATGTCTAGAGAGCTTGCGACCAGAATACATAATCTTGTACCACAGCGAAGTGGCGGCGGTGCGTCAGATAGAGCTGTTCGAGTGCAGGAAGACTCCCGAGGAACCGAAGTGCAAAGTCTACTTCATCATCCACGACAAAACTGTGGAGGAACAGGCGTACCTCACGGCGCTCAAAAGAGAGAAACAGGCATTTGAGCTGCTTATTCAAGCGAAAAGTGTAAGTGATACTTTCTGACATAGCTACAGTCACCAGTAATAATATATTATCCAACATTGGGCTCGAAAATATCTGACACGTCTTTATTGCTAGAGGTATAAGAGCTTGACAGATATTTTTGAGCGCAATGTTGGATAATATATTAATGCTGGTGACTGTACCAGGTACCTACGGTCGATATCAGTAGTAGCTGTACATAACCTTGTCGCAGCTATTTAAAAAGTAAATTCCAACAGTTACTGCGACAATGTACTAAAATGTTGAGCAATTTCTGAGTTTGACAGTACTATATTTTTTAAATCCACAACGAGTGGTGGGTGTAACTACGTGCGAGATGTGATGAGATGTGTATAAAAGGCTAAACTGACTGACTGATGTATCAACGCACAGCCGAAACTACTGTACCTAGAAACTTGAAATTTGGTACATCGGTTCCTTTCATGATGTAAGGGGGTCGATTTTCGGAAAATCCTTTCTTAGTGGAAAGGATTTTCCGAAAATCGACCCCCAACGGGAAGAAATGGGGGGGAGTAGCGGGAAACGAATTCTACGCGTACGAAGTCGCGGGCGTCCTCTAGTTTTACATATAACGTACAAATATTTTTATCGTTATTGGTTGATTTGTTGCTCACATAAATATTATATTTCTCCCTGGTTGCTCTAGGTGATGGTGGTTCCTTCCTATCAAGATGGCAAGACTGATGAATACTTCAATCTGAATGTAGAAGAGGAATCAGATGCCTTAGATACCAGGAAAGCAGGTAAAATTATATCAGGGAATATCCAGAAGTACCTACCCTCATACCATAGTCCTCTACAATGCATTCAAAACCCGTTGTCGATGACCAGCATTACAACAATCAATTTTACTATGACTATTTTCTTTTCTGTGGAAGTAGGTAACAGCAGTAACGTGATTTTCTTACGATATCATATATGTATACATACTTTATTTGTATACATTACTTTATCTACCACACATATCGCACGTTAAATCCAACAGTGACACTCGTACTAAAGTTATTTTATTTTAACTGCAATAATGTCTCTACTCAAATAGTTTTATCGTAATTTAGTGTCACTGTTGGATTTAACGGGTGCAGAGTCGACACCAGGTCACACACCACTGCTAATCGACAGAGCCCTGCCCAGGCAGGGCTCCTATTTCTGGGCGATTTGCCCTTCGAGCATCTAAAGATACCTAACCTAACCTAACCTACCTACTTAATTGCGGAATAAAAATTATTTCTGACGAATTTCCGATGAAAGCGAATAGCAGTGGTGTGACAACCTGGTGTGACCACGAGTCAGCCACTGATTTAACGTGCGATAATAAGTACTATAAGACGGTGGTGTGTGTGCGTGCGGCAGGCGGGCAGCAGCCGCGGGAGAAGCCGCTGGTGATCGTGGACATGCGCGAGTTCCGCTCCGACCTGCCGGCGCTGCTGCACAAGCGCGGGCTGCACGTCGAGCCCGTCACCATCACCGTGAGTCTCCGCTACAGATGCGCCGTTCTTGACAAGTCTCGGGAACGACGCTTGTTTTGTAGGGAGAATTTTGAAAATAACCGTGAATTCCGTTGTTGAGAATTAACGGGAATTTTCAAAATTCGCATATATTTATTCCGCCGCGTCGGCCCGCTTGTCTCTCGGCGCCCGGTCTATTCCCACTGTTAGTTCAAGTATCAGTAGAAGGAAGGATGTTGCCTGCAGCATTCTCGCAGCATTGCTCATGCCCACGTGCTGAGTCAACACGTGAGAGCAAATCCGGAGTTCGGTAGCCTTAGGTTTTAAAGTTACAATATGTCTTTGAGAATTTCAAGTTAAAATGTACCTTATTGCGTACAAAATAAAGTTAATAAAAACTTTAAACACTTACGGCCTCTTTCACAATCGACAAGTAAAGCATATTTGACAGATAAATTTAGCCCTTTCTTTGTTTTACACTTGAAAATAGACCAGGAGAGAGCCAATTTTAAATGACGTATAAATTTACTTGTCGATTGTGAAAGAGGCCCTTAAAGTTAATAAGAAATTTAGACACCCTAAAATAATTCTAGTTTTATCATAAAAAAGAGTCAAATGGTTTACTTGGTACTTGTGGTATTAGGGTCTAAATATTTAGTGAGCGTTTACCCATTTTGATATCGATTTAGTTAATTTGAAAACACATCAATAATTTGAATACATTTTATTTTAGTTGGTGTAATTATTGGTGAGCGAGCATTTAATTATTATTTTTTGAGTCAATTAAATTTATTTTACCTACCCTTGAATTAGACCCTTTTAATTTAAGGTTTTGCCACGGTTTTACAAAAAGCATCACGCGAAAAATGTCACAAGCATGAATGTGTTCAGATCGGCGACTACATCCTCACGCCGGACATCTGCGTGGAGCGCAAGTCGCTCTCGGACCTGATCGGCTCGCTGAACTCGGGCCGGCTGTACACGCAGTGCGTGCACATGTGCCGGCACTACGCGCGGCCCATCCTGCTCATCGAGTTCGACCAGAACAAGCCGTTCAACCTGCAGGTACAGTCGCGAACTTTAATTTGGTACCCACCTTAGGTCCAAAGTCAATCTGACATTCTACAACAATAAGGTTGAGTTTCCTAAAAGTTACAAATGACTTGACATCTCTAATGCCATTGGAGACTTAAAGCATATTTTTCTTGAAATGGGTCACAAATTAACGTTCGTGATAGTACCTCTTCACATTTGCCCAACCCCATTTGTTCGGCTATTCTTAGTTGTCCGCACCCCTTTGTCCACACTGCGGACAACTGGTTTATTTTTTCCCAATTGTCCGCAGTGTAGACAACTGGGAATAAAAAAATTCAGTTGTCCGCACCTAGTAGGGAATTTTTATTCCTAGTTGTTCACACCTAAATTCGTCTTTATTGCGGTGTGCGGACAACTTAGAATAGCCGCTAAAATTGGATCATGTTGCTAACTTCATTCCAAATACCTTCAGCCTATTTTGTACAAAGTACACTTGAACTAGATTTAGGTAAACAGATGATACAAACCGACGCGACACATTTTTGTGTAATATCATAAATTAATCAGTACAATAAAGATCATCGACATAAGTTGTAGTCTTTAACATCGTCTAACTTCAGGCTACCACAGTTAAAATAGTTCGGGGTTGACCCGAACGTCTTTTGTCCGAACTCTTTTTGTCAACTTATAGAAAGACTAGCAAAAAGCAAACTTTAATAACCCGACTACATTACTTTCTACCGCACTCAGAGACGTCAATTTAATTTAATGCTTGATTAAAGTTGCTACTGTCACTTTATTTGCTACAGCAATAGAATAAGACAACACGTCACTAAATAAGCATTAAATTTAATTGACCTCTATGAGTGTGGCAGTTTGATATAGTCGTCTGTTAATTAACAAATTTTACCCCGTGACCCTCTCTTCTAATCTTACGACATCTCGTTTGTTGACATAGGGCCATCCTTTTAACCTCTACGAGGAAGCGGATTAAAGCGTAATGTATAATCCGCCAGGTCCCGAAAGTACAGTCAACCGATTTGATTCCTAGGCCACTACGGACTGTGTCAACACATCATGACGTTGTAAACCAAATCATAAGAAGTCTCGGTTTGGTCGACAACGTCACCAAGGCTGCCCAAGAATCTAATTGGTTGACTGTACCTCAGGTTCGTACTGTTACATATGTTATTGGCACCTGTAATTATGCACCTCTATTAACTTGAAATAATGTTAATGTTGCTTTAAAAACCGGTAGGTCAAGAACGTTAGAAACAGGCGCAACCCTACCGATTTTTGATCTCGTGCGTGTCGTGTGCAGGGCCACTTCGTGGTGTCGTCCGACATGTCGGGCGCGGACACGCAGCAGCGGCTGCAGTTGCTCACGATCCACTTCCCGCGCCTGAAGCTCGTGTGGTCGCCCAGCCCCTACGCCACCGCCGAGCTTTTCTACGAGCTCAAGGTAACCGACACGCACCATTTATTTTTATCCGTAAACGATGGACGGCTAGTATTTTATTAAAACAAGACCTAGGTGTAATTAACCCTCGGTTCTCGAGTCCGTCTCGCATTCGACTGGTTATGTGGTCAAGTGCGAGTTGTTCGTTAAATGTATTACAACTGGCTGTTGCCCGCGACTCCGTCCGCTTCGAAGTCGTTTATAGTGGCTAAAAACTAACCTATGTTTTTCCTCAGCTCCATACCAAATGTCATTGAAATATATTTAGCGGTGGAAGCGTAACAGACAGACAGACAGTCGACATAGCCATGGTCACGTTTTTCAGTATTTGGCAAGGAACCCTAAAATCATGGTAAAGTTTAAAGATATTGCAAATTACGTAGTAGTAGGTAATTTAATTTATGTAGCACATTTTCCAAGTCATATAGTTTTAGAAAACACCTCGAATTTCCGGTTACACACCTGGTGTGATAACCCGGCATAGCGTAAGGGCTTGTAAAACGGGGGTGTTAATAATACTAGCAGGACAGGGAAAACTGAAAGAGGTGACAAAGACCTTCGGCCAGCACACACTATAGCCAGGAAAAATGAAATTGCAGCAAGGCAGGAAGAACCCCTCGGTGGCGGAAGCCGTGGCGCTGGGCGGGGACAGCGCGGCGGACGAGGGCGGCGAGCGGTACAGCGCGCTCGTGCACGACTTCGTGCGGCGCCTGCCCGGCGTGTCGCACAAGAACCGCGCGCGCCTCATGAACCGCGGCCGCTCGCTCGACCACCTGCTGACGCTCGACCTGGTGAGCTGAGGGGCCGAACTCATAAACTCACCTTATAACGGCAAACGCACTGAGAGCGGACTGCTCTCATAAACCAATAGGCGGTATCCCAAATCCAATAGCCAAAGCACAATCCTCTCCGGTTAGTAATAAGGTTACATATGCTACAGGTGTTTCGTCTGCATTAGCGAAGCGTCCTTATAACCCGATTCCCAGCGGCTTAATCCCTGGAAATTCCTATGCGCAAAGTGTAGGTATGCAAACAAAGTAAAACCGAACGTAACCCGGTACACTATGCTTTACTGTTGCGTTATCATCTTCATAACACGATGCATGAACAAAACGCACTAACGCCACAAATCAAATTTACAAAGCCGAAATCTATTGCAGGACTCGCACGCACACATTCGCTTATATTACCTACTAGAAAGAAACACTTTGTACACACACACACGCTCAGTTACATTTCACTGCGCTCGAAGTAGGTGCATTATTATTATGCTTAAATTGAAGAATAAAGAACTTTGACTTTGAAATGCAGCGGACCTATTGTAAAACCACCTCCGCCACGCTTTAGGTAGGTACGCTTTTTAGTATGGGAACGTGCCGCACCGTGCCGCCTCCGCGCTCAGTGCGTTTGCGGCTTAAGTAACAGAAGTGTGCGAATGTGACCGTTATTTTCTTAAAAAAAAAACGAAGTGTAGTAGTGCCTTAAATATATTTGTTTAGCAATTTATGATACGTTTATTAATGCTTATAAAATTATATTAAATAATTTATTTATTCTTTTATTTATTATTTATTGCATAAAAATACAAATTTGGGAACAAAAGGTAAACTTAATGCCTAATGCATTCTCTACCAGTTGACCTTTAGTTAATAATATGTAACATAATTATTTATTTACGATTCAACAGGAACAGCTAGAGCAGATGATGGAAAATAAAAATGAAGCGAACACTCTGCACTCGGTTTTACATCTCAAAGCAAAACCGGCCGACCCTGGGAAGGACGAAAAGGCATTTGGAAAAAAGAAATTCACAGGAAAATTGTTCAGGAGTAAAAAAACATAGATGGTCATATAAATATATTTTACAGAATAAAATAATTCTTTAATAATTCAATATGTCCTGAATAACTACAAAGATATGCTATGTTTTTTACCATTTTTTTAATCGATTCTATACATTTAATCTCAAGGCGAGTTAGGTTGCTTATTATAAGGCAGAGTGCATAATGTACTTCGAATCAATCATCGCCAAGAACCTACAACAGAGGTACAATATTATATTTAGTTACTTTACATTGATATGAAATACTACTCCAAATGTTATGAATACAATTACATGGTAAAAATATATTGTGGCCGTTATAATAATGGTCTAGCAATATGGAGAGAGATTTAAAGGCAAGTACAAACTAGATTATAATGTTACGTGCAGGCAGGATACATAAAATGCATACTTTTGTCATTAATTTATTTGTTGTGTTTACACATGAAATACAGTTCTAAGGCCTTTTAGTTGGATGTGGGAGTGAACATTATAAATAAAATACATATAGAGACAAATATGGTGAAAACTGTTTCCATGTATTGCTTGTAAATAGTAAATATAAATAAACGTGTAAATAGTTGTTGGTTTTTAGCAATAAATGTGTTTTAACATTATATTATTTCTCTACCTCAATGAGCTCTTCAAGAAATTAATAAAAAAAAATTAACCATATTAAATCATCTCAATACTTTTAAACAATACTTTTTATTTACTATGTTACATAACTTATTATGTTGCTTTAAAACAATGTACCTTGGCAAAATATGTATTCGTACAGGCAAGTTCAAAAATATGTATCGAAAAAAACCTCTCATAAATGTGTTACGAAATACTTATTACACTGGAATAAGGTGCTTAGTGAGATATTTTAGAGATGTTACGTTCTCCCGTATTTTTACACTTTACTGTACACTGAAACAGTATTCATAGGTATCTATTTTATTTTTAACTGAATATTTTGATAATACCTTTATCTTAATGATATTAGCCGCGAGACCCGTCCTTCCTAAACGAAGCCGGTTAAAGAAAGAAGGCCGATGACGTCACACCGAGCGTAAAGCCCGCTTTACATTTGGCTAAATTCAGTGTGCTGAATGAAAAAGACTAAAAAAAGACAAGTGTAAAGGCAGTTAGCATATTAGTCAAGAGGGCGCGCTTATCCCCTCCACGCCGCCTGTCTAAATTTAGCACACTGAATTTAGCCAAATGTAAAGCGGGCTTAATTAACTTACGAAAAAAAACACGCGCGGTCAGTTTCATGTTCATGAATAAAATAGTGTGAGACAATGTTATGTGCTAAAGAAAATAGTAATTTGTTTACCTAGTTATAAAAAAAATAAAAGAAACTGCCTGGCCTCATTGGTATTACTTCCCTTAACCGAGCGTGCAGTCGAATCAATGTCACTGCGATCGCAGCACACTGCAATCTCGCTAACATAGAAACCAACTTCACTAGTTTGCTTCATTTCAGAAAGTCACGTAAATCAAACGAGCCCATGCATGTTGCGCGCTACAAAAAATATTAGTATTATAATATAAAGCTTGAAAATTATTTCCATAATTTTGAATAGGTACGTCTAAAAAACATAAATAAGACTTTCTCGTGATGTTTCTATACTGTAGAATTTTAAAATTTAACAGCTGATATCTTAGTTAGACTATATATTCTAATGTAATAGTGCACACATTACAGTTTCTTAACATGTTTTAATGTCTTTATGACCCTTTTTAAATAAATAGCTCCGAGGCGCATTTATAAAAAAACATCATCGCAGTTATGGATTATTAATTATACAAGTAAAAGCTGAACAGTACATCATATAATTTAAAATTAAACACTGATAGCAAGCAATTTTTAAGCAAGACATATAACATATATTTTTGAAGGTGCTCTCTCAACACTCGCAAGCCGAGCGGCATGCCAATGAAACAGAAATGTAGAAACATCCATCCCGGCCGCCCTCGAGTCGTAAATCGCGACGCGAAATTTCGTAAAATAATGAAGACGATAAATTAATAGACAAGCTTTAATACAATCTACAACATGTACAACATGCTTGTAAAAGTATTATCATAGTATACATAAGTTAATAGGTATGATATTTACAATGTTCAACAAGTGGTAGAACTAAATTCGATCAATTTGGTACAATAAAATATTTAATGAACTAATTACATGAGATGTCATCCTTGAACTATTCTGATGGCTTCACTCCGTTAGCTGAATTAAAACACTTTAATTAGAATATGATTAGGTCAGCATATTAAATAGTAATAATGCGACAATACAGACAATTCCAAAAATCTTAAATAATATCGGCATCTTTGTTATACCGGAGGCTTACATCGCTTTTTCTCTCTTTTGTCTTAATGGTCTGAAAAATGTAACCATTTTTAAAATAGTATTTGCCCGAGCAGAATATACTATAGGTACCTACTTTACAATGTCAGTAAACACAAATAAATAAATATTAGGGGGACGAACTTACACACTGTATCTAGTCCTAATAAGGTTCAAGGGTTGCACAATCGAGTTAAATATGTATACACTAAACTATTAATAGGTACACTGAATAAGGTGTAACAGTTTACACATATTATTAGATTATTTACACATAAATATTTATGAAGTCGACTAAACTCTAGGTACCAAAAATAAATAAATTATTTACGTGAAAGCTGCCACAACGTGTGTATTACCCAGCAAAGTAAAGCCACCAGGCTAAAAAGCACGATGTATTTAACGAGGGAGTAAAACGGTCACTCACGATACTGCCTGTCCTTGTCGGTCAGGGGCACGTAGATGACGCTCATGAGCTTCTTCACGGTGGTGGTGCCGTCGGCGGCCTTGTCCACCTAAAGTATTCAAGTTTAAATATTAACAGAAACAACTTCAAGTAAACAAAACACATATAAAGCCTGTTCCTATTCGTTCCGTCACTCTTGTATACAAATCAATTTACCATTATAACTCCATATTCGCATTATTATTTATTTATACACTTAATCATTGTCTTCATGTTTATTTTGAGCTAGTAATCTCTATTTAACCTTGTATTTTTGATGAAAAGTGCTTTTGGTAAAAGACGATGACACTGACTGGTGCTTGACACATACATTTAATTTTTTCGAAATATTATTTGACATGAAAATGTAGAAGAAGTTTTGATAGATTTGATTGATAAGCTAGGTTTTCGTCTCTGTCGCACCCAGCATAATAATACGATGATGATGTGGATGATGATGATGAACCTTTTTAATAAACTAATTAGAGGTAACATTATTCTCATCACTATTTCATCCTCTATCTAAAGACAATTACAGTTAGGTATACTTGTTATTGTCATTGGCAGTCCGAATAGGAACAGATTTACACTTTACCTATAACCAAAACCTTTCTCTCTCTGGTCGGACACAGCAAATAACAGCTTTATTCGCGTACAGTACTTTTTATAATATTATCACGCCTGTAGCACAGACTCGCGAAAGCAAAACTCAAGCGGACCGGACTGATCGTCGGTCACAAAACTCATAGAATCGTATCCCAATAGTCACCTCGCCGGCACTCGCCGGTGGCTAGTGTTCGCTTTTTCCAAAAGGGTGCTGCGCCGGAGCGATGCGATTATGATGATGTGTAGACTGTCACGTCATCACGGTTCGTACGCCCGTACACTGACCACGAAACGGAACCGGACCGAAACCAGATATCTATAAAAGCGGCCAAGTGCGAGTCGGACTCACCCATGAAGGGTTCCGTGAAAGGTAAATTGCGGTTTACGATTTAGGACGTATTAAAAAAATATTACTTACTAGATCACGTTCAAACCAATTTTCGGTGGAAGTTTGCATGGTAATGTACATAATATATTATTTTTACATTTATCATTCCCTTATTTTAGAAGTTACGGGGGGGGGGGGACACACATTTTTCCACTTTGGAAGCGTCTCTCGCCCAAACTATTCAGTTTAGAAAAAAATTATATTAGAAACCTCAATATCATTTTTGAAGACCTATCCATAGATAACCCACATGTATGGGTTTGATGAAAAAAAAAATGAGTTTCAGTTGTATGGGGAACCCCAAAAATTTATTGTTTTTTTTCTATTTTTCTATGAAATCTTAATGCGGTTCACCGAATACACATCTACTTACAAAGTTTCCATAGTAGGTATAGCTCTTATAGTTACGGAAAAAAGTGGCTGTGACATACGGACGGACAGACATGACGAATCTATAAGGGTTCCGTTTTTTGCCATTTGGCTACGGAACCCTAAAACTGGTTAGCCGAAATGTATGTGCTCGTAATGCTCGTATAAGTTCCGAACGACTGAACCAAATTGAATAATTATTTTTTTGCTGAGTTCGTTATTGTCAGGACAAGGTTTGTATGACAGAAAAAAAATAGATTCCCCAACGGGAAAGCTACAATAGTTTTTAATAAAAATTAAACTTAATGCAGTGTTCTGGGACCCAATTCTCGTGACTTCGAGATGATTTTTCATTCGAGATATGTCCAAAAAATTTATGCAATTGACAGTTAATCTCGCATGAAAAATCATCTCGAAGTCACGAGAATTGGGTCCCTGGTCCGGTTTCGTTTCACTGTGCTACAGGCTTTAAGAGACGAGAGATAATGTTTCGTTTCGCTAAACTCCATCCGCTGTCACAATGATAGGCACGAGTCTTGTGAGACTTTGTGAGCTAATTTGTTGCTTCTTGATAAGTTACCTACCAACAAGATGGAAAAACATAGCACATAAAAGTAGCTACCTACATGTTTTTTTTTTAAATGCATTTTAATACCGCTATATAACTTATAACATTACCTGCGTCAGGTGCTGTTCTCCTCCTTCCGGTCCGACAGGCACTATGAGTCTTCCTCCAGGTTTTAACTGATCTATGAGCTGTAAATACATGAGAAATAGTATTAACTATACATGACAAACTGGTTTGTAATTGACTGCCTGACAATTGTTAGCCTAAAGGTCTTTCGCCTGTCCTGCGGCGTCGTCATAGATGCACACGAACACAATATAATACATAATTATGTAATCCCACGTGCAGGGTACATATCTGAATATCGAAAGTTAAAATATCGAACGGTCAAAACATCTACAGTCATAATATCTACGTCTGAAAGGCCTACGATCAAAATGCCACCCGTTTAAAATATCGAATGATTATAACATCAACAGCTATTTGAATTTTGTGTTAAAATATAGAAAGATATTATATCTAAAGTTAAAATATCGAAGGTTACAAAATCGAACGGTCGACTTATCTGCAATCTTAATATCTACGTCTGAAATGCTACACGGTTAAAACATCGAAAGTTCAGATTTTTCACACTTTTCTAGAAATTTCTAGGAAGGTGTTTTAGTGAAGTGATCAAGCGTAGCAAGCGAACCAGTCTGTTTAATGCGAAACTGTCTCTGTCAGGTTAGGTTTAGAAGGCTAAGGTCCCGCCTTAGCGTAGCGAAGCTCCCGCCTTAGCCTTCGATGTTAGGTTTTTTTTGCCGATAAAACAATGAGCATATGTATACTGAACTACGCTCGTCGTCTTATCCAACTTTTATAATTTAACTACAATAACCGTTCGATATTTCAACTTTCTACATTTTGGACTTTGATATTTAAACTTTAGATGTATCTATATTCGATATTTGATTACATACCCAACCGTTACCATAAGCCGTTCGATGTTTCGACTTTCGATGTTTTGGATATCGATATTTTAACTTAATTAGATGAATAAACTTTCGATATTTGATTACATTATCCAACAAGAACATTCGATATTTCAATCATCGGCATAATAACCATTCGATATTTAAATTTTCGATGTTTTGGACTTCGATATTTTGACTTTAGATATATTATTAACTTTCGATATTCAAATATGTACCCCACGTGCATCGGCAAGTCACCATGATTGGAAAAAACCGCCTTCAAAAACGCAAAAAATAACTTCTTTTAAAATGTATTCATTTGTACAACAAGAATCAATCTTTCGATTTCAAAACAAAATATAGTTTTTTAGAAAATACAATAATAGGAATGAGGGGACCAGTGGACGAAACCGAAATTTCAGTCAGCACCCACAACCACTGACACTCCCATTTAAAAGCTAACCTGGGGCGTATTGCATAAAAAATAATAGCTTATATTATAAGCGGAACTCTCTTTCCAACAGTATGTATTAAAAAGAGACTTCCACTTGTATTACAAGTTAGAAGCTTTTATGAAACGGGCCCCTGGTAAACAATGTGCTAATGGCTTACTAATATTAATAGAGTAACCGGTCTGATAAAAGCTAGAGCTCTATAATAAGCGTTGCCATGGTAATAACTGTTCTTTTATAATCATTACAGCTTATTTTTATTATCACTTATGAAATTGTTACCCCATAAGATCTTAGATGCATTTAAGAACATGAGAATGCCTGAATATTTCTTAGTACCTTAGCATGATACTCACGGCCTGAGGCAGGAAGGGCGCGGCGGCTCCGACGTGGATCGCGTTGTATGGAGCTTCTTGCGGGTACCCTGCGCGGCCATCGCCAACTGCACCCGACATGCATGTTATAATTATTTATTATCCCACTGCTTCTCTATATAGAGAACCCACCAAACTTTCTTAGATATTATATTTAGATTTATTACTTGGGACATATTAATTGAATTATTTAAAATTACTTACGTATAAGTTTCACACGCTCAGTTGTCAACAGAGCTGGATTGTCATGCTTTATGTTTTTGGTGGCTAGGGTGACTAGTTCGGGAATGTGCTCTATGCCAATGACGCGCCCCGTGTCTCCCAGCATGAAGGCCATGCAAGCCGTCAGGTAGCCTGAACCAGAGCCAACATCAAGTGCTTTCTCACCAGGCACCAATTGACTTTTAAGTCTTTCCAATGCATGAGCATGCTGTAAAAGACAAGAACAGTCATTTCTGGCACAGTATGAGCTTCATCAAAAAGACCGTTGTACAATTACTGGTTTTTTATAGAATTCTAATACTCATAGCTCTTATCCTACTAATATTGTAAATGTGAAGTTTGTGTGTATGTTAGTTTGTTACTCCTTCACGCTGCAACGGCTTTTTAGTTAAGATGCTTTATATTTAGTCGTGTCATCGGACATTGAAATACATCAAAAGTTTTGAGAATGCTTAAAGTTTTCATTTTGCTATATACATTTCAAACTATAATTATTTATTGTAACTCGCAATATTACTAAATACCCTAAGCACAGCCGTTAAATTTCGATTGTTTTTAAAAATTGCTTGACATACAATATAAATGGTATAAATAAATAAACAAAAACAAACTGACCATATGTGGTGCACTGATAGTGGCAGAGTACCCAATAGTCTGCGGAGAGTCATGGTATGGAGCATAAGGACAGTAATTTTTACGGTCCACAGAATTCATGGCATTAGCAACGGTGTCAGATTTAATAATGCCATTTGCTGCAATAAAACAAGGAAATAAAGAGTTCAACAAATTCAATATACCTAATTATCATAATTAAAATAGGATTCATCAGATTAAGCCATAATTTACATATAAGAAAATAACTAATTTAAAGATATGTTGCAGTAAAAGCAATGCAATTTACTGACCTTTAAGATTGCGCACAAGATCTGCGTTATTTATACCATGACTCCTCCAAGCCATTGCTAACAAACATAAAGTTTGTAACAAAAATCTATGTTTTAGGGAATCAATTTTGCTCTTTTTTAATTTGTTTTGGTAAAGTAAAACGTTTATTTGTTATGTTATTGGCCAATTTTATAATCTTATCAAATCAATCAAACCTCAGAAAAAAAACTGTCATTACTGTCAACAAAACAATGTCAATTGTTAAAAACAGTTAAAAAAGTAAAGCAGAGGCCCGTTTCACGAAGCTACAAGTTACAAATTACAAGCGGAAGTCTCTTTCTAACTCCTCCTGCTAGAAAGAGAGTTCCGCTTGTAATTTGTAACTTGTAGCTTCGTGAAACGGGCCACAGGTAACGTTATAGTCACTTCTAAAACCGCTTTAAATTTGTAGCACAAATTAGGCTGGTCACATATATTCGTTTTCCGTATACGGTTTCGGAAAACGTATGTATGCGGCCGACCGCGGATGTCCGAATGCGGAAATCGTATTCGGAAACGAAAAACAAATGTATGCGGCCGGCCTTATAATCTGTATATAGGTTGTATAGGTTGTATAGGTTGTATTGTATGTTGTCAAAAATTTAGTCAAATGAATGTTGTATATATATCCTATCTAAAATCAAAGATCTGATCTGTCTGTGCTGTGCCTATCAAGTCAGAGTAGGTAACTTGTTTTAATAATATTGTATTACCTTACCTCCCTTAAAGACAACACATAACTTAAGGTTGAACTACGTGTTAATAAAGTTAAACGAACAAGGTATCCTAAGAGCGGTTTGCCTGTTCTAATATCTTTTGTTAAAACTGATTTTAAAGTCTGACTAAAGTTGCTGCCAAAATGGTGTGTGACGGTCCCGACCCTCCTGATAATTCACCACAAGAACTCACGCCTCCTGCTAGACATGATCTCATGATGAACGGTCATCAAGCTGAAGAAAGTGACGAAGAGAATGAGTATTTCGGTTACGAGCCACTGCCACAGGGACCTGAAACCGCCCACTCCGATCACAACAACAGCGATGACGAGATGCAAGTTGGTAGTCAAAATTATTTTATGTTTATTTGATTTCTATCACAACATCAATACTTTCATTTAATGCTATTGGGACCCATATTTTGTGCATTTAGTCTAAAAAAGGCGTACCCCTATCATAAGCAGTCGCTTATTATATGAGGTAAAACAAAATAATTGTATCTTCAGATGATGTTATCCACATAAGTAGGTAGTTAATTAAAATTACATTTCGAAATCGAATCGAAAGCTATATTTTGGGCAATTTAATAAGGTAGAAGGAAGTAATAAATTACTAGGGTGTCCTGGCCAAAAAACAAAACCAATGATCACCACCTTAATGTACGGTCAGCGTCATAAATATATATACGTTAACAAGGTTTCAGAAATATATATATATCCTTATTCCCTCGAGGCAGAGTCGTGTTTACATATTTTTTAAAGTTTTACTGTGTCTATATATTTGATGCTGACTGTACATAAGGCTCATGAAATTGTTGTGCATTGTATATTGTGATGTTAAACTGTTATTGATAGTGCTTGTCATTCAATGTTGTTTCTAGTTTATAATGATATGCGCTTGCCCAGTTTTTGTAAGATTGTCCCCTGTTATTTAATTATTTATATAGGTATATACCAGTTAACAACAAACTCTTATGACAATGAGGGTTCCAGGCAGACGATCCCCAGCAAGCTTCATCAAATGATGTGCCACCCATTGAACCAATGGAGAATGTCCTGACCAGAGAAGTGTGGGGTGCTCCACGGCCTGACGACCCCATTCAGATGGACAACGAGAGGGCTCAGCAGGTAAATTTAAGCGACTATTGTAACTGAGTACCCAAGTGAAACAAGGTTATGTCAATCAATACTCAAAGCAATATTTAGGGAATTAGGGATTCTGGAAACTTTCAGTGAGGAAAGATGGCTGATTGAAAAATGTCCGGCTTTTCCTTTTTATTTAATCTCTTTCCTTATACTTTTACTTACTTGACATTATTATTATTATTTATTTATTGAGGATTTCCAACAGATAATACATCCGACTTATGCTTATATCTAGTTTCACATCTAAATCGATGCTTATCCAATTATAGGAAACCACATCTTACGCCAGTAAATATACAAATTGAACTACGGCATGCATAAAACACTTGCTCACAAATTAATATTAAATTTTAATTTTACAATTATAAAATTATTAACTTTTAGAAAAAATAATGAAATACATCACAACAGATATCATACACTGTTATAATTAAACTATGAATAAAGTGCGAAAACAGTGAGTTTACAGTTACAAGGTTACAAGGTTTTAGAATCTATCTACCTCGCAAAATCCTGGGAGCCAAAATACTCCGACACTTTTTTTTTGAATGCCATGAATCTGTCGTGGAATATATCAGCCCCCACGGAGTCCGGGAGATAGTTATATAATTTAATCATTCTCGCAAGAGCAGAGTTACGGCCTAAATTCGTTTTAGTTAATCTATCTCTGAACAGTTTGTAAACACCGGGACGAGGTAATCTTGCAGGCACGGCTATATTTACCTTACTTAGTAGTTCCGGACAATCCAATCCCTTAAAATTAATCAATTTAAAAAGAAAAACTAGATCTAGTACTTTTCTTCTGCTACTGAGAGAGTTGAATTTAAAGAACTTCAGTCGTCCTTGGTATGAGTGGAGTTTATGTCTATTGCGACACGCAAACGCTAAGTGAGTCAGGAATCGCCTTTGGACCTTCTCGATTCGATTTTTATGGACCTCATAATAAGGTGTCCAAACTTGAGAGCAGTACTCAAGATTGCTCCTTACTAAAGTATTATAAAGAAGGATCTTAGTGCGTAAAAATTTAAACTGTCCAGTGTTCCGTAATAAAAATCCCATCATTCTCGAAGCCTTATTCGTAATTGTGTTAAAATGGGCATTAAAGTTAAGTTGACTATCCATTACTACTCCCAAATCTCGGATTGTGTCCACCCTCTGTAAAACCTTACCTCCAATTGCGTATTTAGTGATTATTTTATTCTTATTACGCGTAAAAGATACATGGTAACATTTACTCGGGTTCACCTTCATTTTATTTTGTAAACACCAACAGCTAAGTCTATCTAAGTCACTTTGTAGTAGAAGGCGATCAATATCATTTTTAATAGGTCTTATAATTTTGAGATCATCTGCATATAGGTAAGGATCTGAATTCAAACAGCAGCCAACTATATCATTAATAAAAACTAAAAACAGCAACGGCCCCAAATGTGATCCTTGTGGAACTCCAGTTGGGGCAGAAAAGTGCCTAGATTGCTCCCCATTTACGGATACATATAGTTTTCGGTTAGTTAGATAAGACTTGAACCAGGACAATAACGACCCACCAACTCCAGATTCCGACAATTTACTTAGTAAAATTCCATGGTCGACTCTGTCGAACGCCTTGCTAAAATCGGTGTACACAGCGTCGACTTGCACACGCTTATCTAAATGCTCTGTTAGCGTCTCAACAAAGGCGACCAAGTTAGAGCTGGTGGACCTAGACTGTATAAATCCATGCTGTTTTTCAGTAAACTGCTGGGCACAATGGGAATAAAGATAAGGGTACACTAATGCCTCGAAAATCTTCGGGATAACGGATATAATTGAAATAGGTCTGTAATTTTTTATGTTGGATTTTGAGCCATCTTTAAATACCGGAACTACTTTGGTTTCCTTCCAGTTAGATGGAAAAGTACCCGTTTCAATGGACCTGTTAAATATAAAAGTAAGGGGTAGAGCCAAGACCTCAGCACATCTTTGAACAAAAAGCGGCGGTAAATTATCGGCACCAGGACCTTTAGACAAATCAAGCGTTTTTATTTTACTTAAGGTTACATGTTCTTTAATAAATATGGTATTCAATGAATTTGTCGACACCGATTCATCTATATTAATGTTTTCATAATCAGATTTATTTACGTTAGAATCGTAAATGGAGTGGAAATTCTTTGCAAACAATTCGCAGATGCTTGAGCAATCACGCGCCTGATCGTTTCCAAGTTTCATATTTGTTGGTATTGCTGATTTATTATTCCTTTTATGTTTTATAAATGTCCAAAATGATTTAGGGTGTTTAGCTATATTATTTTCTAGGTTTTTACAATATTTATTATAACAGTTTAGTGTTTGATCGTAACATCGTTTTTTGATTAAATCAAGGCTAAGCATGTCCATTGGATTATGATATTTTTTGAAACGTCGCCGGATTTTAAACTTTTCCTTTAATATTCTTACTAGACTCTTCGAAAACCAGATCGGATATTTAGCTCCTTTAGGTTTGATCAATGGAACAAACTTTTTAATAGCAATTTGCAACGTCTCGTATAGCTTATGCACCATTTCATCAACATTCCGACAGGCCTCCATCATCCGTGGCCAGTCAAAATTTTGTAAGTATTCTGTTATATTATCATAATTTGCTTTATAAAAGTTAAATTTAGGTTGTGAACTTGGTGAAAGAGTACTTTCAAACTTCAGATCCAAAGACATTTCCAGCGGAGGATGAAAAGGGTCAACATTACTCAATGAATCGATACTCTGCTCAAGTAAAATTTTACTGGTTGAGAAAACAAGATCCAGTAACTTATTGTTACTGTTTTTAACATTATTGTATTGTTTGAGATCACCAAGAGCCATAAACTCGGTAAGGGTATAATTTAAGGAGCAAGAATTACTAACAGGTAACAATGAAGTGTCGGAGTGACTGGTGGTCCAATCAACAGAAGGTAAATTAAAATCACCTACTATTAAAGCATCGGTGAAATTTGCCAAATTCATAGACGCCTTGTCCACAAACTGCTCAAGATCAGCCAACTTTACGGGCGGTGGAAGGTACACACAACAAAGACAAATTTTAGACAGTACATTTTTAGATTTGTTTTCAATAACAATCCACAAGTCCTCCAATTGAGTCTCTAATTCATACACTCTGTAAGATGTTAATTTTTTGTGTATAGCTATCATTACGCCTCCACCAGTTTTTTTTGAAAATGGGGTTTCGACATTTCGTGCTCGCCTATAAACGTTATACCTATCATCAAACAGTTCACTGTCACTTATGTTATCTTGTAGCCACGTTTCCGTGATACAGATAACATCGAATTGATTAGCAGATACATTGCATAGGAAATTTATTGTTTTAGTGTTCAGACCTCTAGTATTCTGATAATAACAGGTTAAACTATCGAATTTGAAAACATTAGTTTTGACATCATGCATTGGAGATTTAATTTGACAAACTCACAAAGGAACTGCTACAGTTAAAAAAGAAGAACAGTGGCGAGCACCTGAGGCACTTGTTCCGGGCACCGAAGAACGACGGCGCGTAGCGAGAATGGTCCTAAATTTGGTACGCAACAGTGAACCATCAGCAAACATTATCTTGTACAAACTTAGATACCACCATCTCAGAATCGAAAAGGACAGCACGAAATGGTTTAGGCTTTTTTAGGGATATCTGCCCAAAAAGGTGCCAACGAGACCTAATTACTAAGCCTCCGCTGTCTGTTTGTCGGCCGGGTGTATCTCATAAACCCATAGGTAGACAGTTGAAATGTTCAAGATGTGTGTAATTTTATTACCGCCATATCAAAAAAATAATAAAATTATTGGGTATCCCATACAAAAAACAGTGAGTATTGCCGCTATAAGAACAAATAGGTAATAAAAATTAAATGGTGCCTCCATGCAAGAATGGTACGGAACCCGTCGTGGGCACGTCCAATTCGCACTTGGCTGGTAATTTTATAATTTACGATCAATACGATACGCGTTTGACGCGCTCGCAATGTCTTCCAAAAAACGCTACCAGGTGGTGAATAAACCATGAAAATGAAGGGTTTAAAAATAAAAAAATCTGATGTAAAAAATAAGAGGGTATAGCGGAAAACCACACTAACGGTAGTGGTTATTTTTATCTCACACACCACTCCGTTACCTCGCACAGCTCCAGTGGCTAAAGATCCTGACCGCTGCTCGCAAGGCCTTACATTATCGACGATTCGGAAAAGATATATCGACCTCTGAATTGCACAAGACAGTTAGTACTTTGGCTAATATTAAATGTAGGTCTGTCTAGTGTCTATGCCCCGTGTGGTTGCCGGGTTAGAATAGTGCCACTCCATGTTTTCCCGTGGATATCGTAAGAGGCGACTAATCATCAACAAGTTTTTAAAGTTGTAGTTCATTATTTTAGCTCTGCCTACCGCATTCTGGGATTGCAGGCGTGAAGGAATGTATGTATTTACTAATGTAGGTAACATTTTAAACCGGCTTTTTTAGGTCTCCGTTGTCGTCGTTTGTGTACGGCCCTGGGCTCTGGAGCCGCTGCAGGCTTGTGAATGAAGTGGAAGTGAAGATCGAACTATTTATTTCTCGGTTTGGCGTTGTTTTGTTCGCGAGGCAGCTAAACATGCTCCATTGTCTTTTTTGTTTCAGGTAATGTCGGCAATGGCCAACTTCGCGCTACCTCAAGCGTCTATCCCGGACTGGGCTCAAAGCATCACGGAGGAGCAATGGAAGGAAACCCTCAACGACAGGATAGAGAGGTTGCGGAGCAACAGGTAAAGCTACTTCCTTTAGTTTAAGATTTAATTCGAAATACTGTTTATACAATTGGTGTTTGATTAGTATACTTGTTGTATAATGATATGGTTATTACCACAGAACAGAAAAAACAGAAGTGTGAAGTGGGCGTGTCACGTGTGGCATAGTTATGCGGAGTTCCGCGCATCCTAGCTCACTTTGCCGCGATCGCTTGTGCGTGAAAGTTGTGCTAATAATATTTCAAAATAGGAAATAAATCCAGAAGCATGCCTTATTGTGCTATTTTGGAATGTAAAAACGATAGCCGCACCAAAAACATTTTCCATGGTGGCGTGTTGTTTTTATGATAGTGTGAGTATTGACGACAACAGGTCTGATACTAAGCGAAGCGCTCATGGCACTTCCACTGTTTTTTCTATTCCGTGGTTATTACAACATGTTTGTTCGTGTATGTAATGTACTTTGTTCACAAAAGCATTCGATTTGTAATTGTCGAATTTGAGCACATTTATTTGTAAAATAAGCAGGGCCTCTATTCTACTCGGTAAAACCATATTGCTTTTGACATGTTATCGTATTGTCAACGTTACGATAGATTTTATTTACTTGAGAGTAATAGTGGTCGAGTTAAGGATAATACGATAACGTGTAAAAGGCAATATGGTATATAACCCAATTCAGTAGAATAGAGGCCCGGGCTGCAGGATATTATCGATGGGTTTTTGTTTCTAATTTGATGTCTTGAATAATTTAATTAAATATTAGGTACCTATATTAATATATTTAAATACATTATAAAACAATGTACAAGATATTTCTGTAGTTTCATTATAAATCCAATTTATCGAAACAGAGGGCTTATTGTCAAACGCACTCGCAATCCCGATCGTTTTCATTTTGAAGGCTTGTCTGCATACAAAATGAAAACAATTGGTCCGCATTGAAGCCGGTTGTGTTGTGATTGCGAGTGCTTTAGACAATAAGCCCTCAGATCATATAAGTTACATATTCATTTACTGTTAAGAAATAACTGATATTTTCACAGATTTCGTAATGTTGTGCGCTCACTCAATGTTGATCATGATCATACTGCGACTATCACTTACATCATGAGATGACTGCAAGATTGTAATATTGACAAGTTCTGCATGCTTTAACAAAACTACACAGTGGGATTAAATATAACTGCACTGAACGTGACTAGTTTGGTTTTCTCGTTCCTGATGAACATGTAGAAGGGGGAGTTTGCGTAGAACTGCTCGGCCGAGCGCGCCAGCAGGCCGCTAGTGGCCGCGACCGCTTCTGTGCCGAATTCTGCAAAACACGTAAAAAAGGTCAATTTGAAGACAAATGTATTTTATTGTATTAAATCCACGAAGGAGCGCCTATTGACTTTGCACGGTTTCGAAGGTAAAATAGGATAGATAGCTGCAACCTCGAGGAATAAAAGAAATGCTTTTCCAGCAAACATGTCCGCAGTCATAATATAAAGTAAAATTGAACAGCTCTGGACCTACCTTAGTATTAGTGGCGTAATTGGGCTACGTATTAATTTTGAAGTGTTCCGTCGACGGTAAGTTCTAGACGTACAATTTAATTGAGAACCGGGGTAAGCAACTTTGTGGGGTCTAATACCTATAACCCTCGGGACAAGCAAACACATGCGGGTTGTGGTCGGCGCAGGCAGTCACCGCATTTGCACCGGGTCGCCGCCGCTGCGCTCACGTCTCACTTTGGAAGTCGTACCCCCGGTGCCGGCGCCGTCGACCAGCCGTCGCCAGGTTGAAGTCGCTTCGATTACCTACGTTACGTGTCAGCTTTGTTTGACGCCTGTTTAACGGGAAGCCGGTGTAGAGCTGATATATGTACCTTAGGGGCACTACAGTCCAAGTATGAAAGGCGGAATGTTATGTCTGTATTGTCCTTAAACCCTAAGTGCCTATTAACAACGTAATGAACTTCTTGCTTACCGTCTATAGATATCTTGACGTCATGCAGAACAGTATCCACGTGCACTTTAGGGTTGGGCAGCCTGTTAACTGCATCCTTGATTTCTTTTGCTCTGTCTTCGCTGCTTATTCTGGAAAGCAACTCTTCCTCTGTTGAATTTACTTCTTCGTGGACGTCAATCATAAGAGCGAAATTAGCGTCTTGCGGAGAGAACATCGCGTTTATACCCAAGGCTTTTAAACTGTCTTCCAGAGTGGTGGAACTTTTTATTTCCATTTTAGGGAATCTGATGACGGCTTTCCGATCGGCCATCCTTGCGATGAGGTGGTCGATTCTGGAGTAGTTGAGCCGGGCCATGAGCGCGGGTAGGCTCAAACGTTTAGGGAGTATTGGTTTCAAAACGTACATTGTGGTTGTGCTGTCGTTGTAAGGCAATGCTATCATGTGCAGATCTGAAAAAGCAGTTTGTAATTACATCTTACTTGTAAATAAGCTAGTCGCATCGCATGTTGGTCAGTAGGTAGTATTAGTATCTCTTTAAAATTTAATAAGTAATGGTTTATTACCATCTTCAACCGAAAATATGTACTTGAACTGGCCCATATTCAACATGAGATCCGCCATCACCTCCCCCGCAGGGCTTGTGAACACCGTTCTGTCAGGAGTAAAATATGGTTATTACTTATCAGCTGGCAACTAATATTACCAGCAATCTACTTTAATAAACCACTATGATTGCCATAATATATTTTATGGCAATCACAATGGCTCATTAAAGTAGAAGAGTAGGTACTTAAATACATAGAAAATATCCAATACTCGCGCGCTCATCACACAAATATCTGCCCTTACGGCGATTTGAGCTCCGAAGCCAGGGTCACTAGGTACCAACTAGGCTAACGTCTCGTCTGTGTTTATTGTAATTATAGTCACGGAGAAGCGTCTGTAGGGTGGCCCATGGTAAGCTTTGAGTTTTGGCTTCCCATAAATCGTGTATCGCTTCTTTACAACAGTTTCCTAGAGAATTCTCACTTTGCCGTGTGGGTCGGCAGGAACGAGCGCTCCCATTGCCCCTGGAAGTATAGGGCGGTGAGCAGCACCGCCTTGGTTTGCAGCGGGAGGGGCTCCTTCAGGAACTCGTCTATTATTCCGTTTGTGTGGTTTTTTATCCACCTGGGGAATGGAACTCACTTTTACAAAACTGCAAAATTACGTAGGCAAACTTGAGAGTAAATTTTGCCTTTGCGTAAAAACTGTAAATTTTAATACCATTTCCAAGATACCTAGTTTTTTCTGTTTTCAAAATTATTAATCAGCAGGACATCAAAGGATTGGAGCACATATTGCAAGTTACGAGTATTATACTATACATATGTATTGCATAATGGTAGGTATTAATGGTTTAGACTTTACTGGTTTTGAGTTAAAACATTAATAAGTAGAGTAACTTACTCATTGATGTTGTTTTTCGCCTGCTCAGTGTTACTGAAGCTCGTCACGAGTGCGTCGCCTCTGTACACCCTCCTCAGGTACTGCGTGTACATCTCGCGGACGTGCGTGTGCGCATCGACGAAGATGGCGTCCGCATAGAGCGTCCGGCTCGAGTTGGTGCTGAGGAGGCTCAACAGCTCTCCCAGCCGCTCATGGTTCTCTCGGTTCGTTATGATATCTAGATGAAATCAAAAGGACCTATAGATATTCGTTTTTGCAGTCATCAAAAATTTGTTATACGTACTAATAATTTATTTACCTACTCGTAGCTCGTGGCTAAATAAATAGTGTAGAAAGCGTCCCATAAAATGGCTTAAAACACAAAAGTAGAAACTGCGCTTAGCATAGGATGAGAAAGGCACTGGTGATTAGGAAAATCCTCAACGATTAACTTCCCTGCATCTTAGATAGCAACATTTTGTAAAGGGTAAATGATCATTAAAAAACAAAAGGCTGCCTTTCCCTTTTTTGAAGTCTGTTAAAAAGGGGGCATTAACTCGTTTATCCGTAAATCGTTAATTAACGAAGTTCGAATATTCGAGAATCGTTAATTTCAAGTAACGTATTGACTTTTACGTTAAATTCAAAAATTGTTAACGGACTCATTAACTTTCGTTAACTTTCCATAGTCCCGTTAATCGTTAATGAAGTAGGTATCATCAAGCAGGCAATTAGTAATTTGCCAAAAGGAGACCGCGCGGATCGCTTGCTCGCTCTCAACAATAATAATTAATTAATAAGAGTAATAACAAATTCTAATGATACACCCTTATTTTAATTACTTTTTACGTCTTGCCTAAATGCTATAGTCGGGTTTCCGTAGTAAGTTCCGAGCTGAGTACAATTTTTTTTTTTTAATGTATGAAATGAATGTAGTGTTCCTTGTTACTAAAATCGATGACATGGATCCTCAGAACAGATCTTCGTATGTCCTATAGTTTCAGATTTTCCCATACTGACCGATTTAAATGTTACATCCTTTATAGAAAACATCCATGATTCAGGCAGGAAAAAATATTCGCGCCCATCACACAAATATCTGCCCTTACCGGGATTTGAACCCAGGACCGCTAGCTTCGTAGGCAGGGTAGTTAATAAGGAACGTTTTAGTAGCTCTTACACGTCAAAGGCGATATGGTTTTTGTTTTTACCCAGTAGAATAAGAGGCCCAGGGCCTCTATTCAACACGGTAAAAACAATATGGTTTTTGACCTGTTATCGTATTGTTATCGTTTTGATAGCTCTTATTTACTTGACAGTAATGGCGGCCGAGTTAAACACAATACCATAACAGATCAGATACGATTCCGATTTAACCACCTAGAATGGAGGCGCTGTATTAGATGCATCACGCAGGTATCATTATCAAATTATACGCTATTCCAAGGAAACCGGTTATTTTTTTAACGTTGTTTTTAATTTAATTTGAATAGATACAATTGAACTAGCGTAAACTCTCTTATCATATTCAGACAGCGGAAACACACACAAAGCTTTTTGCGTCCTTGAGCGCTAACGTGATTACCCATTAAACAACAGAAGTTAACTGACAAAAACGTTCATGGCGTTCAAACTTCCGTTTACTAACAAGTTAAATTGGGAAATAAAGTGAGAACAACACTTTTTGTTTGCGTTTTCTTATGAGCAGTGATGTGTCAATTGTGACTTAATCGTGCAATAAGAATCAGAGCTGGGTAATTACGTTTTGTACCTACTTGTTGGAACATGTATCTATGGACGGCAATCGCAACTGACCATGCACTCACTATACTTACCTAGTTCTACACAATAACACCGCGGCATCAAAACATAACGATCCTGTATAATTAAGCCGACGTTTTAATTTGACATATGTACCCTTGCTCAGGGCTACTCTGTTTTAGCCCATCTTGCTTCTATATCGTAATCATATTGTTTCTCAGGTGCAAGTGCCAAATTTCAAGTCGATATCTTCTGTAGATGCTAAGAAAAACATGACAGACATACAGACACCAATATCACTATCAGGGTCTATTTTTCACCATTTCGAAACTTTAGTAAAAGTAGCCTTTAGTAAAAGTCAGAGATAACGTAGCTTGCTAATAGTAAGTAAATATATTTTCAACTCGTTTCAGTACTTTCAGGTATTGCCCCTAACATACACACAAGCAAAAGGACTTAAGTATATGAGTATAAATCACATTTTTATGTTTTTTTCGCGTTGGAAAAACCTTATTACCTTGGGAAAATCCGAGTGCGGTTGCCAGCTCGTCGTACGTCCTTCCCGCACTTCCTAGCAGTGTCATCGCGAGCAGGCCTATAAACAAATAACACGGTTTCATTTAAGTACTAGAAATTCAAAAATAACTTAATAATTACGGCTAAAAACTAAGTTAATCATATTAGTTTTATAGTGAATTTGTGAATCATCATGCGGCGTAATTCAGGAAAACCTAATAGGAACATCACACGTTTGTCATTACTTTAAGGAAATAGTAACCCTAGATACGGAAGATTTATACGTAGAAGTAGTATAGTATAGAAGATTTAAACTTATGTGTGAAATCGTCACTACTCGTAATGAACGACTGGGTCGTCATTTTACTGACTCTGTCTTAGCGGCCGTTAGAACGACCCCCGGGGTTCCTCTTTCACTCGCTCTCATCTCAAGCGATCACAGCTTTAGCGCTTTATGGTATTAACATTTTGGGAAAAACAAAAACTGACAGAAGGCCCAGCCACACCGCTTGCATTGCACGTGTGCGTTCGCTTTCCACTGCGTTGTATAGTATGAATTCTCATTACGACATGTCACTATACAACGCAGTGGAAAGCGAACGCGCACGTGCACGTCACGCAAGCGGTGTGGCTGGGCCGTAAACGTAGGTCAGTCAGTAGATAAGCGTATCCCGCTCGAAATAAACATACCTACATATATTATGGTGTATTCCAGTTAACTTCCTTGACCGAACTTACCTTCCTGTAGGCGGGACTTTTGACGTTTATTTTATATAAGTACATACTCTATGACCCTGTCCTACCTACCGCGTTATCGTGGTACCTTATTCTAAAATCTTACCCGCGATTCCTGTCGGTGATAATACTATGTTATTGTTAGCGTCGTGCTTCATCAGTTCCATCGTCAACTTGAATCCTAACTCGTTAACTGCGGTCGCCAAAGGTTCGCGGTCGCCAGCAGTTGAACTAGAAGGCAAAAGGATTGTTTTCAAACATTGAGCTTGGTGACCTAAGAATACGAGCCACAGTGATTTTCTAAAAATAATAACTTACCTACTTATTATGACACGCTTTTGTCTTGTATGATTCACTGACATGGATAGTCGTACTTAAATACGGTAAAACTTAAAATTAACAGCTGAATTAACTTGCCGATATTGTCATGTATTTTACTAAGTTATATTCCTATAAAAACACCGTAGGCGAATAATGTAAACAACCTATAAGTAAGGGGAAGTAAGGGAAGTATACTGCAGGGAAATAATCAGAAGAAAAAAGTCATTATAAAATAATACCTTGACTCGGTTGTGGTCTCGTTGCTCTGGCCAGAAATAGCGACGCTCAGAAACGTCAGAAGAAGGATGATACGCGCTCCCCAGTCCATTTCTGTGCCCAATGAAACAGAAAAAAATACATTTTGGTTTGCTCTTGTTTTTTCTGGTTGGACCTTTTAACGAGTCCCGTAATAGCTGTGGGGTCCAATTCTCGTGACTTCGAGATGATTTTTCATGCGAGATGAACTGTCAACTGCATACATTTTTTCGACATATCTCACATGAAAAATCATCTCGAAGTCAAGAGAATTGGGTCCGTGGTCATGTGGTTTCTATCGTATATGAATAATTCAGCCGGCAATGCGTTCAGTCGCACTAGACCAGTTTTATTATATTAGGGTTTAATCGTTATAATTTATTTATTTACGGATCCATGGAAAACCAATTGCTTTACAACTGCTGGTGCTGCAGCTGCTGCTTTATAGACTTAAGATTAACAACACATATAGGTAGCCAATTACAGGTTCTCACATTTAGCAATTAAGTATATTGAAAAAGAATGAGCCTCACTTACAAAGATTATACAGTGCAAATATGTTACAAGTAACTACAGGTCCCCAAATATCTACTGTAAACTATAACCATGCTAACCAGCACCTCAACCCCACACCCGAAAGATCTACTTTGCATTAATAAATGCACTGCCGATTATTGTCACAAATAGCATTAATGAAAGCAATTTACAGATAATGCTTAAACAACACTTTATGACAGCAATGCGTTCATAATTTAATTTAATTTAATCTAATAATTTAATTTAAGTATAGTTTTAATTTATTTATCTGTAATTTTATTATGGGTAAACATTTTTGAAGCACGCTGTATCTTACCGAGTCTTTACTGCAACCACCCCTTTAATGTTCGCCTCGAGTTTAAAGTTATATGTTTTTGTTGATCTACCTGTCAATTAGCATTGTTATTTTGTTACCTATTACTTATTATTTTAGCACCTAAGTGTAGATTTATTACGATAAACTTATATAAATAGTGAGTCGTTATTCTCAGCGATGTACCGCGTTAGCGCACAGGAAAACCTAAGCTGGTTTTTGTTGCGCTTCTCAACTGGGTGATTCTACAGGCGTTTCAACCGCAGTCAGTCCGCTGACCTAAATATTTAAGAAATAGGCGATAATATATTTAAAATTCGATCAATTGTGGCAAGTATTACGATAACAGTATAGCTCTGTGTGAATGTTAGCTGCTTGGTGTAGCTCATTCTTTCAATATTTATGACAGCGGACTGACGGCGGTTGAAACGCCTGTAGAATCACCCAACTGTAAAATGTATTATGTTTCTTTTGTTAATAATAAATAAATAAATAAATAAATAAATTAGGATTGTTTACAAAATATTGAACTAAGTAAGTAATTTGTTTTTAATCGTATTGATATTACTTGCAAATATGTCGAAGTCTAACGCATTATTCGTTAACACTTTATTCAAACTCCTACTAAAAACATTTTTTCCTATAATTAGTTGAAGCTCGGGAAACAGAAATAGGACTATAACTCCGCACAAGAAGTTAGAAGTTTTATGAAATTAAAAGTGAAGTTGCAAGCAATAATTTGATAAGTGAAGCCAAAAATTCGAAAGCGATAGACATTTCTGGAGGACCTTACCTACCTTACCTTTTAGTATGAGGCAAGTAATTTAGTACCTAGCTAATATTTGATACCTAGTAGTAGCTCTTAAAGCTCACCATATCACAGAAAATATTTATTTCCTGGTTTTAGGAAACAGATTTTCGGGCCGACCTGCTTTTGCCCGGCACTCTCAATTAGAAAATATTCTTGACTTGACAAACATAAAAACCTGAGACAAAAATTTATTCGTTCAACGAATTAGTCTTCAAGTCATGCGCGGCGTTTCAACCATTGCATTGTAAGGACGAGTTGACACGCCCCGCCCGAGAGGCCCGCGAAGTGCGCCGGTAAATATGGAAATATTTGAAATATTAACTGGAGAGTGTAGGTATAACGGGCCCGTTTTTTAGGGTTCCGTACCAAACACTGAAAAACGAAACCCTTTTAGTTAGGATGACTTAATTTTCCGTTTGTTCGTCTATCTAGTATACCTACATCTGAACGGCTAGCACAAGTTGCCCGCGACCTGTTTATCGCTCGGATCTCCCTTTCTATTTAGTCAGTAACGTTAGAGACGCGCTGAGCGACAAGCGAGAAAATACAACTTGTGCTACCCGTGCTGCACATATGTCAAGGCAAGTTCTGTAAAATGGCTCTGAAAATCAAAAAAGTGTTTCTTTCATTTTTCATTTCATTCACATCGCTTATTTTTTTATTTAAGTATATTAATTGTTTTTTTATTATATAAAAATACTCGAGCGAGGGGCATCAAAATCCTATGACTAGATTGTGAGAAAAAAAAAGCTTTTGTTAAATATCTGTAGATTTCGGTTCCGTAGCAGGACAAACTGACAACAAAGCCCCTGCCTTACTTGGGGTAGACTAACTACGCCACTACGCCGAAAAAGACCTGGAGTTTTTATCTCTAGCCTGCCAGCTTTCAACTTAACTGCTTAGCTTTGAGCTGTAAACTGTTCCTGATTAAAATTAGAAGCAAATTTGAAGACCAAGGTAGCGTGCGGACAGGCTACGGTAATTGGAGAATAAGGTTTTGAAGAATAAAATAAGTATGTTAATTAAATAACAGAGCTAATATCTTTGAATACCTTTACATAAAAAGCAATCTATATAACAAAAATTTAAGCAGTTATTTTCCAACCATGTTTAGGGATAAATATTGGGCCGCACATGCAAAAACTGGCTATTCTGAGAATGTCCGTTAAACAACTTGTATTTTAATTCGTTGAGGAGGACGACGAAACTGCATACCTTTAAGCTTAAGTAATTATAGGCATAAAGTCTTATGGCGTATGGCATAATCCAGTTTCGCAATTTTGGCATAAACCAACAATCACTAGGCAGAAACCAGAAACTCCGTCGGCGGGATAATTTTTGTGTTGTTGATGGTCCAAATCGTCGCAATAATCATTTTTGGCTTAAAACTATTAAGCAGAAAAATATAACAGCATCAACATACTACCTATTCAACATAAAAGTATCCAATTTTCTTAAAAAAATCTCCCGCTGTAATGATTGGATTTTGCACACCCTCAGCACTCAACTGGGTACGATCCGAGTCGAAAAACGGGCCAGCAAAATAAACAGGCACGCTTGTATTATTTTTCCTAATTTAAGGAAGCAGAATATTGTACCTAAAGAGTTAAAAAAGGTTTGTAGAAGGTGACCTCAGGGGTCCATTTCACGAAGCTACAAGTTACAAATTAAAAGTGGAAGTCTCTTTCTAACTCCTTTTGGTAGAGAGTGAGTTCCGCTTGTAATTTGTAACTTGTAGCTTCGTGAAACGGGCCACTGTTGGCCCTTTTACACGATGGCCAATCTTGGGTCAACGTAAGACTCATTTCTTTTATAAAAAAGAGCGAGCAACATATTGATGTATCTCACTCTTACGCATTACTCTGTCCCTACGCTGGCCCAGGATGGGCTATCGTGTAGAATGGCCATGAAATTACTAATCAGACTGAATTATTTTACTGATACAGAGCTACCTACACATACAGGAAAATTACACAGTTTCCAATTCTTCCGGGAACAAATACGCGAACGGAGTCGCGCAATAAATAAAAGACCTAATCAGCATTATACAAAATATGACCTAGAACGCACGTTTATGCAATTTGACATTCAGATGCAGTGTTATGCGATGCGGGTATTGCAGCATTTAATACAACGTTAAGGTCGACGGCAAAAAATCTCAATTCACTATTTAAAAAAAGGAAAAAAAAATGCGGTAAAAATCATCCAGTGTTTAGTTTTAACGGTTCCGCGCTACAAATTACACAGTTATATTTACCTTAACTAATCAATAAGTTAAAACTATTTTGCATACATGTAACAAAACCTTGTTCAGTATGTGGTGGACTATCTTTATCGTAGATACAATTAATTAAGTAAATACTTACTTAAATACTGCTTTATTAAACTGGAATCGTATCTAAACACGGAACACTAAAATGCCGAATTAAGCGCACCGCACGGCGACGACACGAGCACTCACGGCAAAGCGCACGAACAACTGAAGCGAGTTGAATAGAGCAGATGTAACACAAAAACAGAGTTACAAAGGCTTTGAGCCTTTGAACCTAATAGCTGATTTACATTGGGTCAGCAAAAGCATACCAGTAGAAGTACATTGCGTGGTTACAATAGCTCTCGCCTCAAACTTCTACTGGCATGCTTTTGCTGACCCAATGTAAATCAGCCATAATTTCAGGATTTAGGCGCGTCACACATGGAGCTATAAATAATATATATTAATATGCATTATAGCAATGCATCTTAGGGTCTCCCCAGACCTAACAACGCCAGCATAGTATAAACAGAATACTGTGACGCGTGCCTGCGGGAACCAAAACCTGAAAATAACTATGTCAATGGAGCTGTACTGTAGCAGAAACCTATAGGTACCTACATCCTCTCTGTAGTAAGATTTAAAAAAAAGTTATTTGAAAAAATAATGCAGTATTAAAACAAAAACTTACCCGAGCCATGAGAGCCATGGATGCTAAAATCTTATACAGCCACTCTCTACGGTGTGTTACTTTTTAACCGACTTCAAAAAAGGAGGAGGTTCTCAATTCGAATGTATTTTTTTTTTTTTTTTTAATGTTTGTTACCTCAGAACTTTCGACTGGGTGAACCGATTTTGATCATTCTTTTTTTATTTGAAAGCTGGTGCTTCCCATTTGGTCCCATTTTTTTCAAAATGAAGATTTGATGATGGAGTCCATGAGGAATCGACGGAACTCTTCAAAATTTATAGGCACACCTATAGCGATTTTGGTATTTTTCATTGTAACTCGTGTATTTGCTCTTGGAAAGCACTATTTGGTAAAGTGGAACTGATGATGAAAACCACAGATGGCCACCGGAACTCCTAAACGGTATATATTTCAAGGGTGGCGACAAGATATTTCGATTAAGATAGTTGAGCGACTATGACGAAGCATATGTACGTTTAGATATATGACTATGACTTTCCCACGGCGTTGCTTGCGGCGAGATTGAATTTCAATGTTCTATACTTTCTTATTAAATCTTATTAGGTAATTAAAGTGGGACTACATAACAGCATAATTATGACCACTAAAAAGTATAAAATAAAATAAAAGTTTAAAAAAACAAAAAAACCGCCTTCAAAAAGCAAAAAATAACTTCATTTAAAATGGTCGGTAATAGGTCAGTCCAACTGAAGTCGGCGTCCTACAATATTTTAACCAAAAGCAGACTTCAGTTGGACTGACCTATTACCGACCATTTTAAATGAAGTTATTTTTTGCTTTTTGAAGGCGGTTTTTTTGTTTTTTTAAACTTTTAAAAGTTGTTGTTTGTTTTTTAAGATCATCAAGACAAATTCGCTACTAGGTTAAAAAGTAATGGGTCTATAATTAGACGAATTCGAAACTCGTCTTAAATTTTATAAACCGTTAAGTATACGACGACGACGCGCTGGCCTAGTTGGTAGTGAGCGGTCCTGAGTTCAAATCCCGGTAAGGGCAGATATTTGTGTGATGAGCGCGAATATTTGTTTCCGAGTCATGGATATTTTCTATGTATTTAAGTATTATATTTCTCTGTTTAAGTAATTATATCCTTGTCCATAGTACAAGCCTAGAGCTTAGTTTGGGACTAGGATGGGACTAGGTCAATTGGTGTGACATTGTCCCCTGATATTTATTTATTTATACCCAACTCTCAAAAGAGGTTTGTTATCTTTGATTGATAGGCCACTAAGGGCCTGTTGTTTGGTCAGTAGTTAAAATAATTGTTAAAAAATCATAACGAATGGTTAAATCTCAAGGAAATGTGTCAAATTTTGGATTCTTTTTTCGAATTTTAACAATTAGTCGAGTAACTACTGGGGCCCGTTTCTCGTAAAGTATTAGTCTAATAATATTAGTGTTTTGTCTCATTTTTTAGTTTAATTTACGAGACAAAACACTAATATTATTAGACTAATACGCTTTGAGAAACGGGCCCCTGATCAAACAACAGGGCATTATACATTATTAGGACGAGCTGCTATTTAGACCACACCCATTTAAGACGAGTTGCTTTATAGGCGACTAGGACGAAATGCATTTAAGATGAGTTGATAATGTGACTGTAGACAGACAAAATAATTTTGTAACGAATTACTTTTTTAACCTACTTATTAGTTACAAATTCGTCCAAATGATTTTAAGACCAGTTGATGTCGTAGACCAGCTGCGTTTACGGCCATTCTGATACTAACTCGCTGCTCCGCCGGTAAGCTAGAGCGCCTTAATTAATATCTGGGTCTTTCCCAATTGGCCAGTCAGCCCTAGTTAGTTTTGCAGCAGGCCCGGAGGGGCAAACCACCCAGAAATAGTTCTGTCGACGCTGTCCAAGATAAAAAATGCTAAGATATCTTAGCATTTTTAATCTTAGATTAGATGTTTTTACTTTCATTGTACAGTCAACAGTTCCTTGTCACTTTAACGTCGTGTTTGAAATGTTATACAAAATTGTGAAACGATTGAAAGCGACAAGGTACAGATATGATCACTTATTTATGCTGTACTCTTTTCTATATCTTTTCCAGCTGTTAAATAAATCTGGCCAACGGGAAAAAAGTCCCGTCTGGCCATAATCTAGCCAATGGGAAAGACTGAAAAATATATCTCGTGTGGAATAGGTGCTTTTCATTCCTTGGTTAACGATCTATTGCAGCAAGCGAGTTTAGGAATTTAAATAAAACAAATTAATTATCAATGTTTTATAAATATTCGTAAATATAGGTCAAATGTGGTACAATTAAAATCAGAGGAAATATATTTTATCGATTTCATATCAAAACGGAAACATCCATGCATTATTTTCTACACTTTATCATTATCTTAATTATATGAAATATAAAAAACGCCTTGCAATATGTGCCTTCTATAGGAACATGAGCTTATTAGTGGCATGGTTTGGGACAGATTTAAGTAGCACTAAAATCGGTACCCTCGCAAGTCCTCCCAGCCACTAACACTAAAATTTGAAATCTAAACTAGACAAATGACATTGAAAATATACTACTAAGTATCAATAAATGCATTTTTGATGATACAAGATTAATGTTCTTGAGAACCACTGTCGAAGATTAAATCTAACTGGTACTATTTCCTTACCTAAAGTATGTCTGAAATCAACAATTCTGTGATCGAATGACCCCAGAGTTAACCCTAACGTAACCAAACTCCTAGCTTACACGGATCAGATTCGTCCACATAAGACTAATTTACACACAATCAATTAGAATACGATAGAGTGTAGAAAATTGAACTATTCACAATTATTAGTCGTAAAACCAATAAAACAGGGCACAATCAAAATTTTCACACATTAATTTTAGTGGTCAACACTAACTTTGCTTATTTCACTTATTTGAAGAACATGAGCTTAAACCTATGTGCCTACCCTAGACTAGACATTAGTATCATAAATGAGGGCCGTGTAAAAGTTGTGTATCGGATATTGGCTGAAATATACGGGGTTATGATACAATAATATGTTTCGTACATAACGCCTTAGCATAAGGATTTTGTTAACTACCAAATTACTATCAGTCTTCACATAACCACTTGTCTTATAAAATAAAATATCTGAATGCTCCAATCACATGACATTACGAAAACATATTCAGTTGAAAGTGGCTTATGTTTTATTGGTTTCAGATCAGTGACAAAACAAGAATGAGTGAATATACAGACAAATATCATTTACAAACTAATTAATAAGAAATAACCATTTTAATACTTTAAGACATAAATAATAACACATTTAAACAATTTAACTTGTTTTCTTTGACTTAAAATCTCTTACTACTATTTTGACTACACTAATAGTATAACCAAGTCCGTTATGTTACAAGTTATATTTTATCCTATACTGACATGTAAAGGCGGTAGGCAGACAATTCTTAACACTACAGACTCAGGAACAGAGCGCGAATATTATATATCCTGGTCTCGGGGCGTGACCCCGAGCATTATCTACTTCCGACTGTAAGCGACCACTGGGGAAATTACTTTGCGCTCCTGAACAAAGCTACTGGGAAATGTTACTTTTTAAGACATTATCAAGCAGAACTTATTTACAAACAAGATTACACTTCACAGTTGACAAGGTGCTAAGATTCATGTCAATATGGGACACATTTTGCTAACGTGATGCTCATGCATGTAGTGCACAGGGTCAACCTGATAGTGGTTAAGAGATCTTTATAAAACGTATACCCATCAAGAGTACCGCACATCTACCTCTGTCGCTCACCGACTCCGTCCATCGCAGATCTCTACAACACTAACAGGTTCGTCGCGTTTAATAAAACTACATAAACGGAACACATTCACACCACACCTCTCACAACATTCCGGTGGCACAAAATACAGAACTTAATAATGAACGAGTGATCAGTCTTAACAAACGACCCTGCATTAGGATCACGGCTCTGTGTGAGAAAACGTTGACGTCGATCCACTCTGTTGCTGAGTCGAACTAAAACAAAATACATCCTAAAAAAACCTTACAAGGGAAAGTATTAACAGAAAGCACAGCAGGTTACGTCTTGAACAAAATGCCAGCACACTGAAGCAAACCATAAAATAGTTCTACTACGATTATTACCTACGCATGGGTCGCTTTAACGCTCATGCAACACTACAGCTTACAAGTACAAAGAGTAACAGAACGTACTACAAATTTTCAATTTATTCATGATTAGATTATTAATCGGTGATGTCCCTGCTAGTCGCCTAGTTTCAGATTTTAACAAGAAATCCTTAAACTCATTACTTTATAGTGAGTTCAGTTATATTTTTGACTATAGAAAGAATCTCGCCTTTCTTTGATTATTGACTACCTACCTATATTTCAGCTATAAACGTAGCAATGACGCTTGAACGGACACTGTCTAAGTTTAGTCAGCGCAGTTCCTCAGAAGGGTTGCTCTCTAGCACATAGCACTGAAGCCGACTTGCCGCAGCCGCTGACGCCAAGTGCGTTTTAGCGATAAACTAAGTAGGCGATTGGCCGATTGCTTTACACGATTGCCAATGTTTTGATTTATAATTTATAATGACATTGCATTACAGAATTATACTAATAATTTAATACAATACAATACATAATAGTCAATTCTCCAATCTGTGCTTATTATATGCAGATTGATCCTTAGATAAAAGTGGATTTTACTAGATGGAATGCTCTAATTTCGGTTTCTATCAATACTTTCTAATATTTTTTCTATAGATAACTACAGTCATCAGTAATAAATAAAAGCTACAATAATATCAAGGGCAAACATACAGAGTACTAATACATGGTAAAAGCACAGAAAAATGTGACACTGGAATATCCAACATAGAATAAGTTCTCTCAGTTGATGACTGTAACTCGACTCGGTAATAATAAGTCAATCGGTACATCAGATTTAAGAAAACACGTATTATATTATACATATAAAATAGTAATTTATCTTAATCAGATGGGATTGATAATATTATTATAAAATGCAGCAAGTAAGAGCCGCCCTTAGCTACACAGAGAGACAAATGTGATATATTATTTATAATTGGTAATCTTATCAAGCTAGAAATGCTTTTATACTATAAGGACTGCCAAGTATTGCCAAATCACTTCAAAAAACCTCTCTGTTACACATCATTGTTTTTTAATGTTATTGCTCAATCGGTTCTAATATGTTAGGTAGTCAATTTTAAATTATCACAAAGCCTATATTAACCAAGCCATTAACCTTTACCATTCCTCTCATCACCTTTCCAGTGGTGGCAATCAACACCTGCTAAATCCTTACTCGAATCAGTCAATCCTCGATCCATCGTCATTACATTAAGCCAGAGTAACAAAGTAACATTAAATTTAGCTTTAAGATAATTACATTTGAGACTAAACTAAGCACAGCGCCGAGAACGCGGTCGGCTCTCACCTAACATTAATCGATCTGACTCTGACGCGTAAAAAATCAAAGACGCAGACTTATCAATTCGTCACTTTGGAAAAGACATTTAAATAACTAAAACTTTAAAACTACATTCGAGGAGGGTCACGGACGCTCAAAGAGCGAAAGCGAAATTACGGGCCGACCGGCAGATTCGCGGGCCGCGCGATCACGAATGCTTCACGACGATGACGCCCGGGCGCGGCGCGGGCGCGGGCGCCGGCGCCGGCTGCGGGCGCGTGGTCAGCGCCAGCGGCGCGTCGGGCGCCTCCTCGCCGAACAGGTGGTCGCCCTCCAGGTGCCGGATGGCCTCCACGATGGTCTCCAGGTTCTGCCGCGACGTGCTGGCCAGGTACAGGCGCGCCGGCGTGTCGGGCGCGTCCAGCACCTCCACCTCGACGCGCGGCTCGGCCTTGATGGCCGCCTCCAGCAGCGGCGCGGCGGGCGCGGGCGCGGGCGCCGGCGAGGGCGCGGCGGGCGCGGGCGGCGCCGCGGGCTCGTCGGCCTCCAGCTTGCAGTCGCCGGGCTCGGCCGGGGACGGGGCGGCCCCGGCGCGCTCCGGGTACGGCTGCGTCTCCACGGCGTGCAGGCGCTCTTCGAGCAGACGCCGCAGTCGCCGCTCCCGCTCCAGCTGGACGCGGAGTTCTCCGCTCTCGGATTCTTTCTTTTGAGCCGCGCTCGTGACGTTTATGACGGCGACCGGCTCGGGCGACCGCGATTTAATTATGCTGTCGTCCGTGGAATCGGGAATTATGGTTGTAGGTACGAGGGAGATCATTTCGCTTTTCCGTTTCTTCAATGGTATTTCACCTCCTTCGTGTTGGTTCAGAAGTCTCTTTAACTGACAATTTTGCGAGAGTAGCCTGGTTTTTTCTTGCTCGAGGGAGTAAATATATTCCGCGGTCTGTTGTAATATAGCAGCCTGAAATAAAAAGAAAGCATATTTTTAATCATTTTTTATTTATTTCGTTCTTACTCCATTTTTTTGTACAGGAATATGTTAAACAGTCAATCAAAACTGCTATTTGAGGTTTGACGTATGAGTGTTCGGCTTCTATTGACTGATGAACCATATCACACATGTCATGTGGTTTCATTGTTTACATTTATTCAAGTACCTGTACAATTCGATAATAGAATATGGGAAAAAATAAATGAAATCATCTATTACTGACACGTAAAGCAGCCATGTACAATTTACTGAAATATTTTTAATTTTAAACGTAGCATTAATGGAATCTGTTAATGCTAATTGTAATTAAAATACTATGATTTAATAAAGAATGATATTAATGATAGATAATTAATAATGAATTATTAGTACATACCTTACTCAATTTTTCACCTTCATGGCGAGGTAAAAGGGTTCGCAATGCTTGGAAACCTGCATTGATACTCTGCATGCGTCTTCGTTCATTGCTATTAGCAATTTCCCGTCGAATCCTTTTCTCTGCCTCCATAGTCCTACCGCCCGATGAAGAATGTTTTTCACTTCTGAAATTTTATGATAATGTCAATTCATTACAGTTAGCAAAAGCGAGGCTTTTGTGACAGAGGGCTTAATTCTATTCAAGGGAATTCAACATACTATTTTTGCATCTTTTTATAGTATTTTAAGTACCTTAATTTCTGTAAATGGAATCATATATAGTGCCCCGCTTGACCTTTATATTTTTATTGAGAAAACTCATTTGTAGATAGCTCTAAGCCAGCCAGGTTTTTGTTTCTATTTTAGAAGAGACTAGGGGAGAGACACTATTCTATAAAATTGAATTCATCAATAACTATGGATGTCCTCATCAGAACAACCACCAATCAGTGCTAATGTTTTGCATCACGCACAATGCTAGTTTAAGTAAAACACATGTCATGGTGATGTGGATTAATAAGAATGAAGCTCACAGAAACAATATTTTTACGATTATGAAATGCCAGGAAGACAAAATCTTGGAGACTGGAATTAACTGTCAAAACATGGAAAAGACAGGCCCGGGGGAAGATAGTTTGTATGTTTGAGGCGAGATTATGCTATAACAAAACCAGAAATATTTAAGATATACGGATGACTGCCCATACACACACCAAAAATGAGTAAGGATCAAAAATATCTCTATATTATTTTGATTTTGCACACAAATATGCTATAACAAAACCAGAAATATTTAAGATATAAGGATGACTGCCCATACACACACCAAAAATGAGTAAGGATCAAAAATATCTCTATATTATTTTGATTTTGCACACAAATATTAAAATGTCTCGTTTAGATATTTATTGAGGAATTATAAATCAATATTGATTCATATTTTATTCTGTCAGTGAGGGACTTTGTAATTAAATAACAGACTGAATAATTGTTAGTATTTGCATATTTAATAAGCAAGTATGTACAAGAATAGAATTTATATTTTTGAGAAAAATGGGGGACATTAATAAAATGCTATTTCCCTTTCCGAATGTGTAAGGCGCTACATGGTCCTTGGCCTGAATGCAAATTATATTAACAAAGTTTGTATTTTAACCCTGACAAAAAAAGATGGGTGGATTATATGATTAAAATGTGTATCTATGTAAAGAGGTTCTTATCTATTTAAAAAATATTATAGTTTTATTACGATACTTGATACAAAGTAAATGTAATTTATATATTTTGGTTTAGGCTACTGATTTACAAGCCCTCTTGAGTATAGTGGGATTGATGTTGCCTTTGCAATTTGCTAAGATTACTGAAATAATGAACAATATTAGTGTAAGTAATTTAAAATTAATATGTCAAACAACCTTGAGAAAAATGAGAAAAGTATTTAATAATTATGCACAATTTAACATGACACATGGTGGTAGGTAACATATATATAACATGTAGAAAAGTTATATTATAGCAGACAAGCTTTCAAGAAATGCTAAAAGGTATAATTATGACATTACTCTGTGTGGGCACCAAACAGTCATTACAACCTAAAAACATATAAATAACATGAATAAAGGCTAACCAGTTTGTCAACAAACAAACAAACATTTTGTAGTTCATGATTTTTCTTTAAATAAGATAAAGCATCTTTCGATTTCATACAAAAACATGAATGACTTTACAGTTAAATCGTACATGTGTTTGATAGTACGTTGTTAGTGCAGTCGTTGGTAGGGGCATACTACGCCTATTTTACCAACCAAACATGGCGGACCAACAGCTGACTACGACCGGCGCGGCGCGGACGGGTGGCGTCATATGGTAGTATAGTTGTTATGCGACACATTAAAACATCCCATTTCGATAAATCAGACATTAGTTTAAATAAATGGATGCTTTAGGACTCACGGAAAACCTAATTGTACAATAATTCACTAACCACGCCGGGCTTCCTTACCTGGTAAAAGCGTGATTCGAAGCCTCTTCCTCGTACAAGTTGTAGTCTTCTACTTCTAGCAAACAGACGTCATTACCGTGTAATGACATCACTAGATCAATGTTTTTAAAGATTCTTCATCAAAACTGCACTCAAATTACGAAAGAACGACGAATTTATTTTTCAGAGGGTCCACAATGGCGGGAAATGACAATGAGCTTGGTCAGGTGACGCTACACCAATATTTCACAGCACCATTTAAAACAGTCCACAAAACACAGTTTACAATGTTTCACACACTAGGACAGGTCAATTAAATACGATTTTTTGAAATAATTATGAAACTATTTTTTAAAAACAGTGATTATCGGAGAGTCAAGGGCAGCGCGACATCGATGCATACGCCATTTGTGAATTTTATGGAAATAATGTTGCCATTCTAAAAAACCCTCATAATTGGGTTGGCAAAAGGCAAGCAGAGAATAAGACATGAAAAGTAAATTGATTCTGTGTAAATAAATACTAATAGATATTTATTAACATAAGTAGATACATATTTAATATAATACAATTAAAAGTTAAAACTAAACTTATTTACTTAACTAATAGATCGTTTTTATTTACCATTACAAGTAATTTTATGTAGAAAAAGTCTTCCGTTACATCGAACCTAGCCATAATGTTAGAATTATCTTTGGTCTTTATTAATGGCCTTTATTCTTTAAGGCGCTGTTCGGAGTAAAATTGGCAACATGATCCAATTTTTACCCAAAAAATAAACTGTTAATAAAAAATGGGATGGTTGTGGTGGTTGCCACTAGAAAATATTGTAGTTCCACTCTTATTCTGCCAAGCTTGTGACATATTTTATAAACTATGTAGTGCATACTTATAGTTAAACTCATTCAAGAAGAATAGGCCGTAGTTATTTAGTTTATTAGTCATTTAGGAAAACTATAAGAAAAAAATATCATTTTTTTGATAAACTTTAATTTTGTAACGACATCTAGTGAAGATTGTCGAAAGTATTGAGTTAAAAGTCTTCTCTGCCTTGTCTATATATATTTTTTCTGTATGTTGGAGGCCTTGAAGCGTCTTGGTAAAAGCAACCAATCAAAAATTAGTTTGAATTTTGAATTCGCTGGAGGTGGGGATTTTATCCTGCCGCCATATTGTGTTAGGCTGGCTGTGAGTGCTTTATGTTAACAATTTTCTCAGATTGCGGTGTTAAATTCCTTGTTATTAAAATTTCATTTGAAAATCCTGGTGGTAAGTTCTAATTGAATATAAGTTTTTGTCATAAATTTTATTTTAAACGAAAGACTTGGTAACATTTCTGCAAAATGCCGGCTGTTGAAATACATTTTGAGTTCGGTAAAAGTAATACATTTGAAATGTGTTTCATGGTGTTCTAATTGCTTTATTTCACCGTCAATCCTATCGATTTTATATCGTGACAGTTTCTGGAGATTCCACATTGTATTTTAAAACACGCTGTTATCACATTCTCGGTAAGTAAGTAAGTAAGCTCTAGGACAAAAGAAATCTGTACTGTTTGTAAAAGCGGAGTTAACCGTTTGTAACAGTTTTAGAGTAATGTTTTGAATACGTGCTTCTTACCAGTAAATACTGTGACTTTTCTATGCTATGTCTGTTTGTTGATTTCTGGGAAATCCGTTCTTTGTCAAACGATGAATCATCCACGAGTGATGGGGCGACAAGTACTTAAGTGAAACAAGGGTGTATGCTTGCGTGCGTGACTAAGCCTAACATAGGTACTTTTTTGTGTTAAGTATTCTTGATTTAAGTAATATCAAGTTAAGGGTTGGTTGCAAATACTATTTCAATGGGTTATCTAACTGTTTTTGTCTAAAGTTGATCTTAGCGCTTATTCTACTCACGATTATTACGGCAGGTTAAGAAGCTATGTAGAACGATCCGCCTGTTCGACGTTCTCTGTGAAATCTCCAAGTAACTGTAACTAAAACTAACTAATTAACTACCTACCTACCTGCCTACTTCACCTATTCAGGTCAGTAGTTGGCTTCATAAGCAATTGTTGTCCTTTATCTGTTAGTCAATCGTCGGTTTCTAACCGTACGGTAATAATTTTGTCTGCAGTTCCAAAACCCTATACCTACTACCTACCTAGGTACTTGGTTACCTACTCTGAATTTTCTAAACGAAAAGTCTATGCGTAGGTTTTGGTCCAGTCGACCTAAGCAATGATTCCTAATAGGTACTGTAATCCCTTATCAACTTATTTCACGATTGTGGTGACTGTACAAACATCGTAATTTGTTCTTAGAAATGACTAATGTCCTCAGCTTGTGGAAGTAATAATGCATCAAAAGACCTATTGAGTCATGAGTGTCATGACTATTGTGATCCAATAACACTTCATTACACTTATGAAGCTCTGGTGGCGCTGGTCTGGTTAGGTGCCTACCTACCATCCAACGATCATTGAGAATTTGAGATATTAGGGACCTATCTACCTACCTATAAAACCACGTAATCAGGTAGGCACCTAAGTACCTATTGATATCCACTAAACGATTTTTTAGGGTTCTATTCTATACCCTAAGGCTGGGTTTTATAAAGATCCGTTGGATCAAATTTCGGTCTGGAATGTCAAAACTTGTATGAAGTAACTAAAATTTGATCTGACATATTTACTAACGAACCTTTATAAAACCGGGTCTTAGGGTGCCAACCGTGCGGGGTCTTTCAGCGCGCTAGGTATCTCATGCACCGTAATAAATATAAATGTATGTACGTACCTATTAGGTAGGTGAGTAATCAACACTATACCTACCTAGTTGCTATATAAATGAAATATCTAGTTTAATTTAAAGGGCAATACCCATATCCTACCTAGGTAATAAAATGAACTTCTGTTATTGCTAGACCTTTAAAGGTAATACCTAGCGTTATCTTTCGAACCGGAATAGGTAAATAGGTACCGACTTTAAATTTTCACAGAGATTAGGTATTAGGTACTATAGTCTCTATAACTAAAAATAATAAAAATAAAATATATAAAGATACAAATTTAAGGAGGTCCGCATTGGTACAACAGACATGTTTAATAAAGTAACTAGGTAGGTACCTATTGTACGATGTACGGAACTTGGTTGAATTTTATTGACTTCCAATAGGGTAAACATACCGGTTATATCGTCGGTGTAAAGGTAAAAGTCACTAAGTCATTAGTAATTTATATGTACTTCCTGAGTTTTACCTTTACTTCGACGATTATTTAGCCTAGGTATATACTAACACTCCACTGTCCGTCTGTTTGTCACCAATGTCACCAGGCTGTATCTCATGCATGAACCGTGATAGCTAGACAGTTGAACATTTGACAGATGATGTATTTCTGTTGTCGCTATTACAACAAACAGTAAAAACAGAATAACATAAATATTTAACCCATACAACAAACGTGATTTTTTTGCCGTATTTTGCTCGATAATGGTACGGAACCCTTCGTGCGCGAGTCCGACTCGCACTTGTCCTGTTTTTGATTAGCAAGATGCTGTACACCAACACTTTTCAATAGTTTATCATGTCGTTTTACAAGAATCTACACTAGCCGGCAAAAAAACCCACCCACCAGCCTTGTTCATACAGTTGTTAACAAGTATGACTTCTTAAATCAAAGAGTAACTTCAAAGATACTGAACTAATTTCGATGTAGAGTATTTGGTTGCTAATTAATCTAGGTCCAAAATGGCTAACAAATATTATTAAAGGTCGTTACTTTTTCCATAGAAACAAGTGAACCAAGGGGAGTCGATACATGTAACAGAAGATGAAATAAAAAAAAAACAACATGAGTAGGCTTTTAGGATATCATCGTGTGGCAAATATTTCGACAGTTCTTTAAGAACACTAAGGTTCCTAAGCAGTTTTTTTTATGAGGTGAATGTTTTCGGAAATAATCGCTCCGAAAGTTGCATAAATTGTGTCCCCTTTTTTATCTTTTAAACCGTATGCCCAAAAAATATGAATGGTTTAGGAAATATTCAACGCGAAAAGTGTAATTTTCGCTTAAATCGTGCGCGTTCCGGTCACTATCATACGCGAACCGAACCGAAAATGGGCACTGGCTTAAAATATTATTTCAAAAATAAGACATACTAGGTAATTTAAATTATTTAGTACGCAAGATCATTAATTAATAAAAATATTATTCCTACGTAGGTCCCTACCTACTTAAAAAGTTTTAAATACGTTGGTACCTACCTATTTGGCCTCTCACGACGACAATGTGCTGACATTTTTAATTCGCCTAGAACTACCTAGGTAGGTAGTACCTACTAGCAAGTAGATAGATTAGCGAGGTGCTCTGTCTCCTCATGCCCCGGTGCAGTGTTACTTGTGGTTTCATTCCGCAGCTGGACACTATCGATTTTCCATTTACGTTACTTACCTACGTAGTAAGCTTTGTTTGTAGCTACATGCCCTACGCACATCAATCGTTAATTATTAATATAAAAGCTTGAAGGCAATACCTATGTACTAATTAATTAAATAATTAATTACCTATAACGGGATAGATAGAAAAGGGTATATCTAGGTGCGACATACTGCGGTGAATCGTGAACCCAATTATGAATGTCATTTCATTTCCTTCTCACGCCACAAAACAACACATTTAGTTAGTCGATAGTTAAGTAGGTAGTAGGTACCTATGAGGTATTAAAAACAAAAAATATATGGGCACGGCATCAGATACCTACTCGCCCGACGAAACGTATTATTCAACACGTTCCTTTAGGTAGGTACTGGTTAACCTTGAACACCGGCGGGAGTCAAGGTCACCGGAGTAGGTTCGGCGGATCTCATTTAAATCGAGCTGGCCGTGCTAAGTGCCTCCTATTGTAACATTAATGACAATATGTTTGGGTTGACTGGTTTAGTTCAAAAAAACTGAACGTACCTAGTAAGTAGTGGGGGCATAAAATATACGGGTCAATCACCTCGATGCGTGAACCAATTTGGAATAACTCCGCATGAGGAAAGACGTATAGTATACGTGTATCTGTAGCCCGATTGGTGCTTGTGTACATACTTTTTAAGAGAATAACGATCGAGCAAGATAATTATAGGCCAAGTTATTGTTTAAGTTCATTGGTAGGTAGGTACATCGCGGTACAACTGTGTTAACTCAAAAAAATAGCAGGCGAATCAGTGGGGCTATAGTTTTTACTACCGCAGCGGACAATTCACGGGGACCGATAAGATTCAAGCCCTGCGTGACTAATCGCACTGCTATTTTTGTTTGTATTCAGTGTAAACGAGTGGGATAATGAATGATAAACAGAGCGATGCGCTAGGAATTTGGGCCTCGGTTAATGAGTAATGAATACGATAACTGAGCGCAGACCCCTTCGTGTTACTCTACTCTTAGTTTCAATTTTAACGCCTAGCCGGCTGCCGGTTTGTTCGGCTCCATCGCGGTCGACTTGTCTGTAGCTTCTAGTGGTGAACAGTTTTATCAATACCTGGTGCCTGTAACAAAGTAATTAGCATAAAAAGGTATTATTAGTGTTTATACTTACACATTTTTTTTAAATATATAAGCGAGATCTTTCTATGTTACTTTATTTTTAATATTTTTTGTTCTTGATCTATGATTGGGAAGTAATCAAGGGCATTGATTTGTATACACTGCAGATCCTTAATAAAAAAATGTAGGTACTTATACATACCTCTAGATTTATTACTCTGCAAGGGAACCGATATTTTTGCAATGTATTTTTACCCTTGACTTCCTCATTGATCTGCTTAGAGTAAAGCAAATAAACTGAACTGTAAATAACTGCATTGAGTGGACTATTTCCGTCTGCAGCGTGCGCTCCGTTCAACACAGTGACCCACTGCTCTGTCAAAGGTTTAATCCAAATCGGTAGTCACCTACCTGACTAGATTATTTTTAAAAAGTATTTAATTTTGTTTCATTTTCAATGAGGAGTGTCCAAGGTTCTTCGTGGATTGCAAACACTATAATTTAAATATCTGTTTCCGTCCTCCGGCTTCCTTCCATTCTACTATTATTTTGTAGCATGATTTTTGCCGGTAAATAAATAATACGGGTAATACTTGTATCGACACAGGATAGTAGAAGCCAGTATGGGTGCGAAGCAAAGTAAGCGGTCGGTGGACATAAGCGGGAAGGAAGCGGAGAGCGCCGGGGAGGTAGCGGCGGCAGGCGCCGGCGGCGAGGGCCGCGTGGAGCCGCTCGCCGACGCCGACGCGCTCAAGCCGCAGCTCAACGGCGCCGCGCACATCCAGCCCGACCAGCCGCTCAGCGTGAGTGGCGCCCAGTGCCTTCCTCGTCCCTGACCATTCCTCACCATCCACACCGACCACACCGACCTCTAACTGTAATATCTACACGCCTGCTTAGTTCACCCACATACAACATAGCATGCTCTCAAAACGAATCCTGACATTAAAAATATGACTACAATTGGTGTAGGTATGTGTCGGAGATAGCTAATTAGGGCCATCGCACGGAATGGGCGCTATTCGGATACACGCTCTGATGCGCGCGCTGATGAATACACGCACCCTCGTACGCTCGCACTGAAATGAAGAGGAAGTGCATAACTGTTTAGACCTACATTATTTAAAAATTGTAATGATATTGCACATTGCAATAGCAGAGGCAAACACAGGGCATGATGACTAGACCCCGTTATCAAGCGGGTAGTTTGGTGGCTAACTAACATTAGTGATGTGTAGACCCCGGAGTTTAGTCGCAATGACGTCAGAATAGGGTAGTTTGGGGTGTAAATCGGTGTTAATTAACACGACAACCTAGTCTATTCGTGTTCAACGGAATTATTTTTTTGTAATCAGGCATTCACTATATAAATTACCTATAAGTCAATTGTCAATAGATTAATTTGTTGTTGTTCTTTCGTTAAATGGCTCTCCGTAACAGGTCAAAAGTTGTTTTAAATGATTTGCGGTTAGGCTACGTTTTCTAGCGGAGTATATCAACTTCAAAAAGGAAAAGCTTCTTTCCACTTTGACGGATGTTATCAATCTGAGAAGATTTCAATATACACTACATACAATCTTATAAACAATAACGTGTTACTCCTATGAACTGTATCTTTCCTCATACCAAGTTTAATTCACAATCTTGAATTCATTAATGTAACCAGAAACATACTTATTGATACGTCTCGAAACGCTTAGTCTCTGCACATTTTCCCTTAAATAGACTCCGTTATGCAACTTGGCGTAAAGGTAATAAGAATATCAAGGTACAAATTAAACTTCAGTAAGTTGGTGCCCATTTAGGCATGCGACCCGCGGCTTCCTGTGTAGATAAGACATTTCTAATCGTATCGAACTTGAACCTATTTCAAGTTCACTCTTGCTGGCTGCGTATTTACTATTTACACAGATGTGAAAATAATAACGTAATGGACCGTTCTATGCCGTTTAGTTATCACCTCGTTAGTTCGAGATAAACATTACAAATAGTTATATTTAGAAATTTAAATAAATAAGTATTTCTGTTATCTTATTAAAGGATAAAGAGAAACAGCTTGACAGCGGAACCCCGGAGAATGAGAAAGATGCAACAACTGAAAAGGAAGGCAAGGAAGAACAGAATGAAGAGAAAGAAGTCATTACTGTGACGAACGGAGACAACGAAACGAAAGAAGAGAACGGCGATCCCGTCCCTACGCCTGAAGACGGCAAGAAACCTAAGAAGGAAAAGGTAATAACTATAAATTTTAAATATTGGTAATTGGTACGTCATGTAGACAATGCCTTATAAAAATGTTCTTTTTTTTTAGTATAAAAACATTTTTCCACAGGTGAAGAAAAAATGGTCATTGAGATCCATCAGTTTTAGCAGAAAGGACAAGCCAAAGCAGGAGAAAAAATCAAAAGAAGAAGAACCAAAAACGAACGGAGAGCCAGAGAAAGTACCCGAAGAGGTAAGTTTTTTTCATGCTATAGTATTGTATACCTTATGTTATACTATATTTAGTATTCTGTCAATATCAATGATTTACATTTACATTATACAATAGCAACTTATAGCGTGATGACTTTCTAATGTTTTATATAATCTTACATGTCGTCGCTATCTGTGTGATGAAGACGCTATTTATTGTTAAAACAAGACACAATTAATAAAGCCGCAAAGTTACTTGACCTACTTTTGAAGTATGACTACACGTCACGTTGTACCCAGGCCGTCTAATACATGTGCTGGAGTAATAATTTAAATGAAGTTCTATATTTTAGAGCAAGCTAGAAGTCATTGACCTTCGCCATGTGAAATTCGCGGGCGATGTGAAATCAAGCGCACGTGTACTTAGAACTAGTACGAGGGCGGCCGGGCCCGCGTCTCGCTGCAGAGTACCGTTGCTCCACGGTCGCAACGCCGAAACGCCGGCGATCCTTCCTCTATTGTTTAGTTAATATTAATGTAGAATTAGCTCTTCATACTTTTTTAACCTATAATGCGTGCGCGTGCGCGGTCGTGTTTATCTTCAAACTCTTTTAAACGATCAACCTCAGTGACTGCTAAAATATCTTCCGTGAAACATCTATAATCATATACATATGTTTTACTTAGGTACCTACGTTAGGCAAAAATTCCCAAAAGATGGTCTTGTGTACATATTTTACGAACTTGGGGCACGACACGTCTAATGTATTATTCTAGCTGACTAGAATTAAAACTAAATTTAGTCAATTTTAAGCAAAACAAGTCAAAGTAAAGTTTGCTTAGTACTTAAAGTAAGTAAGTTAGTACCTATCCGAAGAGCGCGCGTGAGCGGGAGTCGCGATCGATGTTTCGCCCGACCTTCTGCCAGACGCCGCCTCGCCGCCGGCTAGAAAACGCCGATTTCTATGACAAGATGCTATTGCGACGTAGTGCATTGCACTCAAAACGGAGCTCAAGGAACAATGCGCATTATAATTCAAAGAGGTGCTACCCATATCCGCGCTTACCAAACGTGAGCCGGCATTGTCAACGGCGATATCGCACAATTACCGTCACTTAGCTCATCGACACCGACGACGCGTGATAGCGTCTGGTCTGGGGCTCTACTTTGAAATCAGTAATTCGAACTTCGGATCGCCCCGTCACTTTCTTGCAAATTAGTGACGCGTCGAGAGCAAAAGGGATAGCAATAGACGAAGTTCGAATTACGGATTTCAAAGTAGAGCCTCAGGTCTGATATACCGGCGGTTCTACGTTAAGTATCAAATTTCTCCAATTTTTTTTAAAGGTTTTACAGTTGACAAAATTGGTAGTCCATCCATACGAACTACAAATCAATAAATGTACATACTTATGTATGTTGTTGTACCGGGAGTTCTATTAATGATTGTTTATTTTTTTAATTCGATGGCAAATTAAAAAGACAGTCGACGTTGGATTTACCGAAATCTGTACGCTACTGAAGTTTCAAATTAATTTCTTGACTAAGATATAAAAACGAAAACAAATTAAATTTGAAACGGTAAATAAGGGAATTATCGTCGCTTACGCAGACAATTGTTTGTTAGAGCTGCCTCATGCCGCGGTTTGCGCTTGTAAATCGTAAAGTGCTTTGCGGTCATTAGCTCGCACTCCCGCAGCGATTTGCCAAAATAAAACATCGACGAATTGTTCTTTGTTACATGCAAGGTTAAAAAAATTGTCTAAATAATTGTTTAAAAACATTTTATCCCGCGTCCTACGCACGTACGTATGAGCATAGGATAATTATTTTCTAAAGTAAGGCCAACGAGACAAGATAAAGAATGTAAACAAGCTTTCAAGAGTTCAAAACATTTTTATTTGAAATCGTGTCACTCCGAACGCAATCCAAACAGGAATGAACTTCAAAAAATGGCGGCCCTAATGTTGACAACTTCTATACTGACAGCTTTCCCGTACCACGAATCACGCAACGACAGCCGTCATCGACAAGCTGAAGATATTATTGCGTACGAGAAATAAGGACAGATATAATAATCGCTCGCTATCGCAATGTAACTCGGTAACGGTCAGTTTGTTTACTTACATTCTTTATCTTGTCTCATTGGCCGTATTTTACTCTATTGCATGAATTCGACTATTTTTAGCCCCCGACGCAAAAAAGAGAGGTGTTATATGTTTGACGTGTATATCTGTTTGTGGCATCTTTTCTCCTAAACGGATAGACCTATTTGGATGCGGTATTTGTAAGCAGGTTACCTAGCGGTGGTACTTAGCTAGGTTTCATGTAAATCGGTTGGGCCGTTTAAGAGATATATTGTATATAAATGCAATAATATAATATACTAGCTTCTGCCCATGACTTCGTCCGCGTAGATTTCGATTATCGTTATTCCCTCGGGAACTTTCAAATTCTCCGGGATAAAAAGTAGCCTGTTTTAATCCAGTGTATAAGCTATCTCCATTCCAAATTTCATCCAATTCCGCCCAGCCGTTGCAGCGTGAAAGAGTAACAAACATACATACATCCATACATAAAAACTTTCGCGTTTATAATATTATTAGGATAACAGTCAATGTCATAAACATTTCCAAGACTTTAATAGTTATTTATGTAACTGGTACATAATGAGGCCTCTTAAGGTACGAGAGCCGAGGTTAGAGCGCGAGCTTGCGAGCGCTCTCATTATAGGCACGAGTACCTTAAGAGCTAATTATGAACCGTTGCATACATAACTTTTTCTACAAGCTTAAAATGATAATGATAAAAATAAACAATCGCTAACTATTCTCGTATACTTTACTCGATTTTTCTGCTAACAAATTACTTGTCATCAAAGACATTTTCACTATTCCGATGCGCGATAATAGTTGATAAATGAATTTTATTGATAAATGTAAACAAATTTCATGCAAATTTTAATAGATACTAAAAACAGTTCTATCAAATTATCATAAACAAGTTGGAATGCCAAACGAAACGCCATTTTGTTGATATCCATATTGAACGTAACCATGGTAACCAAATAACAAATCGATGGATATTAACCATCTATTTTTAGTAATTGAATAAAAATGTTATTTTAAACACATTTTTAGTCTCAAAATTAATTTTATTTTTAATATACGTAATTTTAATTGGTGTTAAAATGTTTTTAACGGTTTATATACAAATTATTAGGATGTCAAGTGTTAACTAAACGCCAAGACTGATATCCGGAATGACCGTTACCATGGTAATAACAATGCTATAATAAATTATAGCACTGTTATTACCATGGCGACGCTAATTATAGAATTGTTTTTACTCTTCGGTTACGCTATAGGTGGTATTCTGACACCATTAACGATATCAATATTAGCGGTTTATAGTACGCGAGTAGAAAAAAATATCTTCACGACCCTACGCCACTGACAAGATCTATGTAACAATATTTAGCGCAGGCCGTATATTTATTAGCGCTTTTGACTGAACTGAAGAATTGTATAATTATGTGATATTTTTAGGGTTCCGTACCAAAATGGTAAAAAAGGAACCCTTATGGTGACTTCGGTGTCTGTCTGTGTCACAGCAGTTTTTCTCTGAAACAATAGAAGTTATCAACTTGAAATTTGGCATGGTTGTATAACTTGCTTGCCCGCATCTGTTTTTACTTTAAAAAAAACCGGCCACGTGCGACTTGAACTCTTACATACGTATTTTTTTTGATCGAATTCTTATAAGTTTTCCTGTAAACTACGAGGGATATTTTACGTATTTTTTTTTTTTCAAAATTTTAGGCTCAGTAGTTTCGGAGATCAGGGGGATGGTCAATTTTCGTTTTCTTTCATGAATAAAATCAAAACTATTTATTTTACAATAATAACAAAAATATACTTGAGATCCTCATTACGAGCCCTTTCATTTGAATATGACAACACAGTAAGGTTTGCAACACTTTTTTCTTTAATTTCCTAATTAGTCCCCGAAAATGAAACATATTGAAAAAAAAAAATTTGCTCATCTGTGATTGGGTGATCAATTTACACATGTGTACCAAATTTCAACTCAATCGATCCAGTAGTTTCGGAGCAAATTGGCTGTGACAGACAAACGGACAGACAGACGCACGAGCGATCCTATAAGGGTTCCGTTTTTTTTTCTTTTTTTTGTACGGAGCCCTAAAAATGATATTATTTTTCTAAATATTTGAAAAGGGGTCTAGAATGGGGGGTTGAAAAATAAAAGTGATTTGATTATAGCAAACGGTGTGTCGTATGAAAGGGCTCAATCTGTAAATTTCAAAACTGTTTTTCGTATAATTTTTCTTGACAAACTTTTAGATTTATAGCAAAAAATGTACAAAAAAGTATCGCCCTGTCCGTTATCTCCGAAGTTTATGGAAGAAAAATCAGCAAAATTCCTGATTTAGAGATAATTATTTATATTATACGCGAAAAATAGATAAAATATATTTTACCGTTTTGTAAAAGTTATAAAAAACTTTAAAAATCTGTATTTAAATTTAGGCTAGCATTATTGCACAGAAATTAAACTCAATAACAAAATGAGTATTTTCTTTTGCGTTTTCGAACCATATTAGGGTTATGAACCCTCAACCAGGCGGACAGATCACACGTGACAGTAGAGATTCAGCCTTAGATACTAACATTAACTCTACCAAAAACCACTCGAGTTCAATATATCCTAAACGGTTCCCCAAGTCTAAAAAAATATGAAAGTCATACCTTCAATGGTTTTTAAATAGCTATCTATTAATATATATCATATCACACTATTGTTACTTTGTTTTGTAACTTTGTTAGTTTCTGAAAAGAAGTGAGTGTGTCATAAAGACAGACAGACAGACGGACATGGCAGAACTATTAGGGTTCTTAGTTTGACTTCGGAACCCTAAAAAACGAAGTTAAGACATTTTAGTATTTTCTTACCTCAAAAAACAAATGTAGGGCCCTACTTTGTTTCGTACCTGCTTTTGATTTAGTTTTTAGGGTTCAGCACCAAAAAATTAAAAAACGGATCCCTTATAGGATCACTCGTGCGTCTGTCTGTCTGTCCGTCTGTCTGTCACAGCCAATTTGCTAGCTAGTCCAAATGTTAAATTATATCAAGAAATAGGATTTGTAATTCATTGCTTATCCCCGCCAGCAATACGTTTTCCGATATTCAAGTTAAATTTAAATTGTTACAAATATCAATAAGTACATTGCTCTTACAATTTTCTTTAAATTATAGAGCTTGTTTTTCGCTTTTCAGTTTTTTTTATTGCAGTCGGGTTTTTTGTTTTTTAAATAATTTATTGTTATTATAAAATTGCTTGTAGGTTACCTATAAGAACTCGATCAATAATTAAATCAATTAATTAGGTATGCGGTAGGTACGGTACGGAACCCTCTCCACGCGAGTTCCCTAATGAAGGCAATAGCCTCCGTCCCCCAGCACCCAGTAGTCTCAAACGCAAGTGGTACAAAATAATAACTACCACACAGGGCCAAATATTTTTCACGTTTTTTGACCGCGGCGAAATCTGCAGCGCCGCGTCAGCTGTCTGCACCGTTCGGCCGAGGTGCGGTGCGGCGAAAGTACTGACGCACGTGGCGTCCCAAAGGAGACTCTTCTGTTTCTGCCACGGTACCAAAGTTAAGCTGTCCGGCCTTTTGCCATCGGTGCGGCAGAGGCCCGGAGGCTTTAAAACACAGGGGATATGGGCGGATATTAAAACCCTCCTCACGATGTCCTTGAGAGCATGATGACGCGGAAATCAACAACAATCAAATTACATTTTAAATGACGCAATGCCTTTTGAAGGCCAAAACAAAGATTTTATTTAACGGTATAAGAGCGTATATACAAAGTGTAAGAAATATGTCGAGTTAGGGGGGGACCGTATTGAAAAATAAATATAACTTTAATAATCTAACAATTTTATTTTCTATTTTAGGCTGAGAACTTATCAGCCGCCCCTCGTATTATTACCACAAATGCAACCTAAACCCGCTAACGCACGTGTTCGGATGCTTCACATTGCAGCGCTTTTCCGTACCAAAACAAACACCGGACAAGTGCGAGTCGCACTATTAAGTCCCATCATACAGGACATATACCTGTCTCTTTTTTTTATTTTATCTTAACCTCCTAACAACACACACACGCCCACCATACAACGAAATTTGTCAATGTATATTATGATGAATAAAATAAAGACAATTTTCTAATTTGATCATGATTCATGAGTCATAAAAACGAAAAAATCACTTGACTTCCTTTGCACGCTAGGGTTGCCAACCGTATAATATATAGTATTATACTATATTTTGGCTCCGCGTACTATATACTGTTGAAGAAATATATAGTACGCAAAAATACTATATTTCGGTCAGTCCTTACTAAGGAGTAAACTTAGGCCCGGTTTTACCCAGCCTAAAGCTGGGTTTTATAAAGATCCGTTAGATCAAATTTCGGTCAGGAATGTCAAAACTTTTATGAAGTTACTAAAATTTGATCTGACATACGTACTAACGGAGCTTTATAAAACCGGGCCTTAGTGTATTATATTTTAACTACCGACCCGCCCACTTCGGTTTATGCGAGTTTCCTGTAACACCGTATATAAACCAGAATTTGTTATACATAAAAACCTTTCATGAAGAAATAATTATCTAACTGGTGGTGAAAACTGCGGAGGGGCAGACGGAGGGGCTTACTTTGTTTCAAACTATGTAAAGATGAACTATACCTTTCACTCTTTTTAATAGGTTTTTCTTTATAAATACTATATTTGCCCATAAATAGTTGGCAATCCCATTTGCACTATATCTTTATTTCAATGGTCGTATTATGTACTATTATTAGAACAAGAAACCTCAGGAGGCAAAGTCATTTTTGAAATAAAGGACTGAACTGGAACAGTTTTTAACTTCGCGTTAATTATCTAAATATCTCAAAAATTAACAATTTTATAAAATTAAATGTGTTCATGCTGTTTAATTTGATATATCTCACATGAACAGATAAAACAAACATAAGTTAGGTTAATTAAACAGACGGATAATTCCAATTTAAAAATGTCTAAACATCTTTGTTTGGACCACTAAATACTAAAAATGTTCCAAACTCCAGCCCAATAATTTTAGCTGTTTTAGGGAAAAAGGGTCTTGTCGGAAAAACAGACAACAAAGTCATCTTATAAAGGTTTATGTTTTCAGTATTTGGTAAGGAACCCTAAAAGCATGCCCATTCAAAACGTGGCGGGGGTGTTTTTGGTATGAGAAAGCGCCACCTTCGCTCGCGGTTTAAATCCTACTATATGATATTATAATATTTTATGTGTAATTGTGCAAAATGTGGTTACAGAATAAAAACTGGGAATGAAGCGTGAGTTTTATATATGTATTAATGTATGTGAAAGAAGGATGTTTTGATAATTGTCATTCAATCACGCACACAAATGGTCCATAACCTGAATAGAATACTTTTAATCCCGAAAATTTTGTTAATCTCAGAAGAACAGCGACGAACGGTTTGTGCACGGACGAAGTATATAAACAACACAAACGAATCTGCAAAAATCCGGCGTCTCTCGAATGAGTTTACTAGAAAACGTGTTTTCAAAGTGCAACATAAAATCTGCAGTAGTCGCAGGCGACGTTCCCGTGGGCGGGTGGGTGCGCGCGACCCGAACCAGTCCCGGCTGGAATCTAAGGGGGTCGACAAACGGCCACACACCTATAACCGCGACACCTAAACAATAACGAACCGGTATCATGTATAATACGTAATACGTTATTATGTGCGATTCTTATCTACTCGTCAAATAAATGTTGAATCCGATGTTTTCAATACACTGATGATTTCAATCATGTCTCACTTAAAATCATTTTTCCTGTTTCCTTTTATGAACTAATTTATGCTAAGTGGTTTCCCGGATACAGTTAAAATCCTGTACGTGAAGCCACACAATAGACATATCGAATACTGTCGAAACAAGAATTTGTTGACGTTAACGGTGCAGTGTCCGATGAACAATATAGCGCCCGCGGTGTTTGTGGTGGTGTGCTCGGAGACGAGCCCGCAGCTACCGCTACCGGCAAAGTAAGCCGAGGACTGCAGTTCGTATTGCATGTTTACAAATGCGCGGCGGGAACGGCGCGCCGGCGTGCCCGCGCCCGGCTCATCTGTCGCGTATATTTTCATAATACCTCTGTTGAACGCTGCCCTGGCATAACAACGACTGGTTTCTTTTCCTAATGTTATGTAAAAACTGCAGTGCAGCCGTGTTTATAATATTTCACTAGTCTGCTGACCCTAGGCCCTGCTATGACGGATAAAAAATGCCTTTAAGTTGAATTGTCTTATTATATTTTAACAGTGCATTTGATTAATAGATTAATCACCTTATTCATAAACACGCAATAAACCCATTTTAGTTAAAGTATTCCCTCTATGAATAAGAGGTAAATAATTAAATGCAATTGTACTATTCAGTTGTCAGGAATGAACCTATGTTTAGTTAAAATTTGGTGGATAATAAAAAATAATGCACTATTACACTATTAACAGAAATATAATCAATCATATAATCCGCTTATAGCAGTTTTCAAAAGACTTGTTTATAATTCTAATACTCACCAGAAACCTTAGTACTAACCGCAGCAAATAACATAATGTTCAGCGCCGAGCAACAGACACACAGTTACATTGTTTTAAACGAAACAAAGGGGTTTATTGAAAGCAATTAGGAGATACAATTCACAGGCCTGTGTTGTTTGAGTAATTAATAAGTAAGCGAAGCTTTTAGCTTTGTGCGTAAGACGATAGCCTCGTGACTTCCTTTAAATAGAAGGTTAGTAGCTTCTGTCTGCACATTCATCTTCGTTGAATTAGATAAACCTATTTACCCTCTATTTTAAAAGTTTATAAGATGACATTTATTTTGTTTTCTGTCTGTCCGTTGTCTTTTTCTCGGAAATGGCAGGCTGCAATGATAGTAGTCCCCACAAGTCTTATCAATCTTATCTAATGTCTCTGTAATCTAGTGTTCCACTGTTGGGCAGAGGCCTCCCCCTCATTTCTCCAGTCACCTCTTGTTCTGGCTAATCCTTACTAGTATGGTTTGAATTTATCCAAATCATCCCGCCATCGTCGTGTTGGGCTGCCTCTACTCCGGCTGCCGTTAGTTGGGATCCGGTCGGTCGCCATTGGAACATTGAAATTTAAAATAATTTATTTAGGAAACGACTACAAATGAGTCACACAAATGCTTTAACCTATCATCTTTTGAAAGTTATATAGGATCCAAATCATATTTTTATTTTTAAACACTTGTTCCTATAGTACCTACGCAGATACGAAGTCAATCCTGAAACATTGCCCGACCATGAGATTTCTGAATATTGATAGTGTTGACAGCAGTGAAACAATGCTAAACTCATTTGTTGCGTGTGAAGGAATAGTAATTTAGCATTGTTTTACTGCTGTCAACATTATCAATGTTCAGAAACTTATGGTTGTGCAATGTTTCGGGATTTGACTTCTTATCTGCCTAGTACCTACTATAGTTATTTTATTAATATAGTGTACTTACTAGATAACCAACTTAGCTAACAAGTGGTCAAAGAGGATGACAAAAACTTTTCATTTACTCTTAAGAGGATTGTGAACCGACGCTTAAATCGCGTAACTGTCAAAAAAAACTGTATTAGCTCCGGGCCATACATAGCGTTTCTCACCTCCTAAATCAAGTCCGATTTTCACGATTTTTGAATACGTTGTATTTATTATGAAGAACTAGGTCTCTACGTTTTCTTTCTTTCCAAGTTTTTTTTATTTTTTTTTCATTTCTCTTTTGTACCTACCTAATCTTGCTAAAACTTCAGATCCTTATTTCGTGCAGTTTAAGACTACTCATTTGACTCATACTCCTAAAAAAAAACGACCATTGTCCAGTGGCGCCCTCGTTACTATTATTGCGTTTTCTAATAAACTAAAGTATTTTCTTGAAATCGAAGGGTGGTTATTTGTTGTACAAATGAATACACAATTTATAGGGTACTAGAGGACGCCCGCGACTTCGTACGCGTAGAATTAGTTTCCCGCTACTCCCCCCATTTTTTCCCGTTGGGGGTCGATTTTCGGAAAATCCTTTCTTAGTGCTCACTTACATCATGAAAGGAACCCCGGTACCAAATTTCAAGTTTCTAGGTACAGTAGTTTCGGCTGTGCGTTGATATGTCAGTCAGTCAGTTTAGCCTTTTATATATATAGATATGTCCATTAGTGAAGGGTACCCGTTGTCTTTGCTAGGCGGTGTTCGTATACTGGCTCAAACATGACGACTAAGTCGTCATTAGTGTTCAAAATATCAAACTTTGCCACTAGATTTGAAGCTGCTCATTTCTGCACTTGTAGCAATAATAACTATTTTTGGCTACAAGTGCGAAAAATAGTACAATATAAATAGTAAAATAGCACATAGTAAAATTTTCGCAGGAACTCAATTGATGGGCACATGGCTAAGGCTTTCTTTGTTTATGTATTTGCTTCGTTTGGTAGAACTCATTTGTGGCTAATCCCAGAGGCGATTTCCTGTGACGAAAAGTAACCTTCCCTTTTCGGGTTTTAAATTTCATGCAAGATTTCATCAAAATCTGTTTAGCTATTTAGCCATTAAAGCGTAAAAAACAAAGACACTTTCGCATTAAAAATATATAAGTATGTACCTACACCTATTTAATAGAAACCTTTTAATTGGCTTAAGTTATTGTGTGTAGGTACTAGTTATGGTAGGATATTAATAGTGTCTCGTCGCCAGTAATCGGCGCCAGAGGCGCCACTGGCAGGGCAGGGCGTTCAACCGCTGATAGTGCGAGGTGCGACAGTGGTGCGCCTGGGCCGGCCGCGATGCTATCTCTACCCGTTATTTATTGCCGATGCAAATTACACTAACCACCGTCGCCTGGCGTTTAGCGCTCGACTTATTTCCACATTGTAACGAGTAGTAACTAAAAACATTTGATATGCGGATCGGATACTTCTAGGTTTTATTTATTTTAACGTCTATTTCCTTATAAAACCACAGCTCCGCTAGGTTTCTCTATTTGCAACAATTAATATTATGAGCTTTTGAGTGAGAGATATGTTTGGCACGACAGACGCGAAAGAATGTTAAAGTTCAGTCAACTTCATAATTATGAATATTATGATTAAACAATCAAACTACAAAATGATCTATTTCTACGTTTCTATTTCCATGGTTCTGGAGTCGCACATGCGTTCGTATTATTTTTATGATTACAGAATTTAATTTTGTATCGCTGGCAAGTCCTAATATCTATATACAGCGGTGGGCATATTAATTAAGACTACGCCGAGCGCACAGTGGCGCCCTCATCACTATTATTGTGTTTTCTAATAAAATAAAGTATTTTCTTGAAATCGGACGATGCTTTTTTGTAGAGCAAGTAAAAACACAATTTATGGGATACGTAACAAACTTTGATAACAATTACCGTATGAGTAGTCAGCTTAACGGGAAAAGGTGGCCACTTTTTTCCGTTAAGTTGATAACTCAAAGGTCAATTGTTATTAAACTATGTGATATGTCCTATAAGTTGTGTTTTCATTTGTAGTACAAAAATGCACCGTCCGATTTCAAGAAAATACTTTATGTTATTAGAAAACACAATAATAGTGATGAGGGCGCCACTGTGCGCTCGGCGTAGTCTTAAGAACGGCAATAATAATAAAAATATTTTACATTAATTATTCTGTTTACATTAATATCACTAGAGTTATTGACATTGTATAGTTTCATCGATGAAATTGAAAAAGTAAAATAAAAAGTATGACGGTTAACCTTGTATATATTAGTTTCAAACATTATTTAAACACGGCTGCGTTCAATACTAGCCACTGGATCATAATCAAGAACGAAATTTGAAGTTTTGGAAACTTAAATATTGTAAAATCATTTGTTATTCCCGCATTTTTTAAGTTATTGCTTGCTTAAGGCTACGATTTCTAGCGTTTTTTTAAATTGTTGCTTCCTTTGTTATTGCGATTTAAAGGGAGACGGTAATTAGAGAACGATATTAATATGGGCTAAAAAAGTTGTTACTGTTAAAGGTGTTACAACACACCCAAGCTAATCATGGATGAATCAAATTGGTCTTACCGAAAGATGGCTGATAGGTGATCATTTGAAATGATATTAAAACGCTATACGCCATCGCATGACAACGGTATTACGCAAAAATGTATTAAGGAAACTGAAACGCATGGTCAAGCGATCATTTTAAAAGCTTGAGAATATAGGAGAGGGGTGGGGTTTTTGTCGACGTCAACGAACCAAAAATATTTACGAAGTTGCAGGCGTATAAATAGTATGCAAGTAAGCCTCAGTGCAATTGACCTTGAGTTATCCAAAACTCATGATACCTTGATTACGAAAATTGGATAGTTCTCGAGGGAATAAAAACAAACTACGCGGATGGAGTCGGGAGTAAAAGCTATTAATGAAATGTCACCATTGCACGTCATCAATAGAGTACGTTAAGTTATAACAACAAAACTTACCACCCTACTAGGGCCTAATAGTAACTAAAAAAAAAACAAGGCAAGCTCAACACAACATGGGTTTTGGAGCGGAAAATCATTACCATAGTCAGACGCCGCCATGGTCGACGGTCGTCCACGCTTTGTTGTATGGCGCGATGAGTCATCACCTCCTGCCGCCGCGCAGTCGCGCTCGCTCACTGTACCGTTACTTTTCTTTTGGATTAAAATAAAATGGGCACATTATTAAGTGCGCCGCATAAGTAGTAACGTGAGTAGGACACCTTTCCGCCCTGCCATGGGAGCGTAGGACCACTTACGTTTCTACTGAGCAATATACTATTTTAAACAATATTATAATATTATTTGCTTTAAGTTGTGTTATTGGTTCATGGATTGAACATGGTTAAACGTTTGTAGGTGTTTCACAACACTCCCTGTGTATCATTTATGATGACATGACCCACAGTCACTTTCCACTACATATTCATATACATATATAAAATTGTCGTGTCACAGTGTTTATAACAAACCTCCTCCGAAACGGCTAGACCGATTCTTATGAAATTGTGTGTGTATATTCAGTAGGTCTGAGAATAGGTCGTAAAGCAGGTATATCTAATACGGTTTGTATGAAAAAGAATTACATCCGAGCGACGCCGGGCGTGGATAGCTAGTATTCACATAAATAAAATTTCGTATAATTATGTATCTAACTTTGTCCAATTTTCAAATTTCAATATGTAACGTCGATTGGTTGAGATGTTGAACTGAGTAAACCGAACAAACAAACAATAAAACGTAAATTAACAAATTCTATAAACCTATAATTGAATAACACAAGTTAAGAGTTTTAAGCAAAAATAACAATAAAACAAGGTCTTACAGTAACTACCTAAACTTACGTAAAACCTAATTTCCTTAAAATAAGTTTAAGTTATTTTATCATATAATATAATTGTAATCATTTTTATTCCTCTAGGTATATACGCTAACATTATTCAAACTACGCAACGGATTTTAATGCATTAATAGATAGTGTTTCACGAAAAAGGTTTTTGTGTATAAATTCTGGATTCTGTACGGGTGTTACAGAAAACTCACATAAACCGAAGACAAGCGAGAGGTCGCTGTAATTTTTATCCTTGCTTTCCATGTACGGAAGGTACTCTAAAGCATTTGTTTTACTTATGTGTGGAACATCGATATATGGGTCATACGCAGATTTAGGTTAGCGTCTTTCCTGTGGACATAACTAAAGTTAACGTTTTGCAGGCCTAATATTCTGGCTTAACCCATATCCGCATAAACTGCGTCAGGTCTGCTGTAGTCCTATCAGATAAAAACTTGGCCACAGGAGAGACAACTTTTGTTTTTTCGAGTGCGTATGACCCATATGTGCACAAAACATTGTTTTGTAACTTATGATAGTTTCTGAAAAGGTGACAGACAGAAATACTGACATGGCGAAACTATAAGGGTTCTTAGTTTGATTTCGGAACCCTAAAAAGTCCCCTAAAATCCTCCGTTAATATAGAAGAAAGCACTGGATCATGATTCCGCTCGCTTTGGACACCGATTTTGTGTTGTGTCTCGCTTTGACCTCTAGCTTCCTGTTCGCTCGCTCGGGTCAATGCACCAAGCTGCAAACAAATGTGTTATGATTTATCAATATTTATAAATAAATATGCATTTGTTTAGTCGTGCATATGCGTCACTACGCAACGTGTCCTTTACTTTTTGGGGATAATGGGCAGTAGATCAGTAAAGTTTTGTCTCATAGCAGCAGGTTCGACATCAGTTTGCAAACGAGACTGAATAACTTGCAAAGATATTAGAAATAATAGTAATATAATTCGCGGCCGTGCATCTTGAAAAGTGTAAAGTTTTACCTATTTAATGAGCACTAGCAACATAGCAAAACGTATAGTGCCAGCCAAGTCATGATAAGAACAATAATAGTTGATGAATGTTTCGGTTATAAATTTTATTGTAATAGTTCCCTACGTAGTAATTGCCGTTATTAATGGCATTCGAGCGATCGACTGCCAAACATCTTCAAGGTACGATAGGATACAACTATTAGTGCAGCACACGAGGCGTGTCTTTCTACATCAGTAAACAAAGACGGCCTTGTGTATCATATCGGCTTATGTTCGCCACAACCACTGCGGTTGCACGGCTCTAGAAACTGGAAATAATTGTTATTATTTCAGTGAATTAAAGAATAAGAGGAGTATGCACTCCCGGTGAGCATGCTATTGGACGGTTCAATACTGTAGATAGATTTCTATACGATTTGGAGCGTTCAGTTATTTTTACTACTACTAACTACCTAACTACCCCTGGTACTGCTTCTATTTACATCATAGTTGCTAGTAATTCACTGCAATGATTCACCCGAACACACTCGGAAACTACCTGAGCGACAACCAAGTACAGTCACGAGATTAAATTTGGTACCCACCTTAGGTCCAAAGTCAATCTGACATTCTACGACAATAAGATTGAGTTTCCTCTGAGTTACAAATGAATTGACATCTCTAATGACATTGACGACTTCAAGCCTATTTTTCTTGAAATGGGTCCCAAATTAACGCTCGTGACCGTATATACAAGACTAGAGGACGCCCGCGACTTCGTACGCGTAGAATTAGTTTCCCGCTACTCCCCCCCCATTTCTTCCCGTTGGGGGTCGATTTCCGGAAAATAATGAAAGGAACCCATGTACCAAATTTCAAGTTTCTAAGTACAGTAGTTTCGGCTGTGCGTTGATATGTCAGTCAGTCAGTTTTGCCTTTTATATATATAGATAAGCTCCGCTCTGGCGTAATTGCGACGCTTGCTTACAATCCAGCTGAGAATCGCCTAGCCCAAATTAGTTACCAAATTAAAAAGCCGCATAAGAATCGTCGCATTAATTCGTTTGAACGCTACAAAATGACAGACGTGTACAGTCGAAAGGGTCCGACATAGCTTTTCTCTCTTTGGTCGGTGCTTGATATTAAGTCTACTTCATAGATGTGGATGTAGTCTTCTCACTGATCATAAGACCTGTATACTTATATATTTACCAATAAATAAAATGGATTGATTATGATTGGACAAGCCGAAAATGTATTACGTTACTTTGTTATGGAATTAGTTTCCCGCTACTCTCCCTGTTTTAACCACTCAGGGATGAATTTCCATCCCTTTTTTAGTGCACCCCTAAGATATCCAAGAAATATTCCCTCGTAACCATAGTCCCTATGTCCAGCTGTAGTTTCGCCTGTGCGTTGATCGATCAGTCAGCCAGACAATTTCTTCTTTTATATATTATGTTGAATAATCTAACAATAATTACATAAATTACTTTTCTGCGGAAAATAAGTATCGGAACAACAACAATAATAATAATAATATTACTTAAAAATATATTCCTTCATCGATAGTGCCAGCCCTGTCTGCACTGAAATGTAATATGTCTTTGATCAAGAGCATTGAAGGGTAACTACTTATCTAAAAATGATCGCCAATCTTCCGTTACAAAAAATTGCAGTATAAATAATATTGCGCATGTCGATCTCCCTTCAGTCTCGGTACGCGTTTGTATCGATTAACACCTACCAATTACTATATCCTTAATTATGGCCGACGACAAGGTATCGACTAGTGCTTTTATTTTTGTGATTAAAGTGCTAATATTATCATGTTCGCTAAATATAATATTTATAACACTATGTATTTAAACTCTTTTTCCGACCTGCTGCTCTCCGATCCGTTAATCATATAATTGTTTCTTTTTATATCTGAGAGACTGCAACAAAAATAAATCATTGTGTTTTTCATAGGCGGCTGAAGCTGTGGCAGCAGTAACTGAAGCAGTTGAAAACAAGGTCGCGGAAGTGGTTAAGGCTGATGCAGAGGTGAAGGAAGAGAAAACCCCTGAAACACCAGTAACCGAGCCCTTGACTAATGGCAGCAGCACACCTGAGTCGCCCCAGGTTGAGACTCTCGCTGCTGACGAACCCGCCGCCCCCGCGCCAGATGCTGACCAAATCCAAGAAACGCCTGTGCCCGAGTTGAAGCCAGAGCAGCTGCCCGTCAATGGTCTATCATTAGAAGAACCGAAAACAGAAGCTCCTAAAATCCCTCCTACTGAAGAGGTTAAACCAGTGGAATCAGCAGCTGACGCGACGGTAACGGCCCCGGTTCCTGAAATTCCTGTCAAAACAGAGGTTTGTGATGCAAAAATGCCTTTGATAGAGCCTACGCCTCCACCACTCCCTGCAAACCCTCCTCCCTCGTCAGTGGCATCCTTTGCTGCCACCACTATGGCACCCGAACTGATCGAAGCTTCGCTCGCTAACACCACTGAAAATTCAATCTTGACACCGCCTGCCATCCCAGACACTAAAGCAGATAAACTTAATGAAAACGAAATTGAACCACAACAAAACGAAATTACTAATACCGATTTAGTTATATCTCAACTTTCCCCTCCCTTGAAGGAAACCGCAGCTGCAGATATACCCGTCGCGACACCAACAGAAGTGGAAATTGAAAAAGTTATTACTCATCCCGAAATAGTTACAGAATCTGAAGTAAATCCTGAAAAAGCTCCATCTAAGGTAGAAAAAGTTATAACTGATACTAAAGATGAAACTATTATAACCGCAATTGTTAGTGATGTAATCGAAACAGATTTTAAAGAACCTGAAGTTAATATACCAGAAGCAATAATTGATAAACATGAGGTCAATGTTCCAGTAGCAAAAGTTGAAGAATCTGAAGTGATAATTCCCGAGGCAGAAAAAGAACTCGCAAATAATGCTACCGAGACCGTGGTCTCTGCTGATGTTAACGACGCTATTGCAAACTGTGACCTTAATGCGGCACCCATTGAAGTAGTCAGGGATGTTGTAGTTGTAGAAAATGAAATCGCTTCTAATGAATTTTGTACAACTCAAAACGATCAAATCCCAGAACCTACAGCAGAATTTCCAGATATAGACGAATTGCCACCTCCACCTCCTCTCGTAGAACAAACCGATATTATCCAACGAGATGACAAAGAAATGGAACATCCTCAACTCGAAACCTCCGCTAAGGAGGGCTCGAACGCCGATCACCACAGTGATAGGGAAACGAATGGAATAATCGACGAAACCGAACAAGATAAAATAATAAATAAGAAGAAAGATGGTCTCGGAAATGTACTCGAGACGATCGAATGCAACGGAAACGCGGTGTCAGAAGAGGCGGCCTCATTGGAGTCTCCCGCGTGTTCACCTCCGGCCTCGCCGCCATCGCCCGGCGCCGCCTCGCTGCCGCCGCCGCCCGCCGAGCTGCGCCTGCAGGTGACCCCTTGTAGTCGACTAGCATTGTCAGTTGTCGTACGACAACCTGTTAACAGTTCTCGTATTTAGTTTCATGTGCATTTATTTATCTACCAGCATGCGTGGAACGTCAATAACAAGAAGAACCCGGAGTGTGCTCGATTCGCCCCGTTCATCGCAGCCGAGCGGCCGTCCTCCCTCCTTTCCCTGTCCTCACGCTTGCGATTTATTAATTCCTAACATTTACTATTAACGGTCCAGCATGAACGTTTTATCATTGTACACTTTTGTATGCTTTAGAAATAACGTTTTGATCTAGTATGTAGTGATGGAATGGCTCCTAATCATACCGCGTGATCGGTTGGAATTTCATCTGATCGCCGCCCTAATACATTTGTGACAATAGAACCCCGCTCTTTCTCTTATTTCCATCTCTCAGGGTTATCTTATTAGGCCAGTCATATCTTACAATAAAAACGCGAAGCGCTATGTAAAACTCACGTTTTGGGTATGTTATTTAGTCCTCTTACGGGAAAGTGAAACTACATTTTGCCTGCGTATGCACATGCGTACTACGTAAAAAACTGCAAATTTTTCAGACCTTTTTTCAGTTGTTGCATTTCAATACATAAAATAGGCTAGAGCTTTAACAGTAAAAATGTAGTTAACAGCAAATAAGTATTTAATAAATTGTGCAATTAGTCCCAACTGCCCATAGTTGAAGTATCATATCTCAGCAACTATTAAGTATATAGAAATGGTTCAAAAACCAAATTGTAGCGCATATAGACCTGTTATTTTTTTTTGCATTCAACTTTGCTGTAAAACCCATAAGATAATTTATGAATTGAACTGCGGAACATGAAAATCCGCTGAAAATTTTGCAAAAAAAAAAACTTGCCACAAATTCATCTTTACATCGCATTTTGCGTTTTTAGGGCTTTTATTTTGTTATACCTTTCATTATGAATAACGAATTTCCCTTCACACGATTTTTTTTCACGAGGTTATCTGTGCTGTAATCGCAAATTAAAAATTGGTTTCAAAAAAAGTAGTTCTCCTAGTAGGTAAACGGAATTAATTCCCTCATCTTTAGTTACATAATCTGTATTTAACAAGTTTATTGTGGTACTTGAAAATCATTATTACTTAATAAGTCATGTTAGTTGTTAATATTATGCCTAATTTCAGGACCCACTGCCGATCGCGGACAAGATTGCCGATTTGATACCAGAAATACCAACTGTACCGGAACTAAACACCGAAACGGTAACGTATCATAATATGATCCATGCACTCGGCCGGTGAAGGCTCGTGGCCGGAGTTCTGACGGCGCGCTTGTTGCAGGAGCTGGCGAGCCAGCTGGCGGTGGCCGACTAGCCGCGCGCCGCTCCCGCCGTGTCCAGTAACAAGCCTTTTAATTTATTCCCATTTCGTGGTCTAGTGTCGAACTAAGTTCGATCGTTTCGCGTTCGGTTTTAAATGTGACCTTTCATATAGAATGATTGTAGTATAAGTTTAGCGTGCTTTGCTTCTGTAAAATTAAGAATTTATACATTTTATTCGCTAGGATCGAGATAATTATATACGGTAACAAAGTTATGTAGGCAGTATACGGTGCGATAAGTTGGTGCCATTATTACAGGGGTATAAGTTATGACGTCGTGGCGTGTGACTCTCCTAATGTTTAGCTCAGAGGAAACTCGATTTACAAGTTATGTAAGGTTCAGTGAATAGGCCGGTGAGTAATGTAGGAAAATTTGAGTTCTCTCTCTAGAATCTTTGTTACATATTAAAGGTATCTTGCCTACTAGGATATCTTAGACGATTGTGGCGTAACCTATGGCCGTCATGTTTAACAAAATTGTATTCTTCATGTAGCTATGAATTATATAAAGGTTCATTAGTATAGCTTGTTTAAAGAAATGTACAAGAACTCAATGACAGCAATTTGAAGTAGAACTCGCGCGTAATTATTGTTTATTGAATTTATAATTATATCATAATTTTATTTCGGTCCCTTTAGGAATATTAATACGTGGGTCATACTGAAAGTTTCTGGATTTTGAAAAATAATACCAGATATTATATTTATGATACATTTATTGTTTTTCGAAGTATATGCCTTCGCTATTTACACATTTTTGCATTCGCTGGAACCATTGTGTGAAGCAGTGGGTCCAGTCTTCAGTAGGGACCTCTTCAATGGCTTCGTGGAACGCATTCACCGCCGCTTCCGGGCTTGTAAATCGTAAGCCTCTAAGTTTATCTTTTATTTTTGGAAATAAAAAGAAGTCGCAAGGTGCGAGGTCCGGGCTGTAAGGCGGATGGGTCATCAGTTCCACGTTTGAGGCCTTCAAATATGCATTCGTTAACTTAGCGGAATGTGCGGACGCGTTGTCGTGGTGGAGGATGACTTTGCTACGAGGACGCTTTTCCCAAACTTTTTCCAATACTCTGGGCAAACAATTGTTTACGTACCAATCTGCAGTCACTGTTCTTTGGTTTTCAAGTGGCACTGTATCGTAATGTCCAGTTTTTCCGAAAAAAGAAGCAACCATTTTCTTGCCGGTGCTCCGACTTTTCTTAACTTTCGTCGGCAAGTCTTCAAAAGGAAAGACCCATTCCGCTGACTGGCTTTTTCTTTCCGGTTCAAAACAATACACCCAGGTTTCATCACCTGTCACGATATTATAGACAGCCAATGACTGTCCTCCATTAAACTTTTTAATCATTTTACGGCACCACTCGACACGCAGTCGTTTCTGGTCTTCCGTTAAATCATGCGGTATCCAACGAGTGCAAAGCTTCCGAACCTTCAGATGTAGATGCAAAATGTTTTGCACTTGGCTCATTCCAATGCCTAATATATTACGAATTTGCTGGCAAGTAATTTTTTTGTCGGATTCAATCAGTTGTCTTACGGTATCAATGTTCGATTCTGTAACCGCAGTCGCCGGCCGTCCTTCACGTACATCGTCGTGGAGATGATCTCGTCCACGTCTAAATTCTCTAAACCACGAATACACAGAGCTGCGACATGGGGCTTCATCACCAAATGCCAATTGAAGTCTCTGGCAGCTTTCTTGTTGACTTAAGCCACAGCGAAAATCGTAAAATATCATTGAGGGAAAATTTTCACGTGTTAAATTCATTTTGTTAGCGTAACACAATTCTTTAAATCCCGCCAAAATAAAAAAAAGAAATGACAGTCTCGCAAATTAACACGTTCATGGACAGTAAGACTATACCATTTTAATTGGACCCCCGTCTTTATGACGCGGATGCTATAGCAGGTACGATACACGACTGCTATAGCATTCGCGTCCGTGAACGTGTTAAAAAGTAACATGTTCCCAGAGAGTTCCATTTTCGAATTTCGTAATTGCTTTTTTATTTTTTTTATTGTAAGTGGCCAGTTCCAGAAACTTACAGTATGCCCTAAGTAAAGCGCCCGATGCCGAAAGTACACAATATTTGTTAGCATTATGTTCCGGATAGCAGCCGTGCTACATTCCATTTGCTCAATTGTATTAAACGGATTAACGTATCTAATGAAGCTTTAGAGTCGAAACAAACTCGCAGTAAACGAAGTTGTGTAGCAGCTATTAGCGGATTAGTGTGGAGAAACGAAAGACCCTCGCTATGTACATAGTCGTGCATCACGCGAGCTCGCGGACTCTCTCTATCACCTCTTATGGCCGAACCCTATATTCAAACCCCGGACAGATAGGCTTACTTCGGATTAAAATTTGACACATTTTGTATGGGCAAACATCTAATTTTAACCCGAAGTAAGCCTAATCTATCCGCGGTTTGAATATAGCGTTCGGCCGTTAGTCGACGATGCTCTTGGCTATAATAGTCAACAATATACATTTGTTTAAATCTCCTGTTTACCGCTATGAAATGATACAAGTATCATTAGGTAATATTTCGTTAGCGCGAGACATTAATTACTATTATGTATATATAAATAAATGATTTTTCATTAAACTTATTTTATAAACTGTTAATTGTATGTCAAAAAGTATTAAATTCAGTTTAAATTGTTATGAAATTGAACTGCATCGAAATTATTTTCACCTAATATCTCATTAATGATAGTGTAGTGTTGGTCATTTTATTGAACATCCATATATTCTGCTAATTTATATTATTAAGTCTTGTATAAAGGTTTGATTCTTGAGCTCTCTGTAATGAAGTTTGGGACGGTAAACTTGTTAGAGTAGGACGTGTCCATGACGTGAACATGTTAGGTATTCTCCTTTTTGTCGACTACCGTAAAGTAAAATAAAATTATAATAGTAAACGTTGTCAACCTATGGAAAAATAGATTAGAAACGGCTTATTGGCTACCAAATTTTTGAAACATTTAAACTTTATATCAGTCAGTGGCCAAAATTTTGATTAACTATACATTTTTATGCATATACAGACATACACAATTATATTACTGTAATGTTTAGATTAGAATATGTAATAGAAGTTGGTTATAGTAAGTTAGTGAAAGCAGTGCAATATTTAGTACTGCTTTTAGGCGGGCTTGCACCATGAAGTTTGCAACGGAATGGCCCTACATTGAGTCTGGGTCGGTGTCATACACGAACTGTCAACTTATGTCTTCAACTAGGTTTCACTTTTTGGTGCAAGTGACCCTTAGTGTATCAGTTTTCCACCTCGTATATAGAATATAATACTATTATATAATTTTTCAAAAGCATCTGTGTTCACCTATCATATAATTTCATAATCATTTTTGTAATTTTATACATTTTTACTAAATTGAAAGTGGCAATTGCGCGATGAGGAAACTTCCAGGTGTATTTAGCAGTAAATGAGTGAGACATTCCATATCGAACGTGACTGCCCACCTCTCCTGACGTAGCTTTCTCTCGTTCAGTAGCACCCTAGTCGCTGTTGGCCCACCTAGCGCTTCTGTGCCGTCCCTCATCCTCCATAACGATTTTATGGATTTAAATAGGCACATAATATATTTTTACCATCATTTTTTACATATTATATGTATATAGTTGCTATAGGAACCTTCCGCATAACAGTTGTATATTTTAGACTGGCCATGCACGAGCAGCTTTAAGCCGTCTTGTCCTACTGTTTAAAGGTGCCAATGTATTGCTCTATAGTGTATTGCAGTCATCCATACAGTTGCTTCTAAAAGCAGTCTGTGTCGGCACGGCAGTGAGAAGCGTTTCGTGTAAGGCCAGCCTAACTCACGAAGGCAATGTGTAGTAAAGGTGCCCATAGTAATCTGACATTACGTTCCTCAAAGCATGCTAATGAATTGATATTGCAAGCCAATTAAACCTTGTCAGCTATGGAAATATTTATATTTTAAATAATGTAAATTAAAATATTGTTTGCTCACAATGGCAATATGGGATTTGTATGATAATTATGATATTCCAATTTTTATGAAACTTAAATGTTGATGTGTGAATGTCTCTAATCAATAAATAATTAAAACAAACGAAAGCATTGGCCTCTTATTTATTTTATTTTGTCTATACTGTTAATGTACCAAAAATACAAAAACCGCATTTCACCTTATTTAGTTAGCAACTATATCATCATTCAATTTGACTTTTTCTTTCGAAATGTTGGAAACTTCCAAGTCCCAGAAACAAACGTGATCCAACGATCCAATTAAAAAAAGGAAGTTAGCAATTTAATAAATAGTTATCTATAAGTAAGGCAAAACTGACTGACATAATATCAACGCACAGCCGAAACTACTGTACTTACCTAGAAACTTGAAATTTGGTACAGGGGTTCCTTTCATGATGTAAGTGAGCACTAAGAAATGATTTCCCGAAAGTCGACCACCAACGGGAAGAAATGGGGGGGGGGAGTAGCGGGAAACTAATTCTACGCGTACGAAGTCGCGGGCGTCCTCTAGTCTAGTATGTAATAGACACATGTCCAAAAACTTGTTAGGGGAAGATGGGGTGGCTTCGTACACAGGGAGCATTCGTACAATGGTCATATCTTGACTATCCGGTGCTGAAGCGTTCATATTTGTATGCGTCACTGCCGCTCATATGCATAGGCTACCCTCAAATAGTGATGGCAGTGCAGCAGCAGATTTCGCCAGAAATAATTAATGTGTTTTCGCGATCGGAAAGTAATTTTTGGTTCTCCTTTGAATGCGTCCGTCTCTAATAAGTTGTATTCGAATTAGAAAAAATATTTTTATATAGTTTGTAATTAGATGCTTGAGATTAATATGTAAACAATGGTTTTGGTATTACTTTAGCGGTTATTTTTTATTTTTATTTCTTTTCGGATCGTTTAGGTTGGGGTACCTTCGTACAGTTAAAATGTATGTAATTTTATATGTACTGTACGAATGCACCCCATGTAAGTTAAAAAATTGTAGATCAAGAATAATTATAATTACAAAACCAGGTTAGTAAGATATGCTTAAAAGGTGACTGAAACAGGTGAAATAGCAGAAAATTCAATGAAACCTGGGAAAAAATGAATAGTGTACGAAGCCACCCTACGTATAGGGTGCATTCGTACAATTCCCACTTTTTGGGAAAACTATTATATCTTGGCGCAGTTGCTTTGAATCCAAACTGAAATAATCAATTATTATAGCCAAATAAGTGGATGATAAAGTAGCATTCATCTCATTTTGAAATAGTGGTTAGTATTTTTTTTTTAATCTTAAAGTAAAAAAGTGTACGAGGCGAGTACGAGGTACATCTTCCCCTACACTTGTTATATATTATGTGTTATTTTCAATTAGGAGTAAGTATTTATTTATTTACTAGGTACAGTAGTTTCGGCTGTGCGTTGATATGTCAGTCAGTCAGTTTTGCCTTTTATATATATAGACTAGAGGACGCCCACGACTTCGTACGCTTAGAATTAGTTTCCCTCTACTCCCCCCTATTTCACCCCCTTAGGGGTTGAATTTCTAAAAATCCTTTGTGCTCACTTACATCATGAAAGGAACCCCTGTACCAAATTTCAAGTTTCTAAGTACAGTAGTTTGGGCTGTGCGTTGATGTGTCAGTCAGTCAGTTTTGCCTTTTATATATATAGATTAGTAGGAAATCCAACATATGAAACAAGAATAGGAAACACAAAACCAATTAAAGGATTTCACATGTAGTGACTGAGTAGCAAATTAAAAGTTTAGTACAAACACGCACTTACATAAAAACGCTATTTAAAATCTTAGACAGTTTAATCAAAGTTCGAAATCCTTCAGTAACAATATGGACCATTTAATCTTATACACTAGTTTCTTGAATTTCAATGAATATTTTTTTTCCTGACATGAGACAAACATAAACAATAACTACTAAGGATACACTTTGATGATACATTTTGCTTACATTTTTTTGGGAACCTTCAATTAAATTTGTTTATTTGTCCCAATGACTAATGTCTACACAAACGGACAACAATTTTGGTTGAGTTGCGAGGTGGTAACCCAGCCATGTGGAGGTTTTGCAGTAAATTTCAATTGGGACTTAAGTTTTACAATAGAGTATTTTCCATAACAGTTATAAATTTGCATAATGCTTCCTTATCCAATTCATACATTATTTGCTTCTCCTTACAATTTGCTTGTTTTGTATTCAACACTAGTTGTATTAGGGGATACCTCAAAGATTTCAGTTCACTAGTTCCCAAAACTAGTTTTAAAACCCAGTTATAGTTTATTAAAGTATCTCCATGCTCACTGTTCTTAAAAGCAAGTAATGAGTAAAGCAAATCTTCTCTTTTTTCTTGTAAGATTGTTACAAAATATTCAATTTTGTCTTCGTTCCACGATCTTCCATTAAAAGTGGCCGCTACTTGATCTATATCAAAATTGCACTCGGTGATTAGTTGTATGAGTTCCTGTTTGGTGCCACCAGATACAGACGGTTCATTGAAAGCTAGGGCTTTTTCATTACCAACAAATAAATTATTCAGAATGTCTTGTGATACCTGAAAAGGTTAAGCATATTTATATTATAATTTAAATTATAAATAGTACATGCTCATCCTCTGTAGCAAAGTAATTATGGTCATTAGACGGACTTGTATAGTCATAGTCACCAGCAATATTTATGATTCGTACGACTCACAAATATCTGACACATCCTTAGTACTGGAGCGAGGGATAAGAGCGTGTCTGATATTTTCGAGTTCTATGTTGAATCATATAATTATAATTGCTCGTGACTGTACCAACTAAACCGGTCTTAACTTGGTGCAAGTCGCCCTAGTCTTTTCCATAGTAACTTTTTAAGTACATTTTTTTTATTTACATACATTTTTAAACTGTTCCAAAGGTTCAGTGTTAAATAAAGCATCCATGTTTAACGTTTCTTAGTTACTATTTCAATAATTGTTCACTACTTAATCACTAACTGCCCTAATAAATCCATTACATTATTTTACATAAACAACAAACAAACAATCCAATCCAAAATACAATAAATGTTTTAATTTAATGTTCTTAAGCACAGATTATAAATAAGGGTATCTGAGGCTCTACTTTGAAATCCGTAGTTCGAACTTCGTCTATTGCTATCCCTTTTGCTCTCGACGCGTCACTAATTCGCAAGAAGGTGACGGGGCGATCCGAAGTTCGAATTACTGATTTCAAAGTAGAGCCCCAGGGCAGACAGACCGACGGAGCCACAGATTATAAGAAACTTTGTATACTTGGATTGATTTTTGTGACAAAGCGATCCACGCACGTCTTTTTTTGCTTGTCGAGCAATATCATCATAATGCCGCCCCACATGCGTCGTGCATCGTGCCCGGAGGGACAACCCGGAAGGATAATGCTTAAGGCCCCTACGCATTATCCTTCCGCACGTCCGTCAAATCTTCCCATTGTTGCCAGCGGCCCGTTTCACGAAGCTACAAGTTACAAATACAAGCGGAAATCTCTTTCTAACTCTTTTTGCTAGAAAGAGAAATCCGCTTGTAATTTGTAAATTGTACCTTCGTGAAACGGGCCACAGCTATTTGAGCAGTGTTGCCAGTTTAGACCTGTAAAATTGTAAATTGTAGCTTTATAAAACGTGCCCCTGGTTTTGGGGTGTATCTACTGCTCTACTGATTTTATCAGGATATCTACTGAATTTTAGAATTTCGCTTGTGCAATAAAACATTATACACATAAGGTTCTTGAAGCGAGTGTAGGAGCCACAATTTCTGAATGAAACGGAATGAGCGAAGTAAGAATTTGTTGTCTGTGACAGTATGAACTTTGCACGATAAGGCTGGCCAAATACATTCGTTTTCCGAATACCGCTTCCGCATTTGGAAAACGTATGTATGCGGCCGGCCGCCGATGTCCGATTGCGGAAAACGTATTCGGAAACCGTATACGGAAAACGAATGTATGCGGCCGGCCTAATGCGTTCAGCACCATCGGGCCTGTCGGTCGTGCGCGGCTGCACGTCAAGAAGGATAATGCGTAGGGGGCTTTAGTGGGTTTTATACTCAAAGTATTTAAGCATGGAATAGAATGTCCACAATAAAACGTGCTTACATTTTATTAGATAATTGATCGAAATATACCAATAATACGTTTTCAGATAGTGATGTTGTTTTTCGCCGCTGCCCAATCCGTGAAATCTTTGTACGCTTTTTCATATTGTTTTCGCGACTTTTGAGGCAGCAAATTATGGGTCATGGTCGCTGCGGCGTCCCGAATTTCAGGCGGTGTTCATCTCACCATTTCAACGTCGCCGCCGTCGCAGTCATTCCTCATTTTTCCACTTGATATTTCACAGCAAAATAAGTCAGTAGATAACTTTATTTTCTGTTCTTTGGAACTATTCAAAACTATTCAAAAGTTCGAAACAAATTACTGACATTTAAAGTTTTTTTTAAATCCATAAACAATCTAGACTTGAGTCGACTTCGATTCTAAAATCGATTGTAATATTCGAGATTAAAAAAAAATGTATAGAACAACTCACTGAAATTTACATAGCGACTAATTCTATAACTACAACCAAATATGATTCCTTTTTTTAAGATGTTCGTAATTTGAATGTGATTAAAGTTTTGACTACCTCCTACTGTAATTTAAACATTATGATATGATGCAGATAATTAGTACATTATTGCCTAAGCCCGGAAAGTAGGGAATTGTCTGACGAGGTGGTTGGTGGGCAGAGCGTTGGCGAAGCCAGCTAATCTGAATATAATGCTTTTCTCAAACTATGCGAGGAAATGATACAAGTATTTGTTAAAAGCTTTAGACAAATTCAGAGATAATCTTTTTTTGAAATTACGTGTATTAAGATACTTTCACGCACAATGAACCGACACCTCTCGCCGCAACATAAAAAAATAAAAACCGGGCTTGACCACCGAACGTGACGTTGGTAGTGCCCATGGTGAACATTTTAACCGGGAACCTGAGACCCGCTTCTCACCGGGACACCATGGATGGCGGCGCAACAGAAATGTATGAAACGATGAGCAACCAAGCGGACACCAGGGTACTGCGGAGCGCGTCGGTTTGTGGTCTTAGAAGGCTGATAGGAACGTGTGAGGAGCACGCCTTGAGTCATGGGTTGAAATACAATGCGGCAAAAAGCCAATATATGGTTTTAAGGCCGGCAGTAACCGACCGACTATTGTACACACAGCAACACACCTAACTAACCATTGCAGGCAGAGCAGAGAGAAAATATCAATGCTTGACAGGGATGTAGATATTTTTTTCATATTAAATATATTTACATCCCTTTCAAGCATTGACACTTATTCTCAGCTCCGTCTTTAATGGTCATTTAAGTGTGTGGGCGACTGTACCAACTGTCATGTTAAATTGAGCGTACTGGAAAGAGCCCACAGGTTCAATTTTATCAATTTTTATTTATTTAGTGCCCAGATGACGTGGTTACTGCTGACCTTGTTATCGGCGAACTACACGCAAAAAGCGTACAGAAAATAAAACATCTTAACTATTTATACAATTAACTTTATTATCAAGAGAACCATAATAATAAAATTAAATATTAATTAATAATTGTAACAATAGTATTAAATTCAAATCATGCTGTCACTCAATAAAAACATTTTCTTTTGCTACACGCGTGTTTAAATCGTTCCTCAAATGTGCAAGTGAAACATAAAAACCATTTAAACCGAACACGTGTACGGTATCCTGAGCAGTGTTGTTGTAATATGTTAGGCGTTTGGAGCCATTGCGGTGATATTTAAGGAAATATTCCTTCTTAAAAAGTTTAATGAAGGCAAGTTACTAATGTGGACAACCAACGCACTTCTGCTTTCTTCTCAAATTCGGAAATGACAATAACTTTGCTCATACACGTCCACAAACTGAACCAGATGGGGTGGAACACTAATCTTGTCTCCGTGCAACCAATTCAGCGGCCGAATTTGCTCATTGCCGGCAACTATAAAAAAGTAGCATTACTAAAATAATGTCCCTTACGCACGTGGATCGTGTAATTTAACTAATTAAATCGACTTGCCAATACACTTACAGGCAAAAAGAAATACCCGTCTTTTGTGTTAGCAGATATAACTTCTAAAATCAGAGAGTAACGTCAAAAATACCAACCCAATTTTAATGCGTGTAATCAATAATCTTAAAAGATGCAGTACAATATGTATGAAACTTGCACCTTAAGAGTCGTACAAAACACAACAATTTACTAAGAACAGGTGAGTTATGAACCTTTTAATTTTTTTTGGCAAGACTCACGACTTAAATTAAAAAAAAAACGCAGTTTTTGACCTACGTTAATTAGCAGCAAATTATTACAAGCCATACCAAAATTGGTTCAGCATTCTTGCCATTATTGTCTGAATTAAAGTAATTTTTTTTGCTGCTGCTCTTATTAGTCTGGTAATTGAAACCTGAGAAATGGGCTAACAATTAATTGAGTCGTGTTCACAACAATTAAGTTAACTGATAATTTTCTGAACACGAATATATTATGTCACTTTGTGTCTAATGAAAATGATTTCAGATATCATAGAGGATACATTAATTAAAAACAGAATTATACAAATCTTTTTAAATGCGTAAGTACTTCATAACAAGTACATTTTAAACATATTAAAATGTTTAACATTGTATAACATTTACTAGCAACAAGGTACCTATGTTATAAAAATATCTTTCTCATACGACATTAAGTACCTACTTATTGCATTATGAAGGCATTACACACAAAGGTATCACTATACTAAATCAATGTATAGTTCAAATTTACACTAAAATTCCGTGCACAAACATTCTCTTACGAACTAGTTTATGAAATACTGATCTAATTATCCGTGTCAAACACACTGAGAACCGATGTGATGAACAGTTATTTATTCAAATATAAACGGGGGCTGCGTCTTGTGTGACCATTCTATGTAATAATACCTATATACAGTACAAGGCAGCACCTGAATAAAATCTGGGGATGCAGCGTAGTCGTTGGGCCGGACACCGGACTCTCGACATGGCCGACGGCCGGACAGCCGGACGGCGCCGAGCGCGGCAGGGCGGCGGGACCTCAGGTTTACAAAGTCCACTACACAGCATGTCTGATGGAGCCTCTGTTGGATTCAAGACGCGCTTTGTTCAGTCTTCGAAGTATTGTGATGCTTTTATTGTAAAATTATGCTTTCCCGCTTTATGCTATCCCGTATCCGGCCGGACACTCGTTGCGTATATGTAATAAAATCGCTTTACCCAATGTTTCTGCTTAACACTATTTTACATACAATACAAAATGCATGCTCCGAGGTATGGTTTACCAAGGAATGGCCTTTTAAAAATCTTTATTTTGAACGCTGTAATCATAGTGTTTCCAAGCCACCCAAGATGTAGCGGGGCATGCCGTCGTGGATTGAAGACACTACACCTACCTATGAACAATTTTAAGTACAGATAGTTACAACTTTAAGTCACGAAAGTTACAATTAAGGTGAAGGCCCAAAATAGTTACATAACCAATTTGATTTAATATTATACGTATATGTTAAAGTTTATAAAATAATAAATTCGAGACACATATACAATGAATTAGAAAGTATAGTCTGATAAACGGGCGGGGGCGGAGGGTCCTAGGGCTACGGGAGACTTATTTACTTTAAGTATTGCTTAAGTTAGTTAAGCACGATTGCGGCGAGAGTAGTCTTTTTGAGCTTGTATATTTAACGAAAATTAATCAAGTATTATTGAGGTGAGTGATTAATTTAAAAGGGATAATTTACTCTCTTTTTCATACCAAAACATTTGTACCGTTAAAGGGATTTCCGTAAGACTATTTTACATTTTGATGATGAAAAAGTTTTCTTATCATTCGTATATCTAATGGCATTTATGTGTGTTGGAGGCAGCGACTCGAATGATGAAAGTACGAAGCCAGTGAGCGCGAGCTCGCGATATATTTATAAATTAAATGCCGCACGGTCCTGCACCGCCCTCGCATTCTGTGCGTTTCCAGCAGGATGGTAGTCCGTAAAGGCACTTTTTGTTTGGTCGATAGCTCGCATGCTTGCGTCGCTGCAACAGCTGTCGAGTCAATAACGCGAAGCGGGCGATGAGCAGAATACCGATACCAATGCACTATAAGTTCATCGACGGTTTCGCTCGGTCGCTCGCTTGGCCCGCAATAAAATCGTGTTACTTGGTATTCGAATGGAGTTTTTAGTGGGGGGGGGAGCTAGACGAGCCCGGCGTCCTTGGCCATGCCGTAGAAGATGGAGCGCTTGTCGGCCAGCAGGTCGGCGGGCGGCGCGAACTCCACGAGCCGGCCCTTGTCGAGCACCATCACGCGCGTCGAGTCCATGATGGTGTTCAGCCGGTGCGCGATCGTCAGCACGGTGCACGACGCGAACTCCGAACGGATCGTTTTCTGTAAATAACCATATATATAAAATAAAAGGAACGCACAGAAAATTAGAAGAGATTATGTGATTACGAATAAACGGTTCTATTCAGTAATCAAAGGTGTGAATTACGTTTAGAGTGAAGTTACCTATCCGATACATTGTTTTTATTTAGAAACGATGTCACCCTAAAGGCTCAGTTTCATTGGTCGATAGCCCGCATGCTTCTAGCAATCCATTGACGATTTTTTTCAGTATTATTGATCCGGGAGCTATTGCAGCGATGCAATGTATATCGAAAAGCATGCGGGCTATCGGGCAACGAAACTGAGCCTTAAGCACGGTATAAATAATAGTACAATTACATAAGTTTCACTTCGTCACAAAGACGGCATTGAGGCACCTACGTTATGCCTCTTTGTCTTCCGAATAACGTTCACTCTCTCGGAGCACGAGCACAAACTAATTTAGGACTTACTGCGGTAATAAGTAAAGTTATAATATTTTTTCATATGTCATTTGGCAAATTTAGTGATGCTGCTAATTAAAATCGCATTTAGTTTTTTCGATACTAGGTTATTTCGACCAACTTGCCGTTATTTTCAGGCGCCTGAGACAAATTTTAGCACTCAGTTTCAGGCCACCCTCTATCAGTTTCAGGCCATACCCTGTAAACCCATTTTCAAAAAAAAGGTCGTCGTGGGTCATTTTCGCAGTTTTCGGGGAGAGCGAATTCGAAAATAATGTCAGTATCGGAATTCAACATGGCGGCTATATTCGGAATTCAAAATTCGTCATGGGTATCGTTTCTTTTGTTTTCGCGGTTAGTGATGTCAGATTCTGAATTCAAGATGGCGGCCATGATGGTTTTCGAAAAAGTCGTCATGGGTATCGTTTCTTTTGTTTTCGCGGATAGCGAATTCGAAAATGATGTCAGATTCTGAATTCAAGATGGCGGCCATGATGGTTTTCGAAAAAGTCGTCATGGGTATCGTTTCTTTTGTTTTCGCGGATAGCGAATTCGAAAATGATGTCAGATTCTGAATTCAAGATGGCGGCCATGATGGTTTTCGAAAAAGTCGTCATGGGTATCGTTTCTTTTGTTTTCGGGGCCGGCAAATTCGAAAATGATGTCAGATTCTGAATTCAAGATGGCGACCATGATGGTTTTCGAAAAAGTCGTCAAAGGTATCGTTTCTTTTGTTTTCGCGGATAGCGAATTCGAAAATGATGTCAGATTCTGAATTCAAGATGGCGGCCATGATGGTTTTCGAAAAAGTCGTCATGGGTATCGTTTCTTTTGTTTTCGCGGATAGTTTCTATTCGTTTAATTTTTAAACCAATCGCGTGACTGGTAGATGACGTGATACGAAAAGTCACGTGACCTACCAGTCACTGGTAGTAGTAGTAGTAGTAGCGAATTCGAAAATGATGTCCGATTCGGAATTCAAGATGGCGGCCATGTTGTTTTTCGTCACGATTTTTTGAACAAGAGTTTTGGGACAACCTGTAAATATTTTTTCCAGACCTGGTATAACTTGCCCTCACTCCCGGTGCCAGGTTATCGTTGAATTTTGGGACAGTAGGTGTCAAAAAATCTTAAGTAGTAAAAAAACTGTACTGAATTAACTAACCCTAATATATTCTTATCTTATCTTATCTTACTAATTTTATAAATAAGATAGAAGAAGAATTACTCAATCACGCTTCAACCACCGAACGGATCGGGATGAAACTTGGCACACATAATAGGTTAGGTCCTGGAATAGGACAGGGTAGTTTTTATTCCGAACAAACATCTCATTCCTACGGGAAATCAAATTAATCGTAAAAAGCTGTGAATTTGCTCATTTGGTGGCGCCGCTTTGTATGGACGAGTTACAAAATTAAACAGGTGAAATCTCATCTAGCCATGTGTGGGTAGTGTATTTTTATTTCTGTTTGTCATCCTGTAATCTTTTCAGTTTGTATTCATTGATGTGTGCGTACACAAAAGTTCCTAAAGAAACACACTTTTAGTTCTCCATATACGAACTAGATGGCGCTAGCTCCGATTTAAAACTGTATCGAAGTGTCGACTCGGTGTGGTCAAAGTCACGGGGTGGTTCAGCGATTTTTCCTATACAGCACTGTATTTCTTTATCGGTTCGGATAGGACGAATTTATATTATTCATCCTGGTAAGATCAAATACTGAAGTTCACGCAGACGAAGTCGCGGGTAGTAGCTAGTAATAATCAGACACCGGATCGACGGGGGCAAAAATGTACTAGTGCTAGTGATTTATTAAATGTTGACTAAGTTTATCGACATCGATAAAAAGTAATTTTAAATCATCATTATCATAAGTGATGGCTGTGTGGATACCTTTTAATTATGTGCAAACATCTTTTATTTATACTTATCGCAACTATAAACAACCGGTATATCTGACATTGATTTTGGACTCCAGTTATTTTTGACAACCATTGAAATTACATTGAATAACATATTCATTCCGTACAAACATATTCTTTAGCGTTCCGACAAATTGAGAACCTTTTTGTTTTTTTAAGACGGTTAAAAATGCCTCGAAAAAAAAAGATTGTTTATCTTCATGGAATGCTGATCATTCAGATATAGAAGATTAAGGTACGACTTACTTTTGCAAGACATGTACAATCCATATGTCACGAAAAAAGTTGTCGATAAACTTAGTCGACATTTAATGAATCACTAGCACTGGTACATTTTTGCTCCCGTCAATCCGGTGTATGGTAATAATGTAAGTGTCTCGGAGTGGGTGTGACCTGGATGAGCTCGTCGGTCTCCAGGTCGACGGCGGCGGTGGCCTCGTCCAGCACGAGCAGCGGCGTCTTGCGCAGCAGCGCGCGCGCCAGGCACACCAGCTGGCGCTGCCCCACCGACAGGTTCTCGCCGCCCTCGCTCACCTCGTGCCGCAGCCCCGCCGAGAGACCTGACCCAAACACCAAACCGTACAAACAAACTGTTCTGCGCACACACTATTCTAAATTTATTAAACGCTTTTTAATAATTATGTATGCATGTCCACTTCATTTCGATAAATTTCTAACACCATTTCTCATTACCTCAAAAAAAAATTGTTAATTTTGTATTATTTTTTAGAGTTCTGTACTCGAAGGGTCCTAACACAACCCTATTGGTGTTAAAAAAACACTTAATCTTGGGGCGCGATTTTTTTTTTAACCTACCCCATCGAATTTGGTATCGTCGTAGCTTGTTGAGTAGATAAATACTGTACTTTTCGCTATAAAAAAATTTGGCAAACAAAGGAATGAGAAGCCATCATTGATACTTGACATTTTTAGTTTTAGTATGATATGTTATGGTACCTATTTATACTATATTGCTGAATATGTTTAAATGTTTAAAACTAGTTAATATGTGCAATTTTAAAATGCGTATACGTCTGTAAAGGCAGGGTTTGGTGAGACTATACAACTTTGTGGCAAATGTATCTGCAAGATTTTTAACCCAAATTCCATATGCAATAAATTTCATTTCATTACATTTCATTTCATTTCATTTCATTTCATCAGTCAGTTATTTTTTTACAAAATTAGGTCCCCCGGTTAGAAACCCCCGATACAATGGTGACCCCATTTTAGAGCTGATATCTCTTAAACGGCCTGACCCATGTTCATGAAACCTAGCTAAGAACTACCACTAGCAAACCTGCCTTCAAATAAAAACCGCATCCAAATCGGTTCACCCTTTTAAGAGCTACGGTGCCACAGACGGACATTCACACAAACAGCGGTCAAACTTATAGCGTCGGAGGTTAAAAAACGAGAACAATCGACCGACCTTGCACGAAGTTCTTGAGATGCGCGTGCTCCAAGGACCTCCAGAGCTCGTCGTCGGAGTAGACGCCGAAGGGGTCGAGGTTCATGCGCAGCGAGCCCGAGAACAGCACGGGGTCCTGCGGGATGATGGTGATGCGCGAGCGCAGCTGGTGCAGCCCGATGCTGGCGATGTCGATGCCGTCGATCAGGATGCGGCCCGCCATCGCCTCCACGATCCTGCAAAACTCCGCGTTAGTCAGGCTGCGCGCTGCGGTTTTGCCTTTGGAGGCCGGATTTTATAAGAGAGATATGAAGCATAATAATACGAGAACGAAGACGGTCTGGTCTCTAATTTTTTTCACTAATACCTAGAATCGGATTACTTAATGGTGAGCAACTGTCACGAATAATCCCGTTTAGTTTCAAGGTCACGATAATTTCCTTGCCGTTTTCTCTTTCACCGCGCGGTACCCCAGCGTCCGGCCCTGCAGCTGTGTCCGGCCACGTACCTGAAGAGGCCGAGCGTGAGCGTGGACTTGCCGGCGCCGGTGCGGCCGACGATGCCGAGCTTGTCGCGCGGCGCCACGGCGCACGTGACGCCGCGCAGCGCCGGCTCGCCCGCGCGGTACCCCAGCGTCCGGCCCTGCAGCTGTGTCCGGCCACGTACCTGAAGAGGCCGAGCGTGAGCGTGGACTTGCCGGCGCCGGTGCGGCCGACGATGCCGAGCTTGTCGCGCGGCGCCACGGCGCACGTGACGCCGCGCAGCGCCGGCTCGCCCGCGCGGTACCCCAGCGTCCGGCCCTGCAGCTGTGTCCGGCCACGTACCTGAAGAGGCCGAGCGTGAGCGTGGACTTGCCGGCGCCGGTGCGGCCGACGATGCCGAGCTTGTCGCGCGGCGCCACGGCGCACGTGACGCCGCGCAGCGCCGGCTCGCCCGCGCGGTACCCCAGCGTCCGGCCCTGCAGCTGTGTCCGGCCACGTACCTGAAGAGGCCGAGCGTGAGCGTGGACTTGCCGGCGCCGGTGCGGCCGACGATGCCGAGCTTGTCGCGCGGCGCCACGGCGCACGTGACGCCGCGCAGCGCCGGCTCGCCCGCGCGGTACCCCAGCGTCCGGCCCTGCAGCTGTGTCCGGCCACGTACCTGAAGAGGCCGAGCGTGAGCGTGGACTTGCCGGCGCCGGTGCGGCCGACGATGCCGAGCTTGTCGCGCGGCGCCACGGCGCACGTGACGCCGCGCAGCGCCGGCTCGCCCGCGCGGTACCCCAGCGTCCGGCCCTGCAGCTGTGTCCGGCCACGTACCTGAAGAGGCCGAGCGTGAGCGTGGACTTGCCGGCGCCGGTGCGGCCGACGATGCCGAGCTTGTCGCGCGGCGCCACGGCGCACGTGACGCCGCGCAGCGCCGGCTCGCCCGCGCGGTACCCCAGCGTCCGGCCCTGCAGCTGTGTCCGGCCACGTACCTGAAGAGGCCGAGCGTGAGCGTGGACTTGCCGGCGCCGGTGCGGCCGACGATGCCGAGCTTGTCGCGCGGCGCCACGGCGCACGTGACGCCGCGCAGCGCCGGCTCGCCCGCGCGGTACCCCAGCGTCAGGCCCTCCAGCTGCAGCGCGCCCGTCTCCGGCCACGTCGACCCCGGCCCGTTGACCACTGTCCACGCGGCCTCCTGCACAAACACACAAAATTTAATCATGTGTATGAATCATTCATTTAGTTTATACACTTGATTAAATGGGTCCATATTGGGTTGTATCACAGATACGAATAGATATATAATAATAAAAACGGGACGTTTTCCCGGGATAAAATGTAGCCTATGACACTCTCGCTGCGAAGACGAATCCAATGATACCTCATTTGTCAAAATCGTCCAAGCTGTTTTTGTTGTAGCGGGGAACATAGAACTGGACATACATACATACATGACGGTGAAAAACATAACCCTCCTTTTGGGTTCCGCCGCAGTCGGGTAAATATACCGAGTCGACGTTTAATTGATACTAGAATTGGCCCCCTGTTTGAATTGTGTTGGTTTTGGAAGATGTTCCTGAACAACATTACTTTATCAAAAGTTGTATCGTAATTTTAACTTTTCATTACAGCTACAGATAAGAAAACATAATAGTAAAATTGTATCTTGTAATGCTGGTCATTGTCTACGGATTCTGAACGCTTTATAGAGGACTTCTGATATGAGTGTAGATAAACGCTTTTTTTAAAGTAAAATATTAATAATACGGTTTTGTATTTTTACCCGTGTTTATTTCGGACACGGATCAACAAGCAAGACGGACCATATTTACCCGCGAGTATTAGCCGTCCTCGCCGGGTAGTACTGAGTCGGGCCATATTGTTTATAAGAGCTATGAATAAATGTAGGTAGCTCGTGCATCAACCGTCGCAACCGTGGGTAATTAACCTTCTGACCGCCTTACGTCACATACAAAATATGTCACACTCTAAACATATTTGTTATGCTATACAAATTACAACTTAATTCATACGAAACAAAATCTCTTTTAATCTTCAACTTTTGTCAGCCAGAACCGATTGTGACGTTCAAAAGGTTAAGGCCCGCTTGCACGGGTATTACACGGATCCGTCTAGTTCAGACGCTTAATACCGCCGGGGCTTAGGACACGGATACCCGTGCGGGCGTGTACCCCGTGTATCAGGAGCTCTAGTTTGGTCTACTCAACAGCAGAATACGGAGTACCAATTTTGTAGCGTGTCGATGATGGGTAACGACCCCAAGATGTGTGGCGCGCAGACGTCGAGTGCAGTATTTGCCAACAACGGTTTAAAAGTGATGTCAACATCCTTAGCAATACTGAGAAAGTGACCTGGGGGGTTATTATGACATGGCTATGCAGTTCATTTTAAGGTGAGCGGAAAGGACGTAGCTATAGCAGTTACATAACTCTGTCCTTTTCTCTCAGCGTAAACAGAATTGCATAGCTATGTCATAATAACCCCCCTGAAATACAAAAGTAAATTGCTAACGACTGGGATCGATTAGAAGTGTTCCGTACCTGTTCCGTCTCGGCGTATTCTTTTATTCTTTCAACCGCGACGATATTTGTTTCTACTTCTGATGTCATGCGCACCAGCCAGTTCAAAGTTTGTGTTATCTGAAAAAGCTATTAGTAAAATAAATATAGATGTCGCATGAAACTCTTTTTTAGAAACTTATCCAATTTAAGTTAATTTTGTAAGTATTGCAGTTATGTGATGAACAGAATGAGAATTCCATTTCAAAATTTGTTTGGACCGGGTACCGAATGAATAGGTATATTGAGAAGATCTAGCTAGCGAGCAATCAGAGCGGACGTGTCGCAAAATTATATTTAAATATTCAAATCAATACTATAGAATTATAACCAGTACCACTAATTATAATAAGTGCTTAATTCGAGTGAACAATGTGAGTGCCTTTACGCCAGTTACTTTCGAAGTGTTATTTCGGCGCTGCGGTAACGGCTCTTCACCTCCTCGGGTAAACGAGACGGATACATAATTTTAGTCTCGCTCGTTGCAATTACTTACCATTGCATAGAAACAACAACGTACGCATTCTAACAAATAACAAAGATCAGCATGCCTCTCGAACGATCACCAACTGGAAGTGGCCTCGGTGGCTCGCAACCGAACCTCACTCTCGCATCGGACCTCGCCATCCTCCAGAGACTGAAAACCAAAGGATAACGTTTCGCAACAATAAAAGAAAATATTGTGATAACAACAGTGAAATATTATCTGAAATGTCCGAGATCCGAAAACAAATGTTACAAATGATGGCAATTATGAAGACGTCGAAAATGATGGGCGATAAGCAAACAGAATCGATCAACAAAATTTCCGAAGACGTAACCACTATTAAAGATGAGGTCAAAAATATCAAAGACACGATGGAACAACTTAAATCAGAACAAGATGTTATCAAAACCAAAATAAATAACCTAATGCAAATAAATAGCGCGACTGAGAAAAGGATTGACGCGATAGAAACTGAAGTGAGCGAACTTAAAAAAGAATCCACCAACTTTGGGGCTCCCAGTAAGATCTCACCAGAGGACCTAATAGCAGAAATACAAGAACGTGAAGTGAGAGCTTGCAACATTATAATACAAGGAATTTCAGAATCACATCACCCTACGCAAGAAGAGAAATTAGCGCATGACATGGACGAAGCTCTAAAAATAATAAGGGAAATATCACCTTCATGTCCTCCTCCTCTACAAACTCAGCGGCTGGGAAAACCAAAAGTCGATAGAAGCAGAATGTTAAAAGTACGTCTCTGTTCTAAAGAGCATACCAAATTCATCCTTAGCAACCAGAAGAACAGGATAGATGAAACAATCGGCATATACACCGATAGAACTCCTCAACAGCAGAACTATATAAGCAGCCTGAAAAAAGAAATAGAAACTAGGACCACAAACGGTGAGTCAAATCTTACTATAAAATATTATAAAGGCACTCCCAAAATCGTCGAATTACCGGCAAAAAACTAGAAAGCCCAGACGATCTGAGAGAAAATACGTACCAAATTACCAATACCTACCAAAGTTTAACAACGGGCACCAATTCATTAAACTTTCTATATGCAAACGTAAGAAGCATAATTAAACCTGGGAAACTAGATGAACTTAAATGTACTATAAAGGCTATCCAAAGCACCATTCACGTCATTATTTTAACAGAAACGTGGATAAAATCTGATGACGAATTAACCAGAATTCAAATACCAGGATACACGCACTACAGTAATTATAGAACAGATACGCGAGGGGGTGGTGTTTCCATAATGGCACACAACAATTTGAAACATAGTGAAATAAGAAGTCTAAACATGAATGGTACTCACTACCTATGGATACACCTTGACAGATATGCCTTGGACGTCGGTGCTATTTACAGGAAACCCGAGAACTTGCATCAAAGAGCATTCTTAGATACTTACTCGGAGCAGTTAAGCAAGTCAACAAGAGCTATTATATTTGGAGATTTTAATATCAACATTCTAAGCAGCGATCGAGCAACTGGCGACTACAAGCAGATAATCAGTGAGAATGGGTACAAAATACTGAACCGAGTAGACGAAAAGTACTCCACGCGAGAAACTGCTACTACAAAAACGATTATAGACCACGTATGCACAAATTTAACCGAGAACTTCTTTCATCTAGCGTTAATAGAATCAGCCATGTCAGATCATAAGCAGACTTACCTAGAAATAAAGAAATATCAGCCCCCGCTAGTTAAAAAAACCAAATATGAGGCAATAAATTATGAAACACTATATCATTTAGCAGAGACTGTTAATTTTGACACAGATCCAGATTACCGACTACTAGAAAAAAAGCTGATATCATGCATTAACGGCAGTAAAGTCCCAAAAATCAAATATCAAAATCCACCTAGACAAGACTGGATAAACAAAAACATAATCGACGGGATAAATAAACGAAACGTCCTGTGGTATGAACTCAAGAAACACCCAGCAAACGAAGAGAAAAAAGAAATGTTTATAAAACTTCGAAACCAAGTTACTGAGCATATACAAAGGACAAAAAGTAGCTACTACCACAAAGCATTCGCCGACTGCAACACTAATCCAAGCAAAATGTGGAGACTTATAAATAACTTGGCAAGGAATAAAACCGAAAAATTGCGAACTCTCCCAAAGTTAGAAACAGAAACAGGGGCTATAACCGACCCAAAAGAGATCTGCGAATGCTTTAATGAATATTTTTCAAATATAGGTGCCACACTAGCCAGCAAAATCCCTACTACATCACGTTTGAATGGTGCCACTAAAACGTTAGATGTCCAGTCACCATTCACAGAATTTATGCCTGCCACAGATCAAGAAATTACATCTATCATTAACAACTTAGACTCAAATACCAGCTCCGGGTTAGATGGAATATCAGTGAAATCTGTAAAATGTGTTAAATCCCTGATAGTTGGCCAATTGACAAAGTGTCTTAACAAATGCTTACAACTGGGTTGCTTTCCCGATAGTTTAAAGCTCGCAAAAGTAACTCCAATCTACAAATCTTCGACAAAATCAGATCCGGGAAACTACCGCCCAATCTCAGTTCTTCCTGTACTCTCAAAGCTCCTTGAAACCCTCTTACACAAACGTCTTGAAGGCCATCTTGGGTCTATAAAGTTCCTCTATCCGAAGCAATATGGCTTCAGGCCACAATCAAACACCTTGACTGCCACCATAGATCTTGTGACCAAAATTAAAGTCAGTATTGACCAAAAACAGATAGTGCTGGGAGTGTTTATAGACCTAAAGAAGGCTTTTGACACTATTAGTCACCAGGTACTCCTGGGTAAGTTGGGGGAGGCTGGTTTGGGCGGGAAAGTCCTTAAAATGTTTGAGTCTTACCTTCAAAGCCGTAAGCAAATAGTCAAAATGGGTGAACATGAAAGTAGTCCGCAGAATATTACATTTGGTGTCCCTCAAGGATCTATTTTAGGACCGTTGCTCTTCTTAGTATACATTAATAACATCAGCAAAATAGGTCTAAGAGGCGACACTACTTTGTATGCAGACGACACTAGTTTATTTTACTACGGTCATTCCCTCCATGATATAATAGCTGATGCCCAGAACGACCTAAATCTCCTCAACAAGTGGTTTCAAAATAATCTTCTAACTATAAATATTAGCAAAACGAACTACATTATTTTTGTACCAAAAAACAAAAAACTTCCGTGTCACCAGCCTCTAACTATAAATAATAAGCCTATTAATAAAGTTGATAAAGAAAAGTATCTGGGTCTCGTATTAGACAAAAAAATAACGTGGCATCCGCAAATTGAAAAAATTAAAAGTAAAATAACTTCCCTAACTGGTTCACTCAAGGGTATCGTACGGTGTCTTCCAAAACGTGTCCGATACACAATATATAACACGCTAGTGAAGCCACATATTGAGTATCTAATCGAGATATGGGGAACCGCTACTCCTACTAACTTAAACTGCCTACAGCGAGCTCAAAACAAACTAATCAAAGTCTTATTTAACTACAATTTTCTTACGTCAACAAGTAAAGTTTACAAAGATACTAAAATAATGAACATTAACCATGCTTACATATATCACACCTGTATATTAATAAGAAAAATATTGTCAAATGACCTTCATATACAAATTTCGTTTACAAAAAAGCAACAATTTCAAAGAATTAAACTCAGAAACGCTAATCACCTTGTTTTACGGGCTCCGCGTACGAATTATGGCAAAAAATGCATACTGTACGAGGGAGCCAACTTATATAATAAACTCCCAACCGACATCAAAGACGCCAAATCGTTACACACATTTAAAAGATTATTAAAACAATACCTCTCAACTCGTCCATAAATACGCTAACACTTATAATAAATATATACACATATATTTAACTACTTACCTATATAAAACTATTATAAGTAAACAAAAAAATGTACCAAAAATAGCAATAGGTAACTTAAATAAGTAAAAATCAATACCTACTATAAAATAAAGAAAATACCTTAATAAATATATATACATAAATATATACCTGTATATATATATAAATTACATACTAAAAGCATTCATTAAAACCTATTATATTAACATTCAATTAAAAAAAAAAATTCAACGTTCGTATTCAACGTACTAAAAAATTAAACTCCGTAAACTCAATGTACGTACGCACGCATCTGCTAAGACACTTCCAAACTCTTTATATCATTGTAAAACTGTTATCTTATCTAACTGCGCTCGCTCCGTACAGCGAAGCGCGCTCCCTTACTTAGTTAACTTGTTTTGTATACTCTTATAATCCTACCCGCAAATTGTAACTTTATAGTTTTGTGATTGTATCTATTTATCAATGTTTACGCTCACTAGCTTAGAATTTTTATATATTATGCATGCAATATTTCTTTCTCAAATAAGTGAATTATTGTTATTCTTTTGAGAAATAAAGATCTTTAAACCGAAGTACCGAAACATCGCTTTGATCGAAAATGACGATTTTAAGCAAGTATACCATTTCTCACAAGATTCCTTAAATTAAAACCATCCTAGCGCAATATTTCAAAAGTTAATTACTGTAAAAAAGTAACAGGGGATGTTGTTAATTCATGTTGTTCCTTTGAAAGTTTATGTATAACATTACAATTGAAAATATAAAATGTTTTTTTAAAGATTACATTTATTTTAGTATCCACCCACGGAGTACACGGGTTAAAATTATAATTAGTAAACGGAAGACCCACTATAAGACTACTTGAACAAAAAACATTTTCGTAGACCAAAAGTTTTAGCTACAATTACGAAAACTTGTCTAACTATCGTTGAATTTCTATTAACCAATCAAAAAAAAACAAGAAAAATAGAATAGTTATAATCAGTTGATTGCAGCTACTCACGATCAGTTTTAATCTTGCATACGCGCACACAGTTTTAAATGACAGTTTCCAGATTTAAGTCAAAACTATCAGTTAGAAGAGCATACCGACACTAATAGGTGACAGGTGACATTTCAGTGTACAGTGTAGGCAGTTTAAACATAACATTAAATAGAAAAGGTACTAAAGTGTATACATATTTATGAACTTGACTGTACATGGTGCGGCTTATATGAAACCCATATGTATCAGCGTGTTAACTTTGCATTGTATTCCAAATTGTCACCTGTCACGTGTCATTGTCATTGTAGCGGCCTTAAGGCACCCAGCCCTTTAAGCGTCAAGCTTCTGGTGCCTTGGTACGGTAGAGTACCTGCAGCGCGTAGCTGACGGAGAGGCCGACGACGCCGGGGTTGACGGTGTCGCGGCCGAGCACGGCGAACAGCGCCGCGAAGAAGATGATCAGGTTGCCGAGCATCTCCAGCCGCACCGCCAGCCAGCGGTTGGCGATGCAGCTCGGGTAGTAGCACGACTGGTTGTGGTCCACGCCGCGCTCCGACTCCTCGATGAACCTGCCCGTGAACTCTCACTCTTAATCTATGACAATCGATGTCACAGGTGTCCCTCGTTTTGCTTGTTTAAGCAAACCTTCTTCGTTAACCTCATGCATGGACACAACTTGTGCCGGACCACATTTAAGACAATTCAAGATCGGCAGTCTTCTCTTCAGTGATGAAGAATACGACTGATGCTGATGATCAGTGGTCGAAATAGGTAGTAGTCAATTTTACAGATATATAAAAATATTTTTCTAGATTTAGTTAAAGGGAAAATAATGTGATTTTATTGCACCTTCCTACTTTTTGATTTGTTTTATCTAAGGTTAATTGGGACACAATGCTTGTAGCATTATTTATATGATGTTTATTTTAACAATCATCAGTCTAATGATCATTGAACACCATTTGATGATCAGGAAAGTATAGCATCGAGCCGTCATAATGACGCAAGGAATACCGACTGACCTCCTCGTGACGCCGTACGCCCTGATGGTGGAGGCTCCGGTGATGCTCTCCCCGAAGTGCGAGTAGATGGGCGAGCGCGAGACGGACTCGAGCCGCTTGAGCTGGCGCGACGTGGACACGTAGAAGCGCTGGATCACGTAGTACAGGATGCCCACGGGCACCACCACCGACAGGAAGATCGGCGTCGACCAGCTGATCACCACCAGCGTGCCGAGTACCTACAACCACGGCTGGAGTCGGCTTTCCTACATCACACTTTGGCACTTTGCAATAGCAAAACGTGTAACGTAGGTATATATAAACATTTATTTATAAATATTAAGGATCCGCATGAACGTTGGAGCTCATCGCACAATATTTGCCCTCTAACGGGATTCGAACCCGCGATCTCCGGCATCGTATCCATACAGGCTATGACTTGAATCACTAATAGGCACCCATGTTAACTTTTAAAGCTCCTAATTAGATTTAAAGGGATTCACACACTAATTAGTTTCGAGCCGAACACCTTGAAACAGTAGCATTTGCATCTTTGATTAGACAAACATGAAACTACTACTACCTATGCTTGTTATATAAAACACGTGTGCCGCTAGGGCTTGTATCAAACATAGGTTTAGGTGATTTAGAAGATCGAACTGACACAAGATGTCACGTCGAATACACAAGGTGCTTTATGTGATACCAAGAGCGCAACTTTTTTGACCCTTTTGATTCGTCCCCAACAAATGAAACTACTTTAGCGCTTAGCAAAAAAAAACCATGTTTAGTAGTCTTACCGGCCTCTCGATCTTTTCCATCACATACACGCATGTCAACTCGAGGCCGTAATCATGTGTTGATGTGTAAACTTTTTGTTAGTTACAAATTGGGATCAGTTTACATAAGATGTCCCGTAATCGTAAAAACCCAAGTGTGCCCATGCGAGTTAAGGATAATATTATTGATAAAATACCACTTAAAAGCACATGTTGACACTAACACCGTAGGTTGACTTAAAAAGCGAATTTGCAGTAAAGCTTGAGAAAATAGCATGTTGCGGTAAGGAGTGGTATATCGTGTTGTTTTCAGGTGTCTCTCGGAACCACACAGCTATAACAAAATCGCCTGCGTCTGTGTTCGTGTAGGCAAGCATGTTCATGTAGATCGAACCGCCACAGATATTCACTCTCAGTGTCGTGTTTGCGTCGATTTTGTTCTAATTAATTATAGTTTCGGATTTGCCACTTAAAGAATGCAACCCTCAAGCAATTACCTTTTACTACAGATCGAGACTGATGACCTCAAAGTATTAAGCAGCAAACCAAAAAATGGCTTGGTTTTCAATTCACAGTACAATTACTGCTGCTTTTGAACACAAATATGTGTTAATTCATACGCACGACAGATATGGCTTGCAGGCGCGTACGCAGACTGTTAAACTTTGAGGCCTCCTCATTAGCCGATGCTTAAACGATTCATTATTTTATTTCTCCAATTCAATTGTAAAAATATTTAGTTTATATGAATAGTATGAAATGTGAATGAATAATTAACAGAATTATATATGAAACTAATAGGAGCAGGTAATACACAAATTCGTAAAAAAGTTACATGTTAGAAATTCGACTTACATGAGAATCGAGGACGTTGTTAGTTGTCACACAAAAATTAATTTATATTTAAATGTAAAAATTCTGAATATACCATTAATTTAACAAGAAAAGTAAAAAAAAGAGTTTAATTACTTGAGAAAACAAGATGGCAACAAAGCAAAAATGCTCCGTTATATGTTGTAATTAAATTTTGAAAAATATGTAAACCCGTGTCATGTAGTTACCGTATTTTCGGTCGCATCGGTGATTCTTAAACTATACAAAGCGGTAAGAGGAGGCAGGTTACCTCGAACAGGCAATACAAGACGTCGGTGGCCTCCATGGGTAGCGACTGGTCCACGACGTCCACGTCTTTTGAAAACCGAGCGAGGATCCTGCCAAGGGGCGTCACCTCGAAGAATTGCAACGGAGCCCTCAAGACATTGTCCAACAAGCTGGCGTGCACGTACTGCGCCGCCCCCAAACACGCCAGAGAAGGTATTAAATCCGTGAAAAACGACGTTAACGCTGTAACAATTTTCACGATAATTGTTTTATTTTAGTCTCCCGTCGAAACTGTAAGCCTACCGGTAATGAATACATTATTTACTGTTCGATCTGTGCTCGGGAGGGAATGGAGGGGTCGATGGTGATCAGTGCGGGCGAGTGCGGCGTGGTCTACGGCTACGGCTGCTAACTCCAGCGCTACGCTGATAACATGCACTACCATGAAAGCTTAAATAAACAAACTACTCGGTGAATTCTAAGGAAGTTTCGTCAGAGGGCGGGTGCGAAGCGAAGACGCAAAGAAAATATAAACTTGTTACGCCAGTAAATGTATAAACTGATCCCAAAGTTATTATCATTCTTACACATCAACATCGTAACACCCCCAGGGGCGATAAACCCGGTACGATATCGTAATGCTGCTCATACTGCTCAGAGTAGCTACAGTTTTGACGCGCATAAGATTTTTCTTTTTGTAGCGAATGCTTAACATTTTCTTTCTCATGTTTATTTTTTAATTTTTCACGTTATTTCAGATTTTAATGCCATCGTTCACACGCAGACGACAGTTAAAAAGTAACGCTATCAAACGTTAATTTACACATTCATGTCGGCGGATAATCCGCGTCATTAATTTACTGATAAATTCGAGTTAAGGAACGAGCGTCAAAGTTTCCCATCTCCGCGGCGGGAGATGCGAGACTCGGGCGCTCGCGGGTCGCGGCGAACGAGCCGCGTTACCGAGAAGAAGCAGGAGGTCCAGCCGCGGAGCGTCATGGGCAGCACGTTGTCGAGCACGTCCACGTCCTTGGCGAACCGGTTGAGCACGCGGCCCACGGGCGTGCAGTCGAAGAAGCCGATGGAGGGCGCGCGCAGCACGCCGGCCAGCAGCGCCGCGTGCAGCGCGCGCGCCGCCGCCAGCGTGCCCAGGTACAGCGCCAGCGACGACACCGACACCGACACCACTGCGCACCGAGCGGTCAGCGGAGCCACGAGCCGAGCTTTCCTCACCGAGGGGACTCGCGCGGCCGGGGCCTCCCGTCGACATCGGTGGCAATAAGAGCGAGATGTCGCGTCCGAAATCCATGCATATTTGACTCGATATCTCTATCTCGTTCAGACTACTATGTTGTTTGGCCTAGATCGATGTCGAGGAGAGGCCTCCCGGGGGAGGGTAGAGTCTAACGAGACGCGACGGTAATCGCTACGGTGAGAAATGAAAGTTCGGCAACGTGATACATTTCGGTATTTCTATAGATAATTTACAAATAGGTAGAACTAATAGAGCCAAATATAAACCATTTTTTATGCTTGTTATAGCTCAACAAACGGCTCGGTAAAGAGTTCAATACATTTTGTTTGTTGATTTGCTAGAATGCACGCTATGAGTAAGAGTACTATAAACGCTGAGACAGGAGACTGTAAGTAATTCGAGCGCAACAGTCGTCCGACTTATTGTGTAAATCACCGTGTTCTAAATGTACAAGATGTACCTTGGGTTTTTTGATATTGTATACACCGAAAAACTCGACGTAACTTAATCAAGGGTTCAATTTAATTTAAGCGCCTCTTCTAAAATAACATAAAAACGTTACCAAGTACTTGTAAAATGTTGGTTGTTATTTTATGGCTGAATTAGACATCTGTTTAAATAATACCTACAACAAAAACAGTAGTAAACCATCAGATATGCGTAAGTAGTTCATATCTGTCGAGTTCCTAGGATCCACAAGGTATAACTTCATATTTGAAAATCTCACCCTAATCAGATTCAATTATTTTCCTCGTATTTTATAAACTTATATATAAGCTTTTAGCAGCCGCTTATAGTAGCTTTGGTAAGAATTGAATTCTGACGTTATTGCATTGTGGATTCAGTAACTAAGTAATTTTCTTTTGTATAGTTCATTTAAATAAATTTACCTTTGACCTTAAAGTATAGTAATAGAAAACATCATGCAGCTTTTATTAGAAGTTACACGGTGAAAGTGGATTAAATTGGGATAGTAAGAGAATAAAGAAATAAAAAAACCTGTTCAATTTATTCATGCACTGACCATAGTGTTTAGAAGGACCATTCGCTTATCATGGAGTGTAGATATCATGCACTGCGGTATTGTACAAAATGTAAATAATAATGTAAAACATGATGACAAATGGATCATATGCAGATATAGGTTTTGTACTCCCTGCTGTTTCTAATGATCAACGAGGAGGGGTAAGGTGTGTATGAACTAGAACTGCGGCAGTAGAACACTTGAAACCACAGGCTGCGGCACATGCCTGGGGCCAAACCGTGAAACAAAATGGCGCCGCTAGTTTTAAACAGCTGATCGATGTCACTCCGCGATTTTGACATCCGCAGTCATTTATTTGATCAAAGAAATTTATGTGTAAATGTCCTTTGATAAAAATTATATGAAGTTGACATTTTTTTTTAAATCCCTCTATCTATCAAACAATAAATGATTTTGCCTCTGCTAAAACTTGCTCAATTCACGTCCAATCTTGCGAGGCAAATACGGCGAGGCGTCTGTGGGCACAGTAAAAAAACCGACTCCCGATGGCTCGGGCTGAGGAAACAGTGCGAGCCGTGCGTGCCTCACCCGAGGCTGCCTCTAGTCCGTACACACCTTTATGTTTATAGAGGCCAACGTAAGTCGTGGTTTGTGAGGAGTTAATGTATATTAAAGTCATAAGTGAGTTTCAACGTACTTTCGGAAATATATGATAAAAAGAAATGTTTCTTAGACTGTGTATGACCCAATTGTAACTAGAACAAAAAAACGTCAATTTTGCTACTTGAAGGGACTTTAATTTCGGATAGATCTTGTAAACAATGTATTCATTATTTAAAAAAAAAAGTATGAAATTGAGAATATTCTGCACATAAATTAAAATTATTAGTTAAGTGTTTAATAAGATAACACACCACAATGCCAATTAAATGACTATCAAATCATTTTTAACCAACTTAAAAAATAATCTTTACGTCTAATACTTTCCTTTAACACTAAAAAAAGTTGCTGTTTAATTATATACATACAACCCAACGCGCCCACTTCCTTAAGCTCCCTGAGAAGCTTGTTTCAAACTAAACTCATAACATTTATTTGACAAAACACACTACACAACAGATATGGTAAAAAAAAGAAGAAACAAGATTAGAAGAGCAGAATGACGTTTCAATTATTTATCCCTCACTTCACTCAGAGGGATTATCTTATCTTATCTTATCTTACAGGGTCGAAGTGTATCCGTAAGGGCCCATCCAGGATCTTTTGTGCAATTGCCCTCTTTACACACTCAGCTGTTCGAATGTGCAGGTTTCCTCACGATGTTTTTCCTTCACCGTAAGAGCGTCGGGTAATGCACTTCAGTTAGAAAAACTTAGAGGGATTGCTCCTAACTCAAATTGTCAATAATTTATAGAAAGACTGTTATTCCTTTTATGTAACTGGTAAACAAAACTCCTTCAAACAACCTTTAAAAGAATGATCCCAACTCAAGAAAGGACTAAAGAATCAAACATTTTGAAGTTGGTTAAAAATTATAATGTTTCTTTATGGTTAGTATTTTTTTTATTTGTTGCGATCTATCTATGAATAATAAGTTTTAATGAAGCTTTCAAACGAACGAATCGGCATGACGCGAATTGAAACTGCCAGTGAATTGTTCTACGTTTCATACATTTAGACTTGAAGCCAAACGAGCGTAATGTTTTCAGTTGTGAGTCGCGTAATTTCTGCTACATTCGGTTTCATACAAAACTCCTGTTTGGATCACACGGTCATGCAAATTGAGTTGGACTGTATGAAGTAGAAATTACGCGACCAAAATATGCGACTCACAGCTCAAAAATTACGCTCGATAGGCTTCACGCTTTGCGTTGGTTTGTGACGTTCTAATGTCTGTGGCACGTAAAATGCTAACTGTTGTAGGGCCTGTGGGATTGAAAGTGGTCTGCGCCTCTATTCCCGACGGTAAAAACGATATCGTAGTTGGCCTGTTATGGTATTGTTATGACGTCAGACGCCATTACTGTCAAGTAAATAAGAGCTATCAAAACGTTGACAATACGATAACAGATCAAAAACCATATTGTTTTTACCGTGTTGAATAGAGGCCCTGGTCTGTCTGTCATTGTATGGAACGCGGGACTTGATGAATAATCAATTATTGTTTCAAATGAAGACAAAACCATGTGATACCCATTTCCAGAACAATATTCACCGTTTATTTTATTTCATTCCATATAACATAATATTAAATAGACATTAATAATATACGTAGAAAGGTAATAGAATTAAAACAGCTCGAATAACACGGACATGTCTCGACAATCGCTTTTAAATTTAGCAGTGTTTTGCGCGAGTTTCACTAGTTACACGCAACCACTAACCTAAGTTATAAAAAATATTTTATATCATCAACATTAAATCTTGTATTAATAAAACTTAGACTTTATTCTTATCTTGACATAGCAAAATACGTAAATAAGTAATAATCAAAACCGGAAGCGTCGGAAAAATATAATAATGGCAATGACTGTGTTAATCTAAAACCAGTTATATAACGTACAAATTAAGTTGAAACGATTATAGTGTGTTTTTAATCCACGAAGTCCCGCCCTACTACTTAATTTTAAATACACTCAAAATAATAATATCGATACGGCCATCGCACCAAATATGTATACATAGACCTTATTATCAGTGGCATAGGAGCGTGTAGATATGTTTGATGCCTTGGGAATGTATTTCGCGAATGCACATTAAATAAAATAAATAAATAAAAAACATAAATAATCCTTATTCACCAACAACAAGCAAACACGCATTAAGTAATATAAAAATAAGAATGCGCGAAAATACCAACAAAAACAACATTGACGAAATAGTCCGACGTCAATTGAACTGAGGGCGGGGCGCGCAATCCAATTTTCGAAGGATTAGGTAGTGGGGCGGGACTTCGTGGATGGAACAGGCGATAATGGTATCTTATTGGAGAAGACGGACCATGTGATTGTGATGTGATGATTACCATATTTTAACACGATAGTCCTAATTATTCAAACAAAATGTCTGTAAATACCAACGAAATGCCAGACTAAAATTCGAACGCGACAAATCCATAAGAATTATTAATCTTATTGTTTAAATAATAGAAACCTGGAAAATGCTCTTTTATCAATTAATCCGTTTGGATGCGATGAAACATTAACATTATAGGTAAAGACATAAGTAGTCGGTTTTTTTTTTAGTAAAACCTATAAAAATATGGGCCAAGTGAAACTAAACTTTACTGTTCGTACTCTTCTACCTATGGCCTGATATCATCATGCTGGCATGATGATGGATAGATGGAAACGTTATTTATTGTATTGTCGTCGAAGTCGCATAAGTACGCAAAATGTCATAATATTTGTCAAAATGTATGAACTAACAGTCGATTAACATTGATTAATTACCATTTAACATCGTTTGGTGAAATTGGTACTGGTACAGGTACTGTGGCCCGTTTCACGAAGCTACAAGTTACAAATTACAAGCGGAACTCCCTTTCTAGCAAAAGGAGTTAGAAAGAGACTTCCGCTTGTAATTTGTAACTTGTAGCTTCGTGAAACGGGCCTCTGGTATTAGTAAGTAGATTAAAATTGACTTACTACATTTGTTAAGTTATAGGAGAAACTTTAAAAGTAGCCAGTAACATTTTTCGCAGTAAAATGTCTTTCAAACAACGAATAATTATATTTCCCTTTCCTCTCGTCAAATTATATATGGAATAAACAAATATATTACATATTTCATGCTTTTAAACATGCTTTAGTTGTTTACATAATGAGCAAAGTATATCAACAAGTTTGGTCCTGTCGTTAGCTCTGTACTCTGACTGTCCAGGGCTAGCCATGTTGCTTTCGAAATTTGACAAAATGAATGTACGGAATGACGACAGTTTAAGTCGATCTTATACATTTTCTTTGATTTTTGCATTGATTAACATTCGCAGAATTCAACTTGATTGGCTACTAAGGCCTAGTATTAACGTTGGTTTAGTCTGAACTTTTGGGAGATGATTGTACGCGATAGTGTTTGTGTTTCGACTGTACTTTAGTAGATTATGCACGGTGATCCATATCCAATGGTGATGTTATAAAAACAAAGGAGTTTAGGTCAAAGGCACCCTTCCCCACCCACTTGACCTCGTAAAGCCATCATGCGCCAATGGAATATAAACCAGAAGGAAAGTTGAACAGCTCCGAACCATGAATTCAAACAATGCCAACCCTTACGGTCCAAGGTCCCGAGGTTCCTAACTTACTTTATTTTATTAAAGCTAAGTTTTTTTCTATTAACATATAACCATTATTGCATGTCAGAACTTTTGAAAATAAAAATAAAGTTTTCGCCGATCAAGTGCTAAGGGTACAAAAAATGTTGCATAAATATTAGTTTTTAAAATTTATCCTGGAAAACACCAGTCGCCATCCAACATATCTGAACTCGACGGTAAAGCTAACTATCGTCTATAGTCGTCTATAGTAGTTAGAACGTGATACACAACACTCAGTAAGCTCCAAAATAGTTAATGACCACTGTGAAAAGACCTCCTTTGACAAAATAGAGAAGCAACATTCTGGATCTTCTTAGCACTTGTGTCCAGCTAAAGGCACCCTAATCCAAGCTAAAAAAATCTCAGCTTAAAAAAAAGGAAGTGAGTTCAATTAAGCGATTTAGATTCCATTGGACGTACCGCACATTTGTACAGACGCATTTACACGACACCGTCACCCCAGCGAGCCTATTATGGTCGCGTTTATCGTGGCGTATACATGTGGACAAAGCTTCCGTCACTCTACACTTGAATACTTAAATACTTGTCGGAGAGTGAGGGATGTTCGGTCGGCATGTATCCCGCGAGCACTCACCTTGCCCGACGCCGAGCCCGCCGTACACGCCGAGGTACAGATCCCTGCGCTCCGTGTTCACTGTGCCGTTAACGAGCTGGAAGGTAATCTTTATTTAACTTTTCTTTGCTCGTAAGGAACTTTTGTTTTGGTTTAACGGTGCAACGAAATGTATAAGGGTACAGTGTTTGTTAATTTCGTTATAAACCGTCTGTTATGTCATAAAAGCATGAAATTAAGTTTAATTAAATTATAGCCTTTATTTGATAGAAATGATTATCAATGATAATAAATATCATCGGACTACTACTTCGTATATATCCGACGTATTTATAATTTGTGTACGTACAACATTGTTATATTTCTGTTAGCCAGTCGCTGCTAGCAACAATGCCTACGAGTATATCACGTCGCTCCACCTAGCCCTACACGTCGTTTGTGATTCGCGGTCTCCACTCCACTCGTCAGCCCTATATAATAACGTTACCGATATTATAACGTTATACATCACGTCTTTCACTGCATTTGGCTTCACTGATTTGAACTAAACCACGATGGTATTTATTGCCGCTCATCTAATATGAATCATAACTCACTAGTAGCACGATTGTTTGACTTAGAGCATTATAGAGCGTTATTATGATTTTGCTGTGATGTAGCTTAACGTTATGAAAAATGGAGATATATTTTTTGAAACTTTAACCATTAAAGAAATGTGGCGTTATGGTATAAGTATTTACCATATCGGTATGAAGGTGTGACCGACGCCTGTCGACTGCGATGTTCGTAATAAGTGGTTGTACTGACCATGTTCTCGTCGTTGGACCAGCGCGCGAGCCAGGCGTTGGAGCCGACCTGGAAGACCTGCAGCACCAGATTCATGAGCACGGTCACGGCGGCCGCCAGCACGCCCACGCTCGTTAGGTAGTGCTTGTATACGCTCCATTTCACCTGTGTTATTTAAATTTATCTAAATAAAAAGGAAGCTTTAAAAACCAGGCTGCATTTTTTGAAGCTGTCGTCGATATTTGTTAAAAATATTAAGACACATAAAATCGGATTGAAACATGTTAGTTTAAGAGTTTTATGTACAGACCATCAAGACGAATCTAATAGCGTATCATTTATCAAAATCGGTTGACCTGTTGAGTAGTTACATACATACAGGTCAAACACATAACCGTCCTTTTGGGCTTCGCCGCATTCGGATAATTATTAAGTAAGGCAAAAGAAATGCTGTCAAATTCTATATGATTTGATATCGATCTCAAATTGAGATCTCAATACAGAGTAATAAATGTCAATTAGATGTACCAGTTATCGAATAATTTTATACCGTTAAGAAGTCCATAGTTCTGGAGACCAAAACTTTGAAGCAAAATTATAAAGGGAGTCAAAAAAGTTGTATGTAATTACGCTTCCGGTTTCCGCTTTCTCTGCGTCGATGAGTTTGTTGTTCGCTTTCAGCTCGCTAGGTGTCGCCTCTGGGGTCTTTCTCTTGACGCTGCCGGCCCGATCACCTGATGACAAGACAGGAGGATTTAAATTATATTTATCGATAACAGCTTAAACTCCACCATTGATAACCAAATGCTATAATAGCTTTCTAAAGAGCGGACCATTCAAAAATATAATAACTTATGTCCATTGCAATATCTAATTATTTAGAGACACATACATGCCTTCACGCCTGTAATCCCAGAGTGGAGTAGGCAGAGCTACAGAATTACCTACAACTCTAAAAACTTGTTGATAATTCTGTAACCACATTTTGCACAATTAGGCTAAGATGTTATTTAGAGACTACGGTTCTATTATCCCCAACCAAGAAACGTATGTAATTTGTGACGGTTAACAGGTGACAATTCGTATACATTACAAAGTCGACGAACTTCTGACACTGGGCTTTATCTAAAGCCGGATACTCACTAGCGAGCTGTAACTAACCGTAGCAGTTACAGTAAAGAGCTCCTAGTGGAGAACATGCTCGCGAGCCGCGTGCACGACAGTAACAGTTACGGCTCGCTAGTGAGTACCCGGCTTAAGCTACTCTAGTTTTTTTCTTTTTCTGAATATTCATTTGTCTGAATTTTCGTTTTTCCAAAAGCTATGTTATGCTGGAGCTATTTTAGATTAAATGCATGATTTAATTGCTACACGTTGGTTAGGTTAGGTTTTATTTATAAACGATATCAAAAAATAAAGTCTTCTCTCGAAACGTTGCATTCGGAATTTTGATCAATTCGGAATTATGACTCTTCGGAATTATGTAGTGAACCCAAAAAAAATGGCAAGCGTTTTTGCTGATTGCCGGCTAGACGTACCTGCGCCCGCCTGGTCGGACTCCGAAGCGCTTTCCGATAGCGACCGCGCTCTCTGCAACTTGTCTTTGTACTCCGAGCCCAGTTTATTTTGCAGCACTTCTTTGAATTCATCTAGTTCTGAAATAAAGTTTTGAATAACGAGGTATTAGATATTCTTGTAGTAACGTAAAAGTGAACACACAATAAAATATTGTAGAGGTTTTATATGTTTTATGTAAAACCACAAAAGATTTTGACATAGCGCAATTCGGTCCGCATTTATGGGTCAAATGAAGGTAATTTTCTAATTTTATTGTGCGTAATTAATTAATTGTAACATTTTTTTAATTTAACTACATGGATTGATTTGAGAAGCCTATTCCCCGAAATGGTTTTTAAATTTTCATACAATGTTATAAATAGGTGTATCCCAATTCCGTTTGTTAACAGGCCACAGTTAAATAACAAAACAGGAGGAGGAAGTACAAAAGTAAATCAAAGAATAAATTTTTAGCGCATTCCACTTAAAATTTAATTATGTATTATCATTGTCATGTTTTGTACGACGGGTCCATGTGTAAGGTCGAACTAAGAAGTAGCTGTAAGTTAATGTGTAATAAGTAATAAATACTTTAATACATATCGCGTCGAAGTACTAAAATGTACATCTACCTCTGAGTGCCAATGCGTGAGTGAAGTTAAAGGACGGATTACCTTCCGGGGAGGATTTCTCAGCGTCGCTGAGATGGTGCACGAGGAAGTCGGCGAAGGCGCCCTTCTTGTCGAGCAGCTGCGCGTAGCTGCCGGCCTCGGAGACGGCGCCGTCCTTCAGCACGAGCACCAGGTCCGTCTGCGCCAGGTACGACACGTTGTGCGTCACCCACAGCCGCGTCTTGTCCTTCAGGAGGCCGTTCGGGCCGATCACCTGCAATTGCAAATTTGCAAATTGGCGCGGTCTATCTACCTCCTAAGCTTGTATTAAATATCGTGACTAACCGCCATACTCAGGATACATTTTGGAGACAATTAACTCGTTCCTTATTAAAATTTATGTATGACATATCGTCACTTAATGCCGCTGTAAGGGTCGTATTAGTGTTGATCAACTTTTTTTTGTTGTTATGCTGTCCCGTAAGCCAGGAGACAACAATGATAGTTTCTTAGAAAATTGGTTATAATATACACTGCTAATACGCTAGAAAGGAAACCCATAAAAGAATGGCCTTGTGATTGCCACAAAAACTAATGTTTGCTGGATTTATATAGTTTAAAATCGTTGTTTAGGAGTGACCCAAGAGACGTCACCATGGCAACGAGGTACAAAGAAAAATGATGAGTTTATAATTTACCGAGGTATAATTGGAAACTCGTACCTTGTCGAAGATGTGTTTCCCGACGTGCGAGTCGACGGCGCTGAGCGGGTCGTCCAGGAAGTAGTTGTCGGCGTCGTGGTACACGGCGCGCGCCAGCGACACGCGCGCCTTCTGCCCGCCCGACAGGTTGATGCCTGCCACCGGGACACCAGGTTAACACGACACACTTCAAACATCGCCCTATTCGCCCTTGTCGCCTACACAAACTATTTACAAGTTGTACCTACAGTAGCAATACAATATTTTCGTAAAATTATTTATATTTATGGAGGTTTTAAGTTTTTCTTAATATTCGATGTGGTTTCAATATAAAAAGAAAACAGTGAACTCAAAACCTTCAATTAAGCGCAAAATGTTACAGTTACAGTCAGTGAGTCAGTCACTGTTGTCGCTCAAAAGGGGATGACCCGGATGACAGTTGACCTCGTGGTTTGTCGTAACGGACGAAAATGTCACCCCATGTATTTTGAGAGATAAAAAAGAAAAACGTTAGTAGCGTTTGCACTTGGCTAGGGCCCCAGAACACCTTTTCGAATCGATTAGAAAACGTGACGTAGGTATGATTGTAATGTTCGTGCCCAGGTAATGTTTAGTCAAAGACAATTTGTGACCCACCTTAGGTCCAAAGCCAATCTGAAATTCTATAACAATAAGTTTCCTATAAGTTACAAATGACTTGGCATCTCTAATGACATTGACGACTTCAAGCATTTTTTTTTAACACGTCACAAATTAAGACTGCGCCGAGCAAACTTCGACCGTCCAGTGGCGCCCTCATCACTATTATTGTGTTTTCTAATTAACTAAAGAATTTCCTTGCAATCGGACGATGCTTTTTTGTAGCGCAAGTAAAAACACAATTTATGGGATACGTAACAAACTTTGATAACAATTACCCTATGAGTAGTCAGCTTAACGGGAAAAGGTGGCCACTTTTTTCCGTTAAGTTGATAACTCAAAGGTCAATTGTTATTAAACTATGTGATATGTCCTATAAGTTGTGTTTTCATTTGTAGTACAAAAATGCACCGTCCGATTTCAAGAAAATACTTTATTTTATTAGAAAACACAATAATAGTCATGAGGGCGCCACTGTACATCCGGCGTACGCTCGGCGTAGTCTTAACGTTCGTGTTGGTACGTGTCGGTAGACGCACCTTTCTCGCCGATCTCGGTCTGGTCGCCGCCCGGCAGCATGTCGAAGTCCGGTTTGAGCGCGCACATGCCGATCACGTCGCTGTACTTGCGCGGCACCAGCGCGCGCCCGAACAGGATGTTGTCCTGCAGCGTCGCGTTCTGGATCCACGCCTGCTGCGGCACGTACGCTATAGAACCTGAGGCACCAAAAATAAAATGGTAAGGAACGATAAATGAGTCGTTCCCGGGAAATCTAGTATACGTTGTGTTTCGAGGGCGGTAAAGACGAGATTACAGGTATGTTACACTAGTACCGCTCGTGTATCAAATTGTTTTCATTTCATCGCATATGCGAGGAAATTGATAAAATGCAGGAAATAGAAAAACTGCATTTATTAATTTTTCTCAAAAACGGCCGAATATGTTGACAAAAAAACATTGCGTACTCGCTACACAAGCCCGCAATGTTGCATACAAATTCCATTACTATCAAGTTTGTAACTTTTTAAAAACTGAAAAGGGCCATAATAAAATGAGAGCACAAGCACAAGTCTTATACATCCATATTTATTCGAAACAACTTTTTTATCTGTGTCTGGAATCGCTTGTTTTTTTGAAAACAAAGCTTGCGTTTCTCCATGTCATAAACAAAAAGGCGGTAGAGTGATGGTTTTTTCACGTGAAACTTCTGTTTGCAATTCAAAAAATGAGTTCAAGCGATGAAGATTTTACTGCAACACAATTTTTATCTTGCGATTTTTGAGAAAAGCACTTTATTTGCCTTGGCAGGAACAGCAATTGCGGGATACGTATTTTTAAACGGACGCGCAAGCTCGTCCTTTTAAACCAATACTCGGCCCGCAAATGCCTACTTCCCTGCCTAGGCAATAATGTACTAATTATATGCGAGTCATTTAAGCCTCACGAGCAAGTGAATATATAATTACCGTGCGTGTTGACGCGGCCGGAGACCTTGTTCATCTCGCCCAGCAGCGCGGCCAGCAGCGAGCTCTTGCCGGAGCCCACGGCGCCCACGACGGCCACGAGCGCGCCGCGCGGCACGGCCAGGTCCAGCCCGCGCAGCGTCAGCTCCTCGGACGCGCCCCACGAGAAATTGCCGTTCTCCACCACCAGGGGATTCGCTGCGGAGTCAATTAGCGAGTGAATGCTCAATGCTCACCGTTGGATAACACCGTTCGTTGACTTCGCGGTATTTCATCTCTGTGGTCGCTGTCAATTTAGAAACCGCCAGAATGAAACTAAGAACGACAAACTTTGTAAGTAGTTTCCTTTTTAAGCTTGTAGAAAAAGTTATGTATGCAACGGTACATAATTATTCTTAATTAATATTACATTTAAAGTTCCTATTATGGTGATTAAATATTTTTCGTTTCGTATTTCAATTGTAAAATAAGTATAATATAAAAATTCAGTTATCAGTTTAACACCAACCACCATATTAATGCTATAATAATCAAACAAGAACTGTTATTACCATGGCAACGCTCATTATAGAACTGTTTTCTTTTCTGATTCTGATACCGTTGGCGATATCAATATCAGCGGTTTACTATAAACCGCGACTAGAACAACATATTAATAGAGAGATATTTAACATACATACGAAACATTTAAAAGTAACGAACTACTCTACTCTATTTGAGCTCAACGCACCAATATTTTCCTTTAACGGAAACCGGACCCAGAACTGCTAGCTTCGTAGGCAGGGTCACTAACTAAGCTTACCACCACGGTTGAAAATTGAAAACGAATACTTGAAATTATAATTATTTTGTAGGTTTTCAAAAACGGTTTTTTTCATAATATTTTTGTATAAGACAACATTCAAATTGAAAATGTTTTATTTGGTAAAGACATAACATTCAAATTGAAGTATTATAATACCTACTGTGTGGCGGTACGGAACCCTCGGTGCGTGAGTCCGACTCGGTTTTTTTTAATGATTGCAAACGCATCCCACCTCCAGTCGGGGCAGAAGGCGGCCTGAAGGCAAAAGGCGTAGACTACTTTCCGTCATTTATTATTTGGGTCAATCAACTTTTTGTTGTAGGTCGTTGCCATGATGACGTCTCCTGGTTCACTCTTTACAACTATGATTTCAAAGGATATAAGTCTACTAAAAATCAGTTTTATTGGCAATTACAAACCCATTCTTTTAGGACTTTTCTCCTGAGTGTGCTAGAAGTATGTATTCTAACATTTTTTCTAAGAAACTTTATCACCGTTGTCTCCTGGCTTACGGGACAGAATAACAACAACAAAAAGTTGATCCACCCAATTACCAGGACGTCGCCCCTACAGCGTTATTATTTCTCGGTCGGAGGTCGATTTTCGAAATATCCTTTCTTAGTGCACCCCTAGGGTACCCAAGAAATATTGCCTCCATATTTCAGGTCCCTAGGTCCAGTGGTTTAGTCTGTGAGTTGTGTCGGTCAGTGAGTCAGACGAGAGTTTTATATGTATGGACATATACGTGTGGCAAATAAAACGAATGTGTACATCTAAATAAAAATCATGTTAGGGTGGCACGAGATTGCTTCTTTGATATATCCTAACATTCCTAACTTACTAAGATCATAGTCCCTGTTACCCATCCCAAACCCATCTCTAAACCGAGGTTTAGACTAGCAACAAAAATTGCAGAAGTTGGCTGCTTTCTTACTCTAGTCTGTCGTCTGTCTTATTTCTAGAACAAGCACAATTGTGCCGTCTTTTTCTAACTTAAAAGTTATAATAAGACAGCGATCAACTTCTGCAATTTTCTATTTATTTCTCTATTTCGCGCATAAGACAATAGGAGGTACAGTTACAATTAATACACATATAATAATAAAATACAATGAACTTACGGTCTTTCGGGTCATGTTCAACGGAGTCCATGTCCAGTTCATCGCAGTTCATGAATTTGTTTAACCTCGTTATACCCACTGAAGTCTAAAATATTAAAAACAATTTAAGTATCGTTTCGCATTGTAATAAAATGCACACACCAAAAACAAAGCATTAAGCATTACCATTGCTACACTCACAAGCCGATTGATCGTTTGTACAGTACAGAAAGCGTCGTAAATAAAAACACAAACCACTCAGTACTTGAGCTGTTACCCGATATTAGTAAGAAGGGGTCTCTGAGAAAGTACTAGAAAGAGCCAATATTTACGACGCCAACTATACAAACAACTCATCCCCTATAATTCAAAGCCGACAGTGGCAGGTGACAATTAGGTGTACATTGCGTAACTTATGTGAAGCCTAGGACCGGAACCGCTTTCCATTAAAGATGGTTTCGATCGGGTATTTAATTAATTGTTTTTTTCAATCCCAAATAACTCGATAAGCCTATCGTAGACTTACAATAATGAAAGGCTACCACATGGTACAGGTAAATCGACTAAGCGCTCACCAAAACCAAATCCCTATCGTGCGTTTCCCTCGTTAAAGTTAATCGAACGGCTTTAAGCAATTTTTATGCTCTATTATACTTGCAAGACATTCGACTTATTACTGCAATACCTTAGAATTGTTTGGCTAGCTACGGAGTCCGCACGCTGCGAGACGGCGAGCCGAAGCCTGCCGAAGGTAAAAAGTGAGAGGCGATCAATAGGGTTAAATATTAAATACGTTTCTAAATTTTCTTGTTTTTTGGTACTATTGTTTTTGTGTTGCAGTGTGTATTTGTCAAATAAAATGTTGAGTTTTAGTTTTGAGATTGTAAATTACCGAAAACCTCATGGGCTTCGTAAGCGCAATGGAAACGGTTAACTAGTTCATAAAGGTTTCCCTAATGATACAGTCACATAGGGTATAGGGTAACCATAACGATGAGGTAGCTAAACGATAGGGTTTCTCTATCGATAGGCTTAATCACTGAATGGGGTGTGAAACCCAATGATGTAGTAAGGAACTGTCACCTGTCACTGTCTTCTTCCTGTAATAAAAGCCTCGACCATTGAAAAATCGTTGTAATTATTTCTATTCCATGCTTGAGCTTTGTGAGTGGCAATCGGTTAGAAGCAAAAAAGCTGGGTTAGTCACGAAAACTGTGATATTATTTTGAGCAATGACATTGTTAAGGTACAGCCGAAGAACGACACGCGAACCGAAGATTATTGTTAAACGAGAACCGCGATATTAATTACATTCAACCAACAGAGAAAAGTGCAATCACATCAATTAAGATCTTCTATCAGTTATTCTTACAATTAAATAAGAAACATGTTTTTTTAAATACTTTTATCAAAAATCTGAAAGTAAATTCGTGCACGCATATAATTCTTGCTACTTAATTTGTGGTAAATTAACCGAATTCAAATTTTTCCATAATAAAATATATTGAATAGTTATAAATGTAAGTTCTCCGTTATATTTGCATACGCTAATAAAGTCCTTACAATTTATTAAATAGTGCCGATTTGTGAATGCGTTTTTGAGAATTAATTAGTAACGAACGAATGGAAAAACATTATATCAGTAACGAGCGAGTAATCAGTTGTTCAATACTAAATTCATCAACCCTGTTGCTAGTCCACTGCCCGGACGATTAAAAGCTTATTGAATAAAACCCAGAATCACTGAACCGCTATTGTACGGTAAAATACGTCAGGAAGTAATATAAAAACGAGATTTAGGTTCTCGAAATAGAATTAATTAATTGACTTAAATACATCGATATCTCTTTGGCTGTACTTACACTGGTTTTTAAATTTTAGCTTTTCTTTCATAAATTAGATTAGTTTTTAAGCGCACGAACCAGACCGACATGTGTAAACACATGTGTAATTTTTTAACTACTTTTACCAAACTAATATAATAATTTAATGTCACAGACACAACCCAACTACGTCGTTACATCGCGATACGGAATTTAATGTTACAGACACAACACACCTACGTCGTTACATCGCGATACGGAATTTAATGTCACAGACACAACACACCTACGTCGTTACATCGCGATACGGAATTTAATGTCACAGACACAACACAACTAGTTACATCGCGATACGGAATTTAATGTCACAAACACAACACAACTACGTCGTTACATCGCGATACGGAGGTCTCTGATCGTATCGTCAAAGTCTCTATTCTATAAAGAAAAAAGATATTGCCTTTGACATGTTTTGGTATTGTTTGTAACTCGGCCGCTATCATTGTCATGTAAATAAAAGCTATCGGAACGTTGACGATACGATAACTTGTCAAAAGCAATATTATTTTACCGCGTTGAATAGAGGTCCTTGGCTTATAATATAATACTGCCCTTCTAAGGAAAAAAGGCACATCTACTATATGAATTGGATTGCACTCCCAACCTTATTACAAACCTTTGAGAGTTTAATATGCTTCTATGAATTAATTGCACTTGTGCCTTTTCTTCGTAGAACGGTAGAATATTGCCCGCACGTGGTTTACTGCACTAAAGTCGTATCGAATATAAATCTGATATTTGCCATTCAATTCAATGCAAGTGCAGATTATTTATTTTGATTCTATACGACTCATGTATTCAAATTGACTAAAAATGTATTCGCCGATTTGTGACGATAAGATCAGTAACCCTGTCCTAAGCAAGCATTGTCGCTCTATATTAATAGACCCATCCTTAACTGACCCTAAATACTTAAAGGCAGTCTTAATTGTCTATTAATACCAGCTGTCAACACACGAGCATACAAACATATATTCAAGAACAAAAATAAGATAGCTGCCAACATCTCAAAAAAACCTATTTTATTAGATCACGATAGCGGGTGGCCACACTTGTGTCTGTAGATGCACGTCCACGTTTTCTCAGTGCGTAACTGTCATCGCTACTCGTCGTTAAGTAAAAGTGTACACATGATTTTTTTTGAGATGTTTGCCCGCTACCATAATGTTTGTCTGTACACACATTTTATAAAAATAACTTACTTGCACGATATTCGATATAACGTTAGGCAGCATAGAAAGAGGAAAGCGTAGTATGTTGAAGAGAGACAATGCTACGAAAGCCTTCTTAGAGTCCAGCACTTCGGTGTCGTTAACCAGAACATAGCACCCAAACGACATCAGCGAAACCTACGACACCGTTCAACGAAATAATTGGTTAATAAAATCTGGACTAATAATAGGAGCAACAAGGAATATGTATTACTTTGTTTATTGGAAATTCCCGACTGAGAACCGCGTGCAAACTGTCCAATGTTAATGGACGATTTGCCGCCAAACCGCCAGACACATATAGTTTTTTAACATTACTATAATAACGGTCTAACTCGCACGTTTCGCTTAATAATTTAGAGAACACTAAAATTATTTAGTTATCCAAATACCTGATGTAGTGAATAAAGATACCTACGACATCGTTTTTGGTCCTTCTAACGGTCTCGTACGTAATTTAATTCGAGATTTTTTGTATATATTAATAAAAACAATTTTTTGTTATTAAAATTTAGCGTTGTTTTAATTTTGATACTTTCTGTGCTACACCGCGCGGAAAGTATTAGTTTAGTGTTATCTATCGTTGTTCTAATGTACATAGCGGGACGCACCCGTCATTGACGATGTGAATTAGCTAATATTTGTGCAAATTGACAAATTAGATAAGGCGCGCAGAGTGACGTCATACGCCATGTTGCAACACACATCGCAAGACAAATACAGTTTTTATTAACAGGCCTATTACTTAATTTTCTCCAAGGATCGCGTTGCTTTATATTTCTTAGGGATTGAAAAAGCGAGTGCAGACGGGTCCATAAAAAAAAATACTACATTGTATGAACACCAAAGATCAAATCCTTATAAAATGATAGTTTCGTTTTCATCAGAGATAAATTGTATATAATTTTAAACCTTAGTTTATTAGTTAGCGATAAGTGTAACTAACAATAAAATTGGTAAATAATTTTCGATTGGTTGTCAACATCGAAAAGTCATATTTGTAGGCAATTGTTTGCGAAAAACGCAAGCTTTTCTAATTATATGACAATCCATGTATGTTCTAATAGTTATTATTCACTATTTATTTATTTAAACTTATTTGCACAAAACACAATAAAGTGCAAATTTTCTGTCAACCAGTACCAGTCAACCAGTAGTTATGTTTCAGGGTAAGGCTAGACGAGCGAAATTGTGAGTCTATTTTTAAAATTGTATAACGTACGAACGCTTACGTTGAACTCATTTTATGTAACTCATTTTATGTCGTAGTGCGGGCTCGACCGTAATATTGCCCGAAACCATAAATGACACAACCTACAACTCGCAAAATTACTTTCGTCTGACCTCAACCTAAAGGATACTGCGTCAGTAGCAGTTTTGTTGATTATTGGTATGGATTGTTAGTATGTATTGAAGCACCACAGCCGCAGGTCGTGCGAGGCATTCAGTAGATGGCGCTACCTCGATGACAGAGACCACGATGAGAGGGAGCAACCCTAACGGTAAATGAATTACGAAAAACAGGGACATCGACACAAATATCTTTGCAGCGGTCAGGTCCTTTCCCTCGGGATCGCAAGTCACATATGTTAAGAAAGTAAGGAAGGTCACCTTGAACAAAAACGTATTGGCTGTTAATTCCATAATAACTTATTATATTCTTAACTTAATTGACAGTTTATCTTCTAAATACCTAGCATTTTTAATTTAGAGTTAATTTTGGGATTTAGTGTTATTTCTTTCTATCAAATTTTAAAACAATACTGAATGATTAAGAATCATAATAAAGTGTTTTTTTTTGTAATGAAAACGTGTTTAAACACTTCATGTTTACTTCATCACTATCTTATCAACATAGGCCGTTAGTATAACTCATTATCACTTACGAAAAATCAAACATTACATCAATATTTGTAATAAAAATCTGAAATAGTTATCACTAAATAAAACAATACAGATTTGATTATTGATATAAAACATAATCCTGTTAAACGATTATTAAAATATAGATAAGTATCACAATCTAGTTACAACCAGATAATAACTTCCTAAAGCCATTAACCGATTATTGTATTACCTAACAATTGTTTGCCTATTGTTTGGCTTTATCCATAATAATATTCTTCTGTTTTGAGCCTGCCAATTCGGAAGAAGCGTCAAAAAGGTCGCAAATCAAACAAACTTATGGACACTGATTCGCAGCGTCATTTAGTAAATAAATTTAGAAATCTTCAGAAATAATAGCTTTTAACCCAAATGCCCATTGAGCGTCGTCAGTGTGGCCCTGACTCGTCCTGACATCACCTTCTGCGGCCGGCGATATTTACGATTAGACCAGCAACACTCAACCCTTTTTTCCCTAGGCCATATAAGCGCTACTGCTACATCATGAGGGCCGCAATCGAATCGGCTCGAATGCGGGATATTTTACCTCATGCTACTACTTGGCTCTTTTCAATTCCTTGACTACGCGCAGTGCAGAGCATCTTCGCGCAGTTTTCTAAACGCAAATTTGGCAAATCGAAGGCGTGTCCACGAGAGTTCGCGAGAATCGAGTAGCTTCGATGCTCTCGGGGAATAGTAGTTGTATTAATTTCAGTTACGCGTTAATACTGTGCGTGCTCTATGCTAGACATCGGTAGAATATACCTGAATTACACACATACCATACATTTCCGACTATAAGGTTCTTCTGAAGCATTAGTATTACTACATCGCTTTTGACGTGTAGAACTGCGTGTATGTTGAGAGCACACACGAAGATGTCCAGAACTCAGATAGAAGTACATACTTCTGATAAAGGGAGTTTAGCGGGAGTCGAACCCGCGACTCATAATCTCCAAGTTAAATGAATGATAAATTATTTCATATTAAATGAAATCCACAGTAAAGTATCCCTTTTATATTTTTTTCAAGTATACCGAGGGCTTAATTCCTCACTGGACAGGGTGATACAAGAGACCATATGTGGACTATAGGTCCAAATCTCGCTTCCGTTTAGACGTTCAGTTATCTGAGCCATCTATCAATTTTAAGTAACTTGCGGGTGTCGCACATAACGAGAAACACTTGCGTTTCCATATTCATAATTGCCCACAAATATCAGTTTTCGAATTTGACGACCAATCAAAAGGTTCCAAACCGATGTTATTATAAGTTACATTCACAGTGTTGACTACTAAAGTGAGGTTGAAAATATTAATATAATTTTATGTCTGTTGAAAACAACGCTACTTTAGTTTTTTTTTATTACAGCACTTTTATGTTTTAAATCCTATAGCCTCCTGCGGCCTACGTCAAAATTCATTAGTTAGAAAAAGAATCTTGAATCAGTCAACTAAAGTCAAAAGTCACTTTGATTAATGTCCTAAATTTAGGACATTGGGCCGCAGGAGGATAAGAAATATCAGGTCCGTTTTTAACTGAGGTTTCACCAGTTTAGACCTTAGTTCGAAAGTAGGTAAATTGTAACTAGCAATAAAATTGTTTGATTTGTGGTCAAATTGGATAAGTGATATTTGTAGGCAATTGTATGGAAAAAACGCATGTGTTTCTAACTATAACCACAACCACAGTATTAATAGTATTTGGGTGTCGCTTTCACACTCTCTGGCATAACAAATACACTCACAGGTGCCAGAAAGAGTGTGACAGCGATAGAGCAGCATATTACTATTAATACACTGGAAATTAAATGAAAAACTGGTTTTAGTGTATAGATTTAACCAGTGAATCTCGAGTTGGATTCGAACCAACATCATTGCTGGCTGTCCACGACGACACCAATGTTGTGTCAGTAGGACTTTTGGTAGCATCGCGTTGTTCTAAAATCCATGGAGTCGCTATTTGTTAAAAGTATTTTTGAAAGTCAAAGTCAGAGTACGTCAATATATACTCTGAGTGAATTGTATTACTACTATGTATGTTTCCACTACAATAACACAAAACAATTATTGATTTTGTGTATTGATAACATTGTACCTATTGTATAATAGTAACTAATATTTTGAATATATTATAACTTCGTATAAAAATACGTGCTTAGTTTACGTGTTTAAATACGATTATAGAAAAAAAAAGTTTTTTTTTTAAATAAATAGTTACTTCATGGATTTGGAACCGCGGCATGCTACCAGACGTATTAGCCCTAAGGGTACTTTCACACTCTCACACACACACACAGCTAGTGTGAAAGCACCCTTAGTAATGTTACAAGTGTGTTATCGCTCACCAAGAAAGGCGCGCAGGACCAGATAAACGACGTGGCCGAGTTCAGATACGCAGTCTGCTTCAACACTTTCATTTCCTTGTTCCTAATTTGAAGTATTTGATCTTGGAAGCTGGGCTCCCATGCGTACATTTTTAAGACCTGAAAGATAAACGAAATTGTGTATTTCGATGCAAACGGGCAGATTAATGGGTTATTTTTTAAAGTAGGGTAAATCGTCTATTTTTACGTTAATTTAATTAAAAACACGGTCGATGAATATTTGAGGTTATGACTGTGTCAAAAAGTACATTTTTTATACATCTTTGGCAATTTCAATTGACACAGACTATACTAATAAGTATCAGTCACATCGCTACTTCGAAAATTCCATTACGATATTCCTTAGGGTTGTTAACGTATTTGCAGTTTTGAAAATGAAAATTGTAATGGGTTTATTTCCATCGGGTTGCCAGAGCTCTATCTCAATCTCTCGATTTAGCCTCGAATCACGAGTGCCAGGGATATAATGTAACTTCGAACTTCGATTTTCAAAGTAGGCCCTCTGTGTGTCTCGTTTGTCTTCCTGCGATGAAAAAACTTCGAAAGCTTCGATGTTGAAGTGCCCTGGCTAATCCACATACCTTAATCCCGTTGAGGACCTCATTCATCAGCTTGACCCTCTCGTCTTTGTACTTCATCTGCCTGATCTGCAGGCTCTTGACGCGGTTGGCGATGAACCCGTTGACGGGGATGAGCACGATCATGACGGCGAGCCCCGCCAGCACGGAGGGCCCGAGGATGCCCCACAGGAAGTACAGCGCCAGGGCGATCTGCAGCGGCGCCGACCACACCATGTTCAAGTACGCTGTCAATTCCAAGAACCTGCAATTTTAATTGTTGGGAATTGTTTAGTCTAGTGATCTAGTTGGTAGTGATCCTGCCTACGAAGTTGGTAGTAGTAAATATTTGTGTGATAGATAACTTCAATTGTTTGTTTCAGAGACATAATAGGTGTTTTCTATACATAGAAGTATTTTTTTCTCTATTTAATTATGTTTATCGTTATCTAGCACAAGCTTACCTACAGCTTTGTTTGTGACTCGATTAATTTGTACGAGACTGCCTCCTGACGATTATTTATTTATTATTTATTCATAACTGTCATGAAAATTATTGTTAATTTGAAGAGAAGGCTAAAAACAGGCACACGTCATTTTTGTAAAAAAAAAAACGAATATAATCGCCAATGTCAAATTATAAGCCCTCGTTAAGCATAGGCACAATTGATTCTAGGTTTTTATACCATCCAAGCTACAATTTTTTTTAAGCTACAAGTTTAGTAGCAATCAATTCAATTTTAAGAGTTGAATAAAAAAGGCATTTTGTTGGGAAAACCGTTATCATTAATCATGCTATTCTGTGGCTTAGTCATAAACATTTTATCATAAAAATCAAGAGCCAGCGGCTTAAAGTTCTACCTTATCGAGCTACCAGAAAAAAGCCATTTATAGTCTGCTGAGGTACAAATTGACACTTATTGAAAGGTTTTTTTTGTAACATCTTTTTCCCACAAAGTTTATTACTTAATATATCTAATAAAAATTGTAATTTAATACATTTTATAAACGCCTCACTCAATTTAATTCTGACGCAGCATGAATGGGACCGTTTTTTACATCAAGGCCGTTGATTCCCGGAACTGACAATTTCGAGTATCACTCGTGAGTAGGTCACACCGATTTTATGCGAGGAAAACTCAAGGTCATAGATATCCACCAACGATACGCTATCTTATCTTACCTTTGCGCGTCAACCGACATCAAGTTGACGATCTCCCCCACCGTGGACTCCTTTCTCGCTGCGTTGGACATGCGCAGGGACTTCCGGTAGATCGCGCTGGTGAGGGCGGTCCTTATCCTCATACCCACAAGGTACATTCTTGTGAAGTAGTGCGCTAAGAGCATAGTTTGAACCGACGCGCATAGCAGGAGCGCGACTGCATAGAAATAACCTCTCCATATCGGTTCATTACTGTCCCCCACGAAAGCAATCAAAAATCTGAAAGAGAAAAGAAAAATGCAATGGATGAGCATTTTTAAACATATGAATAATATAACATGTAGGTATGTGTATACGTTGTATTTTTTTGTGCCAAATATCAAATTGACCAAGCGAATCGTTTATTTTGGTGTCTCCAAAAACAAAACGTAGCCAGACAAGTTCCAAATTATTAGAATCTACAACGCTTATCAGCTTATCCCTCTATATGTACGGCTTGAAAGTAAGTATGGCGGTTCTTTTGTTATAGAGTCATTAAAGAAATATGCACGATGATGGAACGGAGATAGCAACCAGCTGATAACATCAGTAAAGATGAAAAATGGTAACAAGAAAGAATGATTGTAATAATTATAATTATTAATTTTGGATTTTTAACGCTTGTTGTTGATAGATTAGACTGGGCCCGTTGTTTGATCAGTAGTTAAACATACTAATAGTTAAAAATCGTAACCATTTGTTAAATCTGAACGAATTTTTTGAATTTTAACCATTACTTCAGTTAACTACTAATCAAACAACTCGCTCTTAGGTAGGTAGGATGTTATTTATATGAAAATTGCGTTACTTTGTTAAACAAGTAATTAAAAGATTCATATAGTACTTATTAAGAATGTTTCTGTAGCTATTGGCTTCAGGCTTACAATTCTTGTATGTAAGACAAATTAACAGAGCGATTGCGGAGTCGCAATGGAGATTAAAATCAGTTTCAGTAGCAGAGCTCTGATGATCAGACACTTACTTCAGTAACTGCGGAGACACAAACATGAGCAGATCATTGATCAGCTTGAGTATGGATCCGAAGAAGAACTGGGGCCCGAATGCAAGGCAGAGGGCTGGCAGTATAGAGGCAGGCTTCCTTTCGGTTTCGGGCTTGAAATTTACACTGGCGGACGTCTTGCTGTACGTTGCCCTAGCTTCACTGGAACTGTAATTTAAAAAATAAATGCTATTATTTTTAGTTAGAATTATAATCTAGTGAAACTATTGTACATAACGGTAACTAAGAGGCTTAAAACGAGTAATCTCAGTAAAGTTTTAAATAAAGAACTGTTTTAGTGGTTGCGTTTTCTAGCAGACGGTAGAGAACGCCTCAACTATCAGCCTTATTTATGGTTTCGAACCCGTATACAGTGCTACCATTTTCCTAATGGCTATAGGCAATCTTCGTTGTTTTATGATAAACGAGTGACAAATATACTGTCAGTTGCGAGTGCAAGCCTGATAGCAATAGCCAGCCAAAAGCTATTAAGAAACTGGGAATACTGTACCTAGTTGTTACTGGTTGCTATGAAATTTGTTTCTCAGAGCTTAAGAACACACATAGGTTCTCTCTAGTGATACTACGAGTCAACTTTTTTTTTTGTTGATGCTTTTGCATTATGGTTTTAATCACATATTATAAGCTCTTTTAAAAATAAATAATCGGCTACTCAAACTGAGACTCAAAACATTTATTTGACTACTATTAAACCTAATATTGAAATTAAAACCTAATTGGGTATACGTATTGATGGGCAATATTCAAGGGTTGAGAGAATTCACGATGGATAAGATCGTTTCATTAAATTTTATTCACTTACAGTTCTTGTTTTCTTAACGATCTTGCCCAAAACTTGTCGAACTTTGGCACGACCTCTTTCGAGGAATCTGGTGGATTGAGAGCCCACAGATCGCTCTCAGTCAGGCTTCTGCGGAACCCTGTGAGTGCAAACGGCTCGAACCAACTGAACGTCAGGCGGCTAGGGAACCCTGACGCCCCTTCAGGGCATGGTTTCTGACAGAACAAACAAATAGAGAGTAGAATAAACAGTTAACCGTCATTGACAGAGTTCGCAAGTCGCTATAAGAACAAGAACAATATTTACCTTGTCGTATTTATACGGCGTATCTTTAGGAGGTAGATCAGCAAAACAGTTGAGTAGAAACATTAACAATATTAACACGTAGTAAATTATGTAGCTAACGAAGTCATATTGGACGTTCTCGTCGTAGTCCAGCTCGTAATGCAGTCTCACTTCCGTTCGCAGCTGGGATATGCCTGCGACGACCAATAGCAGCCAGAAGAAGAACAGCACTCCTGACGCCCTCATGCCGTACTTTCTGTTGTAGTACAGCAGCGTTGCTGACAAACTCTAAAAAACAACAAACACCGTTGTTATCACTGCGACAGCATTCACAGCGGTTTCCCGGAACGGTTCACCAAGATTTCAACACTGTTTATTCGCGCGGCCTGGACTTTAGACATTCATATTGTGCTTAGTCATCGGACGAATAATAATATCATACAAGGAAAACATTGTCCCCAGTAATTGTAGATATAATCTGCTTAGAAGTAAAGTATCTTAAAATTTAATTACAATTCTATACAGGTGGAAAGTTAGGCATGACCTTATGACTTGCCATTAATATTGTATGTGCAGTTTTATGTCTGTTTGTTTTTTATTTGGTTTCGCTATAAAAAAAAATTGTATGTGCCTACGTATGTTAAATAAATATTGTATCTTTATCATCATCTTTATATATAGGTATACGATTAATACTAGCTTCTGCCTGCGACTTCATTCGCGTAGATTTCGATTATCGTCATTTCTCCATGAACTTTTAAAATTTCCGGGATAAAAAGTATCCTATGTGGTTATCTAACTATAACTAACTACTATGTCCATGCCAAATTTCATCAAAATCCGTCCAGCCGCTGCAGCGTGAAGGATTAATAACTAATACACAAACAAACTTTTGCATTTATAATATTACTGGGATTAGTAGGATTAATTGCAATGTGTTTACACCGCCTGTCATGTAATTTTTCCTTAGCGTATTTCTGTGTCAAGCCTGGAAGAGATCACATTTAGCGGTAAGGCCACGTGTTGTATATCTTGCCAGATCTCGGCCGAAAATCGAACGAGATATAGATATCGAGATACCGGTGCGCCGGTGGGGGGTAAGAGATCGCGCGGGATAAGGGCTGGCTTATAAATATACTTGCAAAACTGTTTTCATTTCGTAAATGATTTGATTTATTCATTTAGCCCGCAAAATTATTTTACGAAGCTACTTACTTCAAAAATTCCGAGTAAGTACATTTTTTTCTTTCCCAGGACTAAGATAATAAATATTAGGGGAAAATGTCACATCAATTGACCTAGTCCCAAACTAAGCTCTAGGCTTGTACTATGGGTACTAGACAACGATAGAAATAGACAACGACTTACATAGAGAAATATATACTTAAATACATAGAAAACATCCATGACTCAGGAACAAATATTAGCGCTCATCACAAAAATTCTGCCCTTACCGGGATTTGAACCCAGGACCGCTAGCTCAAAATATGATGATGGTGATACCTATATCCTATATCGAAATTGTTCTTTTCCATGTTTTTATTTTATAGTGTTTATTTTATAGGAATATTTTACTGTATCACCAGTGAGAGACGGTAAAATTGCAACTTATATTCTTATAATTATTATCCCTGGTAAAGTGTAAACAAAGAGACTCATGGGCACAGGTGTCCCTTCCGACATTCCCGACCTATAGACTGAACAAACGACGATCACTCTCATCTATAGTACATTGTTGTAGAGGTTAGAAAGTAAGCAATAGTTGGACGAGTTAGTTTGAGGGCCGACCGCGTAGCGGAACTGAACTTATCACCTTATCACCGAAATTTATCGCATCGAAAATTCAACACACTAAAAATTTTACGCTCTCCCGCCAATTTTTACTTTTTTAATGATACCGTTCTTAGTGGCCAGTCATTCAAAGACGTTTTTTAAACTGACGACTCTGACCGTGACAGAACTATATTTCAGGTTTTTTAAAAACAGACGTACAGTCTGTGAGCACTTAGAAGGTGCTTCGGGTTTGTACTTATCTCTCACTTGCTCTTGATAAGAGCGTATGAGAGCGAGTGAGAGACAAGTACAAACCCGAAGCTTCTTCTAAGAGCTATGGCACTGTATATGGCTGTATGGAATCTGATTCCTTTGCCTATCCGTGAAGGGTGAATATTATTAAAAAATAAAACGACTACTCATTGGCTAATTTAATTTCATATGCAGCACAAGTCGTGTTCTGATTGGTCGAATCAGTGATCAGCGGCCCGATGTCATTGGTCGACTTGCTCAATGGAACAGACTAACAATGTTATTGTTGTCAAGTTTAAATTCACAGAAGGCCTGCTCATTCAATGTACAAATTGATTGTTTTGGGGACTAGGAAAAGACCATCTTTCGCCACATTTCCGAGAAGTGGCGTGAAAAATATGTTAAACAAGCACCAATTAAAATGATTATATTTAATGAGCCCGTGTTTAGGTACCGTTTTGCGAAAAAAGTTCTACTTTTGCGGAAAATAGTGTTTTGTTTTTATTTTCTGAATATCACTTATACTCATGTAAAATCCGGTATTAAGTAGATCCGTTTTGATGAAGTATGGACAACCTCCGGTCCAGTAACAAGCTTCGCAGTCATGGCCATATTCATGATGTCATTAACGTTTTTCTTGCGATTACCGTGATAATAACATCTCAGGAGTAACAAGAAAATAAATCTTGAATGTAATACTGAAGAAGTATTATAAGAAAATGAAGTACCTATTCATATCTCGATGATGTGTAGGTACCTACATGACAAGTATGAAATAATCAATAATTATTACTTATCAGTTATCACTGCATGTCGTAACATCAATCGAGTTATATCTCTGCCTTTACTACCAGTGCCGTGAGCGATTACAAAACCGGTCAAGTGCGAGTCGGACTCGCACACTGAGGTTTCCGTAGGTACCGCCGCAGAGTAAGTATTATTATATTTCGATTTTAATGTTGTCTTTTACCAAATAAAAACAACTCGCATTTGACCGGTGGTTGTTAGTATAATATTTTTTAGAGGTTTTTGCTAAATCATACTAAATTTGACGCTTGTATTAAAACATACGACCATAAAAATAAAATAATAATAAAATAATCAAAAAATTGTATGGGGACCAAATTCATTTTTTTTATTTGTTAGTATATCCACCGTTATACTCGTATATGTATAACACATATTCTGAAAAGAAAAAAAAAACCATAATCTCTTACGGTTCAAAAGACAGCTCTTTATAGTTAGGACAGACAGACGGACGGACGTAATAGCTAGGGTCCCGTTTGACACCCGGATACGGAACCCTAAAACCGCCGTATACTCCAGAAGTTACTTTATTATTTTTACACAAGTGGAATAGCTATACAGACAGTGTAATTAAACGTGGACTTTATTTTCAATTTCCGCGAGCCGATATTTACCTAGTTTGTTGTACATTGTAATACAGTGCCGATAGCAACAGTGCCTGAGAGAAAGAGCGTCATTGATAATATAATAGATGTTTTAGTAGTCTTGAACGATACGAGAAGAGTAGCCACATGAGCGATAACGACAGCGGCTATAGGTACACTCAACCAATTTGATTCATAGGCCACTATGGAACTATGTCAAAGTGACATTTTAATTTAATTCTTAAAAAGTCTCTTGCGATTTGAATCATTACGTCACTATGAAATAGTTCCATAGTGGCCTAGGATTCAAATTGGTTACTCGTATTAAAGCATCTTAAGTCACATTCTACTTTCACTCCAATTAATTGAACGAAAACAAAAACTAGAAAAAAAATGAGGTTATAGTACCTATGCTGGGCCAGGGCTCGGAACCGGTTTGAAAAATTCCAGTTAATACCGGTTTATTTTGGTTTTGCTCCAAACTTTTGTAGTGAACGCGAACGTTTTGAGAACTTTATTTTAACCTTAATTAACAGGTTTAATCCACGAGCGGCGAGACGAGAAAACATACGCGCGCGGTATGAGTCTGGACTAATCGTTTTTTTAAGCTCAAAACCGGTTAAATCGAAAAGAACTTATTATTAGGTTCCTCCAAAAATCGGTTTATGCGAACAGAACCGAAATGAAAAGGTTTTGCGTCAAGTACATAATAACGGTTTGGAAATTAAACCGGTATACGAGCCCTGTGCTGGACCATGCTCAGTTAGGGTTGCGAAGTCAATACTACAAACTCAGAAACCTATCTCAAAAAACAATTTTCTATTTAAAGTTATTTGGTCTTAGATGATTTTTAGTAGGTATAAACACTTAAGCCGCTTGTATCATAGGAACCAATCAGGTCACTTAGTAGCGATAGTTTTCCTTTTTAGTTTGTTATAATGTTATTTAAGATATTTTTTGTTGGTGGTATGGTGGTAGGTTAAAAGATAAACCGCGGTGGTAGTAATCCGAACCGATCCCGCACAAGGCCCTAACACCATGACCCTTTCCGGGGCCGGGAATCAAATCCGGGACCGCTAGTTTCGTGGCACGGTCACTATACCAACTACGCTTACAGCGACGTCAAAGAGTCCTTGTTAAATACCCATTTTGCACATTTAATTTGTGCCAGTCTCTGCGACCTTTGACTTGTTCTCGCTGCCGCCCCTGTCCGCGCAGGATTCGTATTTAGATAAAATGTAAATTTTCTCTCGAAAAATGAAGTCTTTTACTGTTATAGTGGCACTATACCTACTTGGCGTTGCGTGCACGTGTAGGTATGTGTATCGGCATCGGTTTAAAAATGTTTCACGTTGATACAATACAAATTGAACCAACTATACCTACATGGATCCCAATAGCAAACGTCAAATAAGTCATTCAGAATGAATAAGACTATAGCCATGTGAAGACGATTTGTATATTTGGCTCCTTCGATGCGTATCAAAAAACAAAAAACCGACAATGACGCGGTAACGGTGTACAGTGCGATAGCTCGGGTTTGTACTTCCCTCTCACTCGCTCTAGTACGCTCTTATTAAGAGCGAGTGAGACAAGTACAAACCCAAAGCACCTCTTAAGTGCTCACTGTACTTGGTATTGGCTTTATGTGTCAAATAGACAAACAATGCCAATGTTTTGACAACTATGCCGTCTACTCGCTGCGATTATCTGTAAAATATAACAAATACGCGAATACGAAAATTACAGCGGGGGCAGTTAGAAACAGGGTCCTGTTGGTATCCCCTGGGTACGCAAAAAGAAAGCCATTCATTACTATCGGACCTATTTTAAAAAAAAACTTGTAAATCCGTTGCCATGCTTTGACAACAAAGATAACGTCAACATTATGAATAAGATGTAGAAGACTTGGTCAGATGGCCTTAAATAAATTGGATTGGATCTCCAGGAAAACATAAAAGAAGAATTAAGGGCTAAATTCTCAGTTGAACGAACGTAATCACCATGTCATTTATTTACCGTTCGATCGCAATGACCTGCGCCTTGACAAATGAAGCGAGACCGGCCGATCGGCCCGCTTTGCACCGACTACATCTCTTAGCGAAGCGACATCTATAGACATCATGATTATTTGTACAGAATGCCCTAGAACTAATTTTGATTAACTGCGCCAACTTTTGAGATAACTTGCCACCCTATGCGAATGTGTGGCGAAAGTATGAATTTATTTCAAAAGCGTTAATCTTTTAGATTAAAGGTGTAATGCCTTTCCAACCTTGGCACTGGCAGAATTGTCCCACTGGACAGTAGCCATTATGTAATTCCATAAATTCCTACGTTAATGAGGATTACTCATCACGCTTCAAGTATTAGCTGCCATTAAAAAGCTTGAAAACAAACCTACATAGGTAATTGAATAATAAAGAACTTCCAAAAGGCGAGGCTGAGTCATTCCAAGAGGCAAAATTGTCGAGTCACTCATTCAACGTAGAAATAGTAATATCGCATGAGTCATTTACTCATGTTCCAACAAAATAATTACTTAGAACAGTAGTAACAGTAGTACTTGTTACCTTATCATCCTACTATAATTTATGAAATAAGGCACGTATTTAAAAGTATACGTATGTAACAACATTGTTAACACTACGTTATTTTTCGAAGCTCTGAGTGAGTATCTCGATCGGTTTATTCACGATAAACTCAATAAGAACAGAAATAATCAAAAAAATAAATCGTTTATTTCAGGAATTTACATGAGTAGTATTATTCGTTAGATTACTGTAGCATTAAGATATGTATGTATAGGCAGAACACAACACATAAATAATGCGTTTTTGTAATAAGTATAATATATAATAATATTTAAAAAAAAATGCGTTGCAGTTGTGTCCCTGTTCCCTAAACTAAACTAGGTAAACCTGTCTTATAAGAAGCAGCAACAGGAAGAACGAAACAGTGTTAGGGCCGTACTTCTAAAAGTCGAATTTACGATAGCTTTGTATGTTTCTCTCGATTCTGTCACGAATTATAGTTGAGCAACATTTTAGGGCGTGTTTTCTCAACTAGACAGCTTAGGAATCTCTCTTTGACTTCGTGTGGGCGATCGACCGATCGACAAGAAGCAGTTTTTAAGAGAATAATGGCAAAAACACTATTGATTGAAACGCTACGCGACGCAACGAGTCGACACCCGATATGCACTGGGGTCTGGGGTCAATACCAACACATCGGATGGTCAGTGTGATTCTGATCATAGAAAATAATACGATTTGATTCGACGTGACAAGCTTCGCGTAACGATTCAGTAGGTAGTGTGTTTCGATACAATTTCATAGTGCTGTATGTGGCATCGGTCGCGGCACGATAGTGGCCTCAGTGCTATAAGTCTACCATAAACCTACAGCCCAACAGCATTGTTCGAATTGTTATGTTCCTGGGTGGGGTCACAAAACGTCACTTATAAGGACAGACCAAGAATGTTTTTGTCGGCATGTTTGCTGATTGATCGAGAACATTGTTGTCCAACTTTAAGAACCAATGAAAATCAATCAATCAATTTTTGTGTCATAGCTCCTTAAAAGAAAAATTGAAATCGACCAATCAGAACACACCATTTTGTGTCGTAAAATATTAGGTGTATTTTCGCTAAAAGATACCTACACAGACTAAAAACTATGTCACTGCTTTTTTTTAAATGTTTTAAATCAAACTTGGCCCCTAATCTCGAACCAGAGATAAAATTACATGGGAGATATGGCGAAACAAATACAATTTTATATGGAGTTGACATCTTCATCTCGAATATTAGTTTATTAATCTCGAGTGCCACGAGAATAGGGGTCCAGATTAAAAAAAAGTTATCTATGGTAAAATTGGTGGTGATACAGCTTCTATAAAATTACCTATATCACTATTGCGCACTTTAACTACTGAAGATGTTTTCCGTATATCTAGTTGCCTACGCATGACAGTAGTATCGTCAAACTCTACTACTTAGTAATTTACGTGAACGGAACATTTTAGTAAAATTAGGCACTTGAAGCCAATTTTAAGAGTTGTTTACTGGCTGAAAATCGAGCATTATGAATATGACCGATATTCTTAATTACTCGCTACATGATTACGCAACGCCGAGGACGTCCCACGTGCCGCCGTTCCCAGAAACCGCGTGTAACCCCAAGCCGAGACTATTGGAATAAACCGGGCAAGAACATGTCGGACCCCGCTCAGTTTAAGGTTCCGACGCCGATACTACAAACCAACAAGCAAGCAAGCAAGCGGTTCCAACGGAAGACCAGTGCTGGCTTTACGGCTAGCGAATGCTGAGTTGGGACCGTTTCGCAACAATTTCTCTATCTTGTTCTTTTTGTATCTACCTAATGTAATCTTGTATTGTTGTGAATAAATGTCTCTTTATCTTTATCTTTATCTTTAAACACAAAAAAGTCAAGTGCGAGTCGGACTCGCGCACCGAGGATTCCGTATTTAAGGTAACATGGTTCGAAAACGCAAACCTAACGTAGATTCTTAACATGTTAAACTACCTACGTCTATTTAGATTTTTTAGTAAACCTACCTTTACCCGCGACTTCATCCTGGATTAAAACATAATTCAATTTAATTTAGTACGTATTTAATTTTGCGTTGTAAGCGATTTGGTGTCCTACTGTAATGCCTACATTGTATTTTCATGAATAAATAAATAATAAAACACAACGAGCGAGGATAACACCTCATATCTAGAAGGTGGTTATTGAATATTTGCTAAGAGATAGCGTAATGGCGTAACTAAAGGTACTAAGAAAGTTCCGATTTTATGACATGGAAGCAGAATTTGGTTTGACAAAACATTTCGTATACATCTTCTATGCAATAAGGTCCATTTTGACTAGAATAAGTGTTAACCCACATTTTTAAGGTATTTTGCTAAAGTTACTGACATTGACACTTGTGTTTACATTTTTGATCTCGAATTCCATTTCCGAGTTTAGGCTTAGGGTACTAAACATCATTCTCCTAGCAATTTCCCAATATTTGATCACAGTTAAAGTAGATTCTCAATGTGGAGAGCACGCGATTAAATAGATATTCTAATGCTGTGGAACTACTTATACTAGGTCCTTACCTATGAAATTGACGTTTTAACGGTGGTTTTCATACTTTTCATTTTGCGGATTATTTAGTAACGTCAAATGCAAACCAAACAAAATTCTGTCATGAATTTTGGACACTTCTAAGTTATATTATACATATCTTAATTACTTTAAAATAGTTAGCTTCATAAAACTCTGCGTAAATGAAACACTTGAACTCACAGCACATGAAAAGAGTTGAGTTCACACTTAATTTTAAACACTAAGTAAGAAATTGAACCATATTATTTGTATCTAAAACCTTTGTAACATACTCTATTAATGAAAATTAAAAATAATTTGGATGTTAAAATTGAAATGAATAAATTCCTTACGAAATAAAACACGTAAAAATAACGCCAATTTCATAGGTAAGGACCCAATATTTGTTAAGATTGGATTCATTACTTCACTTTGACTAGCTCCATGGTTGCACAGAAATCAATTTAATTGTATCTACTAAGACGAACCAGCTAATCATCGTGGTAATGATGATGAGTGAATTAAGATTAAGGTTCTTGGAAACAGACAAACCAACTGTTATTATGACGACACGGTAGCCTAGCTGGTTTGACTCTGCCTACGGAGCTAGCGTTCCCGGGTTCGATTCCCGGCCAGGGCAAATATTTGTGTGATGAGCGCAAGTATTTGTTACTGAATCTTGGAAGTTAATTTGTAAGCCATTACAAAAAAATATGCTTATAGCCGTGAATCTCATTAGAGATGCCAAGTCATATGTAACTTAGAGGAAACTCAACCTTTTTTGTGTAAGATTGTACCTGACTGATATTATACTTTTTGTCATTGTGGTATTATAAAATCAAGGCCACAATTTAACTCCCTTACCAAACATTGCGACATAAATATATTTCGCAATAATTGGTAAGTGAGTGAAACGATTACGTCACCGGTCGTATCTGTAAGGGACTATGATATGACCGTGGGTGATGATGACTGTCACTATTGTTATATTTTTAATATTCAGAGTGCCAAATTGATCAATTTTACCAAGCTGCGACATTAACATTGAGTTCAGTAATTCCGGGCGCGGGGGGTGGTAATTACCACACCTGCGTGAAGCAAGAAAGCGCTCTGACAACAGCAAATTTAAATTACACTACAGTACCCTAATCATGAGTTACAATTACCTTACTCGCTAGCGAATCGAATGCTCTGTCCCTCACTGTATTCTTAGGGTGTTACCAGACCAATCGATTGATCGTCGATCGACGGCATCGATCGATGGTAGAATTGATTAGTCGACGTCGATCGATAGTTCCTACCAGACCAATCGATCGATCGTCGATCGATGGCAGAATGGATTAGTCGATCGATTGGTTAGTCGAACGATATCCGTCGATCGATAGTTCCTACCAGACCAATCGATCGACTTCGATCGACGTCAATCGATGCCATCGATCGGCGATCGATAGATTGGTCTGGTAACACCCTTATAGAGTGCGAGGGACAGAGCATTCGACTCGTTAGCGAGTACGGTAATTGTAACTCATGGTAAGGGTACTCTGCTCCAAAATTAACGTCCTTGTTTACGCACAAATTACATCAGAAATTTATTGAAAAGATGTTCTGATGCTTAGAGGTTTGTCTCAATAGTATTTTTTTAATATTATTCACTGAAAAAAATTATGTTATGTATCAGTGTTTGCTACGCCAGTTTTGGACTAGTGGTCAGAATGACGTCTCGTTTTCTTTGTAACCGCTCTTTTTTTTTAGTCTTGCGGTAGGTGCCGTAGGTGTGGTGTTTAGGCTCTTTAGCCATTACCAGTTTTTTTTTAAGTTAAAGGAGCTATAGCTGTAGTCAAAAATATGATTACGATATCGCAGCAAGACGGGCTTATACAATGAGAAATAGAGGCCCTAGGGCTCTTCTACTCGTTATAATTATAACAATATTGCTCTTGGCGTGTCATCGTATTGTTTATAAATCGGCCGCCATTACCGTCAGGTAAATAAAAGTTATCATATCGTTGCCAATGCAATACGATACCATGTCAAAAGTAAATACGGTTTTCCCAAGTAGAATAGAGCCTGTCAATTGTTTATTTAGCCTGATTGGTTGTCTTTGACGGGACAACCAATCATTCCCCTTCCCCTTCCCCATTTTCTCAATTTTTTTCTTTTAATTTAGTAATTCTCAGGTGCACAAAGAACAAGTCGACACACTTCAAAAGAGCCCTGAGCGACCTACCTGCGCAGTGAGCAAATTACGGGCCAAATTGGTGGGGGCGACGGGGGCAGTGTAAACCGCTCCCCTTAGCTGCCACGCTATTGGTTTGTCAGTAGACAACATGCGCATACGCAAATATATCCCCTCCATTAGCCGCTCGGGGCTCTTTTTACGTGTGTCGACCAGAGGGGCTATTGTCTAACGCACTCGCAATCACAACCGGCTTCAAAGTGGAGCAATTGTTTTCATTTTGTATGCAGACAAGCCTTCGATTTTCAAAATGAAAACGATCGTGATTGCGAGTGAGTTGGACAATAAGCCCTCTGTATTATGGCTGGGATGGGAGTATGAAAGTCGCTTCACATTCGAAAGCAAATTAAATTTCCCTACCTGCCTATAAAAACCTACCAACCTACAACAGTCTTAAAACCTAAAATTGCGATATAGAAACAATACTGAACTCCTAAAAAGTTAGAAAAGTTTTAGTTATATTACTGTTGCGTCTAGTTATTGAGGCCAAAATCAACGATACGCAACATTTTTTTAAAGTAGTAATAAAAATGTACTTACAAATGTTAATATTTTGATTATTGGCGTGTAATAATCAACATTGAACACATCAGGGTCTTCCCTCGAGAACTTGTGCACGGTCACGCCCAGGTCGACGAAGGTTAGCACTATCAAAACGCTTGTGGTGATGAGCTTGCTGATGTTGAGGATGTTCCATGGTATGTTCCGCTCCTTGCTGTTGAAGATGTAGTAGGCGTCCAGGAAGGCCGCGAGCCACAGGTATATGCACGGCGCCCAGATGAGAACGGTTTTTTCGAAACAATTTGTGAGTTCTGGGTTTTCTGTATGCCATGTTCGATTGCTATCCTGAAACAAAGAACATTGGTTTTATAATAGGTATATTATGTATCCCACGTATTAAAGTTTAGACCAAATTATTTTTCAGCAGTATTCTTCTGTTAAAATCCAGATCCGGACATCAATAACCGGCGCCAGGCCGCACGTAGTAGTACACACTGGTACTCGTGTAATTACACGTATCTAATTGATTGTAGTGTAGATCGTTAAAGATCCTACTGACAATATTTGGGTTGAAGCATTGGTGCTTTACACAGACGAGTGACAACATAAAACAACATACTTTTGGTCTGGTGTGTATACATACATATTGGTGCCCTTGACTTGACCATAGGAACTTTTCAATGGCAAATAATAGGTCTGTCAAGTTTGGGACCGTTTCAGTCGTCTTTTACTAGCGTGTTTATCATCAATTATAGAAGTACAGTCGGAACCAACCAAAGTGCGTTAATGAAAATGAAATTTTTAAACTTAAAACTGATGTCGCGACAGTTACCACGAGAATAGCTAGTATGGCCAAGTCGCTATTGAGAGCTAGAAGTTTATTCAAATGCGAATATAATGATACCAGAATCGTGTTAACAAGGTGCCTTGATCTCATTCTTCTGTATCTGAAGTAGCAATCTAATTTAATTCCACCTAGCTCATAGCTCCTTAAATATTTACAGACGTAGGTATCTACTGTGTTATCATCATAGGCTCTTGATGTCCAATATTTACACGAGCAAAGCATTCATAGTTGAGGGATAGACTCCTGACTTAACATCCAACCAAAGTTTGGTAAGAAAGTCCTTAAATCCATAACAAATCCTGATATTGGTACTAATTAATAATGATGGCGGGATGACTTGAACGCGTTTCAAAGCGAGTAGCGGGAGATGCACGAAAATCACACCGGGGCCGAATAGCGGTTAATGCCTGCCTTCCACTGCGAGCGGAGCGGGCCCCGTACGGACGACTCCCTTTAACTTACAACGGTGAGTTCAAGAGGTTTGGTAGAAACATTTGAAGTCACGAAAGCTAAACCGAGTCCGTACGGGGTCCGCTCCGCTCGCTGTGGAAGGCGGGCATAAGAGGGGAGGAGTTTGTACCCACAATCAATTGTAGGTAAGCTTATTCCTTGAAATGGTTATTGAATGACCACATAGGGTCTGAGTGTGTATGGTAAAGAGCACATAGTACAAAATAGGCCTATGTAAGGCGATTGTAGAAATACCTCTGGTCTCAGTGTTAGGGTATCCTAGCTTAGGACCCAGCGAGTAGGTGCCTAATTGATGTTTTTGTAAACACTTATAGACATACATCTTTTCTTTTTCATTATTCGGCAATGAAAACCTGCTCTGGCGTATCGCCTAACGCACTCGCAATCGACTTCATAGCGGAACAATTGTTTTCATTTTGTATGCAGATTCGCGTTCGGACTGTCAAAATGGAAACGATTGCGATTGCGAATGCGTTAGTTAGGCAATAGGCCTATGGACAGTAACTGTAAGGATTAAATAACAATACATTTTATAGAGCGTTTTGCAAGTAGGTATCAAGTTTCCGGGCAGAGCAAATCTACTTAAAAAATAAAAATAATAAGAGAACAAGTAAGTTAAACAAGGCAAGGCCTATGATTTGAAATTATGTTGAATAAGCCATTGTAATTATCTTTTTATCTTTTATTGTTTCAATAAAAATAAAATAAACTAAAGTAAAATACATATACATGATGGCCTGTCATATAAACATACGAGTCTGTAGTAGTTATCTTTTGTACCTACGTAAGTAGGGCCTGCGTTTCATACGAAAATATTTGTCTTGCGTTGTTTCAACGTTATCCAAGAAGCCCTAACTATGCCAATCTAATGCTTTCTTTAAAGCTACCTACCATACTGGAGATTACATGCGAAAGAAGGGTAAATGGGTATGTAAATAAAATGTTTTGCAGATTATAAGCATTTAAAAGTGATCAAAATAACTCCAAGCAAATCCACTAGCATTTTTTCCCTATTGTAAAACATCACAAACAGGTTTTGTCTATTCATGGGCATGATGCCATCACACAGAATGCTTAAGGTCAAGGCAACTGGTCAGCATTTAGCTGTTTAAATATAATTATGTACCTTTTTAATGACCCTCTGCCAACATGTCATTGACTTTAAACAACTTGACATTAAGTTTAAACCCTTTGCTAGATTTATCATCATTTATACAGTGTAATAATGAGCGACCGCGAGTAGGTAGGTACTTTTTGGTGGTTAGTAATTTAGGTCAGTGAGTGATGCAGATTGCTTTGAATAAATAATGGAGTGCGAGTGGTTTATCCGTTTGCACTGATAGTGCAGTGTTGATAACTAGCACAGTAGGAAACAGAAGTTCATCTTCAAGAAAAGGTTGGTATATCGTGCGTTTTGTATGTGTGCGTGGCACGACCAGGACAGGACGCACTAAGCCGGTTTAGATCACGGATTAGAAAAAACAGTGGAAGTGGCATGAGCATGAGAAATATCGATATATCGAAATATCGAAATAAGCGATCGCGGCTAAAGTATGGTAGGTTATGCGGAACTCCGCATAACTATGCCACACGTTACTCGCCCACTTGACACTTCTACTGTTTTTTTTGTTCTGTGGTTTAGATAGTCGGGTCGCGCCGACGACGCAAGCGCAACCCTAGCGCCCGAGAGGCAATAGGTAACAGAAACTCCTAAAGAGCAAGAGATAAATTACTTTTTCTATTTATACTACGCCTATGTAACTAGTTTACAAAATGGTACCTACCATACCTCATTCATTACATGATGAAAAAAATGAAAATGATATTAACAAGTATTATTATTCATTAACTAACGTTAAACAGCAAATTAAATTAAAATTGGCATTTTTAAACATTCCTACCTCGTAAGGCCCACCATACTACAAACAGGGAGTTTTTGGTGAGTGGGACTTTGAGACTACCATCACGACGATAAAGTTCAATTACGTTTGTTCGATAATGCCATTTTCAGTTTATGAAGATAGGATAATAAACCTTACTCCCATTGTAACACAGTTCAAGTTAAATTGCCTTGATTATGTACATTATATTGCACACTGGGCCTTAAGAGGTTAAAGTAGGTAGAGTAGAAGAAGCGGAAACAGTGTGAACAGTAATAATAATAATAAATAACTTTAGTAGGTAGATACATGCAACACAGCCACTTTTTGTATACCTGTGATGATTAAATTTATTAAAAAGTATTAATTTAGTTTATACCTAGGTAAGTATAGGTATAAAAAATACATATGTACAAGCTAGTGTTTAGTGTCATGTCATGTCATACCTACCTACCCTACTGCCGCCACCATGAATGATGCTTGGTTTTTTGGCGTGAAGATAAAGTTTTACAGGGCCATTTAAGCCGAAAAGACGAAAAAAATATCTTTAATTAAAATATTGTTTATTTATCAATAAATATATCAAATGAAATGAAAAAGAATACCCTTATTAGGTATATAATGAAAGAACAATAAGGTAAGGTTAGTAAGTTATGTGGATATAATTCAAGTAGGTATTAGAAAACTGGTCTGAGGCAAACCACGTAAAGTACCTACCTACACGTATACCTACATGATTTTAATTTTGAAGCCGGGTTAAAAACCCAAATATTGACCTGTAAACATATAAGAAATTATAGATGTACCCATTTTTTATACCTATCTGTTTATGATATGAATGAAAAATAAAGTAGGTACCTACTAGGGATATTATATTACGATCTCTATAATAAACCAACAATATAATAATTATTATGCATAACAACGAAATGCCTAATTCCTCATTATATTTGTTCATAAGTCAAAAAGAAAACATTTCTAAGGTCTTTGATTACTGATGTGGTTATAGTTCTGACTTACCCTAGTAAGAAGAAATTTAAAAATGCATAAAAACAAGAAAATACCCCAGCCTAGCCTAGCCTAGTTGCTTTGGTAGTGCCCTGCCTATGAAGCTAGCGGTCCTGGGTTCAAATCCCGGCATCAGCACTAAGTTTTTAAATCCCTATAAAATGAAATGTTCGTTTTAAACAGCGATAAATTGTACATACTTTTAAACCGACTGGGAATTGAAAAGGCTGGAAATCTAGTTTTTTATTCAAGCATTACAATAATGACATAGATTTCTCAGATGTAAAATACCCTAGTGTTTAACATATCATTTCTTAAATTCGTTTTTATGTTGATTTCTATAAAAGAAAGCAAAATTAAACACATTTGATTAAATCATTATTTAAATCAAAATGATTTCATTGTGCCAACCCTGATCCATTTTTTTAAATAAATTGTTGTTTAAACTCTTTTCCCATTCTGATTGCGGTCTGATAATAATTCCCTTGAATTACAACATCATTACCATTACTTATTAGTTATTAGGTTTAGCAAGGTATTGAGCAGGTAACTTATAGGTATGCACTCATTCCCAAAATACCAGTATTTCAAATTACAAAATTACTCTTTTTATCAGGTTCTCATAAAGCCAGATTCGAAATAGGTACCTATTGGATGAAGATAAGAAACAATACCCTTATTTGAATGTGTAGTTTTGGGATTCCAATATATTGAGAATCTCGTATTTTAAAATTCTGGTAGGTATTTCAGGATCAGGAATGAACGCTTATATGTATGTTCGGCCTTGTAAGTAGCTCCACATATGCTTGTGCTTTGTTACATTAACGTCATGTTTAAATTGCTGTACCAATCTGTCGATGTTAAAGTGACAAGGTACAAAAGTGTGGAGCTACTTATAAGGCCCACTGTACTAAGGTCTGACTTTTAATTCACTGCAGTAAAATGACAGAGCCAAAGTCATTCTGTGAAATAATGATATCACATTTATTTTAATAGTGCTTCACACGTTCAACTAACTATATATTTTATGAATATTACAAACTTAGCTAAGTATATTACTTTATTATATTTAGCTGATCATTTTGCTTGCAACAGAATGTTAAAAATATTAATATGAGACACGAGTAAGCCACAGACTCCTAAATATTAATATTATTAAAGTAGTAAATCACTGTTAATTTTTTCATTCATTCAGTAAGGAACATCACTATTATTTATACACCAAAAACACACAACACTGAAGCTGTCATCCTACTGCAGTGAATTAAAAGTCAGACCTTAGTTAAGTTTGGTTACCTACTAAGGGCCGAGTTCACCAACCAATTTAGCAGACGGTGAAGTCTTAATCAGCTGTTAGTCAATACATTTGACAACCGTTAAACTGCTAACCGTCCGTTTAATTGTGGGTGAACTCGGCCCTAAGTCATTTACTAACTAACATTAAAGGAGGTAAAATTCAAATGTTTATGTGTCATTATATGTTGGGTTGATCTCTGGAACCACTGAACCAATTTAAAAAACTCTTTTACTAATTCAAAGCTCCCTGATTGAAGTAAATGATAAAGGTACACACACTGGACTATTATACACTAGTAAACACCTTATCCTGTTTGTACAAAATGTGGTCACAGAATTAACAACAAGTTTTTATCCTGGGAATAAAGGTGAGAGTGTATGTATGTATGTATGTATGTATGGTAAAGTTTATCTTTATTTGGGTTTAACTGGAGCGAAGCGAGGGCAGGTTGCTAGTAGTTGTATATTTTTATTTCTATTATAACCGTTTCTATTATAAAAGTTATACCTTTATTAGTGATTTAACATTAAATTTTAAATAAAATACACTTTTTTATAATCTGGAATTTGTATCAACATACTTGTGATTGTTTTTTTTTATAAAATGATTTAGAGGACTTTTAAATACACATACATAATAAGATATATTAATTATAGCATATAACAATTATTTTAATTCATCAGTAATAATGATTTATGAGGCATGTTGATGTTAATGTCTACAATAATGACATTATATTATGCAATTGGTTAAAAACAGCACCCTTTTCAGTTCTAGTTGTAAACCCCTACTAAAAAATAATGATTACTAAGAAGTCTGAAGATAAATTAAAATTCATTAGGTAAATAAGCTTTAACTAATAGATATATCTCCCAGAGGATGGTAAGTATAGTCACTTGGGCATAATATGCAGTTATGCACACCATTAGTAAATTGGGTACCTACTAAGATGAAAAAAAAATGAAATGATAATATCATAAAATTAGAGGAATTTCGTAGAGAATTACATTTCTTAGAGGAATTAATTAAACATTATATAATTGGGAAACGGAGTACATTAGAATTCTGACGAATAAATTCTACCGTATTTATTTAAATAGGTATAATGAATGTGGCTTTTGAAGGTAGGTAGGTATCTCACGAAACCCGAACGAGCGACTGACCCAAGCAAGTGGGTCACCAGATGTAAAATGACATGATTAAAAGTTCAGTAAGATTTGTTGGTAAAATGCGTTTGATGACTAATTAAAAACAACATAATAACGATCAAGCAAAACGTGTTAACAAAAAATACTTTAATTCTTACCCAAAACTTAGAGCCGCAAAATCTGTCAAGCGGCGTATCGAGAGACATTGTCACTTATTCAACCGGTTATCTCGTGCACATCTGCGGCTAGAAATCAAATCGCCGTTTGTATAAAACTTATCAGAAAAATATTTCTGCACTGATCTCTTAACTTTTTACACACTACACATGTGATAGTACCTGCCCACGACGATCGCGACCGTTATGCATAAGAGCTCTTATCAACTGCGAGCCATGCCACACCACGGATGAAATACTGTTCGAGACAAGACTATCAAGAATGGTAGCGCCCACGCACGATATTGTGTTGTGTAGTAAGTGAGACTAGTGAGGCAAGAGCGACGACTCACAGCGCGCGTTGACTCTCATCACACACCACCTCAACTCAAACGGCGTGACAACTAGTTCTCTACTTAGTCTGTGGGTGTAACATGACGTGTGACAGGAGGAAGGGGGAAGGAGGAAAGCATGAGGAAAGCACAGCGCAGCATAGAGAATACAATATGAAAAAAATGTAAAAAGCAAATGTACTCTATGATACTCATTTTGTAGCTTACATGTAGCTTACTTAGGACACTTCTAGGACCGGAACGACTCGCATAAGGTCGCGCAAGAATTGCTTACGTTAGTAGGATACTTTTTACCAACCCGTATGTAAAAATACATGAGTTTCAATATCATTTATTACGACTTCATTAATTTCATTATGTTGGTTAACTTGCTACGCTACAGAAAATCCCTACTAGAATCCACAGATTTTGTCTTATCTGTAAAATGCCACAGTTATGGCGGACAGCGGTACTATAGCCGCTAAAGTGTAACACTTTTAGGCGATTCGCGTTAGATGTGCGAATATAGAGCATAAAAGGGCATTGATCCGTATTACAGCTGAATTTAAGCAGAGTGATATCCTTTTGCCCAATACCTCTTCTTGCATTTCATAGAAATTTTGATGTGCATCGTTCTTGACATAAACTGAAGATAAAGCCGTCATCAACGGCGTTTGAGCATGGCTGAGTATTTAGCTGCTATATTTGGTACTGAAAAAGACAAGTGAGTAAAGCATGCTGGAATTAATTAATACTGATACTGAGCCCATTTTATTGCAAGTCAGTAATGTTTGTAATCATTATACTTGCTTGGAGGTTATGATTATCGGTTATTTTCAGTTTGTATAAAAAACAACTTTACTTGTTCTATTTAATTAACGTTGTTGGTAATAATGCTTGGAGAATAGACTATATAGTTTCTGCTGTTTGGTTGACGGTTAGAAGGAAGCAAAGGCTGCCCGGCATGTCGGGACGTGTCTTGATCAAACTGGTAACTAGTACCAGTGCCAGAGGTGCCAATTTGAACTGAGACTCTCCGATCTAGCCCCTGATTTTTGACATTTTTGATCTTAAAGGGTTTTGCAAGTAAAAGAACATTAAGAGAGAGAGAGGGAAAGAACTTTGTTTTATAGCTTTTATCTTTTTTGTTGGTGTCCTAATAACATAACCTTTCTTTTTAAGTCTTGTTTAATTTGCTATGTTACAGGGTCAATTGCTCATTCTATTTTAAAATTGGAGCTTGCCGCCATGGAGACCGATGCTCTCGGATCCACAACAAACCTACATTCTCCCAAACCGTGTTGTTACAAAATCTGTATGTGAATCCTCAAAACTCCGCTAAGTCTGCTGATGGAAGTCACTGTAAGTTTCTGATAAGAGATGGCTGTGAAAATAACTAATTGTAATTTCCTGTTTTGGCACAAATTACATTGAAGGTTTATTATACATACAATATTAGAAAAGCATAATAAGCGAAGGCTTCTGGTCTAATGGAGATGAGCGAATATAGGAAATGACAAATCATATTGTTGGAATGGTCCAGTGTGTTGTTCAATCTGACTGGTTATTTTCATTCCTCTTTTCTTTACTCAGTCCTGCTTGCAAGGGAATGCATTATAATGGTAAAGATACTGTTATTTTGCAACCCAGCAAATATTGAATGTCTTTAGTTAATATAATGTTTTTTTACAATTTCAGTGGTTGTGGCAAATGTGTCTGATGAGGAAATGCAGGAGCACTATGACAATTTCTTTGAAGATGTATTTGTTGAGTGTGAAGATAAATATGGGGAAATAGAGGAAATGAATGTTTGTGATAATCTGGGTGATCACTTAGTTGGGAATGTTTATATTAAAGTAAGTATCTTTTAAATTAGTTATAGATTACTTGCATAGTAGGACTTGCATGGCGGTGGGGTTATGATGTTTGGGAAAAACGGTTTAATTTCAATAAGCTCATGGAACTTGTTATGATTAATTCTGCCGGGCATTCGGGCAAAATTATATTGGAGAAATGGCATTTCCCACTGAACTTTTGCATTACATCAGGAGATAACTTCATTATTATCGGGAGACACACTTGGGTGTGGTGGTATACACTCAATTTTCTGCCAATGCTACATTCTGCAAAATACTTATCCTGCTGAAGCTAATTTTATTTTATTTTATTTTATTTTATTCGGAAAGCTTACTGCCTAATACAAATTGATCGACAATACTTATATCTAAAAGCAAATTACAAGCTTCCACACGTTCACTTAAAGAATAACATGCAAAGTCTCGAATCAAATATGTAAACAATAGCAAATTTAATTCTAAAGAGTCAGAACAAGCCATAACTAAAACAGTCATGATTTCAGATTCTCAAAAAACAAGCAAATATGAAAACAAAGAATACAATCATGCAAAAACAAAGATGCGACAACACTATTATTACGATGTAGCACTATACAGATACTATTTTAATATTATAATATTTTTGACAGAGAGAGTACTATTATAAAAGAGATCTATTCTCGAGTCAGTTTAATGCAGTTGAAACGTGCACTGGTGTTTAAGTAACCTATCAGTATATGTATCATCAATAGACTAGGTTGTCTGTGCCTGAGACCATAGTCAGACTAGGTGTTCACAACTGGTTGGTTGTTAACTTCGGTAAGCTAACTAAATCAACCTGTTGCCTGGTTGTTAAGGCGCTGTAATTCTCGCTTTGCTAATGCCGCCTTGCCTCGATTTTTTTTATTTCATGATATCATCTTAATCTCTTGTTAGGGGTTTTTGTTAATTGAAATATTAATCCAGTATGTGGTTGCAGTTTCGTCGTGAAGAGGACGCAGAGAAGGCAGTGAACGACCTGAATAACCGGTGGTTTGGCGGGCGGCCGGTGTACGCCGAGCTGTCCCCAGTCACGGACTTCCGTGAAGCTTGCTGTCGCCAGTATGAGATGGGGGAGTGCACGCGGAGTGGTTTCTGCAACTTCATGCACCTCAAACCCATCTCTAGGGAACTTAGGAGGTAAGTTCGCGAAACGAATTAGGGCAGGGATGCGGGAAACTTACTAACGGATCTTACATTCAAATATTAATTAAATGTTTAAATTGTTCCAAAGACTATGCTTCTATTATGGGGTGCCCCTTGAATCACCAACACTCATTTCTTCGAATGCGTTGTTTTATCGAATTTTCATTTCATCGAAAGCTAATTTCTACTGAAACCTTATTGTTCTTAGGTTATCTTAAGCATGGGTTACGTAGGCAAGGTTAGGTTAGACCTGTGACTGCCAAAAAATTATAATTCCTGCACTTGGAAGTGCCTGTTTGATGAAATGAAAATTCGGTGAAATTTGTGTCGGTGATTCAAGGATAAACCTCTATTATGTAAATCATGGTGTCTTGACCAGTTCAGTCAGTGCGATTTTGCAGTTTTGACACTCAATTGATATTTATATCATCAGGGATACATCAGCCGTTAGGTAATTATAGCGGGCGGCGGTGGCGTATGACATATCAGATCTGTTATTAGTATATAATCTGTGACTCTGGTTATCTTTGCTCTACAAAAAAATACCTTTCCTATGATACATAAATTATGTCCATAAGGGTGGGGTCATCGTTCCATATATTTTTGCCATTGTCTTGTAAGGTTTTTTTGGTGAAGTAAGAGTGTTTTTTGGAGTAAGAAAAGGCTGGATTTTAGAAAAGGCAGTTCGCGGACCGTCGTATAACCACCTTCGGATTGGAGTTATAAAGTTGTGATTATATGTTTTTTTCTTAAATCAAATTTTACAAAGGTCCATTTTTATTTGAGTTTTTGACATGTTGACTGCTAGTTACACACAACAACTGCTATTTGAATATCAGCCAATTCGGATGGGGGTATTTTATGATAATATGATAGGTATATGTTAGTGAGGCGTTGTTTCGTGATTCCAGATACCTGTACTCGCGGCGCAAGGGCGGGCGGCGCTCGCGCAGCCGCTCGCGCGAGCGCAAGCCGCGCCGCTCGCGCTCCCGGGAGCGCCGCCGCGACCCGCCGCGCGCCTCGCGCTCCGGCCGCTACTGACCCCGGCGCCCAGCACCCAGCCGCGGGACGGGACACGCGTCTCACTCGACATAGCCCTCACTAATCGACCACACCATACATTAAAAGGAACAACGACTCAGTCCTGTCGATTAAGTTTCATTCCGACTGAATTTCATAATGCTACGATATTTAATTAATGTAAATCTCAAATTGTGTAAGTCCATAATACCTAAAATTTCATATTGACTCATTCTTAAAATACTCGAAATTTCATAATGAATGGTCCAAAACGTCTGATTCCCAAAATACCTGAATTCTGATCCGATTGAATCTTAAAATTACAAATCTGAAAGACAAAATGTCAAATAAATGTACAAAGACAGGATAGTGAAGCGGTCATGGAAGAAAGTTTATAAGTTGTTCAATTTTCAATTATTTTGAAGTAAAAGTGTTCTGAACTGTAATTTTAGGGATCCGGATCCTTTAAACATTTTAGGGATCCGGTGTTGAAAAAGAATCTGGTGTTGTATTTAGGCATTATGGACTTTGTATCATAATTTATGATACAAAGTCGTTATAGATCAGAATTATTAGTAACAAATTTAGTCGTAATGAAACCTACTCATACTGTCTTGCAGTAAAATTTATCAATTATCTTGGGTTTAAGGTTCTAATATAATTTATACTGGAGTGAAAGGTGTCAGGATTTGTTTCTTATCTTCATCTTTGTATATTCCTTTTAATGTGTGGCCTCTACTAATAGAGGTGTGTTATATTTTTGGTGTCTATGTCGGTTAAGATATGATCGCCGGTGACTGTCGTCGGGACCGCACCCACGTTACTGGCCGCTCGTGAACCATCTAAATCTTGTCAACTTACTATAAGGTTCACTGGTGGACAGTTAAGTATGTTACAGTTTCTTTCTATAATACTTAGCCAAATTGGTGTTCATTCTACTGAGACGGAACCTGCAGTAGAGACGCGATTCGAACGGCAAATCACCGCGAGCTGACGACCGAGTGGAATTGCACCTAAACTCGCTGAACACCTCGCCGCTCGAAATCCTCAAGCTACCTAACACTTTTTTCCGCTTTAAATAATAAATGTGATGACTCTTCAATGACGAAGGTTTCTCGATTGCACCAAGCCATCGCAATGGGCAACGCGACGAATTGTATCGTGAATAGTAATTTTCAAGTTTCTGTAATCAATCAAAAAGTCAATTTTTAAGTATTCAAAAGGTTTATTTAATTTTGAATCTGTCCTGCAGATTTTTGTATTGTTTATACAACGTGACATATTCAAGACTCGTATGTATGTAATTTTTTTTATTGTACAAACACAAGAGATAAAAATTATAAAATAGACAAAAATATAGCAGGGATGTACAAAGGCCAATTTATCCCTTTAAAGGATCTCTTCCTTAAATCAACGACGCGAGATTCTGTATTATTTCGCCCATCATGAGCTTAACTGACACCGCCTAGATCGTAGGTCAGGCAGTTTTGAGAAAACAATCGACGTTTTAGATATGATGAAAAACTAGCTATTTTAGGTAATAATAACCATTTTGTAACATCGAGAAAAATGGTGAACATAACGTGAACGTCTTTGAAACTTAAGCAAATTTACCTAAGTACTATTGTCTGTTAAATTTTTTGTGCTGTTTAAAATACAAACATGCGACACGCGACGGCATTCATATCTAATAAATAAGAGGCAAAGAGAAATGCTGTTAATTGATCAAATATGAAATAATAAAGAGTCACATTGACGGGTATTGTATTTTTAAAGTTTTAACTGTTCGTCTCTTTTTAATATATAAACAAGATATGTATATCGAAAAGATGCTCGTCACCGTGTGAAATGTGTTATAGTCACTTGATATAGTTCCCTATATTTGTTTCTAATAAATCAATTGTAAATGATCCATAAGTATTGTACAAATGAAATGGTACATTTGGTGGCGTATGCGAGTGTCGGGTGCTGGCCGCGCGCGGGACACCTACACTGCGGTCATTTTATAATGAAGTGCATACTGCAATACCGCACGGTATTCCACAGAACATAATAGTTTATTAAGTTAAGCAGCATTCGGTATTTAGTATGATGTTCCACGTCGGCATGTGTCACATAGTGCGGTATTGCAGTACCTATCAAAGATGATAGTATATTTGTGTAAGAAATTGTGACATTTAATTATAACTGTAAGAATTCATTCCGTAATCTTTTTGTTATTTCCTCTACCTTATAATCTAATAGTGCCCTCCTACGGAGAAAGGGCACAAGTGCAATTATTTCATATTAGATTATTAAAGCATAATTAAACTCTCAAAGGTTATAATAAGTTTGGAATTGCAATGCAATTCATATAGTAGATGTGCCTTTTTTCCGTAGGAGTGCAGAATATTCCTTTACTTAACGGTCTGTGTGGTTGGAACTGGCTGGTCATACAAACTAACTGAAGATCTTGCAGTAGCCATCAACGAACAGTACGCCGGTAAATCAATTCAATGCCTTAATCAGAATTGAATGTGCAGGGTTCCCAAACTTAAGGTAACGAAACACTAAATCAAATGATAACAAATGAAAGACTGCAATTTAAAACAGGACAAAGTCTTTTTAAGTGAATTTAACCTTAATTAGCCAATTAAGGTTAAATTGACTTTGCACCTTATGAAACAACATCTATAAGTTTTCTGTCTAATCGAAGGGTTAACAGGTTCCTTAGCGCATGGATCACACATGTTTACTGGACGCAGGTTCTTCCCTGGTCTGATGGGTTCATGGATATAATGTGATCAAAGGTGGATAATAACGTTACATACAGGAGTAAAAACTGGACGTAAAGCTTGCGTGGTCCCTCCCGTAGACCCTTGAATATAATATAATGCTGCCGAACCGAATCACGAAGTTAGAAAATTCTTTAGCAGGCCCGAAGGGCCAACCACCCAGAAATAGGAGCTCCGCGCCAACGTATCTCCGTCGACTCTGTTAAATTTGATTTTGAAACCTCGTGATTCGGCAGCATTATATTTCTCGAAGGGACCACGGGGAAAAGGGTCTATGAGAGGGACCACGCGTAAGAAGGGGAAGTGCCACGATGAAAATCCACTCTTGTTTGAGGAAAGGAAACCTGTAGTTAAACGCATTATATTTTTATTTTATAGCAAGTTGTGCCAAATATGGAACATCAGTTTCTTGGCCGATTATCCTATATTTTCTTACGCTTAGGCTCGAAATGTGGTAGACTTTATACATTGCAAATGTTTCTTCTTCTTATTTAAATGAAAGTTTCAATAAACGACTTAATAAATACATAACGTCATCCTCGCACGTTTTCAACAACGCGACTTACTGCCGCACTCAGAGACGTCAATTAAATTTAATGCTTGTTTAGTGACGTGTTGTCTTATTCTATTGCCGTAGCAAAGAAAGTGACAGCAGCAAATTTAATCAAGCATTAAATTAAATTGACGTCTCTGAGTGTGGCAGTTAACGCACTAGCAGATTTAATTGTCATTTAAATTGAAGTCTTAAACATTGGTGAAAATATGCACCAGTTACCTAAAGCACTGTAAGCACTTTTAGTGCACTATTTTTATTATATTACTTGTAAAATTATGGGCTAGCCTACGTTTCAGGCGACGGAAGTTGTTTACTTTCTGCGATCAGATTTATTTATTTATTTTACGTAACACCTGGCCATAATGTGAGTTTTATCGCACGCTGCGCGCACGGTAAAACTCGCATTGTGGCCAGGTGAAGACGTAAAATTGTGTACTCATCACGGGCAGTAAAAAAGAAAGCCCTCTATTGCATATTTACAACCCTCGCCTACGGCTCGGGTCTCAAATACCTGCGATTTCGGGCTTTCTTTCTTTTACAGCCCTTGTTAAGTAATGTACTATTATACAATTGTTTTCATTCTGTATGCTGACTCGCCTTCGAACTGTCAAAATGAAAACGATTGCGAGTGCGTAAGGGTCTCCCCAGACCTATCGAAGCGGAATCGGCTTTAGCCGGAGAAAAAAAGTTGTATGTCCATGCTATAAGAGCGAAAACGACGTCGTTCCGTTCGCAGCGTCGAATCGCCGCCCTTTTTACTCTTACTGCACGGACATAAAACTTTTTCTTAACGGCTCAAACCGATTCCACGTCGATACGTATGGGGAGACCCTTAGGCAATAAGCCTGCTGAATAGAGCCCATGTAACTAGGCCAAACAAAAAACTTATTTCATTTAGGTAGTTGCAATCGCAGATTTCGTTTATTTTGAATGATTTGGTAAGTACAGTCGAGTTCATAAATATGTATACAATTTAGTACCTTGTCACTTTAATCGTTGTGACATTTCACACATCTCAGGCAGTTTAAACTTGAAATTAAATAGACAAGGTACTAAAGTGTATACATATTTATGAACTCGACTGTATCCCGGAGTATCGGTATCGGTATAGTTACATAACATTATATTTTTGAGCACCTTTTCAGCTCCGATTTATTTGACAGCGATAACCTTCATATCCGGCGTCCAAGATATAGTCGTTTATTTAAAGATTTTTTTGCAAACTGATTTCCTGCTCCCCATATATATCGTCCCAAAATTTCATATTCTGTTCATCAGCATCTTGAACGCATGCCAGGCTTTTTCCGATCACGCAGCAATTTCGCTCCGTCTCAGTGAACGGTTTCCATACGTCGCTTTCGTCTGCTGTAGGTCTTCTGAAATTAAAAATGCAGTTTATTTGTTAATTTGCACTATGCATCGGTGATTTCGGTTTAATTTAGATTTCCTGATTAGTCGTTACTGCACCCCCTTGCCAAGACAGCGGGCATTTTAGATTGATCAAAGTAGTTTAATTATAACTAGGTACTGTAAATGAACGAGACTTTATGCTACAAAAAGAAGAAAGTATATTTTACGAAGCAAAATAGTACTTTTTAAAATGTAATTTGAATAAGGTCAGGCAGGACGTTTCAAAACTATTTTTGCGCCGTTTTATTAGTAGTTAGGTAGTTCATGTATGTACCTATGTAATGTACTGTTTTTATGTATTTACATTATGTACGTATGTATAAATCTTTATTGCACAAGAACAGTTACAAGACATGTTGGCATCAATATAGATAACATACATATGCGAACTTATCCCGTGTAGTTTAAGTAGGTACAGTCAACCAATTTGAATCAGGCCACTATGGAACTATGTCATAGTGACGGAATGATTCAAATATTAATGGACTTCTTAAGAATTGAATAAAAATATCACTGACAAAGTTCCATAGTGGCCTATGAATCAAATTGGTTGAGTGTACCTACATTTCTATAAAAGTGAGCAAAAATAGTTTTAGACCGTTATACAGGGTGTCCCATAATTGACACGTAACCCTGACACCGGAGATAGCCCACCCCTAGACCTACCAAACCAGCCTAACATGACCTCAGTAAAAGTTGCACGGTTTTCGAGATATTGCCAATAATGATAATTAGTTTCGTATGAAAATTATTACCAAAACAAAAAAAAAATAGAAAAAAAAAATATACATATTATTAGGCTGGTTTGGTAGGTTCAGGGTGTCAGGGTTACGTGTCAGTTATGGGACACCCTGTATTCCTTTAACATCTTTAATTGACGCATTTAGATACGCCTCTGTCGGAAAAGCCCCGCCTGACCATACTCACCCCAATAGGCATCAGGGGCCTGTTTTATAAAGCTACAAATTACAATTTACAGGTTACAAGTTTCCATTTTGACACAACTTCGACCAATGACGACCAGCCATTTGAGCAGTGTTGCCAGTTTAGACCTGTAAAATTGTAACTTGTAGCTATATAAAACGTGCCTCAGGTCGTGTAGCAGGGTTAAGAGTCCCTTTAACCCTTAAATGCATAGCATGTCGAAAGTGAAACACGTCTTTATAGTCCATTTCCAAATTTGAATTTGACAAAACTACAAACCTTACTGCATAAATTCTAAGTTTGAAATTTACTTAAAATGTATGTTTGAAATTGAACTTTAATTTTATGATGTATATCTACATCATCATGCATTTAAGGGTTAAAAGTTAATATACCTACCTAAATAATCTTCAGTAACGTTTTGCAAAAACCATTCATGAGGCTTTTTTTGCGGAGGGTTGATTTTGTTTTTGCACATGCCATTCTTTAACTGCTTAAACTAGGAAAATTGTAAGATGATCCCTGCGACAGCTGTTTTACGTAATTTCAAACACTTAATAAATATACTGGACTTCGTCGCAATACTGTGAAAATTTCGAAATGTAAGTGTGATCCGTGTTTGGGTTCCGTGCCGTCCGTCCGTCTGTTTGTCCGTCTGTCACCAGGCTGTATCTCATGAACCGCGATAGCTAGACAGTTGAAAATTTCACAGATGATGTATATCTGTTGCCGTTATAACAACAAATACTAAAAACAATAAAATAAATATTTAAGGGGGCTCCCATACAACAAAGGTGATTTTTTTATAGATAATGGTACGGAACCCTTCGTGCGCGAGTCCGACTCCCACTTGGCCGGTATTTTTTTAATTAATTATGGCAAGGAGAAGGCAAACAAGCACACAGGTCACCTGGGGCACGTTTTATAAAGCTACAAGTTAGAGTTACAATTCTACAGGTCTAAACTGGCCACACTGCTCAAATGGCTGCTCGTCATTGGTCGAGGTTGTGTCAAATGGAAACTTGTAACCTGTAAATTGTAATTTGTAGCTTTATAAAACAGGCCACAGATGGTAAGTAGGATCTGAGACCCCATTGACATTCTCAAGGTTACAATCACTAGACTACAATAGACTGAAAATGCGTTGCCAACCCTGAGGACTAAGGTGGAATTGGTCTATTTTCACCGGTTGTCTTATCCCCACACCAGAACACAACAATGCGAACACCGCTGCTTGGCGGTAGGTTAACCTTTTGAACGCTTTGCGTCAAATACAAAATGTGTGACGTCGCGGCGTCAGTGGCACGACTAAGTTGACGGCCAGAGCCGTCTGTGGCGTTCAAAGGGTCTTATTAGGTACCAACTTACCCTAAGCTTGCAAAATTCGTCCATAGCCTTACAACTTGCCGAATTATACTTCTAGATTCCTCCGTGAGGGCAATGTCAAGACAGGTTACATGAAAAAAGTATGCTAGGTCGTCTGCATGACACACTCCTTTTACGGATTCCATCTTGTACTGTTTCTTCGTAGTATTCCTCTCTGTTTCTGGTGTAAACTTATACAAGAACACTGGCTCAGTATTATAAAGAGCGTGATATCTAACGAGTCTACGAATGTTGAACGCGAACATCCGGTCTGTTTCTAGATTGACAACCTCCTGGACCATCTCTGGCGTTACATCTTTTCCATTAAAGTACAATTTACGGATTTTTTTATCAGCGTCTTTTATCATGTCTGGTTTCCATTTTAGTTTTAGCTCTCTTGGCACTACTGCGCCTACTAGTGGTAAAAAAGACATTAAAGCAGGTATTTTCCTGGCTATTTCAATGCCCTCTCCAGATGTGTATCCGGCTACAACAGGCACATTAGCCGAAAATCCTTTCCGAATTAAATCTGGTGGAAGTTCTGTTATAAATTTCTCTACGTTTAGTTCCAGTTTTTCTATTACGGGACCGAACAAAATACCGTCGGCTATATCACTGAGCTCTGATTCTATAAACGGCAATTGGACACTGATGAGAGAGGAAGTCGGTAAAGATCTCAAAAATATTAGTAATTCTTCTGGATCCTGTGTGTCCAAACCTAGCCGCTTTCCTAGTTGGAACGCCCGTTTCCGACCGTATAATGTGTAACCCCATTCATTGAGGCATACACCGCTTTGGCAGATAGCTTTGTTAAATAGACCTTCACTCATTTTTGATACTAAGTGTAAAGAAGTGGAAGCCGCCCCGGCGCTGCAGCCAAATATCGTAACGTTGTCCTGATCTCCGCCGAACGCAGCGATGTTCTGCTTGACCCACCTCAACGCTGCAACCTGGTCTTTAAGTCCCGCGTTACCAGGAACTTCGTCATTTTCAAGGGAAAGAAACCCCAAAACTTCTAATCTGTAATTAAATGTAACTAGGATGACGTCGTGTGCCATGAAGAATTCTGGTCCGTAGAAATCAGAGTTTCCGGAGCCGGTGTAGAAGCCGCCGCCGTGGATCCACACCATGACGGGGAGGGGTTGCGGGGGGTCGAGTGCCCTGGTGTAGACGTTGAGGTACAGGCAGTCCTCGCTGCCGAGCTCGATGCGGTCCAGGCGCTCGTTGTACTGCGGGCACACGGCTCCGTGCTGCGTGGCGTCGCGTATGCCTTCCCACGGCTCTGGTGGTTCCGGGGCCTGTGGGATATTAATAACATTGAGTGTATGTTTAGCCGATGGAAGCTCAGAAAGAGAGTACGCGTGTTATTTGTTTTGTGGATGTATGTGTATGGTGCCTTTATCGCGGTGGAAAGTATCCGTCACTCTCGCAATTATACGTATACCTACTTTTCGAAGCGTATACTGGTCAGAAAGTGACAGACGTTCTATACACATGGATAAACACGACCATAATAGGCCTGCTAATTCAAATAATTGGGTGGGACACTATCTCCGGATGCTATTGGTATACCTACATACGGGTACGACAAACTAAAGGCGCGTGTGTAGAGGAACGGAAATGGCTGATTACTTAGATTGTTCGTTTGTACCTACAAACAAACTGCGAGTGTGAGTGATGGGCGTGTTGTCCAATACATTGGCTGCTTCAAGTCCTCCGCTCCGCCCCGTTACAGAGGCCGGATGGTGTACCGACTAGGGTTACCAGTATTTTTAAAGTACCTAAATAGAGTAGGTCTGTATGGGTTCCACCATTCTATTTACAATCAAAAAAATAAAGTAGGTAGTACAAGAATCAATTTAAATTTATTTGCTGAAAAGTGTATAAAGTAGAGTATCCGATGTTGGGGAAAAATGGTATGTCCAAAATTTTCCAATGCAAGAATAATAAAGTCAATAAAAAAATTACAATAGGAAAATTGAAAACATCAATGTTGAAAACAGAAAATTATAAGTGCATGCCAACATGGCGGCAATGACGCTCATTAACTGATTAGAAAACTTATCCCTTGGCAACACCTCTTCCATAATTAACGACATATGGACGAGGACGCTGACTATTATGACATCATATCAATGTTAGTAAACTACCACATACCAAAAAAAAGTATTAAAACGAGGAATTGACTGACCTTGAACCGCAGATCACCGACCGGCGGCTTGGCGTACGGTATGCCCTTGAACGCCACGTAGCTTCCTTCCGCGTTCTCGCACACGGCGCCTTCGAGTAGGCCCTGCTGTGTTTTCACCACAGCCATTTTTGATACACTGAAAAAAAAACACTTAAGTAGGTGCTAAATTCTAACGCAATTGCCAATTTATTTCCTCTTGGTACGATTCCTTGGTTATCTGCCAAATTGATCAGCTGTTCTGTTTAGCCTGTTTACTATTTGTGTCAAGAGACGAGGAAATGACATGCGCAATGTAATGTAATGAATGAATGAATGACAAATAAATAAATAGCCGAGTCGGATCGATGAAACTCAAAGGTAAATAAATGACGCATCACGCGGTAGGTTTATTTAGGTATATAATTAGTCTACATTACTATAAGGTCTATAACGGGTATGTATACTCCATACCATCTGACTTGTCTTATTTAGGTACTTATTGAACACTTTTATAACCTTAAAATGCTCCCTTTTCGCCTAAAATAACAATTATGTCATAAAAAACCACCCAAGATGTAAAACAGGAAAATAGTGTGGTCTCTAGTTGCTTATTCACCAGAAAACGGCCGTTTTAGCCAAAAACGATGCATTTTGAGGTTATAAAAGTGTTAACTAAATAAAACGTTTTTTTTTCAGTTTTTTTTTATAGTACTCACGTAAAGTTTCTTTCTCCATACTAGGTGTCCCAGTGTTTGTACTCGCCGCGTACTAAGTATAAACCGGTAATATTGATATCGTTAATAGTATCAGAATACCACCTACAGCGTAACCGAAGCGTGAAAACAATTCTATAATGACCGTTGCCATGGTAATGACACTAATGACAGTTGTATAATTATTATTTTAGCATTTTTATTATCATGGTTACGGTCATTCTGGGTAGTGATTCTCTGAAAAGCAAAGGTGAGCGAACGCAGGAGTAAATGTCCAAGCGGCGTAAGTAGGTAATCCCGTCAAAGCGAACGAAACACATTTCAGCGCCTGTATTCAATTTGGCAGCATGGCTTCTCGAACGTACCTATAAGGCTGCCTTATTAAGAATGCACGCGCTAAAATGTGGTTTGCTCGCTCTCACCTTTGCTTTTGAAAGAATCACCACCCTGGATATCATTATTGGCGTTTAGTGAACACTTAAAATACTAATTTGTATAATAAACCATTAAAAATACTTTAACACCAATTAAAATAACGTATATTAAAAACAAAATTAATTTTGAGACTAGGTAATCATGCGTTTTAAATTATATTTTGATTAAGTTACTAAAAATTAGATTAGAATTAGATTAGGTTAATTATTTAATATCCATCGATTTGTTATTTGGTTACCATGGTTACGTTCAATGTGGATATCAACAAAATGGCGTTTCGTTTGGCATTTCAACTTTTGTGATAAATTGACGGAACTGTTTTAATAACTAACTAACTGATTAAATCCTACTACCTATTGATTTGAAATATATTCTTTGTTTTTCGAAGCAATAGGCATGGTCTCATTCGATTTAGCGCAAAAAAATACATGGAAAACGACACTTCACTCGCCTTGTAAAATTTCCCCCCTGCCCATAACCCCCACAGATCATCATTTCTAGTGCCAAGATTAAGTTAACACTTTAACTGTCCCTCGCTTCCATCAATGGCCTGGCTTGGTACGTCCATGCATTACATGTAGGTAATGCACGACTGGGTAGTGTTTTACATATATGTATACGTGGACGTGCCGAGCTAGGTCACCAGTGCATTACATGTAATGCATGGACAGTCAAAGTGTTAAAAATAAAGTTTCATTGATGTACGGTCGGCCTTATAAGAAGCTGCACACTTTAGTGTTTTGTCACTTTAACGTCATGTTTGAACTGCTGCACTACTCTATCAAAGGCGTTAAAGCGACAAGGTACAAAAGTGTGCAGCTTCTTATAAGGCTGACTGTACCTAGGTACAAAATTTTGCCTCCAAAATATCCTATTTTTTCTCCAAAATTATGCGATTTTTCCTGTATTAGTAAGTGACTGAAATGCTATGATCTTAACCATCTAAAGTGATGCGGTTGGTGAAATAACGATATAGTGTTATGTTAATTAATACCAAATCAGTAAGGATCAAAATTCAAACATTTATAATTACTCTAATTACGGTATTAGCTACAGTAGAGTTAATAAATATGTACACTTTTGTACTTTGTCACTTTAATCACTGCGACAATTCAAATATGGCCGTTTAAACATGACATTTAGGGGTGATTTTTCAATCTCTAGATAACACCATCTGTCAGGTTAATTGTAGCTCTGTCCTTTTCTTTTTTATAAGAAAGATAAGGACAGAGCTACAATTTACCTGACAGATGGTGTTATCTTGAGATTGAAAAATCACCCCTAAATAGACAAGTGAACATATATTTATGAACTCGACTGTACTTTGCGAGCTGAACTTTACTGTCAAGTGATATATCTAAGATTGCGAATATTTAATTGCAACAAATACTATTTCGTAAGAATAAATAAATAAATAAAATGAAATAAACCTTTAGTAAAATTTAAATGAGTAAAAATCGAAAAATATTTAATTCATTTAATTTATACCACAACAGGAGCTGTAAAAGAAATAATAATTAAGAAAATATCAGTAGGTAATATTAATTGGTTCGGCTGGCGTGCAACATGGCAATATAGCGGCCCCAGAAATTGCTTTTGGTCTCGCGCGCCGAGGGTTCCGTATTTAAGACAATATACTTGGTAACAAAATGGAAAATACTCATTTTGTTGTGAACTTTATTTTCTATGCAATAAGGTCCATTTTGATTTTAATACAGATTTCCAAAGTTTTTTGTTATTTCTCAAAAACTGTAAATAATGAACTTCATTTTATTTTTCCCATTATATATAAATAATTATCCATACGTCAGGATTTTTTCAGATTTTTTGATTGATAAACTTCGTAGATAAGGGGGGGAACGGTCATTTTTGTACATTTTTGGCTAAAAATCAAGAAGAAGCCCTTTAATTTATTTGTAATAATTTTTTTTACAATAATTTCAAACAGATGCGGGCACGCAATTTTTACAACTATGCCAAATTTCAAGACAGACAGACAGCGAAGTCTCAGCTTAAGGGTTCCTTTTTTACCATTTTGGTACGGAACTCTAAAAAAGGGCAAGGGGCGCAGCGCATGCGTATAGCTCGGCGTTACTGCGGTTTCATATGAAGCGCCAAGAGCTGCATTTGCGGCGCCGCCGTTAATGGCTTTTTACACCGGGCCAAAACTAACTAGCCAGGCGCCAGCGTATGCTGGGCCTGGAGCTTTATGCGGCGTCTGCGGCGCCGCCATTAGTGACTCTTTGATCCAGCTTAAAACTAATTTGCTGCGCCTGTAGCGCCGCTTTGAGCTCCAGAGTATGGTGGGCCCAGAGCTTCACGAGCCATTAGTGACTATTTAATCCGGCTCTAAACTAATTTGAGGCGCCAGGCGCCGCTTGGAGCTCCAGATTATGCTTGGCCTAGCAGCTTCTTGCACCAGGCACCAGGCGCTGCCATTGGTTGCTATTTAATCCGGCTCAAAACTTGACCTACGGTAGAAGATAATACCTATTTGATAAGATAACTCAATGACTGTAAGGCGCTTACCCGCTCGCCGCGTCCTCCTCGCGGACGCATTGTAAACAACACGCCGATTTCCAATGCATCTCTTCAATTGACACACTCGGGGCTAATGGCAATGCTCTGACTTTCCAGTTGTAATAGAATGAACCGCCGCTTATCTTCTGCCTCATTACCTGCACTGATAAGTTATCTGCTGTACCTACTTTAGCCGGCATCATCGTGACAAATTATCTTGTACACTCAACCAACGCAATACCTAAGTTAATTGCCTAGGGCAACAAGGAAATGGATGTTAATATGGTTTAAAATGAAAATTGCGAAAACAAAAACGAAAGTTAACTTGCGGTAAGTAGGTACACTTTTTGCTCCCTTGGCTCAAAATAGCTATTCGTAATTCTAAACTGTATCTAATCCTCAATAAGGTAGCAATCTATTGAATTACACCATAATTCCAAAATATAAACGCATTCAAAATAAATAATTTATCTTTTTTCATTCAACTTCCTTTACCCATCGTAATGTCACAAATTTGCTTTTAACCAAGGAGGCATTTTTTCAGTAATTACATTCAATTAAGTACCTACATAATATTGTTACGAAACACTGGGTATAATTTTATCCCGAAGTTTTCCCGGAAATATACGGCGCGGCGCGGGCTTTGACTACGCCTTTTCGTGTTTTTTTTTGTCGTTTTAAGTATTTGATATGAATTGTGAATGTGACTGTTAGTAAATCATGAAGATTTCTACGTGAATCTTTAATCTCGACAAGTATTCAAAGGTGTTCACTTAAATATGGTGTTGACTGTATGTACATACTCGACCTTTGCGCCACGTATTTGATCACAGCACATTCAGACTTTAGATTAGCGGTTAATTGCTTGAATTATCTACTTAGTACGTGTTATGATCTGCAATCTTTAAACATAGTTATTGCTATGATAAAATGTGATCCTTATTACCTGTATATATAGGTATAGTGAATACGGCAAGCATAAATCTGAGAAGTTAAAAATATCGTTAGGGGCGACACGGAGTCGTTCGTAGTAAACTCGTAGTCGAGTAAATACTAGACGTATCTATTAGTCATGTTTTTTTACTCGGCGAAGTAAACTGATCATGAAATCATGCATGAACTTGGCTTGAAACTGGAACTGTCCTTCTAATAAAAAAATTAGTGCATCTACATCGATTTTTTTCGTAAAATTCGTATTCGTCATTCGTTCTCACTTCTTGGTTTTTGTATTGATGGGTACGTAGGTACAAAGCACTGAGAAGCCAAGATAAGTATGAAGTTCGCTCTTCCAGGTCACCGTCTCCGTAAGGTATGCAGAGTACACACTTCGTTTGTGGTGAACTGTATACGTTTTTTATAACAAGATACCATGTACTTAGAGGTGAGCAGAGAGGTGGGACAGTGGACTGATCAGGCACTGGACCTCTCTTCATTTAAGTTTAGATACTAACATAGTTATTTAAGTTCTGTGTGTAATACTAACAATATATATTCCGTAGTCTGAAATAAATGATTTTATTTTTATTTATTGTCAATATACCGTTCAATAAATTACATCAAGCGCTTCTTGTTGGGTATGGCATATTAGTAAATGACTTCATTGGTAACAAAATGTATGTAAGTTGTGTTTAAGGCTATTACTAAAGTAAGGTAGTAATTTCTAGTCTAGAATAATAATATGTCGGATATTTTCATCCTGATAAAAATGCCTTTAAGCCAACAGTGTACTCAAAGTTCAAACACTACATTTAATGATTACTATTTGCAGTCTCTTTTGTTTTTATTAGTTCTTGTGTGTACAAGACGCTTTTAAATGAGAGAGCACACTGTGATATTTCTCGCCGGACAGCTAATTCACACCATATTACTCTTGTTTATTTTTTGTCCGGCAGCATCGGCATGTCATGCTCGCTCAAAGGTCTTTGCTAACAGCGGCGTCTCATTGACCGGGCCCTAGCCAAGATGCAAACGCTACTAACTTTTTTCTTTTCTATCACTCAAAATGTATGGGATGGCATTCTCATGCGTTGCGATAAACCACGTAGTCAACTGTCATCCAATACATTTTGAGTGATAGGAATAAAATACGTTAGAGCGTTTGGCGTTTGCCTCAGCTGAGGCCCGTTTCACGAAGCTACAAGTTACAAATTACAAGCGGAAGTCTCTTTCTAACTCGTACTGCTAGAAAGAGAGTTCCGCTTGTAATTCGTAACCTTGTACCTTCGTGAAACGGGCCACTGGTCGTCACCTTCCCGAACACGTAAGTAGTTGAGGAAGGCAATGTGATGGCTGAGATGCACGTCATACCTACTCGTGAATCAGTCTATTATTCTATTTATGGCTTTTGACGTAGAGATCTCGTCGTGTTGTTGTTCTCCTAGTCATTATTATTAATTTATTGATTTGTAATAAAATTGAAACCCTACATTTGAAATTACTTTATTTCGTGCTAGTTTTAATCATTATTATTTATTACATTTTATTAAAAAAATATAATTTTACCGTTTATGAAAATTCTACCTATAGGTACCGTAAAACTACACAACTATGGTCCTGGCCTACAACAATAGTCCAATTTTACTTATCACATTATTCTAAAAATATGATAGCTTTAGCTATAGCTAGAGTTTAGAGCAATCGATTTTAGGCCAAACAATTCATATACCTACCCAGCAATAATAGCAGTAAGGTATCATATTTTAGAATAATGTAAGGAGGAAAATTGGACTATTGTTCCAGGCTAGGACCATAGTTGTGTAGTTTTACGGCCTAAGGGAATAAAAAAGGGGTTGAAAATTTGTATGGGATTCTGATAATGATACTTATGATGAGTACTATAATTTATATTAATACAGCTGGTGCCGTCGACGAGCGAGGTCGTTACTGCGAGTACTACCTACCTACGCAGTGCGTCGTCATTCGGTAGCGTGAGCGCAGCGCGGCCGGCGCGGCATAACAGATAAAGTTGTTTACTTAAGTATATTTTTGATTGAATTCGTCTAACAATAGGTATAATATAGTAAACCACATGCAGTTGGTCAAGCAAGATGCGAGCTTTCGGTGTGCGACGAGGTTTAAACGCGGTAGCGGTGAACAAATGGTTCATCAGGTAAGTAAACACATGATGATCCGATATGTATAATTGAAAGTCCGAATCATAGAGTAACTTTTTATGTCCTGAGGGCTTATTGTCTAACGCACTCGCAATCACGATCGTTTTCATTTTGAAAATTGAAGGCTTGTCTGCATACAAAATGAAGCGTCAGCCGGTTGCGATTGCGAATGCGTTAGTCAATAAGCCCTCTTGTTACCGACTGCCGAGGAAGGTTGGTAATGTTTTGGACCTGAATATTTGTATGTATGTATGGTTCTTAGTACTCTCGGAGAAGCTGAACGGGTGACTTTTACTTTGACGGGTACCTTTATGGCTGATTTACAGTGGTCCAGCAAAAGCATGCCAGTAGAAGTACATTGACGAGTTGGTTCTCTACTGGCATGATTTTGCTGGACCGATGTAAGTCAGTCATTAGCGGCCTTTACACGTAGAGTTCGGACCGCGGGAAACGCCACGCGTCGTTCCAATCTTCGTTCCGAACCGTACGTGTAAATGCAACGCGGCGCGTGGCGGTTGGCAGGTCTATCCTTGGAGCGGCTCGAGCGAATATCGCTACAGTTCGGAGCGCGCATCTCGTGTCAACGTGTAAAAGAGTATGGCGGTTAAGCGCGCGGAAGCAATTCGTCCCTTTACTTTCTCAACCTCGTATCGGATCGAATAGTTAGGCAGGAAAGTAGTCTTTATTCTATAGAAAACATGAGTGCTTTTCCTGTCGAACTATTAGATCGGATACGAGGTTGAGAAAGTAAAGGAACGAATTGCACGGCACAGTTTGGACTGCGCATCTGGACTGCGGTCCGAACCGCAGATAAAACTGTCGGTCCATCCGCCGGTTTGGACCGCGCATCAAACTGTCAAGACTTTATTACGACCAAATGTGACCACGGTTTTAACCGCGGTTCGATCTGTGCTTTCTGCCGGCCCGCGGTCCGAACTGTCCGTGTAAACGCTATTATTAAATTCTTATGGTCGCGAGCGTCACTGGCGGAGTACCAACTTAGTGGGTACGTTAATTAAAAAATATATATACATATAGAAGACATGCAGTCGGGTATTCGGGTACTTAAGTTACACTTGTTTATTAGGTATAGTTATTTTAGTAGTTTATAGGTACATGGTTTATACTCGTCATTGAAATATCGAACGGTTATTATGCCGATGTTTAAAATGGTTTAAAATATCGAAAGTACTTGTTGGGTATGTACCTTATGTATTTAAATATCGAAAGTTGATAGATAACTACATCTAAAGTTAAAATATCGAAGACGACCTACCTATCGATTGTCCTACACGTTTAAGTCATAATTTCAGTACTTGAAATCTAAAAGTCAGGTGCGACGACGAGCGTAGCGAGGAGTGTTAGTTAGAACTGCGCTAATTTACCGACTGACCGACCTGTTTGCATTGGAACAAGATTGTGGCAGCAACTAAGCGTTTAGGAATTGTGAAGTGCTTTAATTAGGGGTTTTTATATTAGGCCAAAAAATTATACTATTACATAAATGATAATAATGCAAGAGACATTGCCTAAATTTCTCAATTCGTTTATTTAGTATACATATATGCTTTTGTTGTTTTTTTTAAATTATTAATAGCAAAGTGGGCAATAAAAAAAAATAACATGAAAGGCTAAGGCGGGAGCGTAGCGTAGCAAAGCTGAACCTAACCTAACAGAGAAGGTTTCACATTAGACAGACAGGTTCGCTCGCTACGCTCGCTCACTAAAGTAATAACTTAGGTCATACAAAACTGGATATTTTTCACATTTGTTACCTATTTTAATCTTACTAGTTTTTAGGTCATGTCGAATCCTTAGCTGAAGGGGCACTTAACCCTAGAATAAAGACATTCGTAAGAAATTAATGTCAATAATATAAGTCTAGGTTTAATTAATAGTTTAAAATAAAAATAGTTATATTGTATCTCCGGCCTCGGATCAGTGAATAACTTGATAACGACATGTCATCTCATTCGTTTTTTCTGGTGTTGTATAAGGTATGTCGCAAACAACGCTGAAGCCACGGAGAACCTTAAATCATGGAAAGACATCCCTGGCCCTCAGTCCCTGCCGATTATTGGACCTTTCCTTAGTTTTTTACCCGGTGGTGAGTATTTCGGCGAGGTTTCTAACGTAGGTATAATGTGATATCTATATATGCGTGGGAAACGGTCCGATGCCGATATGCAACCAATGAGTGTAGTACATGGTTTCACACTTGACTTAACTGGAAGTGCCATGTTGACAAACTATGCGATAGACTGAGTAGTGCAGTCGTTGCATTGCGTAAACTGATGAGGCTTCCCTCCCTCTGATGTGTTGTATGGCGGTTTTGAATTTTTATCGTTTTGTATGTAGGTAAAGATAAAGGTATAATTAATCTATTGTAAATATTTTTTAATAGGTGTTTTGCACGGATACAAGGGAGTACAGTTAGCCGAGCAAATTTACGGTAAATACGGGCCGATCGCGAGGATCGAGGGCGTCCTGGGCTCGTCGGATATGATATGGTTGTTTGATCCGGACGCAGTGGAGCAAGTGAGTTGATCCATCTGTTCAGTCATTATTGTATAAACATACATATATGTACCATTCTAGTACAGAACTGGACTTAATGCCTTAATTGCCTGATGGCATTCCCTACCAGGTCTCTCTGAGTTACTATTTGTATTTTCGGGCAGTCAACTTAAATTATTACGAATCAATCCAGATCCTGATCCGACTAACGGCCGAACCCTATATTCAAACCGCGGACAGATAAGGCTTACTTCGGATTAAAATTTGACATTTGCCCATACAAAATGTGTCAAATTTTAACCCGTAGTAAGCCTATCTATCCGCGGTTTGAATATAGGGTTTGGCCATAAGGCAGCGTATTGAAGGAGATTTTGAAAAAAAGTAGGTATTATGGAATTCCTGCTTTACACCCGGCGAGCAATAACAAATAAATGCAAGGCATCGCCCTTAATCGGAAACGAAAAAAAACGATTATAAGAATAAGCTGTCATACTTGACACTGTTTCGACTAAATGTCGTCATTTTCCACAGAAGTCGCAGTTGTTGATATAGGTACAGTCAGCTGTAGAGAAATATAACCCCCTTTGCTAGGAAACTTGTATGCAGGGGGGGTTACTTTTCTCTGCAGCTGACTGTACATAGATACTAAATTCAAACCACTATCACTTTAAAACGTTACCGCAATAAGATAGGTACTAAAACGTATATCCTCTACCTGACTTAAAATTTAAAGCTTTCATGGTTATAGATACTTTTAATTTAAAGTTATGTCTTCATTCCAACTAGCCAAAAAATATTGGTTAAAGTTTCAAATGTTTTAATTTTTAAATAATGACGACGTGCCTTTACTTTAATTAAACACTTGCCTGCCTGTGAGGCTGTCCTTCATATTCTATTTTCGATTGCAGGTACACCGAAGCGAAAACACGCTGCCAATACGTCCTGGGTTTGCGTCGTTGGACTATTATCGGAAACGCCATAACAAAATCTATGATCCTCAACGGCAAACAGGACTTATAACTGAGTAACTAAGCTTTTAGTGTATCCATGCATTGCAATATAAATATTCTGTAAATATAAAAGTAATTTATGTGTAAAATAATATATTGCCTTTTAGGAGTGGCGAAATCTGGAAAGACTTCAGATCTAAAGTGAACCACATCATGCTGCAACCAAAAACTATCAAACTGTACAGCGACGTGCTCGCGGAGGTAGCTGGCGATATGGTGGCCCGGTAACATACGTTATATTTACTAATTAATTATGCTTTGACTGAAAAGACGGCGGTTTATGATGTACACGTCATGCGTTAGGACAAACGTTGTCACATCAAAGATTTTGGAATCATGTATAATAGCTATTTTCAGAGAAGGTAGCGTTTTTAAAGAGTGTCAAATGACCTTAATTAATTAGGTACCTACCTACTCTTAAACTAACACCACAATGCAAAGTTAACTATACATTTATTCTGAGCACAAAATAGCTACAGATTTTCACTAAAGTTTTTTTTCTCATAATCATAATCATAGGGTTTTGATGCCTCTCGAATAATTTTATATTGTAATCAAAACTTGAATCATGGTCTCTAACCTTTTATTCTCTACTTTCCAAGCGGTGTACGTGTATTTTGATTATTATTTCCAAACAGTATGAAGTCGCTCCGCGATGAAAATAATATGATAAAGGAAAAAATTGACGAAGAAATGAATTTATGGGCATTGGAGTCTATTGGCGTGGTAGCCCTGGGGACGCGCCTCAACTGCCTGGACCCCGGCCTGCCTGAAGACTCAGAAGCCAGGAGACTGATACAAAACGTCCACGATTTTTTTGCTATGGCATCGAAATTGGAATTTGGCCCGAGCCTATGGAGATTCTTTTCAACGCCGGATTTCAAAAAAACCATGAAAGTTTACGAAGAACAGGAGAGGTAAGAAATATTGAAGTGTAAGTACGCATACGAATGTACGCGGGGTAAGTAACTGATAGAAATACACAATTACACCGATAATTAAGAGCTACACTTTATTAACACACTCACTTAACCATTATCTTCCTTCAAACAATTATCGCACATAGTAGGTAGGGGTGCGCTTCAATCAGTATAAAAACATTTTGCATAATTTCATTTAACTAACCACGAAAAGCATAATGAACGTTTAGCATAAAAACCAATTGTATAATTTCAACTGCGGGCTTAGCACGCGAGGTGAGGATTATACGTCAAAATTCGTCAAACGAGATTTAGTGTCAAACATGTCTATTCCATATTCTAACGTAAGAGTAAACGTTTAAGGTTTTAAATAAAAGTGTAATTTGTGTGACTTGAGTCCTTTTATTACTAAGCATCTTGAAGTGGGATTTAATGTCATTGTCATTTTCGGTATTGCTAATTGACACTAATTCATGGATAATGTCAAATCTGACAGTAAATCTCGCCTCGCGTGCTAAGCCCGCTGGCATACGATCGAATGAAATAACACTCATTTAGCATAACTGTTATTTTCTTGTTATTATGCATTTTAAGTCAATTTCTTCTAACTAGGTTAGGTTAGGTTAGAACTGTGACCACATTAATAGTAATGAAAGCAGTTAGAAATATTTATTTTTCAATTTATAAACATTACAGTTTTTGAAATTATGCATTTCGTTTTATGCGTCATGACTATTATATCGATGGTTTATTATGCAGATTGAAATTATGCAATTAGTGTTATGCAAAATGATCATTAGACCATTTGTTTTTATGCTAAATATTACACACCCAGTAGGTAGGCACTTAGATGATAGCTCGGTTCGCCCTGTCCGCTCTCCAAGTAAAGAATGAGCCGCAATCGTTCTGCATTTTACAGTCCCAGTTTTCGACTATATTGATCGTTGCTGAATTGTTCTACAAATTGCCACCTTGTTTACAATTGTGATGTCCTTGGCTCACGGGTCTGGCTGGAATGCTCCTCGTATTGCTATCTCATTTCTAATCGTGTTATCTCTTTCAGACGCTTCTTGAAGGTTCTCATTGCTCTCTTTCTAATCATGCTCTACCTCTTTATCGGAAAATTACCATATACTGAAATGTACCTACTTCAAGCGTCCTGAAAACGCCTAAAAATGGGTTTTCAGGTTATGGCGTAATTTGATAGAGGGTGGCCTGAAACGGACCGAAAACATGTTTCAGGCGCCTGAAAACAACGCCAAGTTTTAAGTTGGTCAAAACTTTGATAATCTGTTATGTGGAACCTCTGAAACGGACTGAAACGATATTTTAGCCAGCTGAATAAAGCACCAAAAATCAATATCTTACAATATCTTCAACAATATTATCTTGCTTATAGATCGAACAGTAACACTAAGAATTAAAATTGGGAAGATTTTTTTACGGAGGCTGTTTTATTTTCTTTTCTAGTCTAGCGGAACTCTTCATTGCAAAGGCGATGAATAATATGAAGGAGTCTCAGGAAAATGACGAGCCGAACTCAGAGAAGCCGATTTTACAGAAGTTGCTAGAAATCGATCTGCACGTGGCTCTGGTTATGGCGTCGGACATGCTGGTGGCCGGAGTGCACACGGTAATGATAGTGATTCGATCACGTTTTTGTTATTTCGAAAGGATAAGGTGATAGATAAGACTTATAGCCACCTTACTTGGGGTTCGGTTTACTTCACATGGTAGTAATTTCTTGTTTTATAAAGATTACTTTTTTATCCCTGGGGCCTGTTTTATAAAGCTGCAAATTACAATTTACAGGTTACAAGTTTCCATTTGACACAACCTCGACCAATGACGACCAGCCATTTGAGCAGTGTTGCCAGTTTAGACCTGTAAAATTGTAACTTGTAGCTTCATAAAACATGCCCCTGATCGGCCAAATTACGACGCATCTGCAATTCCTCCGATCATGAGCAGCGGTAATGAATAAGTTCGAGGTAAGATTGGTCACAACACAAATGAAATGTCAATTTTAACCTGAAGTTATCAAATCAGTTTGAATATTGGGAGCACGTGTTAGTAGCCCTCTTGCAAGCATTTACGTTTTCGCTTTGTTGTGTATATCTTAGGGCCAAATTAGTAAACTGGTCTTGGCTAAGATCAAGATACTCAAGAGCAACACTCAAGAACAAGTGACAGTTTTCTATGACTTGATGTAGAATTCTACGTCACGGGCATCAGTTAGTAAATACGGCTCTTGGAAAATCCCAATCTACCGCTCTATAAACGTTTTAAAAATGTAGTTGGTCTATTTCAAAGTCTTGTCATTTACAGGCAGCGAACACAGCCCTGGCGACGTTTTATCTCCTCGCCAAAAACCCCGAGAAACAAAGCAAACTAAGGGAAGAAGTTATGGGGCCGGGAAGCCGTCGTAGGTACCTGAGGGCCTGCATCAAGGAGTCGATGAGAATAATGCCGGTGGTCACGGCCAACTCGAGAGTGACCACCAAAGAATATAACCTGATGGGATACAAAATACCAAAAGATGTAAGTAATTTACCTATTATGTTCCATGTAATAAATGAGACAATTTCTTAAAAAATCCGTAAGTTCATAAAATTCATTGTTAGCGACTTCTAAATTGTTTTTAAGTTCTAGTTTACTTAATGTGGGTTATATTATATTGAAATTGCAGTAACGTAACGTAATGGTTAACTATAGACCCCGTTTACCATGAGATGGCCTGTGTGCTCGTTTGCCTTCTCCTTCACATATAAAACGTAGTATCGAATGCATCATTTCTCTCACTCTCCAGAAATTACGCAAAGGAGCCAACGTAACTTCAACTTCGATTCAGGAGTAGAGCTCCAGTGGTCTAGAATATGTACCTTTATAACTATAACATTGTAAATAGATTGATGTACCTATATCCATAATTGAGCAAAACTTTTAAATCTTATCGGATTAGGGAATGATGGACACTTCACCCTTAATTCAAATTTCATACGGTCCTAAATTGATTGTTGCAAAACAAATTAATAACCCTTTTCTTCTGTAAAATAAGAATCAAGTATCAATTATTGATGCCTTGTCCATTACTGGTTACTAAGTAATTTATGTGTTTTCTAGATGAAGATGGTATTTGCCCACCAGTTCATGTCAAATATGGAGCAGCACTACCTAAATCATGAAGAATACATTCCGGAGCGGTGGCTAGTCGAAAAAGAGGACCCCCTATACCACGGCAATACCCATCCTTTTGTCAACAGTCCTTTTGGTTACGGCGTCAGGATGTGCATAGGTACAGAACTTTTGTGACTGCAATTCTTCTTCATACTTAAACTTGATTGTCTAAAGCTGAAGCCTTATTTAAAAGGTTTCTTAAAGTTATCATGCTTGCGCAAAGCAATGCAAATATAATAAGTAAATGTATTTAAAATGTATCCAAACTACCTTAAAATAATCTTGTTTGGCCAGCTTTGGTTGGATTGTATTCATCAAGGTAATCAATAATGATCTTAAGGTTCTATGTTGGGATTGTTTGCGTCTTTGTTATAAAAATAGTTTCGCCAAGCAGTAGTCGTCTCATTATTGTGTTACGCTGTGGGAATAAGACTGCCTGGCATAGATGCATTTCATTTTAGCCTTCACAGTTGGCAACGCATTTGCATTGCAGGCTTAAGATTGAAAAGTTGAGATTACGAATGTCTGAGCCTCAGATCTTAATTAACAATGGCCAGTGTGCTTGTATGGCCTATCTAGGTATGCCAAAAAATGTTGACGGTAGTTGGTTGTCCAGGTCGCCGCATTGCCGAGCTGGAGCTGGAGACCTTCGTGTCCCGCGTCGTGGGCAGCTTCAGCATCGGGTGGGAGGGCGCGCCCCCCACCGTCACACCCACCTCGCTCAACTACCTCACGGGACCTTTTAACTTTGTCTTTAATGATTTATAAATTATAATATACGGATGATTGGGCCTGTGTATAATTTTGGTTTCATTTGTTGTAGGTAAATCCCTATCCTATAATGATAATGTATATATGACAAAAGCGTTTTTAAAACCTAGCAATTGATGGATGAAGCCAGATAGAAACAGTCAACAAGTCAGTACGACTTAGGTTGAAACTAGATTTACCTACAAGAAATCATAATTAAAATTCTTTCTACACGGTTTTATAACTTAAAGTAGGTAAATTTGCCAGCAATAACTTTAAACTTTATCAATTTCTGTTGCACTGCCCGGCTCGTCTGTTTTGAAGCGCATGCTTCAATCATACTTTCCCGCTCTTGCAAATTACGTTGCTAAACGACAGAAACATATAGCACTACCAAAGAATCTGATTCGGGGTAGGTATAATGGTTGACACTTGCTCCCATTTGACCTGAGATAAGGGAAATTAACTTATCGTGTGTTTTGAAGACAATCTCACTTACGGTTCAGTAGAAAACAGAGGCCTATTCTACGTGAATTTGTTGACTTTTATTTATTGATTCCTTTTTCTGCGACTTTTTGTTGGTTGTAATTATTTTCTGCACAACTACATTGCCACAGATTATATACTTAATACCTCTAACATATACGTCACTCGCCGCCGCCTACCGTTATCCCCGGGGATACAAATATCAGCTGAGTGTCAAAATTTGCAAGTTACTCCGTCCAAATTTCAAGCCCTTAGATCCAGCTGTGCTCTGGCTGTGCGTTGTCTATCAGTCAGTCACGATGTATATAGATAAAAAAAGAAATTAAAAACAACAATATTTCTATTTTCGTTGGTTTGGATAGGTAGTGTAAATATGTAAAGACATTTTCCTTTTTTGAAACTGGCAAATTTGTGTTTGTATCCTACTCCCTATAGAGTAATCATTTCATATTGTTGACATTGTGGAGGTCTTACTCGCATTCACATGATAGTAAGAGGCAAGAGCTACTACGAGTAAACGTTCACCATCATTATTATATTCTTCTGTGTGACTCTGCCGGTTTTTAAATAAACAAATAAAAAAAAATACACAAAAGAAAAGATTTTTGTTTAGTAAATAAGCCGTATGGACACTTTTACACGTCAAAAATCTACCAACGCTTATAAAGAGTCCCAAGAGGAGACCACTGCTGAGAAGTAGCGCCGCCAACAACCTCAAAATAAATAAACGTTTCGTAAATTAACTCCCTCAATACGGAACTCCTTAATGCGTCATTAGATATTATGTACCAACGTAAACAAAGCTTCTGCAATCATTTCATTACAGTGTTTGTCTAGTTAACGTTCGAAAACGATGAGTGCAGAGAAAATCAAGCCAAATCCTCTAAAAGTTGAACTGCGTAAAGATGTGGAAGCCAGGCTTTTGTCCATGACTAGAGACGATCGAGATCGGCAGTCGAAAATAATCTTAGAGAAAGTAAGTTAATTACTCATATATCTCATCACGCAAGTGAGAGGTTGTTATTCTGGGCTAGATCTTGGGTAATTTTCACGAAAATCGGTTAAGGCAATCAGGAATTCAGAAGTCATGAGCACCGAAAAGCACTCTTAAGAGGCTCTAATTCTACGTCGGGTTAAACATTTTTTAATTATAAGTATAATGTAAATGTTTGTACGTAAACAATATAAAATTACAACGAAGACACTACAAATTCCACATCATCTACATACCTAATTACAAGCTTTTGTTTAACTGGCATTGTTCATTAATTCATTATGTATGTTTATAAGTTGTCCGTCAAAATTTGCAAGTCAATTTTGAACCAGTTCCCGACCAGTTAACGGAATGGGCTGAATATTGGATCACGTATGTAAACCCGATGACAATGCAATATTATGGTATCAAAGAGATGATCTGATGATGGAGTCGGAAGGTGGCGATAGGATATCCGCTACATTTAACGTAGACCTAGTGTTGGGACTCATTAGTTTGGTCTTGATAAGCAGATAACGACTTTGCAAAAAAGTACAGTGTACAAAAAAAGCATTATCCAAAAAAAATGAAAATTTTGACAGAAAGTTACTGTGTTCCAGATTTTTGCTCACCCCAAATATAAGTCTGCCAAAAGGATAGCGTTATTCCTGAGCTTGCCGAACGAGGTCCCGACGGAGTCGCTGCTGAAGGACACCCTCGCGCGGGGCGACGCGCCCTTCGTGCCGCAGTACGCCCGGGGGCGCATGAGGATGCTGCGGGTCCTGCCCGGGGACCTGGACCTCATGGTGGAGACCAGCTGGAAGATCAAGCAGCACGCGAAAGACGCCGATAGGGAAGATGCATTGGATAACGGTAATTTTTGATAAATACAATTTGGGTTTAGGAACGGATCGATACAGTTGTAATTGGACTTCTATTGCCGTATGTATTTCAATAGCACGCTATTAATAATGCATACATACATATGCCAATATGCATATATATAACATATATATCAGCAAACAATTTTGTACCCGTGACGACGCATTTTCCGGTAGAATCCTTTTGTGAATCCTCATATTGTTTCCGTGTAATAGAAGTGTAATACTTACTTTTATTACATTTTAATACATAATTAACGTTTCGAATAATATGACATTTTATCATAAGTCCGTAGATATTGGACGCAGACATTCCTGACAAAAGTATTATTGCAATGAGCATAGTATTGACGAGATTGCAACACGTTGCGTGTGTGCGGCGCGGCGCGGCGGCGGGGCGGCAAAGTTACAATCCCATTATAAGAAAGTGCCGAGCATTATAATGAAATCACAGCCAAGTATTGTTCTTTTTATATATTTAACTGTAAGCTTCTCACTTTCAAAATAATTGTACAAAAAATATTTAAAAGAACAGTACCTAATCAATTTTCGAATTGTATAACCTGCTTATAAACTGATAAAATGAATGCTCTTTAACGTAATTTAACAACCATAAATGTATGTCTTAACTGTACGCACATAATTTAGAGTTATAGTCCAGACTTTACAACTCTTTCATTTAACATAATGTAACAAAGACTGTAACTTGTTTTGTGAGCCTTAAATAAATAAATACTTAAGGAAATAAAATAAATTGTAAGTAGCTCTTTTTCTCGGTAAAAAATTTGCACCAGCGGCAGAACGTTATTTTCGACTTAATACATATTTCAACGTAATCTTATTGTAGATACTTAAGTCCTTTTCGGTTTAGAATTAAGAACTATTTAAACTATTTATGTTCACTCTTAAATCATTTCAACCTATGATATTTTGCAATTCCAATTATCCCAAGTATTTTTTACCCCTTAAAGTAACTACTCCCGGTCCCCGTTGAGTTTTATATTTATTAAAATTAAAATGCTAACAACTTTTATTTTAATTTGTTTTTCTAATCATACGGTGGCGTTACTTGTTAACCTCATCATTAATGATTTCGAATACTAATTCCGCAGGCGGTGTGGACCTGGTGATCGCCCCGGGGGCGGCGTTCACCCGGGCGGGGGGGCGCTGCGGGCACGGCGGCGGCTACTACGACCGCTACCTGGCGGGCCTGCGCGCGCGCCGCCGGGCCGACCCCCGCGGCTTCAGGGAGCCCTACATCCTCGCCGTCGGCTTCACCCAACAGATCTATCCTGAGATACCGGTAGACAAGCAAGATGAACAAGTTGATGAAGTCGTCACCGCTGAATAACATTGTAACAATAACAAAAATTAACATAATCGTTGCCTTTCAATGTGGCAATGCTGTCGGGAACGATGTTCCATAATTATTTGTTAGTTAAGGGTATCTTTTATTTGATGTGTATTTTAACAGTTAAAATTATATACCTACCTACCTAATTACCTACTAGGAATATTATTACCTGTTCGGTCCGGTCGGTGCGGTGCCGCATTGGTTCCTCAGGACGGGCTTCTTCCTCTCCCCCGGGTGCAACCGTCGTTATATCTTCCACGAAATATAATCCTTACCGAAACTTGCTTGATGAATGTTATAAATTATAATTACTGGTTTGTGTTGCACTGTGTAGTGTTTTAAGTTCGCCCGCAGCGGTATTGCATAGGTAGGGTAGCGGCAGGACGTCCCCGGCTACCGTGAAGCCAGATTTACATTAGTCAAGGACAGTGGCAAGTACATTGGCAAGGACAGTGGAGTGAAAAAATAGAAAGCGATACTATTTGGACCCACTGGCAAGGCAACTTGATTTCACTACTATCCGATCGGTTTACACTACTGTGCTGTCCACTGTCCACTGTCCACTGTCCACTGTCCTTGGCCAATGTAAATCGGGCTTTACGCTCAAACGCTCATAACACAAGATGCAAATGGTTTTAGATCACTGTGTCAAGCACATAAATCATTTGATATGTATGGTGTACTGCAGGACCTAGTCTGGTAAATTATTTAATTAATTTTCATTGCAGTGGTTTTGTTTTATTTCTTACGTAGTTAAGATTTTGCAAAGTTAGAGCGCGTTGATGTCTTTTCTAGATAAAACCCTAAAGAACAAATAAATGACAAAATCGAAAATACGAATACCTTGTTGCGTCAGTGTCGCTACGACAGAGCGATAGTACAAGATACCAATTTGTCTTCTTTACATAGTATAAAACAAATTGGCTTTTTGCATCTTTCTGTACATCCGCTATCTCGCCCAATAAACCACGCAACGGATCTTAATGCGGTTTTCACAATCAGTTAGCTTGTTAGAAGCTTGTTACAACATACAATGAATCCGGTATATGGCACTCGGGTAATATAAAAGCAACAGGTCATCGTCATCATCTTCTTTTTCTGCGATTTTTTTTGTAAATCTTTGACAACAGCTCGTGTCATCCGTTTTACCGTATCATCACCATCACCATCATCATCATCATCACCATCATCATCATCATCATCATCATCACCATCATCATCATCATCATCATCATCATCATCATCATCATCATCATCATCATCATCATCATCATCATCATTACCACCACCACCACCACCACCACCGAAAATACCTGTCACGGCTCGGCTCTATTAAAGGCAAGAGCGTGTCAGTTTCTTTTAAACGCAATGTTGGAACAGGTAATATTGTTGCTGGTAAGTGGTGACTGTACTCGTTGAGGTCACATGATATTTTACAGACGTGCGTGATCAAAGAGATAAATGCCTTTTGCGCGTAGAAGCGTGTAATTAATCGTTAGTTACTTACGCCGGGCCAGACGACTGGACTTGTGGTTTTCCTTAACGCTTTGCCGCAGAATAAAAAATAGTAAGTACAGCTACAATACAGCAATTTTCGCACTTTTATATGGATGCATTTTAACCGGCGAACTTAGGTTGTTCTTTTTAAGAGCCGTAAAAGGCAAACGAGCAGACGGATGGACGGTGGCCTGTTTTATAAAGCTACAAATTACAATTTACAGTTTCCATTTGGCACAACCTCGACCAATGACGAGCAGTGTTGCCAGTTTAGACCTGTAAAATGGTTACTTGTAGCTTTATAAAACGTGCCCTTGTTGGTAAGCAGTCACCGTCGCCTATAAACATCAGCAATGCCCGGGCACAGCTAAGTTGTTGCCTTTCAGTGAATCTCTTTTTAAGCCGCGTTTCATATCATGTCATGGTGCTGACAAAACATCGTGGAGGAAAGTTCATACCATAGATTTAAGATACGAGAAAGAAAGGACCATTGGAAAACGCGTTATTGTAATACAGGAAATTTGCATTTTTTTGAGGCAAAATATATGTACATCAATGAAACTTTTTATAACTTTATCTTGGCACTAGAAATGAGGATCTGCCGAGTCCTACCAAAATTTAGGGGTCATACCTACCCCCATCGAGGGGGTACGGGCAGGGGGAAATTTTACTAGGCGAGTTTCATTTTCCATGTATTTTTTGCGCTGAATTGAATAGTAAATAAAACCTCTGTGTGCGCGTCTGTCTGTGGCACCGTAGCTCTTAAACGAGTGAACCGACATGGATGCATTTTTTTTAATTTGAAAACGGCTTTCCTATCGGTGGTTCTTAGCTAGGTTTCATGAAAATCGATTGAACCGTTTAAGAGATATCAGCTCTGAAATAAGGGGTCACCATTGTATCGGGGGTTTTTATCTATCTAATAGTTACGTATCGTATCGTTACGTAGCTCTTAATTTTGACCCTTTTTTTACGTTTTGATTTAAAATAATATTTGCTTTAAAATAAATCATAGTTGATACTTTTGTTTCAAAGTATAGATTGTTTTTGTGTTTGTGTCAGTTTCATTCTCTCTGACTCACTTTTTACAAGGTCTTTGAGCGTAAAATACAGTAGGTACCTACCAGATTTGCGCTCTGAATGTTTTAAATGACTCGCATTTCCGCGAACCTTATCAAGCTGCGCTCATCTTTATAGGACCACGCGGCGAACACGAGCCAAAGTGTTTGTGTTTTAACGCATTCAATCACCGGGCAAGTCCGCGGGCTCTGCATCGTCTCGTATTCTTTTTAATCAACTTCAAAAAAGGCGAAGGTTCTATGTTCGACTGTATGTTTTTTTTTATATATGTTCATCGATTTCTCCGTCAATTATGGACTGATTTAAAAAAAAAAATTTTTTGGTTGGTAGAGTATACTTCCGAGGTGGTACCATTGTCACCAAATCTGAATTTGATGAGAGGATCCGTAAGGAATTGAGGGAACTCCTCAAACATTACAGGCGTACATATGTATATATAGCGACTAGAGGACGCCCGCGACTTCGTACGCGTAGAATTAGTTTCCCGCTACTCCCCGCATTTTTTCCCGTTGGGGGTCGATTTTTGGAAAATCCTTTCTTAGTGCTCACTTACATCATGAAAGGAACCCCTGTGCCAAATTTCAAGTTTCTAGGTACAGTAGTTTCGGCTGTGCGTTGATATGTCAGTCAGTCAGTTTAGCCTTTTATATATATAGATTTAAGTATCGCTATAGAAACAAGTCCAGCATTTGCAATAAGAAAGTATCATTAGGTGAAGTGGAACTGATGAAAACTACAGATGGCCACCGGAATTCGTCAACGGTACCAATTTCAAGGACGGCGATAAGATATATCGATTAAGATAGTTTAGCCTCTATTCTAAGCGGTAAAAACCATATCGTGTGTATATTGTTATGGTATTGTTTTTAACTCGGCCGCCATTTCTGTCAAGTACCTAAATAAGAGCTATGAAAACGTTGACAATACGATAACAGGTCAAAAACGATATGGTTTTTAACGTGTTGAATAGAGGCCCATTTGTACTATTATTTATTCTGTGCCTGAAGGTGTTCTTGAAGTTTGACATTTTAGTTTACTGACACTTGTCTCAAAGTCAAGACAACAACAAGACAACAAGTCTCCATGTATAATAAGGTTGAATTTATCCGGATTCAGGTAAAACCTGATCTAGATAGACCGGTTAAAAATGATACAAAAGTTAATCACTGACAATTATCGAGGATGCTATGTCTACCTGACGATAGCAACATTCTCGAAACATCCGGGGCCTGTTTTATAAAGCTACAAATTACAATTTACAGGTTACAAGTTTCCATTAGACACAGCCTCGACCAATGACGACCAGCCATTTGAGCAGTGTTGCCAGTTTAGACCTGTAAAATTGTTACTTGTAGCTTTATAAAACGTGGGCACGTTTTATAAAGCTACAAGTGGAACTCGAGCAATAATTTTAACCGCGGTATGTACCTATCTACCTTTTTCTTATTTTAAAACACCTTAATAATAAAACTAATATTATTATCTGCGAAATTACGTTTGCTTGTTTGCTTGTTTGTTTTGGTAAAGCCGAGTAACAAGTCGAATATAAAATAAATTCAGTACACTTGTACCTTTGAAAAGTCGTAATTCATAACACGAATGAGAATCTTTAGACAAATGTTTTTTTGTAAAATCTACGTTATTGAAGGAAAAGTGTGCGCATTAGAGCAGTATTTAAAGTGACAAAAAAAAAGTACTTGGGTATAAACAGGTGGCACGGAACTGGTGTTAGGATCGGGTAGTGGCTTAGGCTTACGATATGACTGCTGTACACATTGGACCAATGCGTTGGGGCACGGTATTGGACAAACGTGTAGGTAGATGACTAATGGGCTACGCTATTGGCTTGTTTGTAGTTGGCGACCAACACTCGCCGGCCAATCGTGAACACATCAAAGGATCTTTTAACAAAGCACCAATACAGAATGATCAATACGCCAATGTGTTGATTCGATATTTTGGCCCAATACCTTGGCTCAACGCATTTGCCCAATGTCACAGAATAAGTAATAGTACAACCAATGTCAACAGCGGCCATTAGGTACTTTCATCCCACAATTTCATCCTTAAGCGAAATTTAGACAAGCAATAAAACTAACTTTAAAGTGAGAAAAAGACAGCAAAATTATGCTTCTTACTCTAGAACCGAAATTAAAGTAAGACAGCAATCGAACTCTGAAATTAAAGTTAAAAGTTAAAGTTGGACAGTTTGTAAGGCAAACAACATACAAGTAGTCATTTAATAATGCCACTCGATGATCGTATTTGTATATTACTATCCCGAACACTCAGAAAACCGTGCGCAATCACAAGAAAAGGTAGGTATGTTAATATCTGAATGCGGAAAATATCATTGTTTCTATTAAAGGTATTTACAATGATTAAATTTTAAGTGGCGACAGGTATAAACAAGTGCATTGCGCAAGTTATGCAAGTATAATGTTTTCAATCAAGAATTGAACACCTTGACGCACTGGAATCAAAAAAAGTCATTCTGTGCGGGAGATGCCCGCATGAGGTTTTTCGTGCCATTTCCTGCAGTGAACTTGTTAAAGAAAAAAGGTCAAAAAGACAACATTCAAAAAAGGTTTTTTTTATAGGATAGAGAAGGCTAATGAAGACACAGGTCCCCTGATGGTAAGTGAGATCTGGGTTTGATAACAGTTTTTTGCCAACAACAATGCCCCTAGACTGTCTCCTGCGGACTCCAGTGCACTTGGCACTGGTGAATAATTTCGGTGAGAGCGGGTCTCCTTGTCGTTGTCAAAAGCGTTAGATTTTAAACAGCTGGCCACTATGGCCAGAAGATTGCAGAGTAACTCGGCTGTGTGACTATTATGTATTGAGTTTATTAGTTGGTTGTAAGTCTATATCTTGTCAATGTAGAGCAGTCTGTATGGCATCAGAGTTTTTTAAACTATCAAAGGCTTTCGAGGACTCTACAAATGATAAATAGACAGGTTTGTTATAGTTATTTGTTATACAAGGGGGGAAAATTGTATTTTACCTGCGAGTGTTCATTTGAAACACGAGCTAGCGAAAGGATTCTATGATTGACCACGAGCGTAGCGAGTGGTTCAAAAATAGAATCCTGAGCGTAGCGAGTGTTTCAACACACGAGACGTAAAATAACTTTTCACCCGTGTATAACACAAAACTTTTCACCTCACTACAGCGAGGAAAATATAAATAAGGGTTTTTACTATCAATAATTATTTATTTACCTCTTTGTCAACACAATTTTTTTTTTGTTTTTTACTCGATGCAATTCATTAATTGTGATGTTAAAATTCAGCACTTAACGTTTTACGTTTTTTTAGCTGTCAAATATCACTTAAGCTGCCTTGACTAGGCTGTATGGATCAATGTCTTTTGCCTTTCCCACTGGAATAAAACAAAAGAAAAAAAAATTAAGCTGCCTTCAAATGTCAAAACTCTTTCTTCACATGTGGATAAAAAGCGATTTTCTCAATAGATATCAAACAAACAAAAAGGGCTTTCCGAGCTAGTGAGATGAAAAACTCATTACATTTTTAGGGTTCCGTAGTCAAACTACGACAAAGTAACGTGGGGATGTTTTTTTTCTCGTCTACCCTATGTTTAGTTTAGTTTAGTTTATTTATTCATCAATGTAATCTATACATATAATAAAGTTGTAGAAGGGAAAAAATCTGTACATTCGAGATATTTACTCAAAAATACTATAGGGGCCCTCAGAATGAGCAGCAGAACACGTTTCTACAATTTTTAGAGTTGGTGTCTGTTTGTCTGTTTGTCTGTTTGTCTGTTTGTCTGTTTGTCTGTTTGTCTGTTTGTCTGTTTGTCTGCTTAATTTTGTTTCTCCTCGCATCAATTGAAAACCACTGAACCAATTTTAATGCGGTTTTCACTAAAACATTTCAGTAAACGGTGACCAGGTTTATATATAATAAAAAATTAAGATATGACAATCAAAGTGGGGGAAAAGAGGGGTTAAAGTTAGTATGGAAAAAAGTTACCGGATTGAGCTGGTTACTTGAAACTTTGTATAATTACTCTTCGTAACAAATTAAACAATACCTGTTTCAGGATTTCTCGATTAAAGTTAAAACAACTAGGAAATTATCAAATTAGGCCAATTACATGTATTTCTTTAAAACCCTATTCGAGGGCCGTCGATCACTTTACGTGATTACAAATATCAACATTTTATTCTCCGTTTATTACATAGAAACTAAATTCAAGGATTTTTTATAATTCAATGTACAAAATGTTATAAAAAGACAAAATAAATTATTCCAATACGTTGTTGTAACAAATGAGACGCCATGATGACGTGCATCAAAGAAAAGGACAACCATATCCCTCCCATAACTGGAGAGATCAAGACAGAAAAGCACACGATCATAGATAAACGTTATAGAAGCGAAGTTGTGATTGAAATTTACATTGTCGCGTTGGCACTTGAAAACATTGTTTTAATGCGTAATAACGAAAGATCAAGTTCGAATACATATTTAAGACAATATTTGGACAACCAAACTCCTATTTTTAACCGCCGGAAAAAAAGGAGGAGATTATACGTTCCACTGTATGTAATTTTTTTTATGTAGGTATGTTCAACGATTTCTCCGTCAATTATGGTCCGATTTCAAAAATTCTTTTTTGTTTATAGGATATACTTCCGAAGTGGTCTCATTGTCACCAAATTGTAATCTGATGAGGGGATCCATGAGGAATTGAGGGAACTCCTCAAATATTATAGGTAGTATTTTTACTAACAAGTCCAGCATTTGCATTCAGATAATATCATTTGGTGAACTGAAACTGATGATGAAGACCACAGATGGTCAACGGAACTCCTCAATGGTACCTATTTCAAGGGTGGCGATAGTTAAGATATCTCGATTAAGATAGTTGAGCGACTATAACGTAGAACATTTAATTGTTGAAATATGACTATGACTTTCCCGTGGACTTGCGGTGAACTTGAAATGTCTAAAAGTTTCATATCAACTAAAAAGTGGGACTACATGACAGCTTACTATGATCACTAAAAAGTATAAAATAAAATAAACGTTTTAAAAAACACAAAACCACGTTCAAAAACGCATAAAACTTTTTTTTTTTAATGGTAGGTAACTTATATGTCAGTGACTTACAATATTTTTGGGTGCGCCAAAGTTCATATAAAATTGCAACTCCGATTATTGGAACTTCGAAAATTTTTCTCATAACATTTTACATCATAATGATCACTCCTCATACTCTTCATAAAAAATGTTAATACTAATGATCGGGACTTATACTCATCTGAACTTATAACGCCAATATTCATGGAACTGTACACTTTTCAGAATTTCTTAAATATCTTACGTGTAGATAAAATTAGGTTAGGTTAGGTTAGATTTATAACAATCCTCAAAAAGTAACAGTTTCTTAAAAAAAATCATTATAAGTTGCGATAAGTATGAGCAAAATTTTTCGAAGAAATGAAGTATGAGCAAAATTTTTCGAAGAAATGATGAGTATAGACACAAATCGTTATTTGTATGAAAAATCTAAAAACCAATTTTATATGAGCCAATATGGCCCCAATATTTTTAACCAAAAGCCGACTTCAGTTTGACTGACCTATATGTACCTACCATTTTAAAAGAAGGTATTTTTTGCGTTTTTGAAGGCGGTTTTTTTTATTAACTTAGCTTGGGTTTAACAATTTCGATCATGAATTATTCTCTTCTTTGGGTTCCGCAGCATTATAGCGAAAAGAGAAACCGTACAATTTCGTCATGTTCATGTTTATCTAAAACATATAATATGTCACATATACCTACGCACACACTTGCACTCGCATCTGACAATATGTTTGTCACTTTTTTTTATAGAAAAACGAAGATTGCCGAGTGCTATTAAGAAACTGGTCGTACTGTACAGTTGTTATTTAAATATTAGGGCGGTTAATATGATCATTTGATTTTTTTACGGGTAGTCACATAATTTTTGGCGGTTGATTAACTACTGTGCTACTATGAAAAATATGAGGGTAGTTTTGCGTGCGGAAATTAGCGTTAAGGGTCGTAGGTACAGACTACCTACGTTAGTAATTTAGTCGAGTAGCGAGTATTTTAGTTGTGTTTTAGTCGAGAAGAATACCACTCGACTAAATTTTCGTTGTTCAGACAGATTTAGTTCCTAAAATACTCGCTACTCGACTAAATTACTAACGTAGTCTGTACGGGCCTTTAGTTTTAGTTATAGATTTAAACGATTACACGTTGTAAAATCAAGTTTTAAGGAAACGAGCCGGGGGGTGCGGGGCCAAATTGATAAATAGGCGGCTCGGAGGCGCAGCCCCCGCCTTAAAGAAAGGACCTTACCGACATCCTTAATAAGATAGATAGGTAAGTTTTTTAGTTTTCATGTTTCCTCTAGAGCAGATAATAGGAGCTCTGATGATTTTTCGTTCATTTCGTTTTGCGTGCGGAAACCAGCGTTAATTTGAGTTAAGTATTCGAGTCTAAACGATTAGATATTACATTAGGCATTGTGAATATTAGGTAAAGTCAAGGCAAAGGTTTACACAGGAGGGGCTCGAGGCCGTAGCCCCCTCCTTTAGAAATACACCGTACCGACATATTTATATGTTACTAGAGGACGCCCGCGACTTCGTATGCGTAGAATTAGTTTCCCACTACTCCCCCCATTTATTCCCGTTGGGGGTGGATTATCGGGAAATCCTTTCTTAGTGCTCACTTACATCATGAAAGGAACCCCTGTACGAAATTTCAAGTTTCTAGGTACAGTAGTTTCGGCTGTGCGTTGATATATAAGTCAGTCAGGTTTGCCTTATACATATATATATATATATATATATATATATATATATAGATATAAGATAGATAAGATAGGTAGATTTGAGCTTTCTTTTGTCTTTCAAAGTAGAAAATAGGAGTTCCGTTGAGTTGTCTTTAAAACACTTAATTGGGCCCGGTTTGACGGATCTTACCATAATATTATAAACTGGCCAGAACCACGACTTCGTCTGCGTTGATTTCGATTATCGGCATACATATAGGTTAGGTTCTGGAATAGGACTTAGGATAGTTTTTATCCAATAAAACGTCTCATTCCTACGGGAAATCAAATTAATCGTTAAAAGATGTGAATTTGCTCACAAAGTTTACATGGACGAGTATAAAAATTAAAAAGGTGAAATCTCAGGTAGCCATGTGTGAGTAGTGTGTTTTTATTTCTGTTTACGTTTGTCATCCTGTAATCCTTTCAGTTGTATCCACTGATGTGTGCGTACACGGAAGTTACTAAAGAAACACACTTTTAGTGTATAGATACGAACTAGATGGCGCTAGCTGGGTATCAAATTGTTGCTCTGCATGGTGTGGTCAAAGTCGCTGCCCGGGGTGGTTGAGCGATTTTCCCTATACAGCGCAATTATAAGCTTTATGGTTAGGCTAAATTTATATTATTCATCCTGGTAACATCAAATTCTGCAGTCCACGCAGACGAAGTCGCGGGCAGAAGCTAGTATTACAATATTAATTGCATTGCATGGTGAGGGTTGTCATTGGATAGGTCTTTCAAAAATATTTCGGGTTTATAGGAAACAATTTTTTGATTAAGGGATCCGTTTGTGAAATATTAATTGGTTCCTGAGATACTGGCGACTAAAGTGTTCATACCTACTAAAATCATCTAAGACGACACCACATAACTTTAAATAGTGAATTAGTTCACAATTGTTGTTTTTTGTAACTCTACACTGAGCATGTTTAGACATGCTCGTGCCCGGTTTTCTATAAGCATGAAGATGATCTGTGGTTGTGGTGTGGATCCGGGTCTAAGCCGGCCTGCTCAGGAGATTGGTGTTGGTCCAGCTGCCCAGCAATGCGACCTTCTATAATTTAATAAGTTTTGGAAATATGTGAAACAAGACTATTGGGACGATAATTGCTGATGTTGCTTTTATCGCCCTTTGTATGGAGGAGTATTATGCACGATTGACACATTTTTTCAGAAAGTTTTCTGAAGAAGTCAACTAAATGGGGAAGTATCATTTTCTTGAAGGTAGGAAGGTAGTACAAAGGTAGTGCTTGACAAAATATTATTTTTTAAATGCAGTTGTCATTTTCACTTCAAATGAAGTTCATCTTGATCCCCACGAGAGCAGGGACCAAAGATGTAAAATTTATTTATCTCGAGTATTTCGACTATTATGGCACCTTGTGTGAATAACGTTTTAATAGACGGACTATATAGGTATGTCTCGTTAATAATTTGCGTAATTTCTAGCTTCTGCAATAATGTACATACTAAGTATTTGTTTATCTTTTTTTAATAAGTAGAAGGTACTTATCGGTATATTGTATCTAATTGAGTCGCCACTGTGTGTGCGGTCTGTGCTTCGGTTTACACTGCCGTCCTTGTTTTAACTGTTCGCATATTACTGGTGACTTGGCCCACGGAAATCGGTCTCCTGTTCCATGCAGTACGTCAACGTACGGAACAGAAGAACATTTATAATGTTGGCCGATGAACTTGCGAATCACGACTTTTGATGTTCCGTGAGTAAATAAATATACGCTAACGTCTTCCTGCATCGCGACCTTGAAATCGATTCCATACCAAAGCATACCATTCGTAGTAACTCTTATTTAATTTGTGACCATATACCGATGACGGATTTATAGATAGTTAAAAGCTATGTAATTTAATTTTGAAGCTATCATTTACGTCTGTTTAAAGTCCCAGATAGACGGGCGAGTAAGTAGGTACGCGTACTTAAAGCTCGACGACCTTAGTAAGGTCGCCGAGCCATAAGTAGGTACGAAGTACGACGTACTTTGGTACTCGCTCGTCTGTCTGGGACTTAAGAGTAAGTGGATTCTCTGTGTTCAATTTTATTGTATTCTACGAGAGTACTACGATACTACTAGCTTACTTAACTAATTACTTAACGTACCTACAGGTTCCTACTTAACAATTTTTTTGTTTTTAAAATTCTAATGATGTGAGTTTTTTAGTGTTTGCAAACAGACTAAAAGCTGAGACAGGGTTTGCGGCGCGTTCCTATGTTGAAAACGTTTTTGTCTGTTAACATTTGTTAACTCGCCGCTTCTGCCCTGTGTTTTTTTGAAGCTTTAAAACAAACTTATTAACATTATTGTTATTTAGCTATCCAGAGAGGTAATGCAGCGAGTGTCGTAGGGACCATGCCGCGAGCGGACCTGCTAGAGGGGGTGTTCTTTTTATAGCGGTGATTATTATTTACATCTTTAATATTTGAGTACCTTAGTTTTATTTTAATTTAAATAATTTTAGTTTTAACTTTTAATTGTATTGATTTAATAAAGGTAATAAATTCTTAAAACAAAAAAAAACATTGTTTATTCTGTAGGCTGGGCGCGCAGGTTCTCTCACGTTCATTCATATACATTCCATGGACATTCTTCACGGTTAATTTCGTAAGACTCAGGTATTATTTATTACCTACCAACGGGATATTAATCACGATTAGATACCTTAAATTGCGATTGAATGCCCAAGCTGAATGCGGTTATAGGTATATGCGCCCAATTTTGCATAGACGAGAGAAAACATCTAAATAAAGAAATACGTATCGGAATAGAGGTAGGTACCCATATGGTAGGGAAAACTACAATACTATACTTATTCGAAAAGAGTAAGTAAGTACAAGATATGTAGGGGCCTATTTTCTAGAAAGAGGTTTAGGTATACCTATTATGTACGATTTCCACCGACAGAAATACAATTTCAGCTAACCGATCGGGTTTCAAGCTGTATAATTTCCATGCAAATATGAGCTTTAACCACTGCATAGACGACGCTTTAATTTCCTTAAGCACATTATAATGGCCGTCGCAGCTGTCGGTGGAAATCGTAGGTACCTACATTAGTATACCTACGTACTCGCTGTATGTACCTATACGATTATTTAAGGTATTTTCTCGGTGTCGAGGTTATAGAAGGCGTAGGTACCTTAATATTCATAAAATCAAGAAAACAAGCTGTCAATCAATTCGACAAAGAGACGCAGAGGTTAAATGAGTTCAAGTTAAAACAGAATAACACAATAATCTTGACACATTATATATTTATTAAGTTATTTCCTTTGTTAAATTTTCCTGTTTTTGTAGGCCCACCTCAAAATACTCTGTGTACCTATTGTATATGAATATATTCGGTTTCAGTTATTAAAAATAACCTCAAAGTACTAAGTACTAAAATTGTCACAGATTTTTGTTGCGTTACCTCTTTTTTTTTCTAGTTTTTAAGTTAGTTTTTTGTTGGGGTCCCTGTGAAAACCAGCGCTGCCACTGAGCTGCCACCTGCCAAGTTAGGGCTCGAAGTGCATTTAGGGGCAATAAATTGGTCTAACTGTCAATTTAGTGCCAAACGTGGCACTTTTTAGGATTCCGTAGTCAAACTAGGAACCCTTATATTTTAGCCAAACGTTAACAACGCTTTTTAACTCGTTTGTACGTTCGCGTCTTGAATATTGCTGCCAGGTTTGGAACCCATATTATCAAGTGCACTCTGATCGCTTGGAAAAGATACAGCGCTCTTTTACAAGATAATATCTTGTTTTCAAGAGTAAAGGCAGGGGCATTTCTAAGCGAGCAACCTATGATAGTAGACTTCGCTTCTTCAAGTTCAACACCTTGCGGCAAAGGCGGACCTACCTGGACATTGCCCTACTGCACAAAATTATACATGGAGTGAGCCAGGAGCCGTCCTTGCTGCACTTTTTTAATTTTGCCGTTCCCAAACCAAACGCACGACCTTGTCGCCTAACATATTTCCGCCCTTATCACGCGAGAACGAATTTAGGTAAGTGTTTGCCAGTTTTCCGGCTTCAAACACAATACAACTCCTTGGCTAGTGTTCACCAGCTTGATAATACTACGATTCTCTCAACGCTGTAAGACGTATTTTACTAGTTTTATCGTAGTCTTGTGCTGTTTCAAACTTTAAAATATTTGTTAATTCTATTTTTTTTCTCCTGTAATTTTTGTGTAATGTGATAAATGCCTAGTTTTTAGTTTTATTGATTCCTGACTGTGCTAATGCTGTTGCACACCTGTAATTGGTGCACAAACAGGACCTTGTTTTTTGTATTTTTTGTTCTTGCATTTGTTTGTGTTACTGTTGGTGTGTCTAATTAAATAAATAAATAAATAAATAATAAATAGCCATGTCCGTCCGTCCGCCCATCCTCAGCTTAGCTCAGAGACTCTTTGTTCTAAAAAGCTGTAATTTGGCATGAATATACATATTAGTCACGCCGACAAAGTGGTAAAAAAAATTAAGGTACCTAACCTTCCCTACACCATAACGTGTGGATGTATTTTTTTTCTCGTCTAGTTTACCCTATGGTGTGGGGTGTCGTTGGATACGTCTTTCAAAAATATTGCGGGTTTGTGACAAAAATGAATAATTATTAAATTCGATTAAGGGATCCGTTTGTGAAATATTAAGATTTAAAGTGCAATGTTACCGTCAATTGTTCAAACTCTGAGCATTTTAGGATGGGTACGAAATTTAACCGAAATTAGGTCACATGGAAGAAAATCTGCTGTAACTATAATTAAGTATTTTTTGCCTTTAAGTATGTGAGCAACATAGGTGTTTTGTTATAATTTATCGACAAACCCGATAGTTAGTTCCCGGTCAATTTTGTCATTTCTTAGGCATGTACGTACCAGAAAGCTTTTAAAATTTACCGTGGTTTTTTATTTTGAAACGGCTGTATTAATAGGATGTTGTTTTGTTTTGTACATCAGGCCTACTGATGAATACCATTATGTCTATATAGACTTTAGGACCTGTTTGTACAAGAGTATTGTTGTACACGGAGAGTGAAGAGTTTCTACCTAGAAACCAGTAAATTTTTCTATACCGTACCTAAATATAATTGTTGGTGTTTCTTTTTCACGTGTGCTTTCCAGCGCGGTCTAAAGTCAAGTGTCATTACAAGATATTTTGCTGTAACCTCATGTGGCACTGCACGGCTAGCACTTGTTGTCCACGACTTGTTTGTCGCTCGGATCTCCCTTTCTTTCTAGTCTGTAACGATAGAGGCGCACTGAGCGACAAGCGAGAAAATTCAACTTGTGCTACCCGTGCAGGTTGTTAATTTATGTATACTGCATGTTACTCCGGTTTTTTGTTCGTAAAATATATATGAACTGACTAGCTGTTAGCGTGAGCAGATGTAAATTAATACCTTAGATACAACACTACCAAATTACCAGAAGGTTGCCCCAAAAGTAAATAGACGAATTTCCTGGCAAAATTGTTCAAAGAGACCACATACAAAAAATATTGAACTACCTCTCATGTCGCCAATCAATGTCCAATCTTTTAAATAAGCCCAGTCGCTTGTTTCGCTTGTTTTCAACAATAAAGCGAGCGGAACAAGAATTAATTGAGAAAAGATTTGTTCAGGACTATGAATTTCACAGGAAAAAAACACTCATTATTTTATTGAAGAGGAAGCTAGAAGAACAAGTATTAACAGAGTTATTACAATGTTTAAAGAAACAGAAGAACGAAATTTAAAATAGACTACTCGACGACAACGTACGGTTACGACCGCTCAAACCATAAATAAGGTAAAAAAACACATTCGAGCAAGTTCCTTCGACATCTGTTAGAGTTACAGCAGTATAATTAAAGATATCATGTTCTGGTGTGACCAGGATAAGGACTTATGAACCAGACATTAAAGATTTTGTGAAATTATCTCGGCATACGTAAGTATTAAAGAAAGGTTTATGAAAAAGCACTCTGTTGATTCACATTCTATTCCTGGAAACGGATATTATTAGCTTGCTTTTAGTTGAGTTGAGGTAGATAGATATGGTCGTTATGTAAAAAAGCCAGTAAATAAACCCAAATCTTTCACTGCATTTAACTATCGGAGGACTGGACTGGATTGGCCAAAACTTTTGCTTCGAGATCTGGAAAAGCTGTGATGAGATCGGCAGCAATTAACCTTGCACAAAAATTGATAGTTAAGTTGTAGTAGGCGCCAATTGTGTATAGTTTATTTCATTTTATTAAACACATAATATCGTAAACAATTAAAAACCTTAGTTTTTTTGCATTCTTTATTAAAATGTTTCTTAACTTCTGGGACACACCAGTATTCATTCTATTACACAATAATTAAGAAAAATAAGTTTGCAACAGAATTAATCATAATCCCCAAGAAATGTGTTTTTTTCTAATAAGAAAATGAATCCAATTATAAATACTTACAAGATTTAATTATTTAGCTGGAAGCATCGAACATTCCGAACGAATTCCGCCATTGGCATTTAAGTGTTTCCCAATAATTTGATCAGTTGTTATTAAGTAGTTTTACTAATTTTCCTTAATTACACGTCAGGCTACCGCGTCATAATGCGCAGATAATCTAATTAGTGGAGCGACTCGACGGCGGGCGCGCGTGCGCCGCAGTCCGCCCCGGCGCGCGCACGAGCGACGCCGACGCCACCGCTGTCAGCTGACCACCGCTCGAAACAATGCGAACAATTCAAAAATACCCTCCTCTTTCATAACCAGCCAGAGACACAGGTTAAAAAAAAAAACAAACCTATAAATAAAAACTCTTAGTCCAATTTTGTAAATACGTTTTAAAAAGTTTCTTTTAGCGTCTATTTTATCGCTGGTGATTACAGCATACCGTTCAGTGCTGTCAAATGTATATGAAAAACAACAAAAACTAAATGAGGATTCGGCGCAGTACCGTTCTTCGGTATTTAGTGAAGTGAATAAAGAATGTTATAAATAAGTTTGTGGCCGTAGTGTAGTTGGGAATCATGTCGAGTGCGATTTCGATACTGAGGGGGTTGGGGCGGAAAGTGAGCGGAGACGAGCACCAGGAATGCAGGACGCTGCAGGTGGAGCTGCCCTCGCCCTCCTCCGTCGAGATCGAGTTCACGGACCTCTCGCTGGAAGTCACCGAAGGATTTCGGTCCCGAAGTAAGTAAAAACTGGTGTTTGAGGGGAGTACACGCAACGCAAGTAGCGTTTACTCGACGATTCCGCAAATTAAATATTGAAATCCGTCGGTAATGGATATTGGTCAATATTGAGTGTCAAAATTTTAAACTGGGGTCACAGTAGACGCTGAATCCTTAAAATGGTTCTCTGCCGTTTCGCCTAACAACGTTTCCCAACTGTTTCATTTGAGCAAATGCTTTTTTTTCTAAAACTGTAAATATTTCAGGATTTTTATAAAACGAACTTAACCTAACCTATAGGGTTTTACACGATGGTCTGAAATAAATCCTGAAATATTTACAGTTTTGGAAAAAAAAGCATTTGCCCAAATGAAACAGTTGGGAAATGAGTCAGTTTGGGAAACGTTGTTTGGCGAAATGAAAGGACACCGCTTAAAATATTTTAAAATGCTTCTTTAAAAATAACGTTTCTAAATTAAGTAACGGTGCATTTGTCTCTGCCGTTGAGTCTCCTTCTTTATGAAAGCTTTCATTTTATTTTATCGGATATAGGTACTACATACATTCATCGATACGGTCTTAATGCAAAATTATTGTCAAAACAAATAATAAGAGGTACCTATCTATTAGCATATCTTTCGACAAGTAAGTACCCATCTATCTTTATGTAGGTATCGGAAAAAATCTCGTTATTGCTTTCGTGGAGAGAATATTTTGACGCTTGAATCCCCGACCGAAAGAATATGGAAGGTAAGTGAAAATAGATTTGAAAGAATTGGGAAATAAGAGTCGTTAAGGACGGTGATACTCTTATGGCCGAACCCTATATTCAAACCGCGGATAGATAGGCTTACTTCGGATTAAAATTTGACATATTTTGTATGGGCAAGTGTCAAATTTTAACCCGAAGTAAGCCTTATCTGTCCGCGGATTTAATATAGGGTTTGGCCGTTAATGTGGTCTTGATACTCTTGATATTGTTTCGTATGAATCGTATTGATTATTTTCAATGATAAACACAGCACTAGAATCATTCGTGTTTGAAGCACTTTTCATTATGTTATAACTTTCAGTTGTCTAGTCACGACGAGTCAGAGAAAATAGTTCGTTAGAGGTTTTAGGTTATAATATAACTTATAACTATTTTAATAGATAATAAAGAGCTTCATATTAAACGATAATTGAAAATGAGGTCATTCATTAATTGTGGGGATAACAACCTAGGTACTGTACCGACAGTATACAAAAAAATATTAACTTGTTTGTATCATTAGTAAGAAGATTTAACTTGTGATACGTATAAAGTACCTAATAAGACTTAAGTAGCATTATCAAAACAACAGGCAAGTTCTATACGTTTACAAAGTGGGTTTGTGTGTTATCTTTATTGAAATCTCTTAGGTATATAAACTTCTGACCTTAGTCCTGATCGTCAGCTAAAAATAACCTTGCTTTAACAACCTGTTGTGAAACAAGGATCTCCTGATGTAGGTTCATTATAATAATAGTCACTAAAGAATTAAAGATGTTTCATTTTAAAAAATCAGGAAGTTATTTACTTACTATTTTGTTTCCTGCTCAATAAAGGCATGTTTCTGACGTGGCAGCGGCGACCGGCGACAGGGTCGTTTGCGTCGGTCAGTGGCTCAGAGCTCCATATACCTAAATTCATACACCCTTCATTTAACAGTGTTCGTCACAGTGATGTTAATTTTTTCTGTATTTTTGTAGCAACTTCTTTGTGCTGATTCCAAATTAAATTTTTAATTGACTTCCATATTTATTTTTGACAAATTAAGGGTTAACCGTAGGATGGCGACCCAGTCGCTTTCGTCGGTTGTGAACGCCAATCGCGTCGTCAACGTAGAAAGTAGCATTACTTACGTGTAAATGTATAATTCTGATGTTGTCGAGAGCTTCTCAGTCCCGATACTTAGCGGTCGCTTGCGTTATTTGGCGCTCCATATAAATTCATAAATTTCTTAGTAAAAAGACGGCCGCCCGACCCCATCGCGGACGCCGGTCGCGTTGGACTAGGGTTTCTGGGAAAAAAAAACCGAACAAAAACGTGTTTAACGCCATTAGCCGTACCAGAGTACCTGTTACCCGTTTTGGTAGAAAATATAAAAGAATCATCCTGGGGCGTGAGTATTTGAGCTACCGATGAATCAGGTTAAGGAAAGCGATAGCTCATGAGCATGACCAATAGGTTTTTTTACATACATATAAATAAACAAATAGGTAAGGAAAATTGTTTTCAGAATGTTTCGTTACTCGTGGAAGACAAATATCTTTATCTCATTGCGGCCTGGGCCCGTATTATGGTCACCTTTATCGCGGTGGATAAAGCTTCCATCATTCTCGCACTTACATACTGGTCAGAAAGTGACAGATGTTTTATCTACGTCGATAAACACGACCATAATCGACCCGCTGGACATCTACTTAATGTAAAAAATAAGGCTTTGAGAAACTCGATAATAGGTTCGGCAAAAAAATTGGTAGGTACGGGTAAACGATATTCTTCTAATATTCAATTATTTACCCATTATAGGTAACGTGACGCAATACAGAGTATTGTAGTCGAAATCAATGAATTAACTTAATTAATTTAATACTTACTTTTAATATTGACGTCAACAATGTCGCAGGCAATTACCCTTCTTGAACTGACAAATTTGAATAACAAATTCGTAAAATCGCCTTGTTCAATTCTAGTATAACCACGTGGCGGTACAAAGTATCTAATTTATATTAATTTACTACATACATACATACATTAAATCACGCCTGTTTCCCAGAGGGGTAGGCAGAGACCACTTCTTTCCACCTGCTACGATCTTGACAAATCTCTTTCGCTTCTTCCACATTCATACATCGAGTCATGCACGCACGTCGGTTTCGGGTACTTAAAATTCGGCCCTTTTCCAGTATTTCTCCGATTTGATTCGAAAAAGTACGCCTAGGGCGGCCCCTTCCGACCCTTCCACTCACTTAGCTCTGTATATCTCTTTCGTCAATCTTCTTTCATCCATCCTTTCCAAATGACCGAACCATCGAAGCATGCCCTTTTCAATCTTAGTCACTACATCTTCTTTTAGTCCACATTTCTCTCTGACTTCTTCATTTCTTACTCTATCAGTCAGTTTCACACCACAAATACTACGCAAAGAGCGCATTTCTACTGCATTTATACGACTTTCATGCTTGTCCTGCCACACCCAACATTCACTACCATACATCAGTGTAGGGGCTAGCACTCCATTGTGAACAGCCAGTCTGGCTTTTTGTGAAACGCCCTTTCTGCTCACAAAAGAGTACAGGGCCCCATTTATTTGATTTCCCGCATTCACCCTCCTCTCGACATCCTTTTCACACTTACCATCTCTTGTAAAAATACTTCCCAGGTACACAAATTCACTCACTTGCTCTACTAATTCACCATTTATTAATTTACTTTTGGCTGTTATTCTCTTAAGAGTCCCCGAAACGGTCATTTGCGAATGAAATGACAATGTTAACGTCATTGATCGTTTCAAATGAGAGGCAATTGAAGCTTCAATCGAAGCGCTTCGGTAGTAGGTAGGTATGTTGGAGCTCAATCACGTCTGAGGGCCCTGCCAAAATGCAATACGCTAACTAGCGTTTCTATTCGTTTCGTTTTTAACCAATCGCCTCACTGGCAGATCACGTGACTTTTCGTATTACGTCATCTACCAGTGACGCGATTGGTTTAAACACGAAACGAATAGAAACGATAGTTAGCGTAGTGCATCTTGGCAGGGCCCTCTGACATATAATATTTGAGGGCGCAATCAAGAATAAGATAACAATCGCGCGTCATTTGCGGTCAGTATTTTTTTCTTAATTTGCTGTCATCACCATAAAACTTTTTGGACGAGATTGTGTTGACGCGTAGATTGATATGAATTTAATTATTCGTATTCATTAAGTAAAAATTGATTGCAAAAATTTGCATGATCGTATAGGCTCGGCCGGGAAGGGGTAGTATCATTTGTAAATTTTTGGCAATAAATCAAAAAGAATAATCACAGAAAATTAGATTAAGGGCCTGTTTCACAATCGACAAGTAAATTTATAATTGCCAGTTAAAGTTAGCTCTCTCCTTGTCTGTGTTCAAGTGTAAGAAAAGGAATGGGCTAAATTTGTGTCAGATATGCTTTACTTGACGATTGTGAAACAGTCCCTAATTTGCTATAATCAAACCACTTTCATGTTTCAACCCCCCATTCTAGACCCCTTTTCAATTATATTTAAAATTAATTTCATATTTTTATTACTAAAACAGATGCGGGCGAGCAAGTTGTATAACTATTCCAAATTTCAAGTTGATAGCATTTGTAATTTCTGAGAAAACCTGCTGTGACATACAGACAGACAGACAGCGAAGTCGATAAGGGTTTCTTTTTTACCATTTTGGTACGGAACCCTAAAAAGACTTACCCAATGCCGTTTTACCTACGTCTTGATGACGGGACGGGAGACTAGGGATATAAGTACCTATGTATGTTTGATCCTTTGTGGTGCTCTAGAAACTAAACGCGTGGACCGATTTTGATGATTCTCATGTCAATCGATTTGTCTTAATATATGACATTAATCAAAATTCAATATGGCAGCAACCAGACGCCATATTGTAAAAAACCAAAAAAAAAACAACGAATCAAGACAAGGGGTATCATTGAATAGGTATTTAAAAATCATCCTTAGGTTCCTTTCATCATTTTTCATTTTGAATGATCATTTAGGATTTATGACGATTTAAAGTTGGCTGGCAGGCAACAGTCGGGATTTTTAAAGCATGGTTTTTGTTATTTGTAAATTTATGGCCAACGATTATCGACTTTAATATAAGCGGATGCGTGTTAATCTAATTTGGTCGATAGTCGGTTATTTACAAATTCTATATAGGCGCAAACACGACATTATTTCGTGTATCATTGGGAGCAACTCTGTGGATGTCCGTAAATAACCGGTTATCACGCTTATCACTTATAAATTGTAATTGAATAGCACGGAACTAAAAAACCGGCGAAGTTTCCAGCTTACAATATTATTATGGGTATAATATATTTATTTCCCTGTTTAGTTTTGCACAAGGTCCTATTCCTACCACAACTAAACTTGTTGTTATACTGTAGTGTCAAGTAAATAAACAATAAGGTTATTCGGCAAAAAAAAACAACGAAGAAATCACGTTTTTTGAACGGGAACCACCTTTAAGTTTTACCTTTTTAGGGTTCCGTACAAAAAATTAAAAAAACGGAACCCGTATAGAATCACTCGTGGGTCTGTCTGTCTGTCCGTCCGTCTGTGATACAGCAAACGTGATTTTTTGCCGTTTTTTGCTCGGTATTAATAATGGCAACAGGTCGACGCTTGAAATATTCACAGAATATTTAGTTGTAGGTATGATCACTAAAAAATATTTAATTTAAAAAAAAATAAGCAGGCTCCTATATAACAAACGTCATTTTATATAGATAATGGTACGGAACCCTTCGTGCGCGAGTCCGACTCGCACTTGACCGGTTTTTTAATTTTAGTATTTGTTCACAATCTGTGAAATTTTCAAGTATCCAGCTATTATGGTTCATGAGATACAGTCCGCTGAAAGATAGACAGACTGTAAAATATTTATTCTGCGTTTATGAATATGAGAATTTAGAATGGAATAAAGGTAATTTAACTATTGTTATCTTTTTTTTTACGGTTTTTGGTACATGTTCACTAGAACTATAAGGAAATTATGTTAATAGTATAAATATTTATACCTAATACCGGTATTCATTTCACATACCTACCAGTACGAGTATGATAAGTTGATAAAGTAAATGACCATAGTATTCAAATTCTGAATTGTTAGCATCAGTTGATTAAAATAGTATTGTAATGTGGTAGTTTAATCACATCTATACAATATATATATTACGCAAGGCCGATTTTTGTAGTAACAGGTATCATATCTAGAGTTATGGTCCGATTTTGGTAAATAATATGTCATTAGGTTCGTTTCATGCTGGAGTTACATAAAACTCTTCATTTTTTGACTGAAAAAATATTTTTAAAGAACTACTGTGCGCTGACACGTGACTTGAGATGACAATGTAAAATAAATTAACAAGAATTCAACATAAACCTGTCGTAAGTTCTTCAGCATGAGAAAATATAAGTTTAAAGTCGGTTACGAAATAAACGGTCTATTTACTATATGGTAATGGCATGCAATGTTTACATTGTATCAACTTTTAATTTACTTTTCATAGGGCTCCTTTATGCCAATGCATTACACTGTACACATTATATTTCAAAAAAGTTGATATACAATCATTTTCGCATATTTAAGATTTTGAGAGAAGAATGCGGGTTAACTTAACCGTAAGTATTAATAATACAGAAAATTGTTCGCCACGGTATAGAGTCGAAAGATACAAATATAAGTAGGTATCATAATTAATTACAGTTAAATATTTAACCTTGGGCGAGGCTATGTCCAGCAGTGAACATCTTTAGGCTGAAATAATGATGATCTTCCGCAGTGAAGGTGATGATTTAGAACTTTAAATTTCTTTGTGATAGAATGTGTTCTAACTATAATAACTGAGGTAAGTAGAGTAACTAAATAATTGGTTTTATTGATTTAGGGTGCAATTATCAAGTCATTGACTTTAAAAAATCTAGGGTTGAAAAATCTTGAGTTGCTGGTTTTATGAGCGGAGGTGATTACTTCTCATCAGTTAGCCCGCATGCTCGTTTGCCTCAAGCCCTCTCTTAAGGCAAACAAGCAAAAAGAAAAAAACTATGCGATGGAGTATCGCAAAAACCATTGTACCTTTTTTTGCTGAAACCCAACGGTGGGACTTCCGCTTAACCTTTGTCCCTCGTCAAGGCTCCATGCTAATTGTTTATTAGTCATTATGCAATAATTGGACGCTATTTACGTAATTTACCTCCTTGCTTTGTTCAATTGTCTATTTCAAGTAACCGCCCCTTTGCGTCTTTCTTTTGCAAGCTCGCAATGAGCTAGCGGCTGTATAGCGAGCCTCTACTCTGGCCGAAGTTCCACGTCGCTGTGGATTTACCAATTTACGTACAAAAGGAAACATCCAAATATAAAATTGATCCTCGTAAAGCTGGACATTCACGACCGCTCCAACAAGCCGAATAGAGCAGCGCCGCGCCAAAAAATTGATCCGTGAATGTCAAAAGTGTAGCGTTTAAAAAAGTACTCGGCTTGGTCCGTTGGATTTCAAAATGGACGGAAAGCCAGCGCGACGCGCAAACGCGCAATTCGAATGGAATTATTGGTCTAAGATCCGAATAGAAGACGATTTGCACCGGGCTGCTTATTCGATCAAAAGTATTTTATATCAAATTTGATACGCTAAATAATATGTAGCGAATAGGTTGCCTGAAAAATTTCAGTTCAGTACTTATATCATTAAAAAAAAGATTAAAAATGAAACCATCTTTGTTCGGTGTGAGAACATTTTTTCGCTATCAAATGAATGATATACCTAATTAAATAAAAATTACTTATAATCTATTGCGTAAGTAAATCGGAAGTGCAACTGCTCTGCCCATTAGTATAGTTGTGGAACTTTACTTTGTATCTGATTGACTTGATTAAGTAATTAAATGAGTCATTATTTTTGTAACGCTGATATCGCTTGCAATCGTACCCAGACCCCACTAGTTGCATCATGCATGATAAGTATGCGTTATTGCCACTTCTTTTAGGCCATGTTATAAAATAGATTTGTCTCTCATCCCTGATAGTCCTTGCACTCAACTACCACATATCCTGTATTCTGTAAATATTTGTTACAAGTCACGTCGTGATAGAACCAATATTGCATTACACAGGTTTCATTAACCAGATCCACAGAGTCAAATTTTTTTGACAGCTTCTGATCCTATTTTAATGAAATTCGGTATAACGTAGGAGCAACTGGAAGGGTGCAGGTCATTAAGGGCCTATTTCATAATCTCCAGATAACACTATCTGCGAGATAAATTGTATTTCTGTCTTTTTCTTTCACATGACAAAAAAGGGAAGCGATAACTTTAACTACATCATCGGCATAAAAGCGATTGTATTACGCAATCTGAGTTGGCCTAGAATTAGGTAAACATTGCACCCCGCGACTCTTCGCTACACATGTTATTTTAAAAAATAATTCAATGGTTTTATACTTATCTGTTGCAAATCAAATAAATAATGTTAAATTGCTAACATTTTAGTACCTACCTAGAGAAATAAGTGAAATTATCGTAAATACCTACACACTTCAACGCCTGGCAATTCTACTATGATTTTATGTGATGTGATTTTAGCTATAGAGCAGGGAAATACTTAAGTATTTATTTATTCATTTCTTATCGGTTTTATAGCTTTAGATTGGCTTGATAACGCCAGTAACGGAACTGTTTATACATTATTATGTGTCAATAGATATCAAACGTGGCCAACTCCATCGAACTTTATGTTGAGATAAATGTGAAAAAAGCCTTTCTGGTCCTAATTTTATTACTGGGATACTCAAGGGTATTTTAATACGACACAGACGACTTAAAAAATCAAACACCTATTAGATTTTGGTAAAAGTAAATGGATTTTTACGTAAAAAAAGGATTGATAAAAAAAAGGATTGATTTAATAAAATGTATTTACTCGTAGCTACGTTTGATTTAAACTGCAAGCTGGACTTAACCAAGTTTGAAAAAATATCGGTATTTTAAATTACTTTATGTAGAATTAATGAGAAATGACTTTGATTTAAAAAAAGTTTCTGTCAAAAATTTCATTTTTGGGACAAGCTTTTGTTGCTGACTGTACTTTTTGTACAGTAGTCATCTACTCTTCAAGATCATTATAACGAGCCCTAACACGATGGGTTTATCATTTAGGAGTTCCTATGGCCACCCTGAGTCTCCATCATCGGGCCACCTAGATGGTGCTATATTATCGTATTGTCATCAGAACTAAAGGTTTATGTAAATTTTCAGCTTCATCGGAAACCAGAAACTTGGTCAAATTTAACTTGCAAGTTGCTATATTTGACCCGTACATACATACATACATTGCAAGTTAAATAAAAGCTTGCAAAAAAATACTCTATTCGTTATTTGATAGAATTAATAACTAAAAAAAGTCGATTAACATAGGTACTTTTGAAATCCATCGACCGACACAATCATTCATACATAATATACATGTAGATATAGATAATCAATTGTGCTATTTATTAAGCAAAACGCGTCTGGATTAATACGTATTAACTGTGACCGAATTGGTAAAATAAGTTCACGTAGGTAGGTAGGTCGAACAAAGACATTGACGCGTGGTTGATATACAGGGTGTTCGGCAGAAGGTTGAACAAACTTCAGGGACTAACTCTGTAGGTCATACTCATCAACTTATGGGACCAAAATCCAAATCGCGAAAAAAAAACAGCTGTTCCCTACATTTCGGCTTTAAAAAGTTTGTATGGAACAGCTGTTTTTTTTTTCGCGATTTGTATGTTGGTCCCATAATAAAAGTTGATGAGTATGACCTACAGAGTTAGTCCCTGAAGTTTGTCCAACCTTCTGCCGAACACCTAATTCATTTAGAATGTTGGTCAGCGCAGTGTGACTATTTTAATACTCCTGTTGCACATGAAGCCATTAAAACGATATTAAACGTGTTCAGTTCATGATCGAATGATTAGCTACGTTCCGTTACTGCCCTAGCCAAGATGCAAACATTACTACCGTTTCTCTATTCTATCGCTCAAAATGTAAGGGATGACAGTTGACCACGTGGTTTATCGTAATGCAGGAGTCGAACGTCATCCCATATATTTTGCGCAATAGAAAAGAAATTATGGCTAGGGCCGCAGGGATAGTGCGCCGCAGAGATAGCGATCGAATTAGGACTAGCTAACTAAAACCTATGAAATAAATGGAAACTTGTTTTAACATTTCACTTTTGGTCAGAAAGTGACAGTTTTATATGGTTTTATCCACGTTTTTCCATATTGATAAACACGATCATAATTAAACATCGGTTCAACTTTCATGGCAAAGTACGGTTTGCAGAAAAACAAACACAAAGAAATACATCTAGTATTTAGAACCTTTATTTTTTATAATTAAAAAGAAAGACGCTAAATATGTATTAAAGGTTTGAATAAATTACTAAAATTTGTTCCATGGATTTTTCTGTCAACATTTGACGTCTGTTATAATATATCCATTTTTTAACGACCAAATGACCTTTTCACACTAACTAATATTTATTTGGTTTGACAATTAAATTGACATTTGTTTCCTATTTAGCATATATTACTTTTCGAATGCAAAATGAGTACTAAGTTTATATGACATTATTAAGATAATAAAGCTCTTTACGTATAAGTACAGTATTTATATAGGTACAGTTAACTCCAGCATAATTAAATTTAAAAATAACACAGAATATAAACAATATAGGGATGTGTCCTGGGTAAAAAAAAACTAATTAGGCCGTCAGTAAGATTATCAAAAAAAATTGAACACGTATTTTTTGCTTTATCAAATCAATCAAAATTGAAAAATAATATAATGCGCATCAAAGTTCGGGAGTGGGGTATCGTGACGTCACAAAGTGGGTATAAAGTGCGCCACCGGGCGTGACGTCACGCGAAACTTCAACGCACTTTATCTTCGTCATTTTTTGTTTAATTGACAAAAGAAAAAATATGACGTGTTCAATATTCTTTGTATGTAAATGACTGACTAATTAGAATTTTTTAGGAGACTAGCTTATTACGACGGTCAATATTTCACCAAAGCTCTGTTCATGTTCTTATGAACCCAAATAATGTTTTTAAAGAACAATACCTACCCTGACGTCATAATCCCAATTTAGAGACCATGTTTGCGTTTGCTCCTCGCTTTAATTGATTTAATTGGAGATCGTGTATTATCGTGGTCAAGTGTGAGTTATACTGGCGCTGATTTGATTCGAAATCGAATTCAAGTCGGAATATAATAATACCCACTGTTGTGGCGGTACGGAACCCTCCGACTCGCACTTGACCGGTTTTGGACGTGACGTTTTCCCGGCCCTTGATAATATTTTTATGATGGTAGCAGCTGGGCTGTGTCGCATGTCTAGTAACTGATAAGGTGCGCGCCGCATTGTTTGCGTGTTATCGGGTCGCGGCTAGACCCGGTGACCTAATGCCCGCTGCATCCTCATTTCGCGGTTCGGCGGATTGGGCTTCTGGGGCTCTACTTTGAAATCAGTAATTCGAACTTCGGATCGCCCCGTCACTTTCTTGGGAATTAGTGGCGCGTCGAGAGCAAAAGGGATAGCAATAGACGAAGTTCGAATTACGGATTTCGATACAGAGGCCCTACTTTGAAAAACGAAGTTCGAAGTTACGTAAGCTCCATCCCTTTCTCTCGATTTAGTCTCGAATGACAAGTGACAGAGATGGAGGTAACGTAACTTCGAACTTCGATTTTTAGAGTAGGGCCTCTGGTTGTGGTGGCTTGGGGCTCAGCCGGAGGGGAACCCTCTGGGTTTAAATAACGTGTCGTGTCGATAACTAGGTTGGCAAATAATCTTATTAAATATCTGCAAACTGAGGGTTTTCAGTTATTTCCTCTTATATACATGGTGGTACTATACTTATTTTGAAACTCTTGCGGTTTTTCCCATACAATTGCCTATGAACATAACTTTTCAAATAATGTGACCACATACGTATCCTGGTTGGTACAGTCACCAGCAATAATATATTATCCAACATTGGGCGCAAAAATATCTGACATGCTCTTATACCTCTAGTAATAACGACGTGGCAGATATTTTTGCGCCCAATGTTGGATAATATATTATTGCCGGTGACTGTACTAAATATAAATGTAACAGAAAAAATCAGTGAGCCATTTGGCAAATCTACCGAAGTAATCTAAATAGTGTACAGCCTAAAGCCCTATTCTAGGCAGTAAAAAACCATTTCGTCTTTGACCTGTAATGATATTGTAAATAAGAGCTATCAAAACATTGACAATAGGTACGATAACAGGTCAAAGACAACATGGTTTTTACTTCTCGTGCTCTTCAAATGTAATTTTATTCTCTGCACATAGGGACTAAAGCTCCTTATTAATAACGGGACTAAAGTACACATTTTTTAAATTTACTGAACCTCTAAACAACCAGTCACGGTATTTGTGAATGGAGGATTATCGGCATTTTGCTGATTGTGTATAGACAATTTTTAGGGCGTGGAAATAACATGAACATGACTGTTCAAAAATGATTTAAAAAAATAACGATTTAATTTCGTGAAACACTTAATTATATTAAGGGTGTATTCATTTTATTATGAATGGTCCAATAAGTTTTAAAATGGTTTTCAAGTTTTTATCTGTTGGCTAAATATGCAAGAATTTAAAGCGGCGGCACTTAGCAAAAAAAACCGCGGAACAAATTTGTAAGAAACTTTGTTATAATTATTGTGATTTTGTATACTTCGAACGTCGTTTCTTTTTCCTCGCATTCTGAGTGAAAAGTAGAGTGTTTAACGCGAGACTAAACCACCATAATGACACTCGAACTATAGCCACGCTCAGCTCGCGTGGCTAAACATCTCGTGTTATTATGGTTTGTTTTAGTCCCTTGTTGAACAATCTACTATTTAACCGCCTAGAATAGAGTCTAGCTTGATTTTGTAACGTACAGACTTACCAAGAAGATATTATTCAAAATTCCGACGGTGTGAAATTCGCAGACGAACATGCGAGTGTCCTTTAATAAGGGCTGTTTTTTTATCGGAAGAAATCGTGTTTTGGATCCGACGGAACCCTAAGAAAGGAAAAATATGACCTCGGCTGAGGTGCCAGTCACAAATTACGTCAAAAATTACATTTGTCTATGACAGGCACCTCAGTTAAGATACCCTTACCATGAGTTCCAATTACCGTACTCGCTAGCGAGTCGAATACTGTGTCCCTCGCGCTCTATAACTATAAGTATAGTGACGGACTGAGTATTTGACTCACTAGCGAGTACCTACAGTAATTGTAACACATGGTAAGGGTACAGTTTTATTTTTACGGCCCTAAGTTCCACCATACCGGGATTAGTAAAAGTGGATAGACGTGGGAATATATTACCAAGTAAAGCTCATGATACTTAAGAGCTATGTTAGGTGTCCCGTCATCTTACCTCTTCAAAATTCAAAAAGTAATTTTCAAAATATGTCTTTTCTCATTCACCATTTTTAAAACAGCTTCGATGGGTTTCATCGACAATAAGGTCCCTTTTCACAGATAACGCCACATTTTTTCATTTCCAGTTAAGAAGTAATGGAATTTTTATCGATTTCAATTCATAATTGTTTCTAAGTAGTAAATTTGAGTACGCGCAAGTCGTAGCGATGACTAATATACCTAAGTATCATAGTAATAAGATTAGATTAAATGCCAAAGACCTCGATTTAATTACCTACATAAATAATAACGCAATAGTTAGTAGTGGATTAAACTATACTACCAATATTTTTATAAAAATAGTAACATTTAAATTTGGAATGACAGTTGAGCACGTGGTTCATCGCTACGCATGATAATGTCATCTCATACATTTGGAGTGATAGAAAAGAAAAGCGTTAGTAGCATTTGCATCTTGGCTAGGGCCCCTTGCCCCCGAATGCTGTGTCCCTTACAGTATTTATAGTCACCTTATAGAGTGCGAGGGACAGAGCACTCGACTCGCTAGCGAAGAATACGTTAATTATAGCTCATGGTTAGGGTACTGTTGGAAATGGCAAGCGGGGCTGCGCAGCTGCGGTCCGAGTCGGACCGTCAAAAACGACATCACAGCGACAAAAAGTGGTTGCGACTAAAAATATATGGTTACCACTGACGGCAAAATGTGTGGTTTGAATAGAATTATTTATTTTCATGGAAATTACCGTCCGACCACATTGCAGGTGGCTGCGATGTGGTGTGGTTGTGGTACGTGTGAAACAAGCCTGAAGCCCGATTTACATTGGTCTACGACAGTGCAACTGACAGTGTACAGTACAGTACAGTAGTGTAAACCGATCGGACATTGGCAAGTTAAGTCGACTCGGACCAACCTTCCTACCAAACATTTCCACCAGTGAGAAAGTTAAACCTGATTCGGTGTAACCTACCCACCAGTAGGATTTTTTTCGAACCAAAAGCAAATTTAACAGTGTCGACGGAGCTCCTATTTCTGGGTAGTTTGGCCCTCCGGGCCTGCTAAAGAACTAACATAACCTAAACCTACCTCCCATTTATCAGGAGTGCTTTCCTACTGGTTGGTAGGATACACCGAATCAGGTTTAACCTTCCCACTACTGGTGGAAATGTTTGGTAGGAAGGTTGGTCCGACACTAGTTAAGTTGCCTTGCCAGTGGATCTGAATAGAATCGCTTTCTATTTTTCCACTCCACTGTCCTTGGCGCTGTAGTTGCCACTGTCCTTGACCAACGTAAATCGGGCTTTAGAGTGCGGACTGCGGCTCCAAGCCTGCACCCGCGCCCGTGACCTCGCGCGGTCGTTCGCCGCACTAGACAGTTTCTAAGCTAGGCGGAAATGCGGCTATTGACCTTTTAGATGTTTAGGTTTAAAATAGCAGGTAACGATCAGGCTCCGCTAATATTTAGCGGTTGCTACCCGAATGGTGCTAACATCACTAATTACTGAACCAACGCTATATACCTACCGGTTGTCCCACAACTTGACGTAAATATTGAAGTATGTGAAAGCCCCTTCTATATCTTTCCAGAACTTAGTTTTAACTTTGAAAGAATAAAAAGAAAGAAAAAGATTTATTGACAAAATTTTACAAAAAAAAGACAACAAAATATACAGTATAACAAAGTTCGAGTATCAAATAGTGTCAAATAGGGTACAGCATGATGTCGTGGCGTGGCGGACCGCGACCTACGACGCTGTTTTTCAGTGGCCCTATTTGAATAACTTCACGAATACCAGTGAACCTATATAAACAAAAAATGACACAAAATTCCAAACAAACATTAAAAATAAAAGAACAAAACAAGTAAAAAACAAAAACAATAGACATTTAACAGGGTTCAACTAGGCGAACTTATTTCTTCCAGTTAACCTTCGAGCGATTGGGAAATAATTGATGACAAGTTGTCATGGATATTCGTTGTCATCGACAACGAATATCCAAATAAGCACAACACTAAAAGAAATTGCTGAATTATGAAATTGTACGGCAACATTTGTGCAGGTCAACAAATTAACTGTTAATTTACACCAATACTGACTCTTCAACAGAGCAGAAACGTTGAAAATTTTAATAAATCTTCCAAGTCACCTCGCCGCCCCGCTGTCCCTCGGAAGGCTGGTCATTTAACCGTGATGTCCGTGATCATTATGGCCGGTATTTTCACAATGTAACATGTTTTATTAATTACTTTCTTTAGAAAAAAAACTGCATTTGGCCAGCACCCATGGGTAAAACGGTCTTCTAAAACGTACTAAAAATCGTAACATAAATGCATAATATCTCGATTCCTTAGAATAAATTATTTGGTATCTCTACTTGTATCTTAATTTGTTTTGGTTTTACCATTATCGGATGGTTGGGTTAATTGATGCCTGAACCAGGACTCATCTTACTTTAGGCATTACGAACATCCGTCTCTCAAGTTTTTAACATAAATATTATTCCTTTACCTTATCTTATCTTAAAATATCTCTAACCGAATCAGCATAACATCGTACGATCGGATTTGGGACCCATGTCAATGTCCCGGCCGGGCACGTTCGTAGTAACCTTGGCTTACTCTGAGGAAACTGGGACATTTTTATCTTTAACTAAACGATAAACTATGATGAAACGTGACACAGATGGTTAGAGCGCGGCGCGGTGCGTTATCTCGTCTGTTTCGGCCAAATTTTATATTTAACCTTGACAAATTTTTGTTCTAAAATACGGGCCGATAGGTGATTCACTGATGTGTATTTTATACAGAATTGAACCAGTGTTTTGTAAGTAACGCTGGCGCAAACAAGCAACACGACGGCAGGTGCCACCGCTACCCTGCTTCAGGATGCTTCGTGCGTGACCATCGTGAATTTGCGTGGCTGATTTTGAGCAAAACAAGAAATAATACTTACAGAAACAGAGAAGGAATAATTTAGGTCGCTGGTGTTCTCACTAATTAAATCAAGAACATTAAAGAAAGCGTTTTTTTATTACAATTTCACGTCACCATTCTGTTCTGTAAATAGCTATGTGCCAAGGAAAACTTCTCAATTCGTTTAAGTGTGTGTAAGAAATTCTTGGGTAACTCGAAGTAATATTATTATGTATTCTTATTTTTTTATGGAAAGAAATCATTTTCAATGCTCTCAAAAGTTTTCGAGAATGTTTTTCTTTACAAGATTTCCAAACTTTTGGAAATGTTATACAACTTGTACATTTCTGTAAGAGTAAAATTCCGATATGAGCGACCTAGATCGGCGATTGCGACTTGCGACCGATGACGGCGGTGACCGGCGCAGGCAAGAGCCTTTTGAATGCCTTTTGATACGAGAAGAATGTGCACAAAGAGCGACTACAAAGTATATGCTTAAGAATATGGGTATGCCTATGATATCTGGAAAAAAATTTCTAAGAGTGCGGCAACTCTGCTTTGAAAGCAGTCACGTGTTCTCACAGCATCACACTCGTAATCAATTCTGTTTGTTATGTTTAAATACTTAAAAAGCGTACCTTCAGAGCACCCCTACCTTCTCTTAAATCTACTATGGTTCGGAAATGTCCTGCTTTCTCCCATTGTTATGATTATAACAACATCTGCAGACACCTTTTCATTTAACATGTATCAATTTCCAGAGTTAAGTGTGCTGTAGAGAAATGATTCGCCTTATTGGCTTATGATGGAACAGAAAAGCTTATAAGTAACTTAAGCCTCTACCACGCATACACCACATACACACACACTGACTCAAACTACAGGCTCAGCCTAGGTTGAAGCTTGACAGATATTTCTAATGTAATGTGGTTTGTAAATGTAATGTGGTTTTGGTAAGTAACGATATCATGTTATGTTAGCAGCTGTTGGATGTTCCATAAATAAATAAATAAAAGACACAATACCTACTACATTATCTGAACAGATGGCTAGTCGAAAAGGATCTGACTATTGGAATTCAATTATTCGACTTGAGCCTTACAATACTTACATACTCGTGGAATGTAGGATGACGTTTGAAAGAAAGAAAGAAAGAAAAAAAGTTCATTTGCTTACATCTAACACAAGTACAGAAAAATAATTTAACAAACAAAAACATAAAAATACAAAACATCTGAACCAGTGCCAGACGGAGCAAAATGGTTCCTGCTCAGCATGTTACTGGTTTGGTGACGACTGTAGTCGTTGTAAACTGAACCTTGGAGACACGACGAAACGAAACAAAGTTTCTGAGCGCCGACCTCAGCGGCTCTGCCTCCGTTATTTTTAGAATGATATTAAAAACTGGTTTGCAAACACCAGGGGTGTTATTCTCTGAAAAGCAAAGGTGATCGAACGCAGGAGTGAATTCCAAGCGGCGAGTTTAAGAAGTCCCGTCCGAGCGAACAAAACACATATTAGCGAGTGCATTCTCAATTAGGCAGCCTTATACGTTCGAGACGACATGCTGCCATATTGAAAATGCACGCCCTAAAATGTGTTTTGTTCACTTTGACGGGACTACTTCATCTCGCCGCTTGGACTTCACTCGTTCATTCGCTCACCTTTGCTTCTTGAGAGAATCACACCCCAGAGCATTTAAAACTCATTCCAGTTTTTGTTCATCCAAAATTTTCGTTAGACGGACTTTAATTTGCAGTCTAGAATGTCGATTTGATGCAAAACACATAGCGGGATGTTTAGTATGGTTTTACTTATTATAAGATGGGCTTCACATTTCAGGGGATCGACCAAGGCCGGTTGTTTTAGGGCTCCCTTATAAGATGGCTTTGTTTTCCGTCTATCCGTCTGTCTGGCAACCCTTTCTTTAAAACGGATAATAAAGATATTGAGATGAATTAAAAAAAAAAATTAGTTAGGAATTATAAATTATTTATTTATGGCAGAGAAAAATAACGAAGATATCGAAATAATACATTTTGATCTATCGTTGTGACATTATTAATAATAAGTTGGGATAAGGGCAGGAGAATGATGATGGATGATGATGTTGTGATATTATTCCAATCCAAAGCTCTGAAATAGAATAACCATATGGTGGTGTGACTTCTAGAAGGTATAGACGGTAAACAGCAGCAGAACGCAGAACTTTATTTGTTTTCTAATATTGGTACAAATAAAACGTAGGTGCAGAACCACCGGTACTCTAGTCCGACCCACACTTAACCGGTTTTTTATTTAGTATAGGTAGGTATAAGAGTCTGTCGCACCGCACAGGGGTGTGATTCTCTCAAGGAGCAAAGGTGAGCGAATGAACGAGTGAAGTCCAAGCGGCGAGATTAAGTAGTCCCGTCAAAGTGAACAAAACACATTTTAGGGCGTGCATTTTCAATTTGGCAGCTTGTCGTCTCGAACGTATAAGGCTGCCTAATTGAGAATGCACTCGCTAATATGTGTTTTGTTCGCTCGGACGGGACTTCTTAAACTCGCCGCTTGGAATTCACTCCTGCGTTCGCTCACCTTTGCTTTTCAGAGAATAACACCCCAGCAGTATTGACAGTAAGTACCTACACGTGTGTGGTGTGTATGGTATTTTCTCGTGTTAATTATCTAAGTTATAATATAACTACTTAAGTATAATTGCGAACCGGTCGTTATTAACTCCTCTAAGTACGTAATACCATGTAATAAGTATGCATGTCATAATGAACTCGATTACAAATAATATTACCGATCAACTACGGATGACATAGTTTATAGTCATGGTCACAGTCACAGTAAAACTCGTTTTCGCGCCATTTGTAAATCAGTACCCTGACCATGAGTTACAATTACCGTACTCGCTAGCGAGTTGAAAGCTGTCTCTCACAGTATTCTTATCTTATACAGTGCGAGGGTACAGACCATTCGAGTCGCTAGCAAGTACGGTAATTATACCCCACGGTAAGGGCACAGGCTTGCCGTCCGCGGCCTGATACTAAAATAAAACGGCAACAACCACTTGACTCAACTCAACGTTATGACACTTGAAAATACTTGAAAATACTCGCAGCAAAGATTGTGTTTTGCCTTCGATGCTTTGACAGGTCAAATCAGTTCCTTTTTAGGGTTCCGTACCAAATTCGGAAAAACGGAACCCTTGTAATATTAATTAAAAGTCTTAAGACCATCGAAAGTAAGGACATTGGCTAACATCATCGACGAATTATAGCATTTGGCTATTCGTTTTAGATAAACAACGTGATTCCAAGATCCCATACATTTCACGATAGAAACGAAAAACTTTAGCGGAGTTTGCATGTTGGCTAGGCTTCTGGACGCGGTCGCAGGCAGGTGAGACTCTCCTATTGTGGCCTATTGGAAGTGTATTGGAACCGTCTCCATAGCTAAGGTGAATAGGCACTCCTGGGTGAGCTCGCTTCATCGTCGACAAAATCCTTGTCCTCCAAGAGTTGGTCAAGAGCAACCTAATGCCAATAAAAAAAAGTGCTGTTGGAAACTGGAAAAACCTTTCGAACTGCACCAAGAGATCAAAGATACTGCGGCGTTCAGGGGGTTATTACGACATAGGTAGCTATGCAGTTCATTTTACGGCGAGCTTAAAGGACAAAGCTATAGCAGGTATATAACTTTGTCCTTTTCTGATAGCGTAAACTGAACTGCCTAGCTACGTCATAATAACCCCCCAGATCAGAATCCACCGACCCGTCGAGGACAGCCGACCGGCGCCCGCGGCGGTTTGGCCGAGACACCGTCGAAGGCCAAATTCGGAACTGTAGTTTCCGGCAAGCAATTCAAATTGCGGTAGCAAATCTTAAAAACAGCAAGGTCACTTAGGAAGGGAAAGACCTTGAGCTAATGAAATTCCGAATGCTAATGCTGGATATAAATTTGATCGAAGTTCCATTTTTCCAAATGCTATATATTATGCTCATACAAGCTTTTAATTAATATAGATTAAAGGAACAGTTTCGTCAGTTTTAATTACATTTCGTCTCTCACTCTCTTTAGTTTTCCCGTTAAGCCTTAGATGTCATCATTATTTCTTTTAGCTAGTCGCATATTTTTATATATTTTAGTATATCGACCGTCGATACGAGTAAAATCGTAATTAAATTTAAGTGCTTTTTAGACTTTTACAGGGAGAGTGAAGTGAAACAAGATCTACAAAACTGTATTTTTACATTTTTGATACATTGAGAAATAAAAAAAATACCCAATTTCATAACATCGTATGTCGAGGTTCATCAATAGTAATCCACTATTACATTAAGAGAAAATCATTGTAAGTAGAGTTAAGAATATTTTTTTACCCTAAATCGCTTCCAATTGTCACGATCACAGGCCAGTATCATCGCATAAATAGTTACGATTTTAATGTGCCAACGTTTTAGCAAGTACAGAGCACGTAAATGTGGTTAAAATGTTACTCTACTTTAAGAGCTCGCGCTATGGGTGTTTCGGTTTTGCGCCTAAATTGATTTACTATGATTTTACTGGCCCGTTCTTTCCATTTGCATTTTTTGCCTCGAAAAATTAATTTTGAAGACGGTTTTTACATGCACCGTGTGACGTGGAAGTAGGAGCACGTCTGTTTATGTGTATTGGATTTTTTTTTTTTATTTTAAGTGAGTGTTAATTACTTCAATTAATATGGAAAAGTTCCACTGAATCTAGTTATGAATGAAGAGTGGTGGAAGTACCCGTAAGAACAAAACTATTTACCTATTGCGATTGTATTATAAACAGACATGCAGGCATGTAGGCTTGTACGCGAGCATAAAGAGCTATTTAATAAACGCGAAGACTTAAATAGAACTCGACCCATCCGTCATAAGAATAGGCTAATATTACCTCCCGCCCGTCTCAAAATTCTTTCTTCTGGCCCTCTCATAATGTCAATAAAAATATATAATCGCCTACCCGACATTCTAAAAAACGAAACAAATGAACGCTCTTTTATTAAAAACTTACAACAATTATTGATCACAAAAGCCTAATACCCTAAATGAATATTTTAATGGAATTTTTTAAATACGAAAATATATATTACTTAAAAAAACCGAATTAACGTAACAATAATTAAATTAAGTAATGTAACTTAAAATTCGAACAAAATTATTTACTAAAAAAACAAATTAAAATTAAATAATTATAAATAAATAATAATGTGTTATGATACTTACTTGTAATAGTTTGTAATAGCATGACATATCTAATTATAAATACCTATACATATAAGTCCTCCTCTCTCGTTGCTGCGCCCGACAGGGTTCATAATGCACATAAAAATACTGTATTCCAACCTATTACATTATGAATAGCAATAAAGTATTGAGTATTGAGTATTGAGACCTAGGAATATACGGGGCAAAATTAAATGATAGCTAGGGATTTCCTACATCGTTAAACTCAATTATCGATGCTTTTCCCATATACTAGTGATAGCTTAAAGTTTTGTTTGTAAAAATATTGTTTATTGAAAGTATGCAAATGAAACCAAATAGCCACATAATTCTAGTTATTCTCTATTTTAAAAGGATTTTTTAACGTTCACTCATCATCATCATATTTTTTTCACTCATAACAAATTCTGACCGTTTATTTTAACAATAGTAAATGGGACAATCACTCTGAAATACAAAATAAGAAAAAAAAAATGAAAATGTTGAGTAAAGGAAAATCCTTTTAAAATAAATAATAACCAGAATTATGTTGCAATTTTGTTTCATTTGCAATACTTTCAATAATAATTTATTTTTTACAAACAATACTTGGAGCGGTCACTAGTATATGGGAAAAGCATCGATAATTGAGATTATGATATAGGTAATCCCTAGCTGTCATTTAATTTTGCCCCGTATATTTCTAGGTCTGATTATAAACCTGTTTAATTAATTAAAAGGTTAATTCGACCAAACAAGTAAAACTTTTACTCAGTGTAAATCGCCTACTAAGTAATACTAACGGATTTATAACGGATATTAACTATCGAATATTAAGTATTCTGGTTTTGTTAGTAAATACCTTCTTTCTTTAGTTAGGTAAAACGTCGCTAGAGTACGTTAAGAGAAACAATTAAAAAAATATTTCCGACCGGTATTTCGTTAAGTAAGTACTATTACTAAAAATGGCATTTTTTTTGTAAAAAAAAAGGCTCCGATGTGTATAGTATTGTATAGTTATACGTACCGTACTTAACGTTTGTTTGAGCTTGATTTGAAATATTTCAAAGGATGGATAAAAGCTACTTCACTTATTTGCGAAATTCTTTTGAAAAAATAATACTTCTAAGATAGTAAGTTATTACTGTTATTAGATACAACTCACTGTGACTTTCACGCTGCGTTAGTTGCGGAAAACTTTAAACTTGTGCTTGTTTTTTGTCAAAATATTAGTTAGGTAGGGTAGGAAAATTAAAATTAAAATAATTAAGAAAAGAAGGAACCGACTTTAAACGGAGTCATTTGTTCAGGACATCTTGGGTTAAACAAACTGAAGTCGGCGTCCTAGAATATTTTAACCAAAAAGCCGACTTTAGTCTGACTTAGGTCGCTTCATTGTTTTTAAACATTTTAATAATTAAATAAAATATTAGGAATTAAGTTTTCTCCGTGTCAGTGGAGCGATACCTGAACACTATAGAGACTTTTACAGAAACTTGCCTCACTCAAATGAAACTGAGCAAAGTACTTTTGAAGATTAAGATTCGCTAGTAAACTCATCCTCCCATATGTAATGTAGTTACGTAATATTTAATTATATAGTTACTGTCAATTGGAAATAAAAAGATAACTACTTAATTGCTTACTTAATTAAGTATTTTATGTGTTGATCATCGATGAACACATAACAAACTTAATTGAACTGTCATAATCATAAAGTTATACGTACCTGGTCTATTATTTTATCATTGTGATCTCTTTGAAGAAGAAGGGTAATTAAAATAGTTATTAAAATAGTCAAAATACTAAATATTAGCACTTAATAGTGCCAAAGTGAAAGTTTATGTTTTGTTACCCATTTGTTACTAAATAACTTGATTAAGCCAAAGCAAGTGTTGATGTTTATTTATTTATTTATTACTATTGAGCTGGCAACCAGATTAGTCCTGAAGTATCTAAGTACTTACCTACTTATTGAGGGTGGTAATTACCAAATTATGGTGTTAAAGTACTTTTATTGTTTCTTAATTATTATTTATTAAATAGAAAGTTAAAAAATGTTGAAACTATTTTGTAATCTATTTTTTATTCTTTCAATATTCAGTAAAAATATTTTTTAAATGAACAATAATGATAATTGCCAATTATCTACTTGAAACTAATACAATTCCCTGTTTAAATATATATTTTGTTATATTTTCTAACCGGAGTTACTATATTTTAAGTCATAAAATACAATAAAATAGCCGCGAATCTGTTGCAAGTAACATGGTTTCTCTAGATACGATGATATTGGCCTAACAAATAATGGCAAAACTTAGAGCTGTAAGATGGTATTGTAATTTACAATAATACTCGATAGTCGATAACACAAAATACGTGATCGTAACTCGATCTAAAATTTAAAATAAACAGTTTAGAAATAAAATAAAACCAAACTCTGATACAACATGATATGTACATTTGTACGGAAACATAAACTAATAAGTAAAATATCGCGCTTTGAAGTTGCAAAATACGTTTTTTCGCTCTCCTGAAAACCTCTGTTTTGTAGTTACGATTTTACTCGTATCGACGGTCGATATGTGTATGTATTTAATTAATAAAAATGTATGAACGTTTATTTATACTGTATTGTAAAATAGTAAAATCAAATAATAGTTCAACATTTTTCCAAATTTAGATACTTTTAGATACTGGTAGAGAATGGTTGTAGCATTAGGTTCGCCTTTTGTACACTATTTAAATTTTCTGCAATAAAGAAAATAAATAAATAAATTATTTAGGCAACAAATATAATAACCTTCAATTCAACATTATCTGTGAGAGCCACATACAGAAAACGACCACCAAATTAAATTGTCTCGAAAGACCAAATTTAATACCTAAATAACTACCAAATCTTAGCGATAAAACAGCTATGATTGTTATAAGTTGTAATAGTTTTAGTTCTTTAGTGATGTCCTGTTCTTTAAATTGTATCAGCCGATCAAAGTTAAGTTTTATACCTTTTGTGTCTCTGTTTTTTTTATTGTTATTTTCTGTTTGTGCAATAGAGAGTTTACATCCATACATACTGTTGGCTGTGTCACGTACTCACGGTTGAAAACGGCACAAAAAATAATAATTATGATTTCAAATGTCTAGTATAACTTGGCCCAGACTGTGAGCTCCTAAACTCACTCACTCAATACTCTTTGTATGAGTGTTTAGATAAATTACAGCTCCACGGGATAACGAACGCGACGGCGCCTTGACCCTGGTTTGGCTTTTAAATTGCAAGGTTAAAAAACAATTGACAAGTTGACTTTTCAAATGAGACAACACTCCCTGTTACAACCTATAAAGAATACCACGCCAGTAAGCAAGACGTAAACGTCTGTTTCCAAATCTCTACAAAATCTCGATTATCCCGGAGATTTGTTTACTTTTTAGGTAGCTATTTGTATAACAAAGGTAACTCTAAATTGCAATTCCCAAAATTTAAATGTAAAAGACAGGTTACTGAATGGTTGCACAAACTTAACTACGAGCAGACTGAAAAGCTTCTCTTGACTAATATGTAATGGCTTAAACTACAGGTTTGACTTGATTATTTTAGTGTAATTAGCGGCCTGTACACGTAAAGTTCGGACCGCGGGAAACGCCATGCACGCGCCGTTCCAATCTTCGTTCCGAACCGTACATTTTTTACCATTTTACTATTACAGTTGCATTTACACGTACGGTTCGGAACGAAGATTGGAACGGCGCGTAGCGTTTCCCGCGGTCCGAACTTTATGTGTAAAGGCCGCTATTGTAAAGTTGTTATATACTACTATAATTTTATTTTGAACATTAGATATAAAGTGGAAATAGCGGTGTTTATTAATTTGTAGCCTAAAACAAGCATGTTCATTTTTGTACTTTTTTATATTACTTTTTAACATATATTTTATTTCTCTAATGGAGATACTTGTTGTGTCGTCATCTCCACTTCCCTGCGGCATCGGGGCGGGGGCCTGGTGATCTGCCATACAGGATCTCCTAGCACAAACACCAGGCTCTCACACTAAGTAGTTTCCAAATTAATTTTATTAAATAGTTTTTTTACCTTCATAATAATATGTTTAAACCATTGTGAGAGTTAATAAAGATGTTTGTATTTCAAATTGATTGACATGTTAGAAAAGAGTAAATATTTTTAACAGACGAACTTACTAGATCCTTTACGTAGGTAGGTACTAAGTAAAAAAACGTTTCACCATAAACATTTAAGTACTTAAATAAAAAGCTTAATAGAGTAAACCACCGCTTCCTTTTTATCCTTTCAATTCCTTCCCTAATGTTTAAAATCAAAATCAATATCAAAATATATATATCAAGTATAATATTATTAATATACGGGTGTCAAGTACATTTGTGTGTGCATCACTACAATCTACCATAATTGTGGTGTTTGTTGTATCTATTATGTGGTGTTTATGCTTGCTTGTAGACCATTTTTATTATAGTATTGTATTACGTAGGTATGATATGAGAGTGTTAATTCTACAACAACATAAATAAAATCAGCACTTGGTGATTCATGATCAGTGAGCAGAAAGTATGAGAGGTATAAATAGGTTAGTAAACTTGAGTTTAATCAACGTTCGTTGTTCTAACAATCGATTCAATGACGAGTCGAATCAATTTGCGGCAACAATCCGTTTTATACAAGCGATGCAAAACAATCAAGTATGTTAGCACTATGAACATCACTATACTGTATTTCGTTTTAAAACCATAGTTTGCTATCGTTTTGTTAATGTAATGGTTAATGCGGATGTATCGTAAATAAGATTTTTTTTAATAATCTTTAAGATGCTAACTGCTAACTATTGTTGCCTTTTAAAAGGCGTGTCAAACAAGTCAAGCTCAAAACAAGTCATAAGTCAGCTCAAGAATAGGTAGGTACATAATACAATAAGTAATTTATTAGTAAAACCAAAACACACGTTCAAACAAAATAATTAAAAAGTCTTCTTGTAAGCCATTCAAACATCCAAGGTTGCAATAATTAAATAAGCACAATATCCATTTCACTCCACCTAGCCTTCCATGATCACTCAAGTGCGATGAACTCGTCAAAGCTTTTTGCCAGCGTAGCGCAATTCACACAGCGGGCGGGAGCGGGTCGGAAGTTCGGCGGGTGTTTTAACATGGAGTTATATGGAAGCATTCACACACGCGGCGGAACGGGTCGGGTTCGGTTCGAGACCGCCGCACCCGCGACGGGCCCGCCACTACGCGGGTGCGGCGGGTCCGTCACGGGCGTCTTTGGTCGTAATAACACGCATTCTCACAGATTGTAAATTCAACTCTATATACTCGCCATTACCACCCCCCCAATCCCCAATTCCCCAGGTCCCCAATGGCGGCCTGCGCACCCGCGGCGGCCCCGCCGCGTTTCGGCGACGCGCCCGCCTGGTGGGGCCCGCCGCGGTTCGGCGCTATGTGTGAATACGACGACGGGTCCCGCGATGAACATGACATGCTCCGCGCTCGACCCGCTCCCGCCCGCTGTGTGGATTGCGCTTAAGCGATTTTTTAAACTGCCGGGCTCGGGGTGGTCACATCGAGCAGCTGGTTGTATGCTGTGGGGCCCGTCGTGGTTGAGCCTGTCGGTCACGCCTTCTTTAGCCTGCTGCCAATGCCCAAGACTGACAAGCTCATTAGCGTAACGCGAGTTGTACTTGTGTACCATGCTGTGGGTACTAATGTCATACTATTGACCACTGAGCAATTCCGTTTTCATCATCATACTAGCTTGATGGAACCACATAAGTATTGCCATCGGCATAACATAAGCATACTTACTTTAAAGTCAATTCGATAACTACGAGCAGAAGTAGGTTTCAATTTTATTACATTGTTAGTTACAGGAGGCTTCCGGAATTATAGGTGAAGCTAAATAACAGCGTGTTTAGTTAGAAGCGGTATGGTTTCGAAAACGTGATGGGTTAAACCAAAGTGAAATAGATCCAGGGCCATGAAACTTACTGGATCGTTCTCCAGGTCCAGCAGCGGGAAAGCTCATCAGCAGACCTCGGAATATACGGGCAAAATTAAATGACAGCTAGCAGGGATTGCCTATAACGATAAACTCAAATTATGGATACTTTTCCCATATACCTACTAGGGATCACTCCAAATTTTGTTTGTGAAAATGAAATTTTATTGAATGTTGTCACGTTGCTAAATGCCCGGCTAGGTTTTACCAAGTGACAAAACGAAATAGACGGAATAACGTAAACAGAAAGTTGTAGAATAAGTTGAAGATATGGAGTGATCTAGGACGTATGATGAGGAGCTCAATGAAACAGGTTAGTAAATATCACAGTCTTTATTCCTATGCAGCTCTATACATGATGTTATTTAATTGTGAACTTAACTTTGCTCATAATTCTTACTCTACCAGAAAATATATTTAGCTCAGCGGAAGGCTGGTCGTTTTACACAAGTAAAGGTTCTTATGTTATAATTCACAATTCTTAGATAGTAATTTGTTAGTCCCTAGTTATAGAGTTGCCACCAATTCCAATTTAAGTTCAAATAACTATTATTGATATCCTAATTCCCTAATTATAAATATAATTTCCACAGACCTTAATCTGAAGAAAACCTTCCTTCCTGGACGATCGACTCGATGTAGTCCCAGGTCGGCAGACTGGTGGAGCGGTCCCAGTACACTGTGTCGCAAGCCACAGTATCCTCGGGCAGCTCACAGCAGCTTGTGAAGGTCTACTGAATCCTCGTGCCTATGGCACGCCTACTAAAGGTTGGTTTAAACCTTTATATCCTACTTCATTACTTATATGTTTACTGAATGATCAGGAACCTAAACCTGAATTTATTACTTACAGATCTAAAGAGAGTTCCTGCGAAATACTGAATGTCTTTATAAGCTACTCATAGCTTTACTGAACCTGAATATAGTTGGAGCCTGAATCGGAATAACGGAATGCAAAATAAATCATCCAACCATAAAGGCAAATCAGTAAGCTAAATTATTCTGAAAGTATCTAAACAGAATAACAGGAAACAGAAACTATGTAGACGGAAACTTAAATCAGTACATACTGAAAATATCCAGACACTAAAAGATACTGAAAATACTAGAAAACTAGAAAACTTAAGGGAAACCCTAAGAAATACTGAAAACCCAGTCCAGCTGTAAAGACAGAGATAAATTGCTCTGATTAGCACTACGATTAAGAAATATATAAGACATGTGGGCTGACATTTAAGGTTAACAAAATTATGAATCTTACCGGAAAACTTCAAGGAAAACCCCTGGTAATCTCGACGCTAAGACATTCCCTCCTCTTCCACGTGTGAGAAACAATAACTGAAAATTCACCATTTGGTCAGAGAATTGCATATTAAATTGCAACAAATGCCTCCATCAGAAAGATGTTATTAATTATTACTTACAAGTTCCTTTCACCGAAATATGACTGAAAGTATGTACTATATCTCCACAGCAGGTGCTTGGTTACTTTATTGAGGATGGCTCCTCCGCTCTCATTCAGCTTAAGCCTGATTTTGTAATGGGCTATCATCTTGGACATCTTGATGAAAGATACTTAGTCAAAACATAGATGCAACCAAAATGCATACAATGTAGCTATACAATTTAGGTAGTCTGGGTAATTAGGTACCCAATTAATATATTACCTACATGAAAGTACTACATTAAATTATCTTTTGACTGAAATGTGTTTGTTTAATTCTTGTGTGTACAATTACTGCCAAAAGAAATCTTTGTATTGTTTTGTTTACTTAATAAATGTAATTAAGGTAACTGTACGGAATTACGGAATATTAAGGCATTTTTGACTTAGTAAGCTATTTCCAGTAAAACCTGAAATCTTACCTAATTGAAATCGGTTCACTAGTAAAGATTGGCTTTCAGAGTATAAAATGTTATATAAAAACTTTATATTAAACTGTGTTTTGTATAACTAATAGCCATTTTTATGAACCTCTTAAATGTCCGTTATTACGGATTAAAAATAGTCTCTGTCGGTAATTGCGTAAATGAGTGCACGTAAATCCGGTAAATTCAGTAAATGCCCCTTTCCTTCAAAATTAATGAAATAGGAAATATAAATTAAATATAACGTGATCAGAAATAAAATGACATTACATATTTGACAAAAAGGATTTATTTTCATTATTAGAGGAGATGGGGGTGAGGAGATCCCGTCCAGACAATTTCAATTTTCTCCTTGTCCCCCATAGACTGAGAATTTTAACAATATAAATGACAGTTTCACTCTATTACAAATTTGTGACCGAGACGAATAGGAAAAATCTGATTTTGAATTTGAATTTGTCCCCACTGGGGACTGATGGATAGGGACATGGGCCCTAAAATCAGAGTGTCCCCAATTTCCCCTAAGTGCCTAGTACGGTCATAAAACTCGATGTGCGTTATAAAGTTAACTAAATATAACTCAGAAAATACTGAATAATCATTTGAAAACATAAGCAAAACTACGCAATTATTTTAACGCAACTAGAAGCACAGCCCAAAAACATTGTAGGGAATTGCGGAAGTCAGAAAAGCAGATGTTTTTAAGAAGTACGTCTTTTTAACATCCTGAAATTACTTAAATTCTATAGTAATGTATTTAGATTAGTAGATTTATCAAAAAGTATATTAAAACATTGAACTGTAGCAATATAATTCAGCTATTTAGCATGTGGAATTTTTGTGGTAACTGTTTACAAAGTAGGCAAAATTGATTACTTTAGACACCTTATTTCATAACAACGGCCCACAAAATCATAATACGTAATTTGATTATATGAAAGTATGGCGAACATAACGCTCGTAAAGACAGAGTTTGTTTGACTCTCTTATCTAAATTCCCGGCAAAACATAAAGACTAAACCCCTTTACTTTCTTCAATTGCGTAATTTTGACGCTTTTCGGGACAAGGTTGGTTTTTGATGTATCTAATTGCGGCAATCAAGAAATCGACCGTAAGTTACTAAATACTAACTGTTTTTTTATGAAAATTCATTTACTCGGTTTGTTATGAAATTCTACACAATGATTGACACAATTTATAATGAAAATGCTTACCCATTACTTGTGAAACCCTTAGTAAAATCCGTGTCTGCACTTACGCACACGCGTTCACTACCTATCGTTTCGGCGGTTTGACGCGAACTGATCAAAACTGATTACGTAACAATATACTATATGTTCACAGTTCGTTGACCTCTTGTTCATTTGACGCAATATGGTCCACACTTTATATGTATATTTTTTTTTTTGGAAATAATTGATAGTTTTCTTATTTTTGGACCTTAACCGATAAATTCCGGAATTCCGTACGTTTACAGAATTCCGTACAGTTACCTTAACTATTGACTCCATTTATTGATTAATTACAAATATTTATTAATCCCCTAATTCAAGGTATTTTACCATAACGCGGCAACACTAACCTACAAATCTATGGTGTTGACGTTTGACAATCAAAAGTAATGAACAGTAATGCCATTAACACCTTTAATATTCCCCCAGTCTTTAGGTTCCGATTCACGCAAGATATACAACGTTACAATACCCCCCTTCCCAATGAAAGGTTTAACGTAGGTAAACCGATCGCTGCCCTCAGCGACCTTATCATAAACATCCCCTAAAGACTGAAGAAAACTGTTAAATAACATTAAAGTTCCAAATTTTCAAAACGAAACTACACGACAACACAATCCTAACGAAACTAAACTATGTAACAACCATGTTACAATAAAACTAACTGAAACCTAACAAACAGTAACTATCCTATTAGCTTCTCCAACACAACGGCAATGTTGTGTTGTAGAGGCTAATTTCCAACAGCCAGGACCTATGTTCAGCATTCATCAATATAATTCTCTTCTTGTCCGGGCGAAACCCTAATAAGTAGTCTAAGACTACTGTCTGAAACTCTACAAAATCGAAACACCGAAAACTATACTAAAACCGTACCCTTACCAAAATATCAAAAAACTCAATATTACTCAGACTTAACCAAAGCTGTATCTGAGTAATTCGAAAATACAAAACATCTCAGCGCGCGACTGAGGAGACAAAATAATATCCCGAGCGTACGTCCCGGAATAACGAAAAGTACCGAAATACACCGAAATCGCATCCACACATGCACTGCAACCAGTCAGTGTTGAATGCGAATACAGAAAACATAACTTAATAATGATAAGGTAATACCTCCTAACACGGTAAACTTAAACACATATTAAAGACTGAATACTCAAGATGTTATTGAGTTAAGATTGAGCCGCCCTAAATATTATACTAACATACTTTAACTTTCATACATCTCGCTCTTAATCGGTAGTGATACAGTAATAACTGTTCATCACGCCTTACAATTTGTGATTGAATATTTTATACAATATTCAACACTAAATGCTAACTACAATCTTATACGTACAGAATCTCTGTTAAACTTTCAAGTCCTTAATGTGCCAAGAACCTATCGGATGTCCATCCATCCGCTCTAACTCGTAAACTAAAGGCGATAATACCGTCTTAACTCTACATTTCTCGTACTTAGGCGCGAGCTTTGCCATTTTAAATTTCGAAGCATCGCTTTGTACAAAGCAACGTTTCCAAACAGTATCACCTACTGAAAATTTAGCAGAACGACGTCTTAAATTATAATGCCTAGCATTATTTGCATGTGCTTTTAGAAGTTGAGCACGTACTTGTCCGAAAATACCCTTCAAGGTACCAAATTCACCGGCATATTCTTCACGGGGAATGGCTGCGCTATACTCCTCCTCAGAGTCCTTGTAAAACAAGCCATTTATGACTGGCTCCCGTGCGTGTACCAAGAAGAAAGGAGAGAACCCAGTGGACTCGTTCACTGCACTGTTCAAAGCGAACTGTATTCGGTGCAGTTGTTCGTCCCAAGAACGGTGGTTCTCCTCTACGTACGACGCTACGGCAGTCATAACTGTCTTGTTATACCGCTCTACTAAATTTACCTGGGGTGTATAGCGAGGCCCATAATGAATTTTCGGAATATTGTAACGTTTCAAAAGAAGCTTAAATTCTGATCCCGTGAATTGCACTCCATTATCTGCAATCACGGTTTCAGGCACACCATGTGCTAGAATTACGTTATTCTCGAAATGTTTAGCAACTAGAGCGCTAGTTGCACGACGAAGCGGAAAAAGTAACGTGAACTTCGAAAAGCAACATGTCACCACAAACAAAAATGTGAAACCTGAACGAGAGCGAGGAAGAGGACCCACTAAATCTATAGAGACCACCTGAAACGGTCTGTGACATACTTTTGGCTGACCCATCAACCCTGGAGTTTGTCGCTGCGAGTGTTTGTACGCACAACACACGTCGCAAGCTTTAACAAAATCGACAACATCCTTGTGCATGCCAGGCCAAAAGTATGTCAGAGATAGCCGCCGGTGTGTCTTAAACACGCCAAAATGCGCGGCTGTGGACTCGCAATGGTTCTCCTCGATCACCCTCCTTCGGTCACCCTTCTTCACAACCTCCTTCCAATCAAACTCCCTAAGTAAGTTATACTTACTTTTACAAAAACGGAAAAGCTTTCCCTGCTTAACACAAAAATTCGGAAAGTTAGCAGGAAAAGTCCTACATCCACTCAAAACCTTGTCATACCACTCGTCTTTCTCGGCATCACCATCCAAAATATTTAGGGCGTCTACCTTCATGAGCCTAGACAACGCATCAGGGACAACGTTGTCGGTGCCTTTCCTGTGCTCAATATCAAAATTATATTGAGACAGTCGACACCCCCAACGAGCCAATCTTCCTGATGGGTTCTCTAGGTTCATGAACCACTTCAGAGACGCGTGGTCCGTGACCACCTTAAAACGACGAGATCCTAAATAGGCCTGAAATTTCTCCACTGAGAACAGAACGGCCAGAGCCTCCCTTTCGGTAGCGCTATAATTACGTTCCGCCTTATTTAAGGAACGGCTTACGTACGCGATCGGGTGCTCGTGGTCATCCATGGTCTGTGAGACCATTCCGCCCAATCCGTAAGAAGAAGCGTCGCAGTGCACAACGAAAGGCTTATCAAAATCCGGCACTGCCAAAATAGGTGCTGACACCAACGCGTTCTTCAACGAATTGAAAGCGACTTCAGCCTCCTCAGACCATTGAAAAGCCGGAACGTTCTTTCCCTTGGCGGTAAGTCTATTTAAAGGAGCGGCTATGGTCGAAAAATTGCGAATAAACCGCCGGTACCATGAGCACGTTCCTAAAAATATCTTTACCTCCTTGGGAGTAGTCGGAATGGGGAAATTCAAGATGGCCGCAACCTTTTCAGGATCAGTCCGCAACCCGAACTCGTCTACGACGTAACCGAGGTATCTAAGCGACTGCCTGAAAAAATTGGACTTCGCAAAATTAACGGTCAAATTCGCCATCTTCAATTTCTCCAAAACCCTATTCAGAAGAACTAAATGTGTCTGAAAATCGGAAGTACATATCACAATATCATCAATGTAGCAGAAGGCAAGACCATTTTCAATGTCACTGGTCAGGTTGTGGTCGATTAGCCTATCCATAAGGCGCTGCTGTCTAGCAGGCGCTCCGCACAACCCGAATGGCATAACCTTAAACTTAAATAAACCACGACCAGGGACAGTGAAACTCGTCTTCTCTTGTGACTCCTTATTTAACGGTATCTGCCAGAATGAGGAACTTAAATCAATCGACGTCAGGTATTTCGCTTCCTTTAAACTGTCCAGAATTTGCGGAATATACGGAATGGAATACGAATCCCCTTTCGTGACTGAATTTAACTTCCTACAATCTAGGCAGAAACGCCAACCGCCGTTTGCCTTGCGAACTAAAAGAGCAGGGTTATTCCACGGGCTTTCACACGGAGTGACAACGTCCAATTGCAGCATCCTATCGAGCTCCGAACTTAACGCTGCACGCTTTTCCGGCGACAGTGGATACTGCCGGGTCCTAATCGGCATAGCGTCTCCGGTCTCGATAGTATGCTCAATTAAGGCGGTCCTACCTAACCCTTTCTCCTCGAACGAAATATCCTTAAATTTCCCTACCACTGCATCGGCAAGTTCCTTCTGCGGCGTACTTAAATGGTCGTAAGACTGAATGATATTAACTTGCTCAGTAATACCGTTAATGTTTTTAAAATATGAGTCCGGCGTTATCATGTAATCTATGTTGTCAAATATCTCTGGCGCCAATCGAAACGATGTCCAAAAGTCTATACCTAAAATGACGTCCGAAACAATGCTGGGTATTACATAAAATTTAATGACGTGTGTGACGTCCTTAAATGTCAACGGAACAAAAATACACCCAATTGTTTGGACTTCGACGCCATTTGCAACATTACATGTCGTCGGCTCACATGATTGTACCCTAAATCCAAATTTCTCAAAATCCAGATGTGCATTATTGCCTAAAATCGAAACCGAAGCTCCCGAATCTAATAAGCCGAAAATCTCAAAGTCATAAACTTTAAACTTTAAATAAGGCCGAATATCATCTTTATTTGGTTTAAACCTGATCGTAGCAATCGAATTATAATTACAAAATTTGGAAATTGATTTACTGTTTTTAAATTTGCTACGATCAAAACAATTTAGTTTTTTGAAGTCGGAACGTGTAGTGTCGGCTTTATACGTTTAGTACAATTCGGACAGTTGGCAATAACAACATCTGTCAAACCACAACCAAAACATCTGATTTTACCATCACGAGCCCTTGCCCTGCAAAGTCTAAAATTATGATTAGAACGTCCGCACTTGTAACAAACCGGTAGCTGTACATGTGTGGATCGAAACTGCGTTTGTTGTTTACCCCGAGATGCTGCAGTACCATGCTGCGCAAACGCACAAGTTGTTTTCTTGCAGTTGCTAGGAGACGACGATGAACCTGAATTTACCGAATGAACCGGCTTGGACTTGCTCTTGTAAACAAATTCGTCCGACAAAATGTTTGTGGCGGTCTTGGAAGGCTCCGTGAATAACTCTGCACGCTGTTTAGCACCTTCCAATCTGCGACAATGATCCTTCAGCTGTGACACCGATGTTATGTGCACTAAAGCCAAATGTTGTGCTAATGTTGGCCTAATATTGTGCAAAAGGATCTCCAATTTCATCTCCTCAGACAACGCAACCTTAAGACGGGAAAACAAACACGCCATAACCGAAAAAAAAATGTGTATAGGTTCAGTTATACCTTGTGTTCTTAACCTAATCTCCCCTAATAACCTGTAGTCATAATCAACAGGATCAAACTCCTCTAACAACAACTCCTTAATATCCTTCCAGCTAGAAACCTGTTGTCTTATACCTCTGTACCATAATAAGGCTTGATCTATAAACAGTTGTGCCGCTGAATGAAACAATTTGATGTCTGATACACCAAAAGCTAACTTAAGTTCTTCAATACGATCTAAAAATGATCTGGGGTCAGTGCATCCATTGAACTTGACTCCCCATTTTGAAACATTCTTGTCACCGGTGCATTCAACATGCATCTCAGTGACCTCCGAAGGAGTAACTACATTTTGGTCTGAAGTCGGCACAAGTGATTCAATCCTAACTAAAAGTGATTCTAATTTGTTACTAAGTTCTGATTTTAATTGTAAGTTGCCTGCATCACAGTCAACTTGAATTCTTAAAAGTCTGTAATACAAATGTGCACCTAATGCTCTAGATCTATTTAGTGAAAAACTGTCCTTGTCTTTAATATACTTGTCTACTAAACTTGTTAACTGCTTTAATTTGTCTGAAATTATCCGTAATTCAACCTTTGCATCTAAACTTGTTTCAAGAACTGCCTCTGATGGACATTCTATACTTAAAGATCTTAATTGTTTCCGAAGACCATCAACAGTACTAAGTGGTGTTTCTGATCTTATCTCAACTTCATAGATTAACTCATCCTTATGCAGTGAATGAAACTGAATAGTTCTATCCATTTTGTTATGTTTTAACAATGTACTCTAAATCAGAATTGTTGGCAAAAGCTAAATGTTATTACAATTTCTGTATACTAAAATTATTATATATCTTAATAAATATTTTGCAATTACTATTGTGTTTTTGTCTTTCCTTAAAAACAGTTATGAAAACAAAACTAAGGTGAAATTATCAATTGTTTTTCAAAATCTACTATGGCCAAACAAAAGTTTCAATACAAAAGGTAGGTATATGGCCTTCAATTGTCAAATTTGACATAAGTACTCAAATGTAAGTTTGTAAATAAGAAAACTTTTAATACAAATTTAACTTTCCTTAATTCTCAAAAGCAAATTAGTTCTATAATTATATTTATAAATTTGTATTTAGAAATTATGCAAAATGGCTTTAAATTTTATTAACTTATTAAAAGTATCTCAACAGTATTTCCAAAACCACAGATAAAAGTATCGTGCTTTCAGCAATACCATGTAAAGCATAGCAACCCTTACGCAAAAAAATTGAACATAGTCTATGACCTAGTATTCAAGATTATCTAGTTTGACAAGTGTTTTAACCTCAAAATTTCAACAGTTTTACACATTTTAAATGATCAAAATATGCTGAAAACAACTGAAATACACGAAATTATCAAGAAATACAGTGCAAAATAGCGAGATAGTATAAGACAAAAGCTAAATGTGGTCTCTAACTAGAAATGTCAAGCTATTTGGACAGTTGGTGGCAATCCATAAAAATCGTAGAAAACTCCATAAAAATGATCAAAAAAGGTCTCAAAATCTTCAAAATTACACGGAAATGGGCGCCATTTGTCACGTTGCTAAATGCCCGGCTAGGTTTTACCAAGTGACAAAACGAAATAGACGGAATAACGTAAACAGAAAGTTGTAGAATAAGTTGAAGATATGGAGTGATCTAGGACGTATGATGAGGAGCTCAATGAAACAGGTTAGTAAATATCACAGTCTTTATTCCTATGCAGCTCTATACATGATGTTATTTAATTGTGAACTTAACTTTGCTCATAATTCTTACTCTACCAGAAAATATGTTTAGCTCAGCGGAAGGCTGGTCGTTTTACACAAGTAAAGGTTCTTATGTTATAATTCACAATTCTTAGATAGTAATTTGTTAGTCCCTAGTTATAGAGTTGCCACCAATTCCAATTTAAGTTCAAATAACTATTATTGATATCCTAATTCCCTAATTATAAATATAATTTCCACAGACCTTAATCTGAAGAAAACCTTCCTTCCTGGACGATCGACTCGATGTAGTCCCAGGTCGGCAGACTGGTGGAGCGGTCCCAGTACACTGTGTCGCAAGCCACAGTATCCTCGGGCAGCTCACAGCAGCTTGTGAAGGTCTACTGAATCCTCGTGCCTATGGCACGCCTACTAAAGGTTGGTTTAAACCTTTATATCCTACTTCATTACTTATATGTTTACTGAATGATCAGGAACCTAAACCTGAATTTATTACTTACAGATCTAAAGAGAGTTCCTGCCAAATACTGAATGTCTTTATAAGCTACTCATAGCTTTACTGAACCTGAATATAGTTGGAGCCTGAATCGGAATAACGGAATGCAAAATAAATCATCCAACCATAAAGGCAAATCAGTAAGCTAAATTATTCTGAAAGTATCTAAACAGAATAACAGGAAACAGAAACTATGTAGACGGAAACTTAAATCAGTACATACTGAAAATATCCAGACACTAAAAGATACTGAAAATACTAGAAAACTAGAAAACTTAAGGGAAACCCTAAGAAATACTGAAAACCCAGTCCAGCTGTAAAGACAGAGATAAATTGCTCTGATTAGCACTACGATTAAGAAATATATAAGACATGTGGGCTGACATTTAAGGTTAACAAAATTATGAATCTTACCGGAAAACTTCAAGGAAAACCCCTGGTAATCTCGACGCTAAGACATTCCCTCCTCTTCCACATGTGAGAAACAATAACTGAAAATTCACCATTTGGTCAGAGAATTGCATATTAAATTGCAACAAATGCCTCCATCAGAAAGATGTTATTAATTATTACTTACAAGTTCCTTTCACCGAAATATGACTGAAAGTATGTACTATATCTCCACAGCAGGTGCTTGGTTACTTTATTGAGGATGGCTCCTCCGCTCTCATTCAGCTTAAGCCTGATTTTGTAATGGGCTATCATCTTGGACATCTTGATGAAAGATACTTAGTCAAAACATAGATGCAACCAAAATGCATACAATGTAGCTATACAATTTAGGTAGTCTGGGTAATTAGGTACCCAATTAATATATTACCTACATGAAAGTACTACATTAAATTATCTTTTGACTGAAATGTGTTTGTTTAATTCTTGTGTGTACAATTACTGCCAAAAGAAATCTTTGTATTGTTTTGTTTACTTAATAAATGTAATTAACTATTGACTCCATTTATTGATTAATTACAAATATTTATTAATCCCCTAATTCAAGGTATTTTACCATAACGCGGCAACACTAACCTACAAATCTATGGTGTTGACGTTTGACAATCAAAAGTAATGAACAGTAATGCCATTAACACCTTTAATATTCCCCCAGTCTTTAGGTTCCGATTCACGCAAGATATACAACGTTACAATGTATGCAAATGAAACAAAATAGCAACATATTTCTGGTTATTCTTTATTTTAAAATGATTTTTGAACCTTCACTCATCATCATCATATTTTTTTTCCTTATTGGGGGAGAGAGGCCTTTGCCCAGCAGTGGGACAGTATGGGCTCATAATAATAATAATAATAATAATAATAATAATAATAATAATAATAATAATAATAATAATAATTGTGTACCTATTTCAGAATTACTATCCCATTTACTATTGTTAAAATAAACGATCAGATTTTTTTTATGAGGAAAAAATATGATGATTATAAGATTGATGAGTGAAGGTTCAAAAATCCTTTTAAAATAAAGAGTACTTAACCAAAATTATGTTGCTATTTTGTTTCGTTTGCATACTTTAAATAAAAAATTATGTGGTTGTACGCTCTGACGGGACAACCTAATCGTTGATTAATAATTCGTCCGCTGAGTAAGCCCTTTTTAGAATAACATGACAGGAAAACAGGTGCAAAATAAATGCCAATGGCCGATGAATCCCTTAATGACTCAGAAACTCAGAACAAACGGCAGACAATTTGCTCAAGCCTGTCTCAAGCTATTTACAAACGGGAGGGTAACCAATGGACCATCAAAATAACGTTAAGAAAACATAACTGGACACCTGTCAGTAGGTGAGCAAACGGTGCCGCGGTGCTGTGCTGTGAGCAAATATACTCCTACAAACATTACAAACGAAACCGATAAGTTTCTGAAGACGAGCCAAGTAATTTGGTGATTACGCAATGTTTTACAAACTACATTCAACAATGGTTTGATGATTTCCTGATGAATATATTAGCTTGGAGTTGTGGTTGTTATGACAAAGAACATAATAATTTATTAATATAAGCGTGATGATGACTAGGTACAGTCAACCAATTTGATTCCTAGGCCACTATGGACTTTGTCAATGTGACGTTGTAAACCAAATCATAAGGAGTCTGTAACGTTTGGTTGTCAACGTCACTTTAACATAGTCCAAAGTGGCCTAGAAATCAAATTGGTTGACTGTACCTACCTACCTAACTACCTACTAAAGATACTTCATTCTATTAAAACATTAAAAAAGTGTTCGTTCGTGGGCTATTTAAAAAAAAGTACATAGTTAAAGCCTCAATTAAAATCCTTTATATTCCTTTTCGTAACGAAAGTTAACCATATTCGAACCTAAAATGACAATTGGCGTAAAGGACAACTGAATTGAACTGTAAAATTGTCTTATACGCCAATTGCCAGTATAACTATCGAATGATTTAAGTATAGTAATTTTCGTTACGAAATGGAAAAAAATAAGGGTTTTAATTGAGGCCTTAACTGTCCTTAACTATGTACAATGTTTTTGAACACGGCCCTTGTATAATGTACGGCATACTCATGCGTACACACCGTATCACCGATATGTTGTACACATTGTAATTGCACATTTGAGTTGTTAAATATCAAAATCCAATATATCCTTGAAATTTGGTATACGAATTTTAACTTAATTCGAACACATTAAGTTTTAAATTTGTGTACCAAATTTCAATGACATATTGGATTTTGATATTTAACAACTGATTTGACAACGTACCCATCTGGCATTCTATACACCTAACTCTGTCTTAATAACACAATAAATGGAGACAAATAAACCACCTCCTTCGTTGAAGTCGTCAAAAAACCATAAAACTCAACTTTATAGTAATTAGTTATTAGTATAAAGTTGAGTTTTAATTAATTAGTAATTTCTTACTTATAAATTGATAATTGGTTACTTGATTAATTTTAATTAAAACAGTGTTGGGCACAGCTAAGCTTAAGCTTAAGCTTTTGAGAATCCGATCACACTCGAAATTTTCAGTCTTTTTTAGGCTTCCGTAGCCAAATGGCAAAAAACGGAACCCTTATAGATTCGTCATGTCTGTCCGTCCGTCTGTCCGTCCGTATGTCACAGCCACTTTTTTCCGTAACTATAAGAGCTATACTATGGAAACTTTGTAAGTAGATGTATTCGGTGAACCGCATTAAGATTTTCATACAAAAATAGAAAAAAAACAATAAATTTTTGGGGTTCCCCATACTTAGAACTGAAACTCAATTTTATTTTTTTCATCAAACCCATACGTGTGGGGTATCTATGGATAGGTCTTCAAAAATGATATTGAGGTTTCTAATAAAAAAAAAATCTTAACTGAATAGTTTGCGCGAGAGACGCTTCCAAAGTGGAAAAATGTGTGTCCCCCCCCCCGTAACTTCTAAAATAAGGGAATGATAAATGTAAAAATAATATATGATGTACATTACCATGCAAACTTCCACCGAAAATTGGTTTGAACGAGATCTAATAATTCGTTTTTTTTTAATACATTTATTTAGATGTATAGTGGTACGGAACCCTACGTGCGCGAGTCCGACTCGCACTTGGCCGGTTTTTTGAATTCGGGGTTGGTCGTGAGTTGTGACGTTCCTTCGTATGCGATTTATTTTGTATTTTCGAGCAATCGATATTTTTTTCTTAATTACCTAATTGCTTTCCCTCCTTGTTTTAATAAGGTGTAGGTATTTTGCTAATATATATTAAGTCCAAGGATATCACACGCGAGGACAATTGTACAGTTAAAGAGATTTAATCTGGTGGACTAAACAGAAGCAAAAAACGCTCTTGAAAAATCAACCTCCGGGCCGTCATCAATTGTGACATAAGTGACATTAGTAAAGTCTTGTCAAGCCTGATCTAACGGTGCGCCCACTGTGAGCGCCTGTGTTAAACTATTGCCTAGGTATTTATTCCACGTCACAATTATTACTTACACCAATCTGTTTGCATGCGGATTCAATATTTGCTAACACTCCAGTGGTCGCAATGCACATCGAGGTCACAGTATTAATATACCAGTAGATCATCTTTCAACAAAGGCACATACTGCGGCCATCAAGCTACAATACCTATACAATGTCAGGGTCTGTTAGGTACGAGCCAATCGGGGCGGCGCTCACCTTACCGAGTTCAGCGTATGACGGAGAAAATGCAATTACGTCATTATTGCTTTCAAACGGTTGGTAGATACCTACTGTCATCTTAGTAGGTATCAAAGGCTGCCATAAACATATTATTATATTAGTTAAACAAATATTTTACTAAAACAATTTTAATGAAGTAAAATGTAGGTATTTATTCCTTGAAATATTTTTAGTAGTATGTTAAGTATGTTTTAATTAGGGCCTGTTTCACAATCGACAAGTAAATTTATGTGCCAGTTAAAATTAGCTCTCTCCTTGTTTATATTCAAGTGTAAGAAAAGGAAAGGCATACATTTATGTGTCAGATATGCTTTACTTGACGATTGTGAAACAGGCCCTTAATCTAACAATAAAATTTATTTCACAGCCTGTGGGCTGTGACTATGTGAACTATAAAAAACAAGACTGAAGTTTTACAATGACACTACGTACCCGAGCGTGCGTTGGCAACAATAGCTCGTAAAGAGTCAAAGATGTACTACTTCTCTGTATTTACTTTGTTGGGATTTGCTTTGGCGCTCGAATCGCTTAGTTTTCTCCCAACATTTTTTAAACTTTGAACAGCCGCAGTTTCGGAATATTTTAATTTACTTACCAAAATTTGTATTATATCAGAAACTTTCTTAGTTGGTTCTTGTCATTGCAGCTCGTGCCTCTCCAGTATGGAGGCAATTATAGTTCCAGAGATTTATCCTTGCACAGGTAGTCGTCCATTCAGCGTATGTGGCTCGCAGCGGGGCCAGCGGGCGTGAGATGCTTGTGATATGATAACATTCCGCCATTTGGCGGAGCGCAGTGCCTTATCACTTTTGTAATCGCGGGTCGCGCGTGGACCTGAATATTGTAAACAAATAACAGCAATTTTTCGAGGATGTACTAATTTTGGCTACATAAAACAAAATTTAATATCGAATAAAGCAGTGCCCCAGGTGGCCCTAGACGAGATGCGTGACGATCTTTGACCCGTTTCACGAAGCTACAAGTTACAAATTACAAGCGGAACTCTCTTCCTAGCAAACGGAGTTAGATAGAGACTTCCGCTTGTAATTTGTAACTTGTAGCTTCGTGAAACGGGCCTCTTGTCGCTGTCGTTATCGAAAATGTATAGGACATACGTAAGCTGCCACATGGTCGTGTCAAGCGCTTATGTCAATTCCATACACTAGGGTGAACGTACCAGTGAATGAACAGTGCCAGTGAATGAACAAAGTAAGCATATTTTCGCAAAATAAGAATTCTGGAAATTTCTTCAAAACAAAGTATTTTTTTAGATTAGCAACATTACTAGTAACATCAAGGGAACACTGAATTCAGTTAAAGTGCATTAGTTGCAAAATAACGGATACATAAAGTTGACGTGTCGCAGACGTGTTTTAGTTGTATGGGGCAGTAGTTAGCAGACCGGTAAGTTACCTTGTGTTTGATGTGATACTGTACTTTTCCAAACAACTGCGATCCGTAGTGTGTGTTTATTTTAAGTCTTAAGGATATATTTTTTCAATTTACGTAACATATCATGTGTTTTTCTTTTCGATTGCCGTTTTTACGCAAATGTTCTCTAACTGGATCACAGAAACCGCTAAAACCAATGAATGAACAGCGTTGTTCATTCACTAGAACTCTGAGAATATTGTGCGTTTTCGTTGTTGTATTAATGTTTCTTTTTTAGAAACATGCCTGTTAATTGATTGTCCGTCATGTGGCCAGTATTCGAACGAACTCTTAAATGCTTAAAATGCTAATTCATTCACTGGTTTATAATTTCCAATAAATGAACTACCATCAATACGACTTGTTCATTCATTGGTTTCGCATATTTATGACCCAGTTAATAATGAACGTTATTTTACAAGAACCTACTATACCTACAGCGTTTACAGGCGGAAAGTTGCATATCAATGAATACTAAGTAGTAAAATAACAATTTTATAAATAAATTAAAAAGAAGAAAAAATCATAATAAACAATTAAACATCGTTCATTCACTGGTTTCATTTGTTCATTTACTGGTGTTTTCATGTTCTTTCACTGGTGTTTAGAGTGTTTACGGCTTATAATAGCTATAACGTAAAATTTTGCAATTCATCATTATAAAACAATCATTATATTAGCAAACTAGAACGCTTGCTGGATTGATAACGACAATAATATTAGACGGTAACTACACTACCTCCATTTAATTAAAAAAAATATTTAAAGACGAAAATCTCCTTAAAGGTTCATTCACTGGTTTCATTCGTTCATTCACGCTTACCCTTTGACAGTTTTCGAAAATCGTTTTCGATATCGTTTAGCATCTTGTCTAGGGCCTGAACATTTAGGCTAGTGCTGTCATTTAAATATAATATTATTTATTTAATTCTTTGTATTATTTTTTCTTGTAACTAACAATCTAACGATGTACCTAATCAAGTCGTAAAGGTAAATTTTAACCACAACACAATTATGTGGTAGGTAAGTATTAAGCTGATATGATGAACCGAAACCGACGCAAAAAACACGTTTACATAAAACTTACAACTTTTTTTGGTCGTTATGGCGGCCACATGTCATCATAATAATACCTACACACATTGTGAAATTGTTCTTTTCCTATTACGGTTCAAAACATACATCTCTGTGAGTCACAGAGATGTATGTTTTGAAATTTGGCTTGAAATTTGGTACAGGGGTTCCTTTCATGATGTAAGTGAGCACTAAGAAAGGAATTTCCGAAAATCGACCCCCAACGGGAAGAAATGGGGGAGTAGCGGGAAACTAATTCTACGCGTACGAAGTCGCGGGCGTCCTCTAGTATAATATATTTGTTTTTTTGTGGCGCTGTAGAAACTAAACGAAATGATTCTCATGTCAATCGATTTGTCTTAATCCTGTGAGTGTCACTAAAGATATGACAGTTATTAAAATTCAATATGGCGACAACCAGACGCCATATTGTAAAAAATAAAAAATAAAAAGTCGACGAACTATGACGAGTGCAGTATCATTGAATAGGGATTTAAAAATCATATTTAGGCACCTTCCATAATTTTTAATCATTTAGAATTTATATCTATTTGAAGTTGGTTAGCAACGGCCGGGTTTTTTAAAGTTTGCTTTTTGTTAGAATGGTCTTGTTATGTTTTTTGTTTGACTTTTTGTTTGGTTTTTTGTTTCAAGTTGTTTAAGACTTCGACAATCGCAAAAGTAAAACAAAGTTATTGTAATGTGAAACTAACGAAATTCGTTTTTTAAAGGGCTCTTTAAAAGTAATATTTAAATGAAAACTAGTTTAATTCTAACACAACTATATTTTAATAATGTACTTACAAGTTACACGGCGGTATCGGTAATTAGGTCGTCGCGGCGTGGCCTCTAGTGCTGCGCGCGCGCCGACCATTATACTACTTGCATCGATGCAAGGTGCTCTTGTTTCGCAAGGTTTCAGACAAGACAATAGTCCAAGGGTTTCCAAACTTTTAAGGTACCTTACGGAACATTCACCAAATCCCTTTTATTTTATGGAATCCCGCATCAAATGATAACGAATGAAAGACAGTGTTTAAATAAGAACAAAATGTTTTATAAAAAAATATCGGCCCGCCAGCAGCTTCAATTTCCGCGTGGTTATTTTTTTCTTTCATACAAACCTTGTCCTGACCATTACGAACACATTTTTTTTATTCAAATCGGTTGATCCATTCTCGAGTTTTTGCGAGACTAAATAAAGAACGGCAATTGATTTTTATATTATGAGACGGAAGAAGAGATATACTATAGATAAATAGGTAATTTAAAAAGTGAAACATTCTCAATCACTTAACCATTCGATATGAAGAAAAAAAAAATCTACTTGTGAGTATTTTTATATTAGCTGTAGTGTTTTTGGCCGTTTTGTGAAGCCCCGGTGAGTTTCCCACAGAACCCTAAGGCCCGCCAACCGGACTGCTTTCAGCAGTCGGGAACCGACTGCACTTCGTTGCCATTGGTCGTTTTGCACTTTCTAGAGCATTGAAACTACAAGTCGACCAATAACAACGAAGTGAACTCGGTTCCCGACTGCTTAAAGCAGTCCGTGTATGGCGGGCCTTAGGAATCGCTGCAGCAATCAATGCAAGCGGGACCTAGACCGAGCCAGATCAGCCCTAGTCCTAGTGCATTTGTTACAGACATGGTTATATAGATAGATTTACCCTACTATACTATTTTACCAAAGTTAGAACAAAAGAGTGGCTTCCTGCGTCTGTATTTCCGAATGCATAGAATCTGAACCAATTTAAAGCTAGGGTGAATAGGCATCTTCTGCGGGTTGCGTCTATATCGCGTGTCAAATGTGGAGAAAGCATCCGTCACTGTCGTACTTATTTACGTGTCAAAAGGTGACGGATGCCTAAGGATGGTATTCCACCTATCCAATTCTTTGTCCAATGTGCATTTGATCAAAGAAATTGGATGACTTCATCTTCTAGAAACGCCTACATTTGATCAAATGTTACGAATGACATTTAATTCAAAATGGCTACGCAAATATATTAGATAAGTGGAATGGGCCTACATTAAAGAAATTTGATCAAATATTGGATATAGAAATTGGACAAAGAATTGGATAGGTGGAATACCACCCTTATCTAAACTTTGTCACGTGATAAACGCAGCCATGTTAGGGCCCCCTGGGCCTGGGTGAGCTCGCTTCATCGTAGACAAAATCTTCGTCCTCCTGGGCCCGTATTATGGTCGCCTTTATCGCGGTGGATAAAGCTTCCGTCACTCTCGCACTTACTACTGGTCAGAAAGTGACAGATGTTTTATCTACGCTTATCTACGTCGATAAACACGACCATAATCGGCCCGCAGGGGCCCTTATATGGCTGCGTTTATCGCGTGATAAAGTTTGGATGAGGCGTCCGTCACCTTCAGACACGTTAAGAAGAACGAGAATGACGGATGCTTTATCCACATTTGACACGCGATATAGTCGCGGCCATACTAGGCTCGCTGGGGCAAGAGTTAGTCAAGAGCAAACCCATTATCAACTAGTTATCAATAAAAAAATACATTTTTTAATTTCCTGTGTATTTTTTTTACCACGCGAAGAGGATAATAAGTAAGTTATCATTGAAATTATAGCGGATAATAGGTGCAACTTCGCAAAACCGGCTGGCTCTATAATTATAAATGGCGCACACTCGACCAGCGAACAACGCCAACCGTTATATCCTTGTACGTACGGCCTTATCTAATAATCGTTATAATCAGACTTTGTAGAAAAGTGACACAATATTGCTTGTAAATTGTATTTAGTATTTTTTATTAGATAGGGCCCAGGGAATGAGGAGCACTTTACTAAGGCACTTTACTTTCAACAATGATTACACATACCATTGTGACATTTGGATTTGACAGATAAGGACAAAACATTGTATAGCTATAACACCGTTACTCAACGTTTATTAGTAAGGGGGTAAATGTACATCGGAAATATGTATAAATAATCGAAGATAAGGAATTGCGTAGTAAATTTTCCGACTCGTGCATAAAAAGGTATCTGCGTTTTTATATATTTCTAGTACTCCAGACGTAAAATTGGTTCCATACATTCTCTTGATCGTTACGCATAATAAAACCGTTTGCTAAAAAAGATGATACCTATATAACTATTAATACATATGTTTATTTCATTTTATTACAAATTATATGAAATAGTACATTACTTAACAAGGGCTGTAAAAGAAAGAAAGCCCGAAATCGCAGGTATTTGAGACCCGAGCCGTAGGCGAGGGTTGTAAATATGCGATAGAGGGCTTTCTTTTTTACTGCCCCTGATGAGTACACAATTTTACGTCTTCACCTGGCCACAATGCGAGTTTTACCGTGCGCGCAGCGTGCGATAAAACTCACATTATGGCCAGGTGTTACGTAAACATATTTTATTCGTTTTAGTTTCAGTCTTTTGTTTTTATATTAATAAAATAAATAAATAATTATGCCTTGAACAAAGCGTAGGGCAAATTAAGTTTAGTATTTATTGGTATATCTCGTAACTGGCCCTACGTGACAGGTTTTGCCTAGTGTGGTGGCCAATAAAGATAACTCTTTCGTTAAATAAAGTTAATTATTCTTATAAATGAACCCCTATTTCTCTTGGTCACGCTATAACTTGAGAACGGCTGAACCGATTTGGCTGATTTCTTTTTTGTTGTGTTCGTCATTGTCAGGAGATTGTTAGAATGTTTGTATGAAAGAAAATAATTGAAAAATCCACCGGAAAAATCAGAAATTTGCAGCGGGACGAAGCCGCTGGCGGGCCGCTAATATACTTAATAATTTGTGGCTAATCGGTAGGTTAGGGAACCCGGTCAACAAGTCTTTTCATCCGTGATAGAAATGGGTTTGATTGGAATCAAACATATACAGTGTGTAAATGGTATACGGGCGTTTATTAAAAATGGACATAGATTAAGACTCTACTAATCATAAACAGAAAGAATTATTTTGATTACGCTAACGTATACACCGTTATAAATTTTTGAACATACTATCGTCCCGCAATGTACATCTAAGTCCATCTGTCATAACTTTGAAACACCATTAATTGCGTTTTTAATTAATTGCATTTTTTGTTATACATTGCGTTTTAAATTATTTTGTATGGTTATTTTTATTTTATTTAATTTTAACAAAAGCTGCCTAAATATGCTCATTAGGGGCTATACTAACCACAGTTAAAAGGAACGCCCGTATACCATTTACACACTGTATTTGCCAAAACTGAGTGATTGTCAGTAGATGTAGCATATAGCTTGAAAGGTTAATCATCCATTACCATTGTCATCGAAAGCTCACAATCTTAGGATGAAAATGTGTATGGGCTACAGAGTAGTCCATCTAATATAAGCACCTATGGATGGGAGTATTGATGGATGAATACATATTGGAATACCGTTTTAAACCATTAATTAGTAGGTACAATTATATATATTTTCTTCCCCTTATCCTCTATGTTGGTATCCGTCACTTTCTGTCATCCTCTTTCCCGCTAACCTGTCAGATGTCTGTGTCGTCCATAACATTTTTTTATTTGTTGTAGGAAACCTTCCTGATCATTCCATAACCAAAATTTACAACGACGCCGACCGATCATTCTCGTCACGTGTTTTTTATCTACAATTCGACAGTGGCTTAATACACCTTGCCAAAACAGCGAGGAGAAAAAGCCATTATTAAAAAAAAAACAACACACTAACGAGTAAACATGTCGCGTCCTTGAAAGGTCGCCTCATTAACCGACTGTAGTCAGCGGCGTGCTGCGCGGCGGTCGGCTGTAATGACGGTAGATGACGCTGCGGCCTTTGGGCGAGAGACGGCACCTTGGATCTAATTGGAGCAAATTACGTGAATCACATCGCGTGGTTGCGCGGCTCCGCACTTGCCCGGTTTTTTCTTTGGGGTCGCAAACTTTTGTCTTACTATGGCTTGGAAGTTGAAGTAATCTCCAAGAATATAAAATCATTTTTTAAGTAATGAATTTAATGATGTTAATAAAAAGAAGTTAATTGAACTGTATAATAAAATCTTAAGATAGGTACCTGCAAAAGACAAATTTAAAGTATGTATGTAAACTCTTAATTGCACAAACCTCACCCACCGCCCAATATTATTTTGATAATGAAAATAAACTTGATTTTTTTTTGAGCAAAAAACAAGGTACGAATCGTACATTTTTGTTGACCTACACTGTAAGATAATCTGCATGATTTTCTTACACAAAAGTTGTTACAATATAAGTATGTTAATTGTGAAGGGCCGTGGCTAAAATCTTTCGCAAAACGTGGATTTGTCAATTCGTCTGTAAATGCTAACCAGATTGCAAAAATAACCAGCCGAGCCAGGTAGCCTGGCCAACTTCGCCTTGCCCAATGAAAGTGCAAAAATAACTTACTGTGTAATCAGTAAGTACATTCAGCATGCAATCACTGATCAACATTACCATCGATGGACTCATATGGGTACAATCTAGTGGTAATTCCGAAAATAAGGTCGCATAATAATGTGACAAGTGTAAATAAGGTTAGGTTAAAGACTTGTGATTACCAAAAAAATTAACTCATGCGGCGAGAAATGCCTTTCGATGAAATGAAAATTCTGCGTAATGTTCGTCAATACGTTCGTTGAAAGGTGTTTCGATAAAATAATAACCCATATAAGTAAGTCAGATCAATATGTGTCGTGAGTGTGACTCAAGTGAGTCACTATGTTTGTTTATGTACGTGATTGATACCCATTGATGCAAAAAATGATCGTTTACTTTTGATAATTGAAGCATTGTCAATAATACTACGCCATTGACAACAAATGAAGTAAAATTTGATTGACTGCAAAACGCGCCGAGTATTGACGGTCAATGATAACAAATGACATTGTTTTTTTATTCGTGATTGCGCCCTCAAATATGTCGGACGTGCTTGTATAAGCTGCCTGCACACTTAAAGTTCGGACCGCGGGAAACGCCACGCGCCGTTCCAATCTTCGTTCCGAACCAGTCGAGTCGTACAACTCGAAGTATATAGGTAGTTACTCTAGGTACACATATATGTTGCCTCAGTAGGTATAGTTATAGATAGTGCTGTTGTCCCTTATAAAAAAATCAAGTGTCATGTACCTACTAATCTAGTTTTAATTTTAACCAGTTACCAATTGTATTAGGTGCTTGATCAGTGTAATCAAAATCATTACTAAGTAACAGGAAATTTTCGGCTCTGCACCCGTGACGCTATCTCTCACAGTTTTCACGAGGTAACGTATAATTGTTCGGCATTACAAATGTAAGTAAACCAGCCATATTAGAAGCGCGCTAATTGGGGGCGCTCGATACGCGTAACCTTGCTACGTAACGCAATCGGTTAACCAAACAGCAATGGTGTTTCATGGTGTTTACTATTATTAAAAAAAATCTGGAATGGAATTGCTGGCGGGTTCGGAGTTTGCGCGAGACATGAGCACGTCACTTTGACATCACGCGGAGTCACAGTTATAGTTTTCAGACCATTCAGACGAGCGGCATTTTGCCAGCGCCAGAGGCTACTGCAGCCACCTGTCGGCGGCAGCCGTCAACCTATAGCGACGTTACGCTAGATTGACGCGGGACACTGCAACTGCAAGCGTCGCCGTCGTCGTGGTGTTTGTACTATTACTTATTGTGTTAGCGGCAGTCGCCGACAGGTAGCGATGGCTGCAGTAGCCTCTGCCGTTGGCAAAATGCCGCTCGTCTGTAAGAAGCCTTAGGGGCAAGTCCATGCCAAGTATTTATACTTACAGGCTGTCCCAGAACTTGACGTAAATATTATGAGTAGGTATGACATAAGAAAGCAACTTCTTTACCGGTCCAGGATATAGTTTTAACTTTTCAATCTGTCAATTAGTTTAAGAGTTATTAAGGATAGGAGGAAGTAGATAATATTACTAGATATGAGTTAGCCACGCAGGCGAGCAAACAAAACAGTCTTCTTAGATAATTAATTACAAAACCACACGTTGATTTAGCTCTCGAGAATACATAGGTAAGTACAAGTGTGGCCAGTATGTAAATTGTTTATATATATATAGCTTTAGGTAAGGTGCGTTGGGGTAAGATTGAACGGATTTTACACGAGATGAGAGGTGTTTTTTTAAAAGTGATATTATACCAAGAATATGAGGACTAGTTACAGGAAGCTACGCTTTTGGTAAAGAGCACATATGAACCTTTATATTAAAACTTAAAAAAGGAAGTTACTAATACTTTTACTATTGAAAAAGTTGAAATAAAGTTACACTCATTACTAAAAAATCCATGGGGTAAGATGGAATGGTGACGGGGTAAGATTGATATAGTTTTTAAAATCGTTAATATGCGCCGTAGGTGAATGTGATGCATAAATTCCAACGGTATAGCACCGTAGCAGTTTAAAACATTATTTCATATTTAAAAAAAACCGTTATTTACAGCTAAAATTCGGCTTTCTATAAAATGATATTTCAGTCTTACCCCACTTTGAGGATAGATAGACAAGGGTTCTCAAACTGTTCTTTATAGAATACGACTTAGCTTGAATCAAATCCCAAGACCCCCCTATACCAGAAATATAAAGAAAAACCTTTTTTTTGTGCATTTTTATACGGATTGTATTTTTATAATGGCTTCTGATTTTGATGCTATGTTAAGCTTAAATCGTAGTCTAACTTTCAAAGTTTACGACTAAATAGCAATCTCAAGTAAAACTGCTACAAATATGTGACAAAATTGATTTTGTCAACATGATGTTTTAAGCGGTCATTAGCCCTGTAAACTTACTCAATCATATAATCGCTGTGCAGCGATGTCATCATCATCCGTACGAATCATACGAAGTTTAAAGTTCAATATCTCAGAAACGATTTGACGTACCTATCGAATGTTTATTTCACAGGTAATTTTTGTTTTAATTACAAATACGGTAAATAAGCTGAAGATCTAAACTGGCTGACATTCTCTATTCAATTTTATTAACGCAACGCACACAAACACAGAAATAAATAATTAAATGCAAGTTCACGATAAAGTCCCGTCTAATTAAAATAATGTAGGTACTGTATAGGTTGTATAACAAACCTCTATAAACTACCTACCTACCTAAGTATATTTAATGAAAGTAGTTATTCCTCCACACTTTGAGAACCAGTGACTGTTACTATGGGGTTTGAAACCGGGGTAACATGAAAACAAAAATATTACCGTCTTACCCCTTTAAAAGTAGGCGGTGCAAGATTGAAATATATAAAAACTCGGAAACTAAGAAAGATAATTAAAATTCACATTGACAGGTAATTAAAATAACAATTACAAGCAAACGTACCAATACAACATCTCTCTAGCGTCACTGCAAAAGGAGTTACAAAACATGGGGTAAGATTAAAAAACATGATTTGAACGTAAAAAATTCACCTTGTCGAAAATTGACGATAACACACGACCACAATAATTGAGCGAACGGCACTGACTGAGGGGCGAGGAGCAACAAAATGGCGTTCTCAATTAAGTGCCCAGGAACCAAAAATGTGCACGGAATAGGGAGTTACGAACGGTTTTTCATCTTACACCGTTTTCCAACTTACCCCAACGCACCTTATACAATTTTAGAATAAGGACGGCATGCATTTTGTAAACAAGAAATCTGTTTCTTTTTTATACCGAAGTCATTAAAAATACCTGCGCGCAGATGGAAAACTAGAATCAGATCGGTAGATTTCCTTTTATTTAATAACTTTACTATTATACTTAGGATTAATCCCACTAATTACGCCCTGCGTCAGTATTCTACTGTAACAAGTCTAACAAAAAGCATGCTTAGAAAATCCAACTGCTGTTTGAATTATGTCGTCAACATAATGTTAGTTTTCATGCCGCGCAATTTGGCTCCAAAAATCCGCCATTTTATTTATTCGTCTTAACAACCCGAGTGTCATAGCCTATATTTTAATATAGCCTATTACACTCTGGTGGTTAAGACGAATCTACCCACGTACAATTTATTAAACTCGGTTTAGCCGTTTAGTAGTTACGAACGAGGGAACATAGAGTCGGACATATATACATGCCAGACACATAACCCTGCTTTTAGGCTTTGCCGCAGTCGGGTAAAAATAACAAATCTTCGGTCTATAGAGCAACACCGCGTAACCGACAAATTCAATAAGGAGCCAAATGCACCTTAGGCCCGCCATACACGGACTACTTCGTTGCTATCGGTCGGTTTACAGTTTCAATGCTCTAGAAAGTGCAAACCGACCAATAGCAACGAAGTGCAGTCGGTTCCCGACTACTTGAAGCAGTCCGTGTATGGCGGGCCTTAATAAAACCAGTTAAAACATTTTGCGTTTTATTGATTCTCATTGGTACATTTATAAACCAATAGAATCAAACAAATGTGGATTTATCCCCAGTAAAATGGCCTTTAATATTAATTAAATAACTTTGAAACGAACTAGTAATTTACTTTGCGTAAGTAGCTACGGTCACGAACGTAAATTTAAGACCCATTTAAAAAAATGTGCTTGAAGTCGTCAATAGCGGCCTCTACACGTAAAGTTCGGACAGCGGGAAACGCCACGTGCCGGTCCAATCTTCGTTCCGAACCGTACGTGTAAAACCAACTGTAATAGTAAAATAGTAAAATAGCACGCGGCGTTTCCCGCGGCCCGAACTTTACGTGTAAAGGCCGTTAATTGAGGCCGAAAAAATTGTAACATATAGGAAACACAACCTTATTTGCTGTACAATATCAAATTGACTTTGGACCTTTGTGACTGTTACAGAGCAAGCAACCCACTTTAATGCGTTTTAACTTTGCTTTCAGAAACCAAGACGATTCTGAAGAGTCTCTCGGGGCTGTTCAAGTCGGGGCAGCTGACGGCCATCATGGGTCCGTCGGGCGCCGGCAAGTCCTCGCTCATGAACGCTCTCACTGGCTTCTCGTGAGTTTGCCCACAGAATACAAGCCGACACACGTAAAAAGAGCCCTGGGACCCAATTCTCGTGAATTCGAGATGATTTTTCATGCGAGATTAACTGTCAACTGCATACATTTTTTCGAAATATCTCGCATGAAAAATCATCTCGAAGTCCCGAGAATTGAGTCCCTGAGCGACCTACCTGCGCAGTGAGCAAATTACGGACCAAATTGGCGGGGGCGACGGGGGGAGTGTAAACCGCTCCGCTTTGCTGCCACGCTATTGGTTTGTCAGCAGACAACATGCGTTAACATATCCACTCGACTAGCCGCTCGGAGCTCTTTTTTACGTGTCGACCTGTACTCGTATAATTAAGTTTACGCGTACCACCTGGGCCTGGGGGGGGGGGGACATGTGGGAGTGGTACTAAAAACTCAGCGATTTAATGGCAACGGTCGCAGGTTCTGCTTGCGCATTCGACTACCCTCGCCGGGTTTAGGCACCTGCCTAATCTGTGTTTCTCTTTCTGTAGACTTCGGTATTTTTTGCTCGTTTGTATTCATTTGCACGTAAGCCAGTCAGCCCATACAAAATGTACACAAGTAATGTTTAGTTTAGTTTAGTTTAGTTGTTTATTCAATTAACAATATATACATTGTGTTTGAAACAAATAACTTACTTAGGTAGACACGTAACAATTTCTGCCAATAAGATATAATATTTTTTAATATGTCGGTACAAAAAAAAACTTTGAAAATAATAGATAATAATTGACAGATATTTTTTTATATATATAGGAATTATTACAATATTTCGTGTCAATAAAATAAGATAAAACAATATAAAATCAAAAACAAGACAAAACAGCAGGTTTATTGCCTATCGCACTCTCAATCGCAATTGTTTTCATTTTGACAGTCCGAAGGTGAGTCTTCATATAAAATGAAAACAATTGTTCCACTTTGAAGTCGATTGCGATTGCGAGTGCGTTAGGCAAATCTTCCACAGGTAATCAAGGAGCCAAATAAATAATAACTAAAAATTACATAACGACATTCAGCGATAAAATCCTCAACAGAGTAGAAACACCTTCGACCTCGTCGTCACTTAACATCGGTGAGACAGGTCAAACGCAAACCCATTAGAGATAAAAAAACACCTTTCCAACAAAAAAGCACGAATTTTATTCTTAAAGATGTTGCTATATGAAATAGACTTCAACTCGATTGGGAGTTTATTAAAGAGATACGGATATCCCTAATATCCAGCGGAGTGCTTTACCAGATTTAGAAAAAAATAAAAAATCCACTAGGATAGTCGGAAATATGCAGCGGGGGCGACGCCGCGGGCGGGCCGCTTGTAAACAAATGAAAATTAAAACATGTGAATGTTTTTTCATGAAAAGGTCACGTAAATTGAATGACGGTTGATACGTTGGCGTTTGACTCAAGCATTTTTAACTAACCGGTATTTTGCGAACCGTTCCCTAGCCCTGACTTTAAGTTCAATGTTTTTTACTGCTACTTGACTAAACATATTGTATTGTTTTTCACTGCTACTTGACTAAACATATTGTATTGTTTTTTACTTTAAAGCAGTTCCTTCTCGTGGGCCGTTAAAACAACAATCAACGTCAAAAACTCAAAATGTGATTCATTCAGTAATAAAATCATAGAGCATACAGTAAATTAATCTAAGGTTGTCTGGAAGAGAACGTTTAAAGCAATAAGACCGCCTGTTGTCTACCGTATTAGAACTTCATGTTTTTGTCTTTGCTTGTTATATTTTTCTTTGTGAACCTTCAATAACGCGTATTTGTATTGTTTTGTATACGTGTTAGGCTAACAATGAGTATATTCCAGGACGCAAGGCGTCACGGGCACCATCAGGGCGGGGGACAGCGTGTGCGAGCTCGGCAAGAGCCACCACTCGCTGAGCTCGCTCAAGCAGTACCGCAAGAAGACCTGCTACATCCTGCAGGACGACCGCATCAGCCCGCTCTTCACCGTCGAGGAGCTCATGAAGTTCGCTGCCGACGTCAAACTAGGAAACACTTTGACTGAAAAATTGAAAATGACCGTGGTATGTATTATGTAATGTTTCAAGAGATGCTTTTTAACGCCAGTGGTCATGATCATGACCCTTGTCAATGCGTCGAAGTATCGGGAATTCAACTGATTTAAAATAATAACAGTTAACAGTTAGTTATTCGGAATGTCCTAATCTATGTACGTGTAGTAAATGCAGTAAATCGCGTATGAACCTGCGCCGAATATAGGATGTAAAATATGAAAATATGAAATGTAAATATGATATTGCCTCGAGCGGTTATATCCCGCCGCAGTCATCCGTTCCGAATATTCACGCTAGTTGAGCTCAACTTGTGATATGACTGAACATTTTGATTGCGATATCATTTCGTTAGTCATAAACTCTAAAGTGAATGGAAATGTAAGAAAATATAATGCAATACGTAGAAGTCTAGGAATACTACTAGGTGCTACTTAATCCTTTGTCAACAAGGTTACTCGATTGCTTACGGTAATTATAAATTTATTTTGAAATGACGGAGCGCAGCGCCGGGAAAAAAACAATCCGTGCTGATCAATTATAAAGTCAAATGGCCGTCAATCTAGGTTGTTTAATGTTGGCGAGCGACTGGAAGGTTTCATTACGACTATATTATATAGGTAAGCAGGCAGAGTATAGAAATTTTACGACCTGTTTAACTATGTATACATATGTACTCCGAAAACCAAAGTTCATAGTTTCGTACGCGCACATTTAAAAAACCGTTCCAGTCTGAGTCAGAAACTTCATGAGGACATCAAAACTTCGTCAGAATTGAATTCCTATCTGCCTAGATCTTCTTCTCCTTACTGGATTATTTAGAATGTAATGGTGACAGCAAATTAGACATGAGATCGAAGATTTGCACGATTTGCAAATGAGGCATTTGAAAGTATGTTATTTAAAGCAACTTCAAAAATACATATAGTGGAACGTATAACCTCCTCCTTTTTTGAAGTCGGTTAAAAAATCGTTGGGATCTTTTTTCAAGGAGTTTAAAACGTACGTAGAAAATGTTTCTACTTATCACCTCCTACCCGTGTTAAATTATAGGTTAACAAATAATCTCTTGAAGAGACAAAATTTATTACTACGTATTTTGACAACGATCGCCTTTGTTATCATACAACTTGTGCTACAGATTAGTGAAGTTCTGGATGACCTGGGCCTGTCCGGGACGGAGAAGACGAGGTGCGGCAACCTCTCCGGAGGGCAGCGGAAGAGGCTGTCCATAGCCCTGGAGCTGATCGACAACCCGCCGGTGGTTTTCTTGGACGAGCCAACCACGTATGTAGTTTATTAAATAGATAAAATCCCCTTAAATAATGGAGATTTTCAACAAACCTAGCTAAGAACTACCCCGATTAAATTTAAATTCGCTTTCTATTAAAAATACACTAAATAAACTACCTACAGCACCTGTTTGAGTCAGGGAGTAAAAAAGTCGCCCTCATGAGGTGTTATTCTCTTAAAAACGGCGTTCGCTCGGTCGAACGAGTGACCGAGTGAACGCGGCGCAGTGGCGAGTTTAAGTAGTCCCGTCAGAGCGTACAAAATAGGGTCAGTGGTTCAACAGTTAACCACCTAAATTTCAAACCACCATACCTCATAATTGTTCTTCAAAAACATGTTTTTTTTCTATTCTGGTCAAAAGGCAGGTTCATTGGCTACATATTGGCATTTTAGGATTGTTCATTTTCCTAACGATTTTGGAGAAAATAATGTTTAAAAAGAAAATGAGAATTGGTTAACTGTGTCCAACCTATAGTACACAATTGACCAGGGGGATTTGCAACAGTTAACCATGGGTTACACAATTAACCACTAAATATGTTAAATTATTTATTTTAAAATAATAACACCATTATGCTATAAAATTGACCTTTTATTGGTTATTTAATATTATTTAGACAAAACTAACACAAAATTTGTCTTTCTCCTAATAATTATTATGAACAAATCAACATTATAAAATTATCAATCACTTCTCGATTTTTAACGTAATTAAAATGTATATTACTACAAAATTACAATATTAGGAATAATGATTATGCTTTACAGCACATACCTATGACTAGGGCGATCCGTTTAGTTTAATTAGAGGACCTAGTATTACTACTTATTAGCACGTAGTCACTCTCAACGAGTATTAACCATGGTTAACTGTGTACCAACTGAATTTGGTTAATTGTAGACCACCCTGCTCCCAAAGCCGTTACGCTAACGTAACTTTTTAATAAGCGTCACTACACCCAGAATACCTATACCAAATAAAGCATGTTTAGTCAGTCAAAACAGCCCACACATAATGTTTGTTATAAAATAAAAATAAATGAAGTTAAGAGAAAAAGTACTCGCGTTATTTTTTCAACTTTTTCTGCTAAAAAACACAAAAATCAATGTAACATAACCGACGCTCACACTAGCACGCTGCAAACTGGGGAGAGGGGAGCGGGGCCGTTTTGACATCTAAATGGACCGGTTACACGAAATAGTGAGGTCACGTTTGCAAAATATGGCCATGGTTAATTGTGTACGAGTGGTTAACTGTTGAACCAGTGACCCTACATTTTAGCGCGTGCATTCTCAATTAGGCATAGGCAGCCTTATTCGTCGATCTTATCGAGAGAATATTATTTTCTTACAACCCTTCCTAACGTCCTGAATAACCTACACATCCGGCCTATTTGACACAATTTTCGTTGTGTCTGAATATGCTCTGGCCTCCATTATGAGAAAAACAGCTCTTTAAAGTTAGGATAGACGGACGGACGGACAGCGTAGGCTATGGCGTAGGCATATTCAGGGCCCCGATGGTCTGCCTCCAGTTACGGAACCCTAAATAGGAAAAGAAGAGGAGTTTTATTGTGTAGATTGTGATCGCAGTATGTTTTCCAGCGGGCTGGACAGCGTGACCTCCGCGCAGTGCATCGAGCTGCTGAAGAACCTGACGCGCTCGGGGCGCACCGTCGTGTGCACCGTGCACCAGCCCACCGCCTCCGTCTACGCGCTCTTCGACCAGGTCACACCTCCAATTAATGTTTTTGGTCGTTAGACATTGTTCATGTAGATACTATACCTACCAGTTCACTCTTACTCGTCTTCTGAAAATTGACCTTTTTTGGCTAAAACAGCTATTTTAAATAAAATAAAGCAATCACAGACAATACATTGGCCAAGTAATGTCCAAAATGTTTACTAACAACATAACATAACATAAACTCACGCCTTCATTCCCAGAGTGGGGTAGGCAGAGCCACAGACTCACCAACAACTCCAAAAACTTATTGATAATTCTGTGACCACATTTTGCACAGCCACGCTAAGATGTTATCCAGTGTATTAGTGACAGGTTGCAAACCCATCGCCTAACAGCACTACACAGCCTTTAGTCCCTTAGTCGTCTCTTACGACATCCACGGGAATACATGGAGTGGCAACATTCTAAACCCGGCACCACACGGCCTAAAATGTTTACTCAGTTTACTTTATTTGCAACTAGCTGTTCCCGTGCCCACTTCTTTGGGCAACATATTTTTTTGGTATATTTGGGCCTATGACACTCACAAATAACGTGACTTTCTATTGGTAAAAGAATTTTCAAAATCGGTTCAGTAGATCCAGAGATTACCCCCTACAACGTCACAAACTTTACCACTTTATAATATTAGTATAGATAAAAGAAGCCCCTATTGTCCCCTGGATATTTAGTGCAGTGTTCACCAAAAATTAAACAGACGGTTAGCGGTTTAAATGCTTCGGCACACCAAACGCGTTGCACACGCGCGTCTCGGTGTGCCGGGGTTCCATTTGTTTTGTTGTTTTACAACTCCCTGACGCCACGCGACGCTACGCGCTGCTGCTGCCACGCGTTTGGTGTGCCGAAGCCTTAACGGTTGTCAAATGTATTGACTAACAGCTGATTAAGACTTAACCGTTTGTTAAATTGGTTGGTGAACTCAGCCCTAAAAGTGCTAATTTCATGTAAAATGTGTATCTAATATTACTAGTGATTGCGCAGGTGTACATCCTGGCGGACGGGCTGTGCGTGTACCACGGCGCGAGCGAGAACACCGTGCCCTACCTGGCCTCCGTGGGGCTGCAGTGCCCCACCTACCACAACCCCGCAGACTACAGTGAGTGGCTTATCATATGGCAGTCTTCTTCTTTTTTTTTTAGGGTTCCGTACCAAAATGTTACAAAAGGAATCCTTATGGTGAGACTTCGTTGTCCGTCTGTCTGTCTGTATGTCACAGCAGGCTTCTCAGCAAGTACAAATGCTACCAACTCGAAATTTAGCATAGTTATACAACTTGCTTGTCCGCATCTGTTTTTAGTAAAAAAAAATATGAAATTTATTTTATGAGTGTTTACAGCCACTATTAACTTGTTGCGTGCTAATCATCAACATAGACTATCTCAAAATACCTCAAAATACTAAAAAAAAAACTTATTATACCGGCTGCATTGCCCCGCTGGGTTGCAACGGAATGATAGATGTTTTTATTTATATCTATCTGTTTTAGGTATGTCTATTTGAATGCCAAACTTTTTATATTCCTCATACAAAGCAGACTGTAGATTTTATGTTAACTAGTTGTGGTGAAATGAACTTTATCGAAGCACTTGGGTTTTTTTTAAATATTTTTTGCTTGTAGTGCTTGAAATAGCGAACGGCGAGTATGGCCAGCTCAACTCGCTCCTGGCGGCGGAGTGCCCCCGCGCGGACTGGACGCGGCCGCCGCCCCCTCCCCCGCGCCCGGGGGAGAAGCGGGAAACCTTCTCCTGCGGGAAAAGCACCATCGCCGTCAACCCCCCCCACGAGCTTTACAAATTTGGAGTACTCTTCAGGAGGTGCTTCCTCCAACAGTATAGAGATTGGGTAAGTTTGTATTGGATTGGATTTTTTTTATTTAGGTGCCACAAATTTAGCAGCTTGTTTACCACAAGTTTACCAAAGAAACCTTTGGTCTTGTTAAGAGCTTCAATTATTAACCTTTACGAGCAAAATATGATACGATTTAGAAAAAACATTTAATTATCTTTAAGATAAGAGTAGGTCATGCGCTCAAGAGAAGATAATATTTATTTTTATTGAATTAAGTATTTGCAACCGATTACGTTAATTACAGAACTATCCTAAGATAGGTACTTGGTCCTGTATGTATGTAGGTACAGTCAAAGATTTAAATTTATGACCCACCTCAAAATCAATCTGACATTCTACAGCATTGAGGTTGAGCTTCCTATAAGTTACAAACGACATGGCATTACGAAATACAAATAGCTTTATTTGCTTAACAACAACGAGTATACATAAAAAGACATAACTATCTGGCAGACGCCAAACTAGGCTGAGCCTGTATCTTGTGACCCGGGGGCCCGTTTCTCAAAAAGTATTAGTCTTTTAATATTAGTGTTTTGTCTCGTATTTTACTTTTACTAACGAGACAAAACACTAATATTATTAGACTAATACTTATTGAGAAATGGGTCCCTGGAGTGCAATATGTGTGAAACAAACATTGACGACTTCAAGCACTTTTTTTTAAATGTGTCCTAAATTTACGTTCGTGACCTACAAAACACAGGCAATATAACAAAACAAAAACATTTACAAAGGCGAACTTACTCCCGCGTTAGAAGGATAGATGAGCTCCTATTTTTTTTTGTTGCTAATCAATGTGTCGGTTGATTCCAGACGGTGACGCACCTGAAGGTGGTGTCGCACCTGGTCACCGGCGTGCTGCTGGGGCTGATGTTCGGCGACTCCGGCAACGACGGCTCCAAGACCTTCGGCAACCTCGGCTACCTCATGGTCTCCATCATCTACCTGCTCTACACCTCGCTCATGCCCGGCATACTCACCTGTGAGTACATATTATATAACCAAAGGAATGGCTGTGGCTACAGCCCAGCTAAAACCAGCTGGAAGCGGTGGCATCTCGCAAACGAACCATTTGTAGCCCTATTTATTAATGACGTCATCAGTAACAAGAGAAAATCGACTATGTTTTAGATATTGTGTTTGAGATACCGCCTTTTAAGCCCATGAAATCCTGACTAAATCAATGTTTTTGAATTAAAAAAAACACTAATTACTTAAATGTTTTTTATAATTAATTTTCGAGCTAAGTACCATGCGACAATATACTGTATAAAGGGGACGAAGGCCCTTTCAGAAAATATCATATCCCTTACCGTCACTTGCAGTTCCCGCCGAGCTGTCGATCATCAAGAAGGAGACGTTCAACAACTGGTACAACCTCAAGACTTACTACGTCGCGCATCTGGTTACCGGGATTCCATTACAGGTATTATTAAAAAAATAAATGTTTTAAAAAACAAAAAAACCGCCTTCAAAAACGCAAAAAATAACTCAACAAAAAGCCGACATCAGTTGGACTAACCTATTAGGTATCTACAATTTTAAAGAAGTAATTTTTTGCGTTTTTAAGGCGATTTTTTTGTTTTTTTAAAACATTTATTTTATATTATACTTTTTAGTGATCATAATAGGTTGTTACGTAGTCCCACTTCTTAGTTGATATGAAACTTTAAGTTATTTCACGCGCGCCGCAAGCAACGCCGCGGGAAAGTCATAGTCATATTTCAACAAGTAAATATTCTTCGCTGTAGTCGCTCAACTATTTTAATCGAGATATCTTATCGCCACCCTTAAAATAGGTACCGTTGAGGAGTTCCGGTGGCCATCTGTGGTCTTCATCATCAGTTCCACTTCACCAAGTGATACTTTCTGAATGCAAATGCTAGATTTGTTACTAAAAATACTAAAATCGCTATATGTTTGCCTACAATATTTGAGGAGTTCCCTCAATTCCTCACTGATCCCCTCATCAGATTCAGATTTGGTGACAATGGGACCACCTCGAAAGTATACACTATCAAACCAAAAAAGATTTTTTAAAATCGGTGCACAATTGACGGAGTAATCGGTGAACATACAAAAAAAAAAATACATACAGTGGAACGTATAACGAAATTCCTTCTTTTTTTGAAGTTACATCTACAAGAAAACTGAAGGTACATCTCTAGCATACGCGCATTCCGAACAGAAATGTGTCTTGTACGCTCTAACGGGACTACTTAAACTCACCGGTTAATATTAACAGCATCGAGCAGAAAAGTGATACGGTATGAGAATTACATCCCTGGACCCAGAGCCCTTTTGCATAGTCGTTAAAATTTAGTTCCATCCAGCTTAGTCAGGCGTAAGCCAATAAACAGTATCTAAGATTTTATTGCCGTAGTAGATTCTATCCTCTTGTCTTAGTTAGAAGGTTGTGAGTTGTGATTGCTATAGGAGTTCTATTTGAGATGCTGCTATTTGGTTTTGCAGGGCAGAATAGTTGTTAAAATAATCGTGAACGTTTCCCAGATCTGGTTCTCGTTCGTGTACTCGGCGCCGTCGTACTTCCTGACGGAGCAGCCGCAGGAGCTGGCGCGCTTCGGCATGTTCCTGCTGGTGCTGGCGCTGGTCACGCTGCTGGCCGACGCGCTCGGCAACGTCATCGGCACCTGCGTCAACCCCATCGTAAGTAGCCAAGACCATCAATCTGAGGACATAGGCTGAGACCAGAAACCCTATAGCCAAGCAAGATGCAAACGCTACTATAGGTCAACACACGTAAAAACAGCTCCGAGCGGCTACTGCAGGGGATATGTTTGCGCATGTTGTCTACTGACAAAAGTGAGAAATCAATCACAGATAGAGTGTATTACTGGGAACCAATAGCGTGGCAGCTAAAGCACAGCGGTTTACACTCCCCCCGTCGCGGTGTTGCAATAAAAAAATGTATTATTGAACACTATTCTGACATTATTATTTTGGACAATACTCGCCGAAATGGTGGAAAAATTATGGTGCTGCCGCTGTGATTCGTATTTTGTTTGCCATTAATAAGCTGCATTAATCATTTAATCTATGTGCAAAATTTCGTTATTTTGACGTAATCAGCACTAAAAGTTCGACCACCTGCTAAGTACTAAATAAAACACTAGTGCACTGACACGCAAAACCTCTCATCGGTGAATGAATTAAAAGATTAGAGGTACCTACTTAACAAAAAGTGATTTAAGCCGATCGGTTACAAATATAGATTAAAGAGTAGATAAGTACTCCGGAGAGTAAAGAAATCGGTATACAATAGTGTTGTTATGTTTCAGAACGGTACCTTCCTCGGCGCCATCTACTCGTGCGCCAACCTGGCGTTCGCGGGCTACCTGGTGCTGCTGGCGCACATGGCGCGGCCCATGCAGCTGGTGTCGCGCGCCTCGTTCGTGCGCTACGCCTTCGAGGCCATCATCCTCGCCGTGTACTCGTTCGACCGCGGCCCGCTGCGCTGCCCCGACGAGCGCGACTACTGCCACGTCAGGTGATTACCGAGGGGCGAATCGAGATTTGGTCTAAATATTCTGGTCGCAGAGTTTTTATACGGATCTTTTAGGATAGATCTGGTTACCTTTTCACAATTCGATGATAAATTATGTACGTAATTTATTATCATGATAATTAATTTAAAGATTGCAAAAAGTACAAGTTACGTTTTGCGTGTTGGTGGCACGGGATTTCATCTCTATTTATTTTCAATGTCTAATTCTTGTTCGGGAATTAAATTTTAAGGAAGTTACGTTCTATTATATCATATTAGGTAGTCATTTAACTTAAACGGTAATAATCCAGAATTCCCTGTTTCGGTTTCGATTCGCCACAATTTCGGAATAGCGCCATTTTGTAATAGACTACATAACGTACTTTTCGAACGATGTTCTTTACGGCCCTTGGCGAGCTCTTTGATTGACGCTACATGAGAAAGATATAAATGTAACTAAGGTAATCCAAACTCAAAAACCATAATTTTCTTTACTTTTTGTTGTATCGTAAAAATGAAAAATATTCGAGCTTCAAATTTGGTATGATTGTAGTACAAACCCTCAAAAAAATAGTCAAGTGTGAGTTGGGCTCGCGCTGAAATCGAATTAAAATCGGAATACAATGCATAGGTAAGGTATTGTGCGGCGGTACGGAACTACTTTGGTGCGCGAGCGACTCGCACTTGACCGTGTTTTGTTTCTATTTTTTGTTTTTTTATTGATTTGGTCTTTGTTGTTCCACAAGGCACCCGAACGAGGTAATAAAGCAGTTCAGCTTCAACGTGGACAACTTCTGGTTCGACGTGGGCGTGCTGGCCGGGTGCATCGTGGCGGCGCGCGCGCTCGCCTACCTCACGCTGCGGCGCAGCGTCAAGCGCTCCTGAGGCGGCGGCGGCGCCGGAGCGCTCCGCCCTCCCAGGTCATCGACCCTCTGACCCGCCACCCGCGGCGGGTAGCGGTCCGCGCCCCGCGGCGTCTATATGCCGTGTTTGTGAATGTTCGGGGTCGGTCGTTCTCGCCCGCCGCCCATGGCGTACTTAGTTTTGAGGTATTATGACGGGTAGACGCTCGCTCTGTCAACGCATTTTTCGAATTAAAGCTATAGTTCGCCCGCCGACGATAGCGTTCAGAATGACCAAACACCCGCTGTCCGCGGCGGTCAGCGTCTACCACGAACCGATGCCCGCCGTGGATCAGAGCGCCCAAGGCCTTACCTCGTTAGATCGAAATCTTGCCGCCGTACTTAATGCCCTTACTTATAAACGTGGAGTCACCATGGAGTAGCTAAGCCATGCTTTGTCCTTATCCATCGAATTCAAATGTCACCACGACAGGTAAAGACAAAACATAGCATAGCTACTCCAACGTTATTTCCACGTTTATAAGTAAAAGCAGAAGACATTTTAAAGACAATTGACTCGTTCCTTTTTCAAATTTTGTGTATGAGAAATCGTGACTAACTACCGCACTCAGAGACGTCAATTAAATATAATGCTTGTTTAGTGACGTATTGTCTTATTCTATTGCTCTAGCAATGAAAATGACAGCAGCAACTTTAATCAAGCATTAAATTTAATTGACGTCTCTGAGTGCGGCAGTTAGAAACAATTTGATCGTCATTAACTGACTCTGAGTGTGAAGAAGAACAGAAACTAGGAACAAATAATATAGTGATCTGATTAAATAATTTAGCCGGTAAAACTATAAATAGGACTGTGTGACTTAGGATCCATAAGGTCTATGGCTAAAATCTTAGCCAACAGACTTCTAGGTATAAAAGGAAGGATCGTAAGAACCTATAAAACATGAACATTAAACTTGCTTGTGTCTCCACTTGTCTGCAAGTCTTTATAAAAGTAGATATTTTTTGCAAAATTAAAATATTAGTCAAAGATGATCTAAGGCACCACATTCCACAGATTACGCATCCGAGTAACACAGGACCACCAAAATGTTTTTTTCTATTGATAAGGCCAATGTACTGATACTGTATATAATATTTTGATAATTAAGTATAGTGTAATGTAATGGAAATGACTGCTTATGAGTGGCATGGCATCCAAACGTCACAGCATTGTAGTATTTAATATAAATTGACGATCTTAGACTAATAACGTTTTAAACGACTTTACGGTTTTGTCCCTAACTCGTCATTTTCCTAATTTCGCTTTCGAAATTGGGCATTTTCCATTTTCGTCGTATTCCAGATTCGTCATATTCCGAACTCGTCATACCATGTACATTCGCCTGTATAAATAAACTCATTATAGACATCCTCTGTTGTTCAACTCAGGTCTAGTACACGGACCAATCAATTGTACAGAATGGAAATCATAACATAAATATGAGGTAAGTAGGTTTAAGTAGGTTATGTTAGTTCTTCAACTGGCCAGAAGGGCCAAAACACTCAGAAATAGGACCCCCGCGATAACGGAGTTCCGTCGTCTCTGTTAAAGTTGAGCCGTTGTGAAAGAAAAATAGTTGACCTGTTTCAGTTGGTCAGTTTAGTAGACCGGAGTGGAAGAACAGAGGATTTCTGTAATGAGTTTATACAGGCGAATGTACATACGTATGACGAGTTTGGACTATGACGAATCTGGAATACGACGAAAATGGAAAATGGCCAATTTCGAAAGTGAAATTCGGAAAATGACGAGTTAGGGACAAACCCGTAAAGTCGTTTAAAAAGTTTGGAAAATGATAAATTTGGAATATGATTAGTCCGGAAGATGACGAATTAGTAACAAATCTGTTTTCTGTGTAGGTACGGTCGGCTTTATAAGTAACTGCACACTTTTGTACCCTGTCTCTTTAGATTAGTGCAGCAGCTCAAACATGACGTTAAAGAGACAAAGCACTAACGATACTTATAGGCCGGCCGTACAAGGTGTGAACAAATGAATTAATTTTATTATTGTGGACAAAGGGTAATGTAAGATTTTATAACCTTATTTAAGTTTCATAATTACCTTGACGGAACTGTGATTGTAGTGTAATTAAAACATTTGAAAGATATTTCGAAATTAATGATCTTTTTTCTTGTTGTAACCTGATTGGTAGAACACATTTTTTTTTGACCAGAGTGAAATGCCTATGCATACCCGCCCCGACGGGGGCCAGGACAGGTTATGTCCAACTTGCACGAAAGGTGAAAAGTTGAAAATATTGACAAACGGCAGAACTATTGTTATAACAAAACTCGGACAATATAGGGTATATTTGTATGTGTAACATACAGTGCAGGGAAATATAATGAATACAAATATAAACGTTTATTTTAGGCAACGAACCCATTATTTCCTATACCTTAATAACTAGTCTTATTAGTATTACGGACAGTCCAATACAGTGACTTCCCCACTGCTCAACTAAACTGCTCAACTGATCAAAGTTTCTATCATAAATATGAGGTAGGTTTAGGTTATGTTAGATCTTCAGCTGGCTCGAAGGGTCAAAAAACACAAAAATAGGAGCTCCGCCACAGCGGATCTCCGTCGACGCTGTTAAATTTGATTTTGATAAAGATATCATTGGTCAGTTGTGCATGCTAGTTGGTCGGTAGGGAAGTCGACAATATTACACTTAATTATAAACTAAAGAACCATCGAGGTTACTAAACAGCGTTCCATGTTTTCAAGGCTGAGAGAGCTCGCTGCTCGGCAGGCCCCGGAACACATCTTTTGGCCAGAAGTCAGTTAAGTTTTCTTCTTTCATACTCTAGAACTCATCCTCTTAATTCATCCATGAATTATTTACTGGGGGTTAAGGCGGCATACTGAAGCAGTTTAGTTTAGGTTGAGAGAAAAGGAGTAAGGTGTAACACTTTTCCCAATGTAAAACGGACTATATAAATGACGTTCAGCCAATAGAGTAAAATACAATCCCCTGTCATTTCATTGTTGGTACCTCGAATCGGGCTTTTGTTGTGAATGAATGCCAAATGAGCACATCTGACGAAATTGCTCTTGCAAATATGCAGGGCCGAGTGCAGTGCACAGTCGTCAAGCGTCCGGCGGTGGGTTACTTATTGATCGGTTCTTTGGCTTGACAGAATCTCCTGCTGCGGCTTCAATACCATCCTCTAGTTTTTCTGTTTTAGGACGGCGTTTAGAATCATTTGAAAGTGCTGAAACAAATAAAAAACTGCTCAATAAAAAGCCTTAAAGTCGGTACGAATCAGTGTAAACTATTGAAAGTGGTAGTGCAATGAAAAAGAAAAGGTGTTTTTATGACGCACTGCAGTAGTACACATGTCTACGAAAAATACACGTATGGGAATTAACAGCAAAAAGAGCGCTACAAAAGTCAGAAATGAAAGTCAAAGCCTGAGATACCTACTGAGCGTTGAAAATTATATAGATAGAAAAAGTATGTGGATAATTTTTAATTTTGGTCATGAAAAACTGAATTTAAGTACTTAGTTATCATACACTTCAGTTTACTAATAAAGGTTCTTAGAGTACCTATAACCTCTTAAATAATTAATTTAAACTTTGAAAAATCCCACCAAAAAATATCAGTCATCCTTGGCCTCGTATTATTTTATCACACCATTGTCATTAATATTTTTTAATTTACCATAATATGTTAATTTTGCGGTGGTGTAATTTTTTTATGCCTTAAGCCGCTCATCCACTGGGTCGAAATCGGAGCGTACGGAGGTATTGTTGCTTTGTATTGATTTCTATTTTGCAGCGTGCACTGGATCAGTAAATCTGTATTCAAAGAAAATAATACAAAGCAACAAATCCTTCCGCTCCGTGCCACCCGACCCATTCCAATTTTAAACTAATATTTTTTTAGTTGCGCAAGAGTCAACGTTCCAATTACCAGTCATCATCAGTTTCTGCAGCGTGGAGCAGGGCGCGTCCACGAGCACGCAGGCCGCCACTGACAGCAGCACCGTGTACACCGTCACGCCGGCGAACGTGAAGAACTGGACACAAAACGATTTTTCATTATTTCTATTTACGTTTTCACTAATGGATAATGAATTGAATGATTTTGAAGCTAAAAATTTCCATGCGTTTAAGCCATAAGTAATTGGTGTTTAACAACACAATTCTCCAAATGTTCTGGGTGTCAAAGAGGTGGCTCATTCTGGGATTTTGCTCAAGTGTAAACTGTAAAGTGACCCACAGACAGTTCGTCGGCCGATATAGTCCGATATGATATATATAAATTGGGACCTCTGGGACCATCGTCCTGAACAAGAAAAATAGATTCCTGATTTATCCCCAAACATATGTAACTAGACTGACAACAAGGAACAAATGTTCGACGACATATTCGGAAATACTGTTTTTTCTTGTTCAGAATGATGACCCCAACCAACGTGCATGTTTCTTCCAAAATAGAGAGAAAAAATAAATGTCAAAGTGCCATTTTTTTAAAACTGCCGCCCCTTTATGCACTAAAAGACGTAAAACTTTCACACTTTTATAAATATTGCTGCTTACTATATTTTCCATGCTGTAGTAAAATGGTTCCGTCATGGACCCCGCGTGTATGTACATGATAGCGAAGTGAAAGATGTACATGGCGTAGGAGATTCGGGCGACGAATTTCCACATGCTCAGAGATAAGAACCAGTTGATAGGGCCTGAAATAAATGTAAAACTATACATTGGAGATCGACGAAAAGAGAACCCCCCTGGCCCCGTCGTCAAACGCGCCAACAGAAACATATATCATTGTACGATGTTGTTCATGAAGATGCGGGGCATGCGTGGCGCGTTGTACTGGGCGTAGAGAGTAGCGGTGTCGCGGACGTAGTGGCGGGTGCTGCCGAAATTGACGCGTGCAACGCTGCGTGCAATGAAATGCTACAATACAATACAATTAATTTGACTAAGCACTTACTAATTCCTTAAAACCCACGTTAGGCTTTCCCTACGAAGCGTTTATTGAACGGCTTCAAGCTATTTTAATCTGCAAGCGCAATACACACATCATATTTCTGCACTACAGTGAGTGAGGCTTGAAACCAACCAATCACACGAATGTGAGTAACAGAGTTACCGGAGAGAGAGAAATACTTAAATCTTCGGATTACGAAACTGGTACCTAACCACAATGGTAGTAGTTAACTAGTTCGAAGCAGTTTCTATATATTATAATTTAGGGTAAGGCTAACGATAGGGATACCTACCCTAACGTGGGAGAGCATATGATGTAGTTACCCGATGGATAGACTTAATAAACGGTTTTCTGGACCTTCCGCCCAACGCTACGCGCGACGCCCCGCGTCTCCCACTCGCCCACACAGTGTAGTAAAGTCTTACCTCCGTAGCCACAAACGCATGCAAAGATCAGCCAGCAGATTGATAGCGCCCACAAAGTTTTCTCAAAAGACAAGTTCAGGTTGATAACCGTCTGACTGTTCCAATCAGGAAAGGCCTGGTACATTGCATATGAAGAAGCCACGAGCGCTACCAGGTAACCGGCGGCGACTTGTCTCTGAAAAGGTTAACAATTACGTTCAGGGTGTTGTTAGCTCAGATATTGTCGGAAAAAGGTTAGGGACAAAGTTATCAGAAGTTCAATATTGTTTAGGGTTCCGTTGTCAACAAGGAACCCTAGTAGTTTCGCCGTGTCCGTCTGTCCGTCTGTCCGCGGATTTATTCAGAGACTCTTGGTACAAAGCTGTAATTTGACATAGTAAATTCGCCGACAAAGATGTAAAATAAAATCATGTTTTTTGTTATGGTAACAGTGTATCCATTCGATTTTTGTGAAGGCGAGACCTTTCACTTTACGTCACGTTGTACAGAAATTTACGAAAGAAAAGTGTTTAAAGGAATACATTTATTACAACTTCAAGTACTTACTAATGACATGTGGACTTTTCTCCCGCGGGCTGTATGTAAAACATATCCAAATACCATGCCGATAATAAACGGCGGAGCTCTCATTAGCGTGTTGTAGTAGTAATAAATCCTGAAGGAAGTGGATCTGAAACAATATTGTTAGTATTTAAATCATATTTGTATAATAGATTCCCGTCGCCGATGTGACGACGCCTCAACAACCGACACTTTAAACTAAAAGGCATCCAATTCATTACCTATAGACCCAATCGAAACCACCGGTAACCCTACCTCATCGGGTACGGTGGGTCTGGAAGGATCGTGTGCCTACCAGCCGAACACACTCACTAATAGAAAAAGAGAGTTTTGTGGGTACCAGGGACCGGAACCCCTTACCATTGATTTCAGCCGCGTTTTTATCGGCTGGTTTTTAGATACCATTTCACTTTGGTAAGCCTTACAATAGTTAGGTACAACAGCTTAGCACTAGAACGGCTAACCCGCTCGTTTGAATAGGTATACTGAACTTATCGAATCACGTTAAGATACAGCCTTGGCGAAAGGTGTTTAAGCACCCCACGTTTTCCTTTGTAACTTATAAATAAAGTATTATCGTTCAATTTAAAAAATACTCTATGACGAAAAATATAAAAAGTGTTTGAACATGTGCAAATCATTCATAAAGAAAAATAGGTAATCTCTTACTAATATTATAAATGCGAAAGTTTGCATGTTGTCGGCTGAACGGATCTGAATAAAATTTGGCATAGGGATAGATTATATTCTGCTCATATTGGCATAGGCCACTTTTTATCCCGGAAAATTTGTCAGTTCCCGAGGGAATAGCGTTAAACGACTTCTACGCGGACGGAGTCGCGCGTAAAAGCTAGTAGTTAATAAATTCATGAAACTGACGACGCAGTTAGCCTAGTATAGTGACCCTGCCTACGAAGCTAGCGGTCCCGGGGTCAAATCCCGGTAAGGACAGATATTTGTGTGATAATAAGCGCGAGTATTTGTTCCTGAGTTTTGGATGTTTTCTATGAATTTCGGTATGTGTTTCTTTGTATAAGTAAGTTTATCGTTGTCCCATGGTACAAGCTTAGACATTAGTTTAGCACTAGGTCAATTTCTGTGATTTTGTCCCATGATATTAACTTACGGGTTCGTGAAATTATTGAGAAAACAAAAAACTACATTCGCCACCAACATGGCGACGAGTCCAACAGTGAGAGAGCTCCAGGCGGAGCGGCGCCCGCGCAGCACCCAGAACAACAGCAGCGGCGAGAGGATGTGCAGCTGCACGTCCACCGACACGTACCAGGTTTGAGGGACGCACTGAAAATACACACACTGTAGACACTCTTCGAAAATCGAGGCCATTATTTTTAAATGATAGGTAAATAGTTTTCAACTCAAACTAACAACATTTATTTGCACTGCAACACAACAAACATTTTAACAGAAAATAAAACTAAAAAGTAATAGTTATTTGTTATACAATAGTGGGAAGTTGTATTTTACCTGCTAGTGTTAATTTGAAACACGAGCTAGCGAAAGGACCCTATGATAGACCACGAGCGAAGCAAGTGGTTCAAAAATAGAATCCTGAGCGTAGCGAGTGTTTCAACACACGAGACGTAAAATAACTTTTCACCCGTGTATAACACAAATTTTGTCACCTCACCTACCTTACCTACACTTCGTAGCTGAACGCGAGCACGAGATTAAAGACGATGAATAATATAGCGTGTGAAATGTACATATGGTGTAGGTAGTCAAAAATGTACATAATACTTATAGGTAGATACTTATATGTAAATGGGGAACCAAGTATAAATGTAAATGAATAAATAAAGTAAATGTTCAGTACCTTGTTTTCAGGATTGACCCAATTTTGAACGTGCAGGAGTGCGGCCCACCAGTATTGTCTGCAGTTCTGGACTTCGCGCGACAAGGACCACCAGTTGGGCCCGTCGGTGACGCGGAAGAACACGGAGGCCTGGAGCAGCGCGGCGCAGGCCAGCAGCGGGAACAGGCGCAGCAGCCGAGTCAGGTAGAACCAGTGCAGGTTCTTCAGGAGTTTCGCTATTGACAAACAGAAATTATACCTACGTTAACCCTTTTCGGCCGAGCCTATACCTACGTACGATCGTGCAAAATTTTGGCAAACAATTTTTTACCTAATAAATATGAATAATTTAATTCATAACAATCTCACAAACTCTTCCAGAAAGGATTAATAATTAAATATAAGCCAGTAACAACCGTAACCGATTTTCGAAAATGGAATTTACGTAGACGCTCGCTCGACGCGACCGTCTGACAGCTTACGTCAATCCTGTACATTTTTGGGCTGATTTTTCAATCCCCAGATAAAACTATCCGTCAGTTAAATGTATTACTATCCTTTTCTGAAGTTATATGAAAGAAAATGACAGAGCTAAAATTTACCTTCCGGATAGCTTTATCTGGGGGTTGAAAAATCAGCCCTTAAACACATTTTATATAACGATAACGAACGCCGGATGCATGTCTAGGGCCTCTGAAATGAAACGTTAATAACAGCCTAATTAGAAAAAGTAAACAGTTTTAAAACATGCCGTATTCGAATTGTGGAATTATTAGAGGTGGGCCCAAATTCGTACGTTGGATAAATTACTCGTAATAGGAAACAATTAGTCATTATTGTTACTAATCGTCTATCAAATGCTCAAGTATTTGACGATAATCACCGTTACGAATCATTGTTGATCCAGTATAATTTAAAAATAATCTTATCTGGCTCAATACTTGCCATAATCAACTTGAATGACATCATCTGATTTCCATAGCTCATTAACCGTTAGTCAGGCAGTGGTCACATAGAGACCACATGGTAGTACCCGTGGGTAATACATAGGTAAGGAATAAAAACAAGAATTTACTTTTCACAACACTGCTCGGAAATATGGCCATAGATGGTCTTGTTGTGGGTCACAAAACGTCACTTATAAGGACACACCAAGAATGTTTTTGTCGCTTGTTTGCTGATTGGTCTAGAACATTGTTGTCCAACTTTAAGAACCAATGAAAATCAATCAATCAATTTTTGTGCTCATTAAAATGAAAAATTTAAATCGACCAATCAGAACACACCATTTTGTGTCGTAAAATATTAGGTGTATTTTTGCTAAAAGATACACAGACTAAAAACTATGTCACTGCTTTTTTTTAAATGTAATTCGAACTTGGTCCCTAATCTCGAACCACTAGAGATGAAATTAAATGGGAGATATGGCGAAACAAATACAATTTTATATGGAGTTGACATCTTCATCTCGAATGTTACTTTATTAATCTCTAGTGCCACGAGAATAGGGGTCCAGATTAAAAAAAAGTTATCTATGGTAAAATTGGCGGTGATACAGCTTCTATACTACCTTTGAAAAACCGACGCCAATAGACTAACACTATTGAAAGTGTATTGAAAGTTTTGAATATGAATTTTTATTTTATTTCCTCTCAGTAGTTGTGAAAAGCACTATGTCTGTTTCGGTAGAAAGTGCTATTTATGGACTCGTACACTAGAGGGCCTCAACTACGTTTCGGCCCTCTATATAACTCGTCCAAAAATCGCGTACTTTCTATCCTCTGCAACAATGTACTATTTTTATAACCATTTGATCTATACCAATATCCATATTCAAAATAAAATAAATTGCTAGGCCTGGCTAATGCCCGTACCACACGCACAGGCTTCACCACAGTTTTGCCTGCGCAGGCCGGTTTGTACACGGAACACGGAGCGTTTTACCAACAGTTTTGCCAACTAGGCCCGGTGTACCGTGTACAAACCGGCCTGCGCAGTGAAAACTGTGGTGACGTTTGTGCGTGGTGTACGGGCATGAGGGATAACGTAGGAAATGTAAATATACCTTCATTAGAAGAATCAGACAAAATTATCTCCCATATTTTTACACTTCACTGTACTTACTGTAAATGAGAAACAAATAGCATTCATTACATTCATTGATTCTTATCTCGTAACTAAACTCGAACTCACTTGGCGTCATTTTATTTGCGGTGGTGTAGACGAGGAGCAGGCCGCTCATGGTGAAGAAAGTGTCCACGCTGACATCGGCCGACACCAGCCATATGGCTCGTCGTTGGCCGTACCACTAGAAGCGAAAAATTACACAAAATAAATTGCCATATAAATCTACAAAGGTGCCTATAAAAGCTAGAAATATTTGTAATTTTTGATTCCAAAATCTATCTAAACCTTAATAACGTAGCAATGTATTAAATTGCACCATAACCCCAAAATATCAACGCACTGAAATAAATCTATACTTTCTAAGCCACCAAAGCATTTCTCGACTTTGCAAGGTTGGAAACTTCGACTCTTCGTACATACGAACTTAACTGCCTTATTACACTCGTATTTAAAATTAAAAACCTTTCATTATGTATCAGTTAAATAAACTAGTATTGTAACTCCTAAACTAATTAACATATTAGAAAGTTAAAACTACCTCTGGACCGGTATATAGGCTTTTTAATTCCTTAATATTTACGTCAAGTTGACGCCCTGTAGGTTGGTAGGTTGGGTTAGGTTAGGTTACGTTCGTTTTCATTCCAAAATTGCTCACCTCATAGAACTCAAGCAGGTTAACCGCATACAGCAAGAGATAGTTAGCGTAGACATGGCCCATAATGATCCACGTGATGGACAAGGACCTGATTCCGTCCAGGCAGTCGAGAGATCCGGGAGTTTTAGTGAGTGTCACAAGGTTTTTCATATTTGTGTAGATTGAGCAACAACGATATAACTTGCTGGCGTCTTTAGGGTCTGCAAAACCGGATTTAAAATAAATAATGAAACAGATACAAATGTTATGAGGAATATGTTAGTACCTAGGGTGACGGCACCAATCATGGACACTTTAGCTGACAGGCACCAGTAATGGACACTTCACTCATAATTCAAATTTCATACGGTCCTAAATTGATTGCTGCAAAAACAAATGAATAACCCTTATCTTCTGTAAAATAAGAATCAAGTGTCCATCATTGGTCCTTGTCCATTACTGGTTCCGTCACCCTACTTAAGTTGATTTTTATATAAGCTTTTATGAAACGTACATAAATAAGTACTTGCCTTGTTTGAGGATAAACGTGTGGTTAAGATCATATATGGTGCATAATATTGTCAAAAATCCAATAATTGAAAATATAACACTGAAATACAAATATTAAATGTTAAAATGTGGTAAATAAGTTACATAATAATTAAGAACATTGCGAAAACTAGATGAAACCAAAACATCGGGAAATCATGGAGCGAAATCAACAGAGAAGCTAAAGACCGTTCAAGAGTCACTGTGAACGCCCTCTGCCCCATTTAGTCTAGGGGATATTGGTATTTAAGTTCAGTTAATGAAGTGCGATTACGCCCCGAATTCTATTTTTAGGGAGTTGAAGTCTGTCACGGGGCCCTATGAAATAATTAACAACACTAACATGGCGACATAGTCTGCGCCTGCCAGCGGCTTGTCGTCGGGCAGCCGGCAGTACTGCGCGGCGACTGTGACCGGAGAGGCAGCGCCGTCGGGGGCCGCCAGGACGTCGTCCACCGTGCACGCCTTAGGTATACACAACCCGAGGTATACTACGGGGATGTGAAGCCGTCCGCTTTGCCTTAACCTAAAACAGTAGGTACAATAAACAAGGAGATAAGTGAAAGGAAGCAGAAAAATATTTTACACATACCAACTGTATGACGCAGGGAAACGCACATTTCACGAACTCATTTAGGAAATTAAAGCCTGTTTATACATAACTACTTATATCGATGAAGATTGATTACTTTAAATGCAATATCATTTAAAAATATGCGGATTAAGATTGGTTGAAATGTAAAAAAAAAACATAGTTACATAGCATTTTCAGCTCCAGCCGACGTGACAAGTTTGTCGATAATCTTTTCATACTTCCTCAGTTTTCGCGTGGACTCTGAAATGTTGAGCCTGCTCCAAGCCACTTGCTCATTCCAGGAGTTACCAGAGAGAACGGGAGCATGGACCGTGTCCTGGACCGGCGTCCAGGTGGTCATGCAGTACTTGCCCTGCACCCTGCCGTCACCGTTGTCCTGGTCAATGCGGAGGCACTGGTGGTAGTTCCCGAGGCTCACGAAGTTTCCCTGGAGCATTCCTTGCGGGATTCGGAAGCTTGCATCGTAAACTATAATAACGACAACAATATTTGTAATTGTAGATATCAAAGTTTACACCTGCAGTACCTAACATACACAATAACAATAAAATTTACACTATTTCAGGAGCATCGAGATACAAATTCAAAAATACAATAGGGGTCCTCAGAATGAGCAGCAGAACACATTTCAATAATTTTTTGAGTTTGTGTTTGTTCGTGTGTTTGTCTGTGTGTTTCTCGTAATAATACCTACCTAATTAGTAATTCGTATTTGTAGTAATCGTAATTAACTATCTATCTCTATATATACATGCATATAATACAAATACAATAAAATACAAAATACAATATATACATATACCTGCATATAATAACGCCCTGCAAGGGCATTGCAACATAAGAGGGCTAAAACTATATATCACGGTTCCTTACAACTATTTATTTTTAAATAAATGTAAACGTCCATTTTTGTTGACTTAACTATATTAAACATTTTATTAAAAATAACTTCTTTTGCACTTCACCAAAACGTTTAAGTTAGAGAAACACTTATGCACAAGAAAGGTGTTTAATTGCTTATTGAATAAATTCGGCTTTTTTCAATTTTTTTAGGGAATCTGCTAAGAGCTAAGTCAGCAGGTATTTTTGCCCTACAAACGGTTGTGTAGAAAATGTTTATTTGTATTAGTCTAGTCATTAAAAATGTAAGTTTTCGACCTCGAGGAGTCACAGCGTTAGCCGCCATCTTGAATTGAACGGGCCAAAATTGGTTCTTTTTTAACCGACGAAAAAAACGGAGGAGGTTCTCAAGTCGACGCGTATATTTGTTTGTTTTTAATGTATTATGATCCACGCATAACTTTTTACAGAGTTGTCCGATTTCAATATTATTATTTTTTCGAAGTTGTTACATAATGCTGTAAATGTATTTGACAAGATTGTTTTGACGATTAAGTTTAATTTATTTATCTACTTCACTAATGTTACAACATTTTAGAGATATCGTCAGCAAACAGCGTGCTATGTTAATTTAATAATTATGTTTGTGAGATCTTTTATGGAAATAATAAATAGTAAACATCCCAATACGCTACCCTGGGCGATAGATCCTGTCACAGGGGCTCTATCAGACCTGATAAGCAGCAAGTCCTAACCAGGGGCACGGTCTAGGGGTTTGACTAGATGTCGATATAGGTAATATTTAACATGTGCTTATTGAAAATCCTCTAATACTATAGAGGCTCGATATCATGTCTAATAAAAATAAAAAAAGCATGATGTTCGAGGGGAGGAGATAACCTCCATTTCCGTACTCGGATTTTTGCTTCACTTAAGTAAATCTTGTAATCGTGTCATCATGTTTGACCGTTTTTACGATACAACTAAAATAAAAACGTTACGTAAAATATATACGTTGAAAAATAAAACATTTCATGTATGTGGATCCCCTTATTTTTTTTCTTATTATTTATTAATAATTACAGAAAATAAACAACCCGCTTTCTATTACGGTGCAAAAGTTACAGCTCTTTAAAGTTAGGACGGACGGACGGCGCAGGCACATTGATAGGGTCCCGTTGGGCTCCCTTAGGATACGGAATCCTTAAAAGAGTAGTCGGCTGCATTCGACCGTGACAGGCGCGAATTCTCCATTTTATTTGTAAAAGTAAACAACATAGTAAACTATAATCAAAGCCCTAAAAATTGTTATACCTGCTTAAAACAGTCTCTCTTTTTTATAATTATTGAAAATACAACAATAGTGTGTAGTATAAAAGCTAATAACATTATACTTATAGCTGTATAGCTGGCTGGTCATGGAGTGTCTCTAATAGAGGTTTTTAATAAGTCTCTTAAACCTAAGTAAGTCTTATGAACGACGTAGCGTGCAAACTGCGTCTTAAGGCCGCATTACGTCACCGCATGCGGCGTACTTACGAAGAGATATTAAGCGGACAGACTAGTGTAAAGACGACGTTTGTTGGTTGAATCCGTTTGAGAGTCCTACGGCCTCCACATTAGGCATACAGACTAATGTAAACACGACATTATTGGGCTGAAGTAGTTTGAAACTACAGCTCGAAGTCCGCGTTAGGCGGACACAATTGCGCCTTCAATAAATTAGGCTTAAAAGTGGCACAGTTCTCAGCATAAGTATTTCGACTTTTTTGTTCTTAAAATGTATGAGATGACCGTAAACTGAACAAAAAAGTTGAAATATATCGAAAACAATGTTACTTTTAGGTAAGTACGAAGAATAATTTAGCTTTTTCGGAACATCCTATAAGTGCCCCCATTTTAGCAGGTCACGGACTATTCCTTAACCTAATCTAACACCCTGAGTAGTATAATATTGGGCATTCTGGCCCACCTCGTTCGATCGGGCGAAAATTTCGCCCTCCTCACTCGTGTGATCCAAATGCCCAATATTATTTTGTGGATTTCAAAATTTGGGTTTGCGCAGAATGAAATTCATGCATGCATTCTGTCCCACCTTTTTCGATATCGAGCGATATTTGTGGATTTCAAAATTTGGGTTTGCGCAAAATTAAATAATCGCGCTAACGTGCGCGTTTCGCGACATGTAACGGAAATTGGGTTTGTGCTTAAAATAAAAAGATTATCTCTCGCATGCGTATTGAACAAATAACAAGTCGTAACGTAAATTGGGTTTGCGCAAAATGAAATTCATGCATGCATTCTGTCCCACCTTTTTCGATATCGAGCGAATTCGTCCTCCCCACTCGTATGATCCAAATGCCTGACATTATTTGTGGATTTCAAAATTGGGTTTGCGTAAAATGGAGGTATAGATTTTATACATTCTTAAAGTCCAAGTTAAACTAAGAATATTAGTTGATTTCGTAAAATGCAAAAGCTTAAACACCTCGCACTTGGCCGGAGCGCAGACGCGTTTGTACAACTTGTCGTGAAGGTGATCAGGCTCCACAGACAAGATCGGGTCACCCAGGACGCTTAGTTCCCGGTGGTCGTATGACCGCTTTTGTGTACATGGTGAGTTTGCATCCTTCACCAGGGACGAGTTCATCCGTTATCTACCACCGCATAGTAACAGAATCCCTCCCAAATATTCGAGATAGTTCAGCAATACTCAGTGCAAGGGTGATCAAATCGAGCATCGAGATTGACAAGCTGGGACTTAGCACAACCAAGCCGGTAGGTCACAAGGAGTACTAAGACACTTATGCATTTGGTAAAGTTCTTACTATATATATCAACCTGAGTATAAAAACTTCAATAGCGTGATGTAGGTTTTAACTGGTTTTCGGTTGTATAAAACCAGTCTTATCATCATTTAAATTACGAAACTATAAGATGTTTTATAAACAATTCGTTAGTTCAACTGATTTTTGGTTTGTAAAACCAAAACGCAAGAAAACAACGCATAAATGTGCTCCAGTTAATTTTAATGCTATTGTAATGCCATCTATAGGAACGTTATATATTAATACATTTCTAAAAAAACATATCTCACTTTAACATATTGATGTAAAATCAGTTTTATTGTGTGCAAAATTAAGCTTAGCTAAAAATATAATCGCATGCGACATACAATGTTTTGCGTAATTGTAATTAGAACTCGAAGACCGGGCGGTATGAGATCCGCGATCACATTTCAACTATGGACGCTCGCTATTATTGTGATGATTTCACGCAAATGAACATAGGTGGCGTAGAATAACGAATATTTTGCTTAATCTATCGGAATTAATCGAAACCATTTGCAACTTATATGAAAGTGTAATGCATTCATTAAGCTATTATATTAGTTCAGTACTTAGCCTATAGAGGGCGCTTATGATGAAACCATTGTTAAATTCTTTATATTGGTAATATTTAATTTTTGTATTCAATGTTGGAATTACAATAAATTTACAATTACAGGTGTTTTCTGGATTAAGAAATCGATTTGTCAAGTTCGCTTGTTCGGGAAAATACTTTTTCTGTTTCCAGTACATTTGCGTAAATAATTTAAATTAATATATATATTTTTTTTCATTTGTTGATTTAACAAATATTCCTGCATTTTATTAATTAGGCATTGGTCAATTACGCAACATGTTTTTTTCAATCGATGTGAAGGAAATTGCACAACGCCGGTGGCCCCATTAAAAATATGCAAGATAATACATTTTGAGGGCTGGCACTATCGTAAATGTATCAAATAATGTTATAATTGGTAACAATACTTTTAATTGTGTCGAACATTTTGAATACATTTCGTTCATTAAACTTGATATAATTATTTTACCAGTGAGAAACCCTAGTTAAATGTTAACAGTTACTGGAATAAACATTCAAACTATCACAACATGTAAGCTTAAAGAAAAAAACCAATTTACACTACTTATAATAAAAATAATGTTAATTACCACAATATGGATGTGAAGATGGAATCTTCTCTCACTGGTTCTTCCAGTGCAATAGAAATAGCAATAATATTAAATTAATAATAGCGATATTAACTGCTTTATGCAAAATTACTCAAGTAACACCCCTGGCGCATGTAACAAAGTCATCAAGAATTCGCTATTTATTTGTCAACTTCCACAACTGCGTTCTTTTTGTGCTCCGAGACTTCCAGCTACCGCCACCGCTGCCCTACACCTCGTCCGCCAGCTTACCGCCCAGTGCATTACCACCTCCTGCTGTTTCATCTCGCTACTGTTAAAATGTGAGTAAGTACACTTTTTTCCCAAATAACTTTAAAATGTTTCAGTGATTTAATTATATCAATTATTTATTATTTATAGGTCTGATACCGAATTTGAAAGCATCGTTGCTGCTAACGTGACCCCCGTCACCTCAAAATTTGGAAAACAAAAAAGAAGTGCAGCAAATAGGTATATTTCCCGTTGACTTGTTTTCACTGTTAATGTATGTTTTTAAACAAAAACGATTAATAATTATCCATATATCCTGTTTTAGATCTGATTCAGAGGACAGCGTAAGCCAAGATAATCTCAAATCGAAAAAAACCATTAAGAAACGAAAATCATCATCAACCAGGTATTTGTTTTTACTATCTTATTCATTATCTTTTTAAAAGGTAATTCTAGTAAACCTTCTAACATCAAGGTGGTTGTACTGATTTAATTGTTTTTTACAGTTCTGCCGCATCGAAGATAAAAGGAAACCAAAACCCTCATGATTTGTTTGGTATATTCCCGGAAGATTTTAATATTACGCCGAAACCCTCTGTTTCTTCAAATGCGCTCGACTCGTCTATAATCAACCGACTGCCGACAGGAGCAACGAAACGAGCATGCGTTCTGAAGGGAGACTTCTTCGTGGAGCTGAAGGTGTCTCACACCGAAGACATTCGCGGTGAGTTGCCCGATCAGCGTTGGAAGAAAGCCCTTCTTGCAGTTAAGGCTCAAATCAACAGTGAAACACCACAGTGGAACTCGTTGCAAAAATTTGTTCAACGACTTCAAGAACTTTTTGTAGAGGCTGACGTTAAATTTTACTCTAACAACAAGTAATTCAGTATTATTTTAACGTTTGCGTAAAATGTCTGTTTGCTCTTATTATTTTTTATTGTGTTGTAATCTGAATAAACTTACATAAATATGCCTTTTTGCTCAGAGTGCTCCATCAGAGTAGAAAGAAAACAGTGGGTGGGTCACTTAAAAAGTAATAAACATAAAAATAATTCCGTTGTAGAACTAAACGATGAGGTTTATCAAATTTCCTCAGCTTTTAAAGGTCGCATATCGTCATATAGGATAATTGCTACTGATGATTTTAAAACTTGTTTACCTGACGTATTTTTGAACTCTTTGAAATGCAAATTTTTAAGAATTTTACAAAATGCGCTTCAAAAACAAGTGAGCCTTAAAGTTAATTTCGAATACTTTTGCAATTTTCTTTTATTCAAAGATGACAGGCAAGAAATTAAGTCTTTCGCAACAAAAAATTTTTCTGTGCATCAAAATTATGATTTGGAGAAGCTTTTTTCAAAAATTCTTTATAACTATAAGAAAAAAGGTAGAGGAATTTGAAGACCGCGATTCTGGTTGGACATTTTTATCAAATTTGTATTTAGAAATAAATGTCAATAAATTTGATCCATTAAAAGCGTCATCTTACGTGGATTTGCCTAAATTAATAAAAAATAAAAAGGCTTGCATAAATATTCGCAATAACGATGACTATTGTTTTCTCTGGTGCATTGTTGCCGCCATTTACCCGTCCTCACATCATAGTGAGCGTACATCGTCGTATCCCTATTTTAAGACTGTTTTAAAAACTGATAATATGAGTTTCCCTGTCACCTTTGCTGATATTAAGACATTTGAATCCGATAATACTGATATCAGTATTAATGTGTATTCTTTAAAAAACAATCGAACTGTTGTAGGACCTCTTTACAGGTCCGAGTACAAAAGGAAACATAGGATCAATTTACTTTTAATCGAGCGCGGTAATAACTCGCATTATGTTTTGATTCGTGACTTGTCGCGTCTTGTACGTTCTCAAATTACTAAGCATCATGGTAAACTTTATTTTTGCGAAGACTGTCTCATATTTTTTGTATCAGAATACAAATATGATATGCATGTTTGTAGTGGAATTGCTACTGTACTTCCAGATAAAGGTACATATCTGCAATTTAAAAATTTCGATCGTAAACAAGACGTACCATTTGTAGTGTACGCTGACTTTGAAACTATTCTTGAACCTTACCAGGGTTGCGAGCAAGCACCATCGATTAGCTTCACCTCAAATAAACAAATTCATAAGCCTGCAGCTTTTGCGTATTACATAGTTTGTTCTTATGACGGAAGTCTGAATCGTTTTATTCAGTATCGCGGACCCGATTGCGTATCCAAGTTTTTAGAGTACTTGTACAGACATGTAAATGAAATACATGAGATCTTAAATAAAGAGGTTCCTATGATTTTCGACGATGAAGATGCTTTAGCGTACAAAAATGCAAAAAATTGTCACATTTGCAAAACCCCTTTGTTTGGTGATAAAGTTAGAGATCACTGTCATTTAACAGGGTTTTATCGCGGAGCGGCCCATCAATACTGTAACTTACGTTTTCGAGTGCCTAAACTTATTCCTATATTTTTCCACAATTTGTCTGGATACGACTGTCATTTATTTATCAAAGAACTGGGTAAATGTTCTGGACCTATAAAAGTAATACCTAAAAATAAAGAAAACTATATTTCATTTACAAAATTTTTAAGGTTATCTAATGATCAGTATGTGCAAATACGGTTTGTAGATTCATTTAAATTTCTAGGTGCTAGTTTAGAAGAGTTAGCTAAGGGTTTATGTAGATCAGAGTTTTTCCACTTAAGTAACTTTTATCCTCGATTAGAAGAGTTTAATTTATTACTACGCAAAGGAGTATATCCTTACGATTATATGACCGGCTGGGATAAATTTACAGAAATTGAGCTACCTGAAAAGAGTTCGTTTTATAACTCGCTTTCTGCGGAACAAATTACAGACTCTGACTATGAGCACGCTCAACGTGTATGGGAGACATTTCAAATAAGAAACATGGGTGAATATACAGATCTCTATATTAAAACTGACGTTTTGCTTTTGTCAGACATATTTGAAAATTTTCGAAAAATTTGTAAGATTCATTATGAATTAGATCCTGCATTCTATTTAACCGTGCCGAGTTTGTCATTTGACGCGATGTTATTGAAAACTGGCGTAAAATTAGAGTTGATATCTGATTTAGAAATCATTCGTCTTATTCAAAAAGGCATTCGAGGCGGAATTTGCATGTGCTCTACCAGACATGCTCTTGCTAATAATAAATATATGAAAACTTATGATGACAGTAAACCCGACTCGTTTCTTGTATACATTGATTGTAACAACTTATACGGATATAGTATGAGTCATTCATTACCCATATCTGATTTTCGCTTTCTAGATTCTGAGGAAATAGAGCAATTAGACTTTATGTCAATTTCAGACGATGCAGAATTTGGATTTATTCTTGAGGTCGACTTAGTTTACCCTAAAGAGTTACATCATTTGCATAACGATTATCCCTTCTGTGCACAAAAATTTGTACCTCCAGGAGGGAAAAATTCGAAATTAATCCCAAATTTGTATGATAAATATGAGTACGTCATTCATTATGTACATTTAAAAACGTGCTTGCGTAATGGTTTGACTCTTAATAAAATTCACCGGGTAATCACCTTCCGACAAAGCCCCTTTTTGAAAAAATATATAGATTTAAATACAGAACTAAGAAAAAATGCAAAAACTCCATTTCAACAGAATCTTTTTAAATTAAAAAATAACGCTGTTTTTGGCAAGACTCTCGAGGATAGTGAACGACGTGTAGATGTTAAGTTAGTAAATCAGTGGAGTGATGAGAGAAACTCTACAAAGAAGTTTGTAACAGCAAGTAAATTAATAGCACGACCAAATTTTCACAGCGCCACGACATTTTCGGATAATTTAGTCGCTGTTCAAATGAAACCGGAGAGAGTTGTCTTAGATAAACCGATATACATAGGATTCGCGATACTCGAGCTTTCTAAGAGTCACATGTATCAATTCCACTACTCTGTAATAAAACCTTATTATAATGAAAGTGTTTCTCTCTGTTATACAGATACTGACAGTTTCATTTATAATATTAAAACCACTGACTTTTACGACGATTTGAAAAATCAGTTTATACATTATTTTGATACAAGTAATTATAACAAATCAAATGAGTTTCAGATACCCTTGATAAATAAAAAGGTTCCGGGATTATTTAAAGACGAGTTAGGGGGCGAGCTTATCACTGAGTTTGTAGGGCTACGTTCCAAGTTGTATTGTATCAAAAGCGAAAATTCATTACTCAAAAAAGCAAAAGGAGTAAAAAAGCCTGGTGTCCGAGAATTAACATTAGATGACTATAAGGATGTTCTGTTCAAGAATACGGTTATTAGGAAAAAAAATATATTATTTAAATCTATTAAACATGAAATCTTTACGCAAACTGTTAACAAAATTGCGTTATCCAGTAAAGACGATAAGCGACTTACATTAAAAGACAAAATTTCAACTAAAGCATGGGGTCATAGATCGATATTGTAGTTTTTATAAATTATAAGCGAATGTATTCAAATCTCGTTAAATAAATTGAATTGTAAATCTACAACTTTACCAGAAATGTATACCGTTAAAATAAGTAATATGTTAGTATTAAGAAACAATTTATGATTATACGTTATGTAAATACCTATTAGTACTGCTATTTGAATAAACGTACATATGCCTAGTGCAATTTGTGTTTGGATTTTTAATTACCTAATTACTCATAAATAATTGGTTCTCCATTTCACAAGAGGTGTATGTTTATTTTTATTTTTTTATTTAACTCCAAACTAATTAGTGAGCTATTTGTGAAATGAATGAACTTTAATTTATATGAGTAAAATACAAACCTATTCATTAAAATGATTTATATTTCTTTTTTTAATTAAGTGAATTTATTAGCTAAAGAAAGAAAGACAGTTAAATGTTAAAAATAGATTTTCTTCAATGATAATCAAAGTTTGCGTGAAAATTAAAAACACCGGTATTCTAAAATTTATTGTCTTTCTAATTAGCCGATAAAAATACTTACTTAAAATGAAATATTAAAATTAGCATGTTTCTCAATCAGCAGGTTAGCTGCTGACGCCTTGTCGAGTCAGCTATGACCGCGTTATACGATACTGACTGAAATTGTTCGTCAATTGTGGTGTAATTTTGTCGATTCATGAATTCTAATCGTTATAAATAAAGGCTCATATAATACTCAGCCAAACATCAGTCTATCTTCAGAACGAAGTTACAAGTTTTTACAAGTTGTTACGAGCTTCATATCCTCAGCCCCGGTGTGGTAAGCAAACATTTGATATATTTATATATTAACAATTTATTCAAGTTAGACTCGATCTATTTATGTAAATGTTATCGTCTTGCATTTTTATTTTTATTTTTTTTGTCTACAAATAGCAAGCAAAATATTAAAATATTTATTTTGATTTATCTTGTTTCAGAATATGGAAGGAACACAAGACACTTTCCTATTTTCGCAATATGCTCAGGATCCATTGGAGGAATTCCTAGTGGAAGAAGAAGAAGACAGCGAGCTGGTGAAGAAACTTAAAAGCGGAATCCAGAAAAAAAATAAAGAAAAAAGATCAAAACGAAACTTTTCCAATAAAGTTTTTAAAAGAAGTGGTCACGACCGTCTGCCATCATTTATAATAAATAATAAAGCAGGGAAAGGTACGAGACTACTAAAAATACAGATAATTGACCTGAACAAAGACAGTGATGATGAAGACAAAGTGATGTTGAGTGCTCAATATTTGGCGGACGATAATTACGATGAAGTTATAGATCATGCCGAAAGTGTGATACATAAGATTTCAAAAAAACTGAGTGGATACAGTGCTAGTTTGTAGTTTTAGTTTAATTTTGTTGTAATTAACATAGTAAGTAAATAAATATAATGAAAATAACTTGTTGTTTCATTTTGCAGTTATTAATGGCCCCTTGCAGCTTTTTTAAATTTCGATATAACTTTTAAACTAGATTTAACAGTAATAGTACCTATCATATATTTTAACATTACTGGACTAAGAAAAAGCTGCAAGTGACCTTAAGAGTTTTTTTTTTACCGACACGTTTTTCTTCATCTCGACTGACAGCGATATTAATTCAATTTAGTGGAAAAACTTTTCGGTAATTGATAATTCTCTTTGAATAGGTGAAATAAAAAATATGTTTGTCAATAATATCATTTATTTTGAAATCAGATATGAGAATACAGTTCTAAATTATTTTCAAAGTACCATTTTTTAATGCATAATACATTTTTTAACGCACAAGTTTTTTTATGAATTAAACAATTATATGTGCCGCTGTTTTTACAATATTTTTGATGCATTGATTGAAAATTAGGAAGACCTTTTTCACCCAAGTCTATTACAGTACAATTATCACACAAATCTTTAACCCATTTAATTTTTTCTAACCCTTTTACAAATATTTTCTTATTTTCTAAGTGAACATAAATCATTCTTTTAAACTCTCTATAATCAATGAATCCTTCACGCCATAAGATACCGAGGTTTTTCTCTATCCATATAACATTACTTTTTTCTTTTTCCGATAAAGTAAAAAATGCATACGGAGGTTTTATTAAAAATACTTGCGTGTATTCATTTGTACTATACGCAAATTCTTTAAGAATAAATTCATTTGTAGATGATTTAAACCCCTGGAGATCTACAAACAAGCAGTCTGAGCTCATGATATCCTTCGGGTAATATTGGTCAACGGTTTGTATTCTACAATGCTATCATTCAAAATAAGACAGTAAGCCGCAGTATTACCGGGTATGTCCTGTTCACACTCTAATTCAACTCTCACATCTATTGAACCCGTTTTTAAGGTTTCGTTTTGCCGAGAGCAGTCGATAACAAACAGAGGTGCTTTATCCTTAAATTCTTGCGGACTTAGCAACGGCGCTTGACTGCGGTTATAATACGACTGTTGGAATTTAGCATACTGATCGTATAATATAGCGAATTTTTCAGCTGCGAAACTAACATTAGAACTTTCATACGGAAAATAGGTTGAATTTAAAAAAACTTTTACATCTCTTAAATGACAATGATCAAAGTGTGTCATATCTTTGTTAGTCATATTTTTTCTATCTGTTTTTAATCCGATAACAACATATCGTGGCTTTTCAATTTGAGATGAAGTTTTGATTGCCCAGGAATGTTTTGATGTTTTCGGTAAAAGTGGATACTCATAAAGATCCCAGTTTCTAAATGCTATCTGAATAGCACGATCTTTTTCCAAGCACTTCATTAAATTTAACCTTTCCCGATCAGAAACTTTTATATGTGGCATACGCCATACTATTTTAGATATCGTAATGTTATCTATATATTCATTTGTATTTAATGTAACGCTATTTAAATTAGTATTGGATCTCAAAAGAATAAGTTCATGCTTACAGTTTATAACTATTTTATTGTAATCCTCTGCAAAACCAAGAATCTTGTTTAAAGGAATGCATACAGAAAACGACCCATGCGTAACTTTTGTACCGTTGACATCCCAACCCCATGACTTTGACATTCTCGATTCATGTTCATTTAGAGATAAGAGAGATTTCATAGTAGTTGTAACTCCAGCATTTTTAATTTTGTCTATTTCGATTCCATTAAGCTCATATCGAATATCTTGAAACAAATGAAGTATAGGGTTATTAGTAAACTGAACACTGGCCACCGGTAGTTTTGTTTCTCTGTTGACTACTACCATGTTTCCCTCTATGTATAAGGCACTCTCAGAAGGTAACACGTATAGATCTTGTTGGTTTATTGGTATACGGATTTCATCATTAAAATTGAAACTTGTTACGTAAGGTTTGTAGGAATGGAATTCAAAACTTTCTATTGTGTTATCGTAGCCGAAAGTTTCTGTTAAGTTTAGAATACTCATTTTAATAAACCAATAGTTTTAAGAAATTCTTTATTTTCCTTGGAAAGCCTCGTAAGCTGATTTTTAGGTGTTCTTTTCTTGACAGCACAATGCGTACTAATAATTGTACTGCGCGAAACTAATCTTTTATTGAAATCTATCATCTTTTCCTGAGATGCAAATATATCTGGATCTGTTCACCGCGTAAATTGATTAAGTTATCGTTTATATCCAATATTCTTAACTTTAAAGAGCTTAAACTGTTTTGATTAAGAGGAAAATAAATAACGTTTTTAGGTGTTTCTATAATCCGATAGCCTGGTGGTACATTAGGCACAAACTCGTGAATAATATGACTTGGTTTTCCGTTAATAAATGAACCACTCACAATGTCACATTCAACTCGCACTATAGTTGTAGAGAGAATGGACACAGGAAAAGGAGACTCTGTTAATATATTAGCTTGAATAGTTTCTTGACCGAAACCTAGTAAGTTACCAATCGAATTTTCTTTATTAAAATACACATTTTTAGAACACAATATAGACGTCTTTAACGTATTATTATTACATGTCAGTGAAAATGAACATCCTTTCAGATGTCTTTTCAGGTAATCGTCGAGGTCTTGAAGTTCGTATGACCCTTCAGGAATTTCAACTACTTCATTTTGGCCATAATAAAACATATTATTTCTATAGTCTATATTAGGTATAGAGTTAAAAGTCGAAAAATATAGTAACCCGCATTCATATTCACCATTTAGTTGAAAAGCTGGTGAATGATTTGTGATCAGGGTAGAAGAGGTTCCAGTTATGGACAAAGTGAAAGACATCATGTGAATGATATGGTTTTTATTGAACAGAGATATTTAAACGGTTACTCCAAAATTGCTTTAAATATTTCAAACATAAATGACCGCAATTTACAGTATTAAACTTTTGATAAGTGACATAGTTGTATGAAATAATTTTATTTTTTAAATACTTTATTAATTCTATTGGAGGCTGAAGATCGCCGTAACTATCGAAATATTCACAGTAATTATTATCTTTGACATAGGCTACCCAGTGTGTCCCTTGGTTTTCAGAACTATCTAAATTAATAATTGCGCACTCTACTCTATTCGAACGCTTTGGCAAATTATCTCTCATATAAACGCCACGGAAATGAGGAATATCTGAAGAGTGTTTTAAAATATCTATATTAGTGAGAGCACGTCTGGGAAGCCTGTTGACTAGTTTTTTGAGTATTCTAAACACAATCCCTTTCCATTTCTGTACGGTTTAATGTGCAATCCTTTACCTAATGCAATAGATTCCATCATTTTGTTGTGACGTTGTGATTCGGTTAAGTTTTTCTTTGCAGCTTTGTAATCACCAACAGCTTTAGCTATCCCAGCAGCTCCTCCAGCCAATGATCCCAACGCAGAAAGTCCCGCAAAAATAGGTATCAGTGGTAATATACCGCCAGTTTTCGGAATCGGTATTAAACGCGGAATATGAATTTTACTGTTTCTAGTAAATACTTTCTTTGCGAGCGCAAGAGCTCGGGTGATTGTAGTGCCTTTATCTTTTGATTTGTTTCTTTTCAGTTCCTTCCGCATCTTTGTAACCAAACCTTTAAATGATTTTATGCCTGCACCAGCTTTCATTTTAGATTTCATCACTTTGCTAACTAACCATGAAGCAAGTTTTTCTCCTTTTCCAGCACTTTTCGACTTCAACCTCTGTTTAGCCATTTTATAAAGTTCTAAATCTGCGCGGTGTCGATCTGTTAGGTTAGAATGTTTATCATAAGCTATATCGTGTTTCATGCACGCGTCATCCAATTCATTAACTCCTTTATCACCTCTTAATAACCGTTTATGCAATTTAGTGCCTGGTCCGCAATAATTGTAACCAGGTAAGTGTAATTCAAAAGGCAAGTGATTAATTACACTGTTTAAAAGTCCTCTTCCTTTCCTATCCTATATGTTAATGACATTTTTTGTGCGAGTAACTATATAAATATATTCATACAATGGCACTTCTATTAATCCAGCTGTTCTCACTATCATTAAGTCCTAACCACTTAACGTATAATTTATTCCCTTTTTTTTTGACCACCTTTTCAATGAGATAAACGTCCGGGTACTTAGTTTTTTGAAGTTCTTGTTCGTAAAATGTGCCCAGAATAGTGTTTCCTCGCTGATCTTCTATATGGTACGTAAACGGTTGAGTGTTACTGACTTGTTTAATAGTAAATAGCTCTGTTGACCAATTAGGCGTATAACTTTTATGGAAAGCGCTTTTATACTTGCTTATACGTACACGATCTCCCACATTGAATTTATTTAATTTATGATATAGATTTTGTTGACGTTTCTTAATATTGTTCTTTACTTCCGATTCATTCTCAAAATTAACATCATTTGGTCTAAATTTTGTTGTACTATGAAAAGTTTCATTATAAGATTTGACTATATCATCTAAAGGTTTTCCAACCCATTTATAATTTCCAATTAAACTAAAATATTTGTACAGTTTGTTTTTAAGCGTCTTTATTAACCTTTCAACAATTGATGCCTTTTTAATTGAATAAGTTGAATAATGATTTATTCCTAAAGATTTTAAATAACAATCAAATTCACTATTGTAAAATTCTTTTCCAAAGTCTGTCTGCAAGTTTCTAGGAATTTGGATTGCTGACTTTATAATTTGTTGAAATGCATTTTTAACTTCTTGTCTAGTTTTCGATTTTGTCGGAATACACCACGCGTACTTTGAAAATGCATCAATGACAACTAAAATATATTTATTTCCTTTATTTATTTTATGGAATTTTTGTAAGTCAATCAAATCTGCTTGCCACAAATCGTGAATGCCTTTTAAAACAACTGCTCGTCGCTTAAAGTTTTTACGAGCTGATCTGTGGATCTCGTTCACTACTTGTTCTTTTGCCATTGCTTAATTGTTTTACAATGTTATCTACCTCGTTTTTTGTATAAAAGTTCAATTTCAACTGAGTTGCGAGCTGATGAATTTGAGAATTTATAACTTTGATTAAAGAATCTAGATACTTCTTGTCATAAATGTTCTGAACGAGCTGATCGACGTACTCCTTATTTACTGCATCATCAGCCGACAAAGGATGAGCAACGCCTTTTAATCTCAGTGATTGTAAATCAAAATCTCCGTCTTCTGAACGAAGCAAAGCCTGACTTTTAAGTTCGTTGACTTCAGATACACCTGCTACACGTAAACGTTTATGAACATGGTGACCAAATTTATCTATGTTCATTTTATGATATATTTTTACGCCAAAAGTTCTGCTTCGACTAACGATAATAGTAAAGTAACTGCTTTATATATTAACATTGTTCACTAATCCCGCTTCTTGTAGTTCTTCAATAATAGATATGATTTCATTATCCAATCCTGTATTACCAGCATCACGAGAAGCTATAAGTAATTTTAACCTTTCTACTAATTCGTTTGGGTTATCCCAATATACATATGACACATCGTTTTTAACATTTTTCATCGTCGGTAGTCCTTCACCACTTACTGAACGTTCTTTAGCTAATTTAAAAAGAGGTCTTATTACATATAAATATTTCATGCCTTTGTTGCTTTTTATTGGTTTATTAGGATTAAACTCTCTTCTATGTGCATTAGTTTCTAATAATAAGGTTTTATAATTACATCTGTCATCCTCAGTTACAATATCTAAATCCGGTACTTTCTTATATAGCAGTTCGAATAAACCTGGCGTTAAATAGTAAGTATGACCATTTACTTTCAGTTTTTTGTCATTTGTAGTGTATACCGGACAGGTTCCCAACATTAGCTTGTCCCGTTCCGTTCGAATACCAAAAGGTATATTTAAGTTGGTAATATATTGCTTTTGAAATTTAGGATCGTCACGAGGAGAAGCGTAAGAATCAGTCGTCTTAAATGAAATATTATTTGAAGAATCCTGATCATTAAAATGTTCACTTTCCACTTCATCGCTTACATCACTTTCATTATCTTTTGATGTCTCATCCTCATCATTTTTATTAACAAGGCTAGATTGAGAAAAATTCCTCACAACCGTTTGATCAGTTATAGATTCCTTCTTTTCTTCACTTGGGCTATATTTAATTCTTTTTACTAACTTTCCCCATTGCAATCCGTCATCAAAATCATCATCATTAGTATTGAAGTAATTATTCTCATTTTTAACTTTAACTATTTCATTAAGCGGTTCTGTAATTGGTTTTAAAACAGATTCCAGAATCATATCATTGTTTGTTTTTACATCGCGAATAAGTTTAACCTTCTTTTTAACTGCTTCGGCTGACCGGAGTATCTTTTCCTTTAGCACTTTATCTTCATTAACTTTCTCGACTTTCGAGCTCATGTCCGTTCTCTTTGGATTCATTTAATATAATAAACGATTATTCGAATACTATTCAATAAGTATGTACTTAAGTATATTAATCTACAGTAATGAATGTATCAAACCCCATTCTATAACATCCAGAATTTTTGTTACAATCCTTGTTTATAACCAAGTAGCTGAAAGGTGCGTTCCATACTTTAGCGCAAATTTCACGAAACTGCGACCATGACATATCGGTTCCAACGTGCTCATCATAAACATGACGTAAATTAACATCATCTTGCTTAAAAAGAATTATTAAATTAGCATTATCCCTTATTAATTGTTTTGGTACTTTACTGTACGTTTGATTTAAATAAAAGCTATCAATATTTTTATGTCTTCCCATTGCAAAGTAATCCCTTATGTTGTTTTGGTTTTCACAAGCCACATCATCAAATATCATGATTGAGTTATAGTTAGCTTCGTTTGGGCTAAGTATTTCTTCATTTTCACAATATTTTTGAAATGTAACCGTTGGAACTAACGCTAATACTTCTTCTAAAAATCGATACATAGGTTGGAAAAGGGTTTTTGAGTAAACATAAACATTTTGGTACCGTAACCCTTGTTCATGAAGTAAAAGACCAACCATTAAATTAGTTTTCCCGCAATTAGAAGGACCGCAAATTATACTGCGAATATTGTAAGGTAAAAGTTCACCATGACGTACACAAGGCTTATTGCGAGCTGAAAAAACAAGATCCAACTGCAAGCTCTGATTTTGTTTTACAAACTTCATATTTCTTCAAAATTTCTCAAGCGATGCATAGGTACGTTTTACTTGCATGAAAGACTTATTACAATTAAGGGAAATCACGACTACGTTTTCACATATATATAACAATTTTGATGCGATTGTTTTTAGCTAATAATTCCCGTTGCAAACGTGCACGTTAACGCGATCATTTCATTTTGGGCAAACCCAATTTCCGTTACGACGTGTTATTTGTTAAATACGTATGTTAACGCGAGAGATAATCGTTTTATTTTAAGCACAAACCCAATTTCCGTTACATGTTGCGAAACGCGCACGTTAGCGCGATTGTTTCATTTTGCGCAAACCCAAATTTTGAAATCCACAAAATAATATTGGGCATTTGGATCACACGAGTGAGGAGGGCGAAATTTTCGCCCGATCGAACGAGGTGGGCCAGAATGCCCAATATTATACTACTACCCTGTATACATAACTTAACAATACTGATACAATTTTATTAATGTTCCGATTTAACAGAAAAATAATGTTAGGTACACCTACGGTTAAAGTTATGATTACGGTTAAGTCACGCTTACACTCAAACGCCCGCAAGCTACTCAGCTGCCTCCTGCACAAATCGGCGTCCAGCACGTCTCCGTAGAGCTCGTCGTCGAACACGGCCCGGCGGCCCTCCGCACTCGCGGCGCCGGCGACGGCGCCCGCGACGCACACGGCGAGCCAGGCCCCAACCATACTGCGCTGACGACCACACATATCTCACTAATGATTAATTCTATTAACGATTAATAATTAAAATTTGATCACTGATAAAATTGTCAGCAGATAAGTTAAATATCAAGCGATGTAGGTACTTACTATACAGGGTGATACTCTATAAACTGTACTTGAAGGGATGAAATTTCAGCTAAGCTTATCGGTAAAACTTGTTTCTTGTTTCCGAGACCAATATTGAATAATAGACGGTTAATTTCTTAAAAATTGGCAGGCTGCAGGCACACTATCAGGAAGCAGTTTCAGAGACACGCTGCTCTTGCCGACCTATGGCACAATCCATAAAAATAGTGCCTATTGCGTATTTGTAACGGTGAAAAATCTTCTCTATTTAAATGTATGCTTTACTTTTTTTTTGCAGACACAACTTAAAAACCTTTTTAGATCTAAAACTAAACGAGGAATAATAATAACTAAGCAAAAAAGAATATTACGTGAGTAGTATTTTTTAAGAAAAACATGTTTTTCAATCAAATGTATAAATAGTCCATTCGCTTTGATAGTGTCGCTACACTCGCACGTACTTGTGGTTTATGTAATAAAATACAAATATAATTCGATGTAAACTGCTAAATTCACATGCAGCGTACCTAACACCCGCAAGTAAATTAGGTTGTTTACATCGAATTATATTCGTATTTTGTTACAAAAACCACAAGTACGTGCGAGTGTAGCGACACTATCTAAGCGAATGGACTGTACAGTTTATCGAGTACCACCCTGTATTTCACTTCATTTCGTGACGTTTACATAAAGATTAAAAAACACCTGCGGCGCGCCTACTAAGGTCAGCAAAGATAATCTAAGCGACCGGAAACTGAAAATGAACCTTTTCGTATAAAAACATTCAAAGCGCTTATAATCTATCTCTATGTACAAATGCGATGTATGAATGTGGAAGAAGCGAAAGAGATTTGTCAAGATCGTAGCAGGTGGAAAGAAGTGGTCTCTGCCTACCCCTCTGGGAAACAGGCGTGATTTAATGTATGTATGTATGTACAAATGCGAATATATCTACTTAAGTACATTAATAAAAACTAGCACAGTTGAGTCAAATTAAAGAGTGTGGACAACTGGGACAAAAAAATCCCAGTCCTCCACACTGTGCAGAACTGGGATTTTTTGTTCCCAGTGGTCCACACCTAATTTCGAGGGTTGTTCACACTGTGGAAAACTGGGATTTTTTAGTCCCAGTTGTCCACACTCTTTAATTTGACTCAACTGTGCTAGTTTTTATTAATATACTTAGTAGATAAAAAATAGCCCAATAATGATACTGTACATAGGTATAATAAATCTGTAGAAAGAAAAAAATCAGTACATTAAACATATTTGAGAATTATACTACTTCAGGGGTGGGGCATAAGGCAATAACAGAACATGTCTTGATTGTTTTTGAAATTTTTGGCTGTGTCTGTCTGTATGTTTATTGGATTCGATGACGCAAAAACTAACGAATCGAATTTGATGAAATTTGGTCTGGTGATAGTGTATATCCTGAAGTAGCATATAGAGTAGTAACATTTATTAAAATACTACTCCTTAAGCCTTAGGAGTAGAATTTTGGGTTTCTTTATGTTTTAAAAGAAAAGCTGAAAAGAAGGGATAAGAAAAATAACGATAATAAGTTTTTTTTACCTAGTTACTTCGATTTCTAATCGCTAAACCGCTGTTTCGTTGAAATAATGTGTTTATAAGGCTTAAGGGATAAAATGAAGGCTGAAGTTTGCATGGAAACTTGGTCATTTTATTAACCGACTTCAAAAAAAAGGAGGAGGTTCTCAATTCGTCGGATTTTTTTTTTTTTTTATGTATGTTCCCCGATTACTCGAAGACTACTGGACCGATTTGAAATTTTTTTTCGGTGTTTGAATGGGTATACTTTCTAGTTGGTCCCATTGTCACCAAATCTGAATCTGATGAGGGGATCAGTGAGGAATTGAGGGAACTCCTTAAATATTGTATGCAAACATATAGCGATTTTAGTATTTTTAGCAACAAGTGTAGCATTTGCATTCAGAAAGTGTCACTTGGTGAAGTGGAACTGATGATGAAGACCAGAGATGGCCACCGGAACTCCTCAACGGTAGCTATTTTAAGGGTGGCGATAAGATATCTCGATTAAGATAGTTGAGCGACTACAACGAAGAATATTTACTTGTTGAAATATGACTATGACTTTCCCGCGGCGTTGCTTGCGGCGCGCGCGAAATAACTTAAAGTTTCATATCAACTAAGAAGTGGGACTACGTAACAGCGTACCTATTATGATCACTAAAAAGTATAAAATAAAATAAATGTTTTAAAAAACAAAAAACCGCCTTCAAAAACGCGAAAAATAACTTCTTTAGAATTGTAGATACCTAATAGGTTAGTCCAACTGAAGTCGGCGACCACAATATTTTCACCAAAAAGCCGACATCAGTTGGACTAACCTATTAGGTATCTACAATTCTAAAGAAGTTATTTTTCGCGTTTTTGAAGGCGGTTTTTTGTTTTTTAAATCATTTATACTAATTTTATACATAAGTAGCTATTATTTCATCGAAAAACCCTTCAACAAACGTATCATTACGCAGAATTTTTATTAAAGTTAGAAATATGAAAATCGATATTTCAGCTTTTCCTTTAAAACATAAAGAAACCCATTCTATACTTTTAGAATACCCATTACCTACCCTTTGGGTGACCTTGAACTTTCTTATAAGGCCCATTGTAAAGGACCAAGGACCCAATTCTCGTGACTTCGAGATGATTTTTCATGCGAGATATATAGAAAAAATGTATGCAGTTGACAGTTGACGTCGCATGAAAAATCATCTCGAAATCACGAGAATTGGGTCCCAAGTCTCTGTTCCATAAGCCATAAGTTTAGTAAGCACTGGCAACACATACCTACACTGGGCAAAGACTTTTGACTTCGATCGCAACGTTCATTATCTCCACCGCAGCCTTCAGCACCTTGCAGCCGTCTGCAGTGAGTTGTATTAACAATACTGACCTTAGTTACTGTTTCTCCTGTTATATAATTAAATTGTTAAGTTATTTGAGGCTGCCATGATTAGTGTAGTAACCATGACTTAGGTAATTGGGACTGATAAAAAATATACCTCGTATGATTAATGAATACAAGAACATAGGTACTTGATGATGTTTTTTTTGTTGTCTTGATGAGATCTTACTCATGATAATTACAATGAGTCATAGACTACTTGACATAAGATCTCATATAATTATCAAATTATAGCATACTTGTTCAAAAAAATGTTATTTGATACCAAATCGCATGTGATAAGTTTTAGAATAGGTATAGTCACGGTAAGAAAAGGTTCGTCACTTTTGGACCTTAATAGCATTGAAATAGAGTCGAAAAGTGACGAACCTTTTGTTACTTCGACTTCTAATCGCTAAACCGCTGTTTCGTTGAAATAATGTGTTTTTTATTTTCATTTTATAATATAGGTAGGTACTCGTATATATTTAATTCCTTACAAACTACAAGGGTTTTCTTTTAAAAAACCTTACATTAGCTCTATAACAGTACGCCCAGCCACGTGCCGTCTAAACACGTCTCACGTGTAGAGTTATCATTCCTCCGACGGGTAAAACAAACGAATAATTTAGGTTTCTGCTGCAGCTTGAACCACAGCTACGGGCCTTGCCGGCTCCGGATAGGTAGGTACTGGGGAAAAACCACAGAACAGAAAAAACAGTAGAAGTGTCAAGTGGGCGTGTAACGTGTGGCATAGTTATGCGGAGTTCCGCATAACCTACCATACTTTTGCCGCGATCGCTTATTTCGATATTTCTAAAATAGGAAATAAATCCAGAAGCATGCCTTATTGTGCTATTTTGGAGTGTAAAACCGATAGCCGCACCAAAAACATTTTCCATGGTGGCGTGTAGTTTTTATGATAGTTTAAGTATTGGCGACAACAAGTCTGATACTAAGCAAAGCTCATGCCACTTCCACTGTTTTTAGGGTTCCGTACCCAAAGGGTAAAAACGGGACCCTATTACTAAGACTCCGCTGTCCATATTTATGTCATAGCTAGACAGTTCACAGAAGATGTGTTTCTGTTGCCGCTATAACAACAAATACTAAAAACAGAATAAAATGAATATTTAAGGGGGGCTCCCATACAACAAACGTGTTTTTTTCCGTTTTTTGCTAATGTTGTATAGATAATGGTACGGGACCCTTCGTGCGCGAGTGGGACAAACTGCCAGGCGCTCCCGCCGGGCGATAGGCAGAGGCTCTAGCCAGGATACAAACATGACTAACGTTTCTCTTTTCTAACACTCAAAATGTATGGGATAGATGACGTTATCGTGTGTTGCGATAAACCACGTGGTCGTCTGTCATTTTGAGCGATAGAAAAGAAAAACTTTAGTAGCGTTTACATCTTCCTTATCAGAGAGCTCGATAGATAGCATTACTAGTCATGGAAACTGTAAAAACTGGGCTAGGTTACAAGGGCATTCGGTATCTCATAATGTGGTTCCAACTTCCAGCGTAAGCCCGAACACCTATGTACGAGTAAGTATCTGTTTTTTACCCCTGAGGGTAAAAACGGTTCTGTTTTATGTTCATATCTTTTACTTAAAATACAAAATGTTTTATTGTTTTTGTAACCTAAATGAATCTACCTAAAGCTTATTTTTTAAACAAAGTGTTTTTCAATAATATCTGTGTAATTTTTTACAATAAAAATCCCTTGAAAGTTGCAATATCCACAATATACTTACAATATGTTGCAATATGTGGCTCTTTTCCACTTTCGTTTTCATGATAATTTTGAAATGTTAATTGTGTTTTTATGTAAACGTGAGCATATCTAACTCAATCGTGTTTTGTTTCACTTTTTTTTAACGAAACAATTGCCCTTACAATATGAAAACGCGAGTTCTTTATATTATTTAAACGAAGTTTATAAGCTAACTTCATAACTTACAAAGATCCATCAATAACAATAAACTCGTCCAGACATTAGGTTTTTATCACTTTAAAACACGTGTCATGATAAATCGCGTTTTTAGAAGAGGTGTCTCATTATTACGGCTAGCGTGCGAAATATCAAAAACTCGAGAATGACTCGCACTAGACAGTTTATTTTTAATCCGACAAAGCATTAGAGCTATCAGGTAGCCGGCATTAGTTACGAATTGCGTAGCGGTTCCGGCTGTTCCCGGAGATATCAGTATCTAATCTGCTGCGGACTTCGCAACCACAGAACTATATCGAGATAGAAGGAAATAGTGTATACAGGGTGGTCAAAATAGTGACGTCATTTTTTTTTTTCTAGAATCCTCACACCAAGTTGTGTCCGAAAATACCCCATGTATGTTATGCGATTTGTGCTAGTTTCGGAGATATTGATTATTTTAATCGGATTTTTTGTAATTTTCCCTTAGGTATGTCCATGTCTCGAAAAATCATAAATTACATGTTTTATTTCATAAGTTTTTCAGTGGTATCTTACATAATTAGAATGATTACGAATCAGTGAAGTTTTTAAACCTATTTGCCCGTTTTATTTTAAGTAACATCACATCACTAAAAGAGTCGCGTGATGTCAAAGTACCGACGCAAAATGTTACACGCTCAGTTCTCATATAAATCGACGACCTCTTTCCTTATATCTCGATATAGTTCTGTGGGGAAAGATATGCCAAATGACACGTGACGCTAGCGTGGCGGTGAAGGCTGATAGCCGCTCTCCACGACCGTACATCATGGGCCAGCGTCAGACGCATTTACACCAGGATATTGTGAAGCTAAAAATTTCCATACAAAATGAGATAACGTTCCTCTCCAATTAAACCTAGTCCGATTTTTGATTATGTTGTAGATATTATGAAAAACTAGATCTGTACGTTTTTCTTACCAAAAATATTTCTTTAAAGAAACAAATAAAAAAAATACGGAAACGTGTCAACCTAGTTTTTTATAATAACTATACTTACTTACAAAATATTCAAAAATCGTGGAAATCCGATTTGATTTAGGGGGTGAGAATCGTTATCGCCCGGACCTAAATTCGTATAGATTTTTTTTTAAGCGTCACCTCACTATTCTCTTAAGGTAGGTACGCGTTCACTAGTCCGCGCCGGCCGCAACGCACACATGGTACGCAACGGGTGTTTGCTTGTATGAATTCCTATAGCACTGCGTTCACTATTTGCACCGCCTGCACCGAACGCCATAGTGGACACAGTACTATTACAGTGCTTTACTAGTTTCTTTTTTTAAATGATCATTTGTTATGAAATCGTTTTTTTTCCAAAATAAACCGGGTCTGATATGGGTCAACAGATACAGCTCCTTAAAGTTACGACCGGACGGACAGACGGACGAAGACGAAACTTTGTAATGGGGTTTGTTAGGCAAATAAAACCATGTCGTCGACGAAATCAATTTATTTTTAGCATTCATATTTACAATACTTTCAGACACAGAGTAATACATCAATTTGAATGTCTTTAAAATTAGCTTCTTAAACATAAAAATATGGCTCATTTCGTTCTTTGCGTTTATCATAAAGTAAGTACACAATGTAGAGAATCATTAGAACTAAATAATTGTAAAAAATATACAAAACTAACATTATCTAATTAGTTGTAAAGTATCGAAGTTTATTAACAAAGACTGCGCCTGCTATAACGTCAGTGCGCGAAATATATCTTAGCAATAAGTACCTTAACTTGGAGGGAAGTTTAAAATATATTCGAGTACTTGTGTAAATGTGCCTTAAATAAAAGTGTCTTACAAAAAACGAACTACATTTGATTCCGAATCAAATGACATTGTCTTAAGACGAAACATAACTGTTATTCATACTTAAAATACTCTACTTTTGTTGTTACAAGTATGAAAAATAAAAGAGCTTTTCCCCTAATATTGCAGTCACTATAAGGTCGATTTATAACTCGACTAAGTTTGTACAATGCAGATAAACGAAAGCATAGAAACATTCAGAAGCTGATAAAAGATTTAATAGTGCGTTGGTAATCCTATCCCAAGGCTTCTTAGTTTGAAGCTCTGAAAATTAGTGTTACTTACTAGCTTCAAACGCTAATAGCGTTAAGTAAATAGATTGCATCTTAATTCTGAAATTACTAACCATTAAATGCAGGTGAACGATACCCACTACAAATACAAACCAGGGTGCCTAGTAAGGCTGCGTCTTTATCGCTCGTCAAATGTGGATAAAGCACCCGTCACTCTCGTACTTATATTACGTGTCAGAAGGTGACGGATGCCTTATCCAAACTTTGTCACGCGATAAACGCAGCCATAATAGGGCCCCAGAGGGTCTAGTCACTTTTTTACACGTATGTAAGTACGAGAGTGACGGCCCGCAGAAATAAGACCTGCCTTGTTACTAAATTCGTTGTAGTTTGAAATCGAATATTACATTATACGTTCATAAGAATCGGCAGGTACAGTCAACATCAAATGTTTTTACATTTATGCGACCTATTCAGTGGGATAAGGTAAAAAAAGATAAACAAACTTTGAAGTCGACAGTACTAGGTCTTAAGACTGTATGAAACGTAGACGAAGGTAGGTCGATAATTATTTCTGCAGGGAATGAGAGATCTACCATCAAACCTCAGAGTCGTACGCTGGATCACATTGACAGTTCCATCTCTCATTTAGAAAAAATAAAGACTAATGATAGTAATTTGTTCGGTTAAGGACAGACTCTAGGACTAAAACAAATTCTTCTTAGGGCAGATTAGAAGTAGGTACAAGAATAATCCCTTAATTAGCAATGATCGATACAGTGAACATACCATAGAGTTACCTTTTTTATTTTATTACTTGCAATTTTTTGATGCTGTCTTAAAATCTAAAAGGTTTGAATTTATTTATGAATTCCTTTTTTTTGGTAAAATTTGTTTCCATTACAATACAAAATGGAGAGTCCCTGAGTACCTATCACCGATGCACTATTCTCAGTCCCAAATAACGTGTTAGGTAGAGTAGGTTGAAAAAAAAATGTAGGAAACAGTGTAGAATTATTTAATTTTTTTAATGATAATAGCCCGTTCAGACTAGATTAGAACCTGATGATTATTTGTTAGTAAAACTGCGCGGTTACGTCTGAACGTCTAGAATACGTTCAAGTACCGCGCGGTTTCAAAACAGAGTGATTATCGCCCTTGTCTGAACGGGCTTTTGGTCTCAGTACACATATTTTTTGTAAGCTTAACAGCCAGTATTAGTTCTGCCGTAATCAGAATGTTTGAGTAAGAATCTGCGCTAAACCGAACAAACGCATTTTATATGCTAGAGGGGGCAAACGAGTGGTCGGGTCACCTGGATGTGAAGTGATCACCGCTGCCCACGGACACCTGAAACACTAGGAGAGGTATTGCTGCTTTGCCGTCCTTTGAGAAAAGAGTATGCTCATATACGATTACTGAATGTTTGTAGCTTTCATTACGTTTCAATAGTGTATAATTAATTGACATTAAGTAGTATTTTTAGTCAAGTTTCTCCGATATACGTTCATTGAATACAAAACGGACACATTCCAAAATCAATCAGTGTTGCATTTTAAAATTAGAAGCTATTCGTATAAGATTTTCAATGCAAGAGCAAATTATTTTGGAATGTGTCCGTTTTGTGTTCAATGAGCGTAAGTAGTAATTCTTTAAGAATGAAAAAAGGCAGTACAAGATACCTCTCATACACAAAACATTAAAACTAGTTCATAATTATAATAAAATATATATGTAATATACAATCTTACATAGGTGGGTCTTACTTAGATCTTACGTAGAAGAGAACGCACAACAATAAATCGCACGCCAGGGTAAAAGTAAATCAGAACGTGCTTTGCGATTTCGGTACTAAGTGGTCAGTCGTTTGGCACAAGGTTGGATACAAACAAGGGCAGAAAGTAAAGCTCGTTTGTGCTCAATTTTTCTAATGTTTTATTTTAATTCTAATGAGCATTTAACTGAGTACCTACATCTCGGATCGAGTGATGAACAGAAATCCTTAATAAATGCTTAAATGAATGAGCAAAATGTGATTTAATTATTCAACTAACTTTTGTTAGCAAGGTGATCAACTAAGTACATATTTACAAAATCAACGGTCAACTCAGGCCAGGCAATTCATTTTATTTAATAGCTACATTATTGTTATTTCATTTTATTGATATTCGTTCTTGCATTCTTATCGCACTACGCCTTCGAGCCGCGCTTAATAATGCGCAGCTGCAAAATGGTTCACATATGATTTTAAATTTAACCACATGAACTCAAGACTATTTTTTTAAAAATGGAAGAAAGTTAAAGTTCTCTCAATGAAGTCTTTAACTACGTACAATATTTTTGAAATTCACCTAAATAATTATATTTAGGGAACTAGCTCACTGAAAAGTCGAGGCAGCGGTGTCGCGGCGTCGCGGCGCTATAGGAGCGTCGGCTTTATAGAGTCGAGGCGCGGCGTGCTATGCTCCGTTCCAGTTTAATACACGAAAACGTAAGAGTCGAAATGACAAAATAGCGGCGCTGCCTCGAGTCTTGATTGCGTGAGCGAGTTCCCGTATGGCCCGAGTCGTCTGTTGGTTTAATGTCACTATGCTTACATTTTAGAGTCAAAGTCCAATACAAACGCGTAAGGTAGCTAGAATGTGGTCTGTTGAAAAATATGATTCATCTAGCGCGTTTTCTGCTTCTGCAAGTTTTAGCTGGGTGGATATAGGTATTAAAAAGGCTCAAAAGAGGCCAGCAGTTTAAGTATTCACTTAATTAATAATATCCACAGACTGTGACCAGCTTAGTCTAATCCGGTTATAGATTGAAAAAGTATTTCAGCTATTTTTTAATGCTCCAAATTAAACAATATTTTAACCACGACTGCAATATCGTCTAAGCGGCATTGTCAAATGAGATCAAGTTCCCGCAGGAATTTCAGAAATTTCATGGGTTACAAAACGTGAAATTGCATAGCTAAAAGTGCACATTTTTTATTGTAAGTGTATTGAGTAATTAATTAAATTGCTGTTAATTGAATTGCTTTGCTAGGATATGTATAGCATTGATCCTCAAAGTGCTTTTAATATACTTGTGAGTTACGAGCAAATTCAAATGGCACTCGAGATAATATAAAACATGAGTAAATGAACGAAGTTACGCCATAGCTATAGATTAAGGTAATTTACGACGCACTTGCAAATACGGCAAATGACGATCAAGAAGATTACCTACCTTTAGGCTACCATTTTGTGCCCGTTTGCTCTTATAACGTGTAGAATTCACGGCTTACACGTAGATTACATCGAAAATTACATTGAAAGATAGAGATTCTTAGACTTAAATCTTAAGTATTTACAGTGATGAAAATATGACTTTCCATAAACTTAGTGCTTAAACGTTTATAAACAAGAATAATCTATTACACCTACTGCCACTACTTTTAAAACAGTCTTCGACCCCTCGTCATCCGTCACAGACACCACTTGTAAAATCCATTTTAATAAGCTCTGTACCACAAATTTCTTAACACTAAAGGGAGATAGCAGCGGCTAACTTCTCGCACCCCTGGACCCCTATTGTAACTTGTTTAAGGTTAAAAAAACCACGCTCTGTATTGGTCATACGACGATCTCGCCCCAGCGTGCCTAGTATGGCTGCGTCTACATCGCGTGTCAAAAGTGGATAAAGCATCCGTCACCTTCGTACTTATATTACGTGTCAGAAGGTGACGGATGTCTTATCCAATGTTCGTCACGCGATAGACGCAGCCATATTAGGGCTCCAGGTGTTCCAGTAAACATCTTTATTTTGATATTGAATCAGTGTAGTGCATCTAGTGCATTGGCTCACGATCTAAAGGAAGTTACAAAAACTTGGTCCGCGACAGATAAGCCGCCGCATGATGAAGTCTGAAGTTTATTATCACTTTAATTACGGATAAACGACAACAACTTGAATAACATGCAGTTATACATACTTGCTACAAATTGCGAACCATTTTATATGTTTATTAAATATCGTCTTATAAGTCTATCATAATCTCTTCGTATAAATGAAGAGGTTAACAAGAAATATATATAATATAAGTATAAATACATTTAATAACTACCGCCAAAAAGGAGGCAAGTCTCTTAAACAACCTCCAAAGTTGTTATCTCAAATTAACTAATTATTTAAGTGCTGGGATTGTGTTTTGTGATTATTATGATCATAAATATTTTGAATGGGTCGGAGTAATGAATGAATAAGAGCCCGCGAGACGGCTGGTGGGTGTAAATGCCTCCGCAAGGGCCATTGTCGACACCATTGTTTAAATTGTTTGGTAAGTATTTCGTTAACGTTGAGTTGAAGAATCGATACTTTTTAAATTGTGCCTGCTGTTGTTTATTTTTGGAAATTAACCTTTTTATCATTGGAGGTCGCAAATATAAGAAGTCACAACTAGAATTCGCCATTAATAGCATTCTATCACAATTGCCTCGATCATAATCCGAGTTAGGACTGCACCAAACGGAATGCACGGCGTGCAGTATCAAGTGCTTTTGCCTACTCGTAGTAATTCTCGACTGATATTCGATCGGTCCGCACTCAGTTGAGCGTGTGAACTGAACACATGCAGTCCGCCTGACAGGAGCCTAAACCTAAACCATAAATTCTACCGTTAGAAAGCTCATTTTTAAAGAGTCCACAATATTTATTTATTATTTGTCGCGATTGTAGTTAGGTTCACATTTGACCCATCAGATAGCGTACATGCTATTTTGAGTAGAGCGTTTCACTGTTCTGATAGTGCCAGTGTGATCTGATCAGCCACAGCCAGCCGCTTTGCCGAATACACACCTTGACTATTAGCTGCCAATTTTCAGCTCAGTCGGCTGCCGTAAATATTGTAGGTTGTTTTAATATAGTTTATTATACGACCAGACAATTAAACCATAAAAAAGATATAGGTATCAGTCAGTTAAAGTCATCATAGTCCTTTTTCTAAGAAAAAATATAGCTAAAATGTATCTGTGTGTGTAAAATGTGAGCTTAAAAATAGCTAAGATTAATTATAGCTCCATTTTCTAGTCCGATTAGAGCTTGGACGGCATTCGTAGAAGTCCGGTAATGAAAGTGCGTTAACCAGGTACATTAAAAAATGTCATGCGGTCAAGTACCTACATAAACAGGAGTTTGTCATATCATAAGTAACAATATGTATTTACGATTCAGTCTTGTTTGAACTACTGAAGGTGTTTTTAATTTGTCATCTCAATAAGATTATTTCGCGAATAATGTATGTATACGTATATGTAAATATTTCACCGACTATATAAAATATAAATAATCACACGTATTTCATCAGACAAGTTCATGATTCTCGCTTTCTCGATAAACTGACTCATCGACGAGTTCAGCAGCCGAGGCTACTTTGAAAATCGAAGTTCGAAGTTAGCTCCATCCCTCTCTCGATTTAGTCTCGAATGACAGACGGAGCTAACGTAACTTTGAACTTGAATTTTCAAAGTATTCCCTCTGACCGGGAGAGCGAGATGAAGCGAATTTATCTTACTATGTCGACGAGCACTGGAGCTGCTGACGATCGAGAGTATCTATCTCTACGTAGTATTGGTTGGGGAACGAACGGCAGCGGGGCTCAGACGATGATCTCGCGGATGACGCGGCGCGCGCGCGCGCTGGGCGTGGAGTAGCCGGACTCGAGCGCCTCGTCGTAGGCCAGCGACGCGGGCGGCTCCTCGCGCGGCGCCGCGTACGCCTCCGGCAGCCCGCTCACCTCGTGGTACGGCGACTCTGCGGGGACACAACCGATGGGTTGGTTACCTTTGTTTCGGCGAAATATGTTTGCCAATTTAAATGTATCGTTTCCCAACCGTTTCATTTGCCAACCCGTCTTTTTTTCTGTAACCGTAAATATTTCAGGATTTTATAAAACTAACCTAACCTATAGGGTTCTACACGATGTTACTGAAATAAATCCTGAAATATTTAGTTGCAGGAAAAAATTGGGTTGGCAAATGAAAAAGTTGGAAAACGATAGGTACATTTGGCGAACATATTTTTGCGAATTGATTGCCGAGCTTAGGAATGTGCTAGTACGGGACTACACTATATAGTGTAGTGCACACTCCAGGCGAGAGAGGAGAGGCGTGGCGCCCTTCACCTCAGGCCCCGACTGCATTCAACTCGCGCGCGGTCTGTACACCTATCTGTTTTCAGTAGGGCCATAGAGTGATAGTACAAGTTTTACCTAAATGTTGGTCCGGCCGCTTCTTCGGCTTGTGCACCGAGGCGTACGGGTCGGAGCAGTACTCCTGCCGCGACGGGTTCTGGCTGCGCAGGTAGTCGGCCGCGGGCGCCGGCAGGTGCGGGTACGGCGCGTAGTCGTCCAGGGCGCCGTAGCCGCCGTGCGTGATCGGGTCGTATCCGTAGTTGCTTTGACGATCCACCTGCTGGAACAACCACGTTCTAAGCAATCGCTCGCTAAAGCGTACCGTCGACGATCAACGGATCTTCTTAACAAATTATAGTTCAAAATTAGCACTTTAAGGGACTGAAAGTAAATGTCAAGTCATTGACGGACAAATACTAGTAAATAAAGCAGTAATCGTTTCCTATGACGTTGACTATTAACACACTGTGTGCCAACAACCCACTAGTCGGGTTTTGTATGGAAATCAGACTGGCTCTGGTCACCTAAAAACATCAAACTTAAAACAAACGAGTATGAAAAATGAGATCAATTTGTTGTTTTCTTCATTAATTTAAATGTTAGCCATAAATTAACAAAAATAAACTGGTAACTTCAGAATACACATATTAAGCTCTACAGTGTTTCACCGCAAGAATAGTCGTTATCATGAAATAAGGAAGAAGTTTTTATTTGCTTCGAAACATCACAACTCGTGTAATGATTGATTCCTTAAACAACTGTTCATCAGTCTGTAATAAGTAGTAAACAATGATGATTACGAACTCTGACAAAGTTGAAAATGTCGGCGTTCCTAGGAGAAAAAACTCAATTTTGGCCCGAACTCCGCAAGCCAACTTAACAAACATAATAATAATTATTCATCTTTCCGCTTCGGTAAATAAACATTTTCATATCTCAGACATTCAGCCATTACACTTTTTTTTTCACTCGTTACTTTAGTAACGTAAAGTGGAAGAATTTTATAGAGCCATTACAAAATAACTCTAACATTTGAATAACGCCGTGCCGTGTGGTGCCGGGTTTAGAATGTTGCCACTCCATGTCTTCCCGTGGATGTCGTAAGAGACGACTAAGGGACTAAAGGCTGTGTAGTGCTGTTAGGCGATGGGTTTGCAACCGGTCACTAATATCTAGCCTAGTTGTGCAAAATGTGGTCACAGAATTATCAACAAGTTTTTGGAGTTGTTGGTGAGTCTGTGGCTCTGCCTACCCCACTCTGGGAATGAAGGCGTGAGTTTATGATTGATTGATGACTTTAAATTTCAACCCTTGACTCACAATAATCGAAAACAAGAGCTTACCTGATGCTGTTGGTTGGAAGGCGGCATGGGGGCGCCCGCCGCTGCTGCCATTTTCATCTGCCACAAGGAGTCCTGCGAGTTGACACTGCCGCCATTGTTGCTGTTTGTGTAACTGTTCTCGATGTAGCCCATGTTCACCCCTGGGAACAAACGACACTTGTTACCAACTACAGGCGAGGCTCGACCTGAACACTGCTTCAAATACAATCAATTCAATACCGCGCAGTTAGTTGCAAGTCGGAAAAATTTGATTACTTGGATCCATTCCAGTTCAATGCAAACGGGAAGTATCTATATGGTTATTGCAAATCATAGCCTGCACGGTAAAAAAATCAGTGAAGTGCGAGTCGGACTCGCGAACAGAAGGTTGCGCACCGTCCGATCATTAAAAAAGATAAAAGATAAGATAAAAGATGTTTATTCAGTAAGTAGGCCGCACGGGCACTTTTACACGTCAATAATCTACCAGCGCTTCGCAAGAGACCACTGCTGAGAAGAAACGCCGCAAGAAACTCAACAGTCAGTCGTTTTTTAAACATTTCTTATGATATGATATTATACAACGAAAAATAAAACTTAACCTAGTATTATATAAAACAATGAATGTAACAAAAATATGTCTATATATATCATGCGTAGTTGAGCAGGAAAATGTGTCAAAACTCAAAATTTCTACAAGAACTCATAAATAGTAAATATAAGAAATAAATAAAAATTAAAAATTATACTTACCTATGACGGTGCAAAACAACACATAATTAGTTTCGATACATTCCCCTACAGAAACCGTGTCCCCTAGACAATACACAATGTTTATATATTGGTATGATTAGGTTATTATTAAGATATTTAGGTGTTTAATTTAGGCCAAGCATTTTTATCTGTTAGATAGTCTTCGACCCTATAGTAAGCTTTAGACATCAACGACTTTTTCAAGTAATTTTTAAGTACTGGAAATGGTAACTTTAAAACTTCGTCAGGTAATTTATTATAGAAATGAATGCATTGACCTACAAATGATTTATATACCTTCCAAAATATCAACACATATTATTCCGAGGGCAGGTGTAACAGTGTTCGGTGTTCTAAAAATGATTTTGGAAATATTAGGGCGCTATTCGGAGTGTAGTAAATTGGCATTATAGACAGGGTTAACGTAAAATCGAAAGTTAATTTGGGACCAGCGCCGGTATGGGTTCAGTCAAAATTTTTGATTGCGACGGTTATAATTCGTAGGCAAAGTTCAAAACTCGATTAAGGTGGATCACGTCAGATACCATTTTTAGAATAATTTTAACTTCTTTGGTTTTTTATGACTTGCGATGAATTTTTATTTTATTTTGGAGTATATTTACATTTGAAAATTATCTACAAGTGGAAACAATAAAAACAAAAAAATGAACTTCCAAACTTAGTTAAAACTACATGCACTAATCTAACAAACCGCTACCAGTGGGATTCATTCCCAGAATGCTGTCAGCATAAATATATTTATAAGAAACAAATGATTTTTTGGACATAAAAATACTTATTACGTTCAATGCTCTTTCCAAATGAGTCATTAATTACAATGGTAAGAAAATAAAATGTTATAATTTCGGAAGTTGAGCCGTGGTTCAAGTAGTTATACCAATTCAGGTTGAGTCTACACACCTCTTTTCATCCTGCTGCCGAATGTGATTGCTAGTCCTCGGAAAGCATAAAGGAAATGTTATGTTAAATTAATGCGTCTGCTTATACGAGTTTTCACGAGCGCCACAGCAGAGGGTAGAAAGTACGCAATTCAAGGACGAGTTATGTAGATTGCCCTTTCCGCCGAGGCAAACATTATAATAGGTAAATTTTACAACATATTAATCTGACATACACAAGCAGGCGTAAAGGTACTCTGAAAGTTTTTGAAATACGCCAGTAACACATTTTGCTTTTTAATGGGTTTTCCATAAGATTAATTTATCGTAAAATTTTCCATATTTTCCAGAGACTTGTTTCGTAAATACTTCCTGGTGTGAGAATGGCCTACATGGCATTTTAGAGCATGAGAAGTGAATGGTAGTAATTTATTTAAAGGTACTTACAGTCAGAGTTGGTCATATTTTGGGGATGCGAGGGGGTGTGGGGGGCGTGAGACAACGCCTGATGGTACCCGTAGCCACTCTGCGAGGCGTAAACCGCGTTTTTCGAGTCCTCCAGGGCCAGCGCTAGATCCATTGAATGCTCCAGCGCTTTGTTCTCCATTCCGGAGGCGGGGTAATACGGCGGCGGCGCTTGGTTCACCGGCGAATTCAGCGCCGACGGGTGCATCGAGTCCATCTCGTACTCCTTGTCTGATCTAGTGTTGTCTATCTTGCTTCGTTCGTTGCGTTTGTAGCGGCAGTACAGGGAGACCAAGCCCGCGAACATTAGGAAGGCCACGCCGGAGACTAGGAGGGCGATCAGGGTCGACGTGGTCATCGCGTAAGCTTCCTTTACGTATGGCGGGCCGACTGAAACAATACGATGCGTTGTAGACGATTGTACCGACTCCTATGGGAACACTCGAAAATTTCTGTACTTAAGGTATGTTATGCTGGAGCTGTTTTAGAATCAATTTATAATAATTACTATACTTAGGTTAGGGTAGGTTTGATTAACAAGCAATATTAAAAAATTAAGGTTTCAAGCAAAACATTACATTCGGAATTATGAAAATTCGGGATTCGGATCGATTAGGAATTATGACTCTTCGGAGTTATGTAGTGAACCCGACTTCTACAAGCGGCTCGAATTTGGGTCAGGGGCCCTTTTTACCATCACGGTCAAAACCTGAAAAACTTTTGTGTATAATATTATGAAAAAAAAAAAACTAGATAGACATTTGCAGAAACAAGAACTCACTGTCGGCGTCAGTGTAGTCGCTGCAGACCTCCTGGTTGACCTGCAGGCAGAGCTTGAGCCGCAGGCGCGGGTCGGGGTCGCCGGGGCGCGGCTCGGGCGCGTCGAGCGCGGCCTGCTGCGGCGCGCGCGCGGCGCCCGACAGCCGCAGCGGCACCGTGTCCAGCACGCGCCAGCCCGCGCCCGCGCCGCCCGCGCGCGCCTCCACCACGCCCACGAGCGGCAGGCAGCTCGCCGCCACGCTGAACGCGAGCGTGCGCGACCCCGGCTCGAACGTCACCTGCTCCGGCGCCGGGATCTTGTCCACTTTCGTGGTCACCGAGATCTCGTTGCTATAGTTGCTTTGGCCCTTCGTGTTCACCGCTTTTACCTAACAGAAACGACGCGGTTAAAAACGCTCGCTCGTATTCCGGCGTCGCGATACCGAACATCTTCCCGTTCCTGTTGCGGTGGCAAGCGCCCGTCCGAGCCCGCTTTCATATTAGACGCTCCAGCTGAGCAGCTTTATTCGCGTTAATCGCGCTTTTACTTTTAAATTTCCGTTGTTATGTCGCCTAATATGAAAGTGCCCGAATTGTAGTGGTAAAAGTTAAGTTTTACGAAACTAAGCGGAGAACCAAAAATTCTTGCAAAAAAATTTAAGGGGCACGGACACTCAAATTACCTTGAATAAAAACGTCACATGCTATCCGTGGCGAATGAAAGAAAAAAAAAGAATTACAAAACGACAGCGACAACCAGTTACGCCACTTTTATTATGTTTTCAATGAGACGCTGGAACGAATGTAATTAATTAGTCTAGAAATTAATTAGTATCATGAACGAACTTCATTAAAATTTAATTTGACGTCGAAAAAATTTCTACGTAGGAATAGTGAAAAATTAAATTTATTTTTACCTTGAAAGAGTAAATGTAATGTTGCTCGAGAGTGGAAACATTACAGGGGTTCTGTCGGCCACAGTCGAACTCCATCCAGTCGCGCTGGGCGGCGCGCTCGGGCGCGCAGTCCGCCGCGCCGGCCGGGCCGCCCGGGGCGCCGACGCGCCGGTACCGGACGAAGTACTTGGTGCTGGAGAGCCCGCCGTCGAACCCGGCTTCCCATTCCAAAGTGACGTAAAACGGCCCCACTTTCGTGCTCGTCAAGGCCCGGGGCGCTTCGGGGGCGCCCTTCGGCTGCAGCTTGATTTGCGGCCGAATGCTCCCGAGCGTGTTCACGATCTTGCAATAGTAGTCGCCGTAGTCCTGCGACTTGAGGCTCCGGATCGCGAGCACACTGTAGTAGGAGTCGTTGCCGTCGGCGCTGGTGTTGATCTCGTAGTGCCCGCCGGACGACATCTGCAGCGGCGCCGGGTTCGACGAATAGTACCAATGGAAGTCTGGCTTTGGGAACGCTTGCACTCTACAAGAAATTTCGGCGGTTTCCTTCAAGTCATAGGCTACTTTACTTTGTTGGAAGATTGGTATTGGTTCATCTGCAAGGAAAAAGATGTACTTCAATACAGCCACTAACTTCTTTGGTCCAGAGTCACCAACCGCTGAGATAAAGCCTACAAATTTGCATGTAATTCTCTCCAAATTCAAAACAGCATCAATGCGAACACATACTTTTTACGACTTGGTATTTAAAAGATCGTCAACATAAAAAGTTTGCTATTTAATTCTCAACCCAGATTTCTAACTTCACACATGGTTAAAGTTAAAAGCCAAATGTTAACAATTATCTCTGGACTTCTCGAAATAATGTAATAACTTTGTAATTAACGTATAAAAGCATAAGCAGTATTTGAAAGAGACAGTGCTTTTATTTACATGAGCGATGAATGTCACTCACGAATGAATGAAACTGAAATAAATTTTTCTTGCTTCAACCTTTGAGTGAGCGATGATATTAACCGATCCAGATGTTTGACCCAAGCTTAGGGAAAATACCTGTGCATTTTCTGATCGCGTAACATTACGTACTCGCAGTAAAACTAACATGAACATCACTAGGTTTCCTCACAATGGTTTCTATGCCATTTAATCCAAAGATTCCATGTGCAGTCACTGATTATTACATTTATTACTAAAATGAATACCTAATATACCTATCGCAAAAACGAATAAGTACTCTATTCAAAAATAATCTCCCTACTTGTTCAAATACTTCAAGTTACGGAACAGAGTGAAAACAACCCAATATTATTTTTAATTGAAACTTACGTTCAACGCGGAGCTGCATCGACGACTCAACTCTTCTGACTTCATTTTCAAATGCGCAGGAATATAGACCTTTATCCGACGGCAAAAGGTCGTCTGAATTGGGTCTCGCTTTCCCTCTAAATCTCAGCGTGCTCTGCACAGTGTAAACATTGTTTCCTGTATTAGTACTATTAGTCTTGATTTCGAATAAGTTCGAATCGGGTTTTATTTCGGAGCCGTTTTTGTTCCACATCACGTTCGGGCGGGGCTTGCCGAGAGCGCTGCAGGTCAGTTCCAATTCTTGAACCCCGGACCGCTTCGTCATGTGGGCCGGGAGCTTGGTTTGGAAGCGGGGCGGTTGGTAGACTTCGAGGGTGACGGAGGCGAGCGCGCCGTGGCCGAGCTCGTTGGTGGCCTGGCAGTGGTACACGCCCTCGCTGCCCAGGTGCGCGCTCGGGATCGTGTAGGAGCTGCCGGTGGCCAGCACGGGCGGCTTGGCGGCGGCCGGGTCGATGTCCCGGAACCAGCGGTACTGCGGCGCGGGCCAGCCCGGCGGGCTCACGCTGCACGTGAGCGTCACGCCCGAGCCCTCCTGCGCCACGGGCCGCTCGGGGCTGATGTGCGCCGGCCCCGGCTTGTGCCTCACGAGCACGGCCACCGAGGTGCTGGTCGCTCGCTCCTCGCGCTTGCCGTTACTCGCCGAAATTACATTAATAGCGCTACACACATACGGACCCCCCATATCCGCAGTCACATGAGTCAGTAGAAGATCCTTGCCGTTTTGCCGGAAATCGGTTCTGCCGTTCCTCGTCCATTCTATTGATACGGGTTCGGGGTTAGCCGACACGTCGCAGTGAATTCTGACGGTGCCGCCCTCTTCGGCTTCGAACGTTTTGGACTCCACGGTGACAGTAGGAGGATAGAGTACATCCACAAATATGTCTCTTTCGCCCGGGCGGCCGAGCCCGTTGTCTGCGGAGCACGTGTATTTGCCGGAGTCCTCCACGGACACGCTCGTGATGGAGTATGTAAATGAGTTCGAGACATATTTTCCGTTTCTGGTCCACGTTACAGAGTTTACCTTCGGCTTAGAATCGACTTTGCACTCCATTGTTGCGCTGCCGTCGATAACCACTCTGAGTGGATTTTCAGGGCCAACTTCAACTCGCGGAAAATCTAGGAACAAAAAAAAAAACACTTTAATTATACTTCTATTTTTAAAAACGCCTAAGCGGAGCCTAACATCAGTTGTAAATCAATAGCATTACGCAATACGCGATTCATAGTTCAACAGCATCTGCCACAAATAAGTCTGGAGTACCCACCACCAAGAAATAGAGCAGAGCGCTCGGGATTAATTTCAATTATCTTGTTTATATTGACCGTTAGGCACAGGCACGGGTAGGAAGCGGATGTTGTTGCGTGCTACATACATGTTCCTTGCTAAAAATAAATCTTCCGGTAAAGATGAATGCGTTACCGGGCGTATCATGCTTTAGAAATTATGGTGTAGGTTAATGATACGATTGGTAAAGTGAAGATCAGAGTTTTCAGAATAGGAAACATGTGCAAATTTTTACGTTATGTGGGAAAACAATAGGTACATTTATTTTTGGATTCATGTCAACCTAAGAAATTAATTGTATTAATCACGTTTGTATTGTTTGTGTGTCTGCAATGCACGCAACCGAACCAGCGAAACGTGTTATCTCGCGATTTATGAAAAATAAAATACCCTAAGTTGGCAACTGACTTCACCGGAAAAAGATATTCGGACAAACGATCAAATAATAAATAAAAAATACTACTAAGCGGAAACAAGAAAGCTGTTTTCTTAATGTACGCAAGCTTAGCTCGCTTGAAATATAGGATAAATGACGGCTCGCGTGCGTCGATTTGTGAATACAACTAACGCTAACTCGTGAATACTGTGAAGTGCAACCGTAATAAGATTAGAGAGCCTGAGTGGCACAACTCTGAAACTTGCCCGAAGGAATGATTTCTATTTTAACTGACTTGAAAAAGTTATTCTTTCAAATTAGAATAGATAACCGTTATTTTGCACAGTCTTGAAAAACAAAGAAAGGTCCTTACGAAGCCCTAGGGTTCCGCGGAGTACACTTTGAGAATGGAATGGGCAAAGGCAAGCAAACACAAAAGTTTTATAACTTGTTTTGATACTTACAGTTAACGCTTAGCTCAACATTGGCGTCGAGTTGTTCGCCCTCCTCCATGGCTCGGTTCCACACGACGCAGCGGAACATGCTGGCGTCGTCGTCTCTGGTCGGCGTCAGCGTCAACGTGGCGATGGTGGGCTTGGTGCGGACGCCCCCGTGCGTCACCTCCGCCTCAAGAGGGTACGAGGATCCGTCTCGGTACCACCTGGGGGACGAATTGAATTGATTAAACATTCGGTACTCAGAAGAGAGTACGTAAAGCAGGAAACAGACCCTCAAATAGAACTATTTTAAACTTTACACTTTATATTATCATATCCTCATTCACGTGCTCTTTTTTTAGCCGGATACATGACGCTATTCAATATATCGATGTATAATTAACTATATTTTCTATAATGGTCTAAGAACCGAATAGGAGACGACCTTCACCCAGCAGTTTATTCGATAAAAAGTATTTTATATCAAATTTAATATGGTAAGAAATATATGGCGAATTTCAGGGGATCACTTTGTTTGCCCGAATTTCTTTTGCCATAATTGTATCACTTGCCATAATATTCATTTGCCATAAAGGCATTTTTTCTGAACTGTTAGCCTTTCAGGTATTTTTTACATGCCATCGTATAGAGCCTAATAGGTTAGGTTACTTTTATAACAATTCTGAATAGTTTATGGTTTCAGAGAAAAAGCCTTTATGGCAAATGAATATTATGACAAGTGATACAATTATGGCAAATGAATTTCGGGCAAACGATAGACAACCGAATTTCAGTCCAGTACAGTACATAATTTAAAAAAAAAACTAAAAAAAAACTTTTATTTAAAATTGCTATTGCTTGTTTAATAGACGAATTACATACTAATCGAAAGTATGAAGCCTATATAGAATATGCAAACGTTAGGTGTAGTGCAAATTATTAGTACCGACTTACCTGCCTACCCAATGGTTATGATGGGAAAAAATAGTCAACCTAATTTTAGGGGTGACTTAATTTAAGGGGTGAGAAACGTTATGACCCGGAATTAAACTTGTATGGTTTTTATTTAACGTACAAATACGAAACGGCAACAGCTTGTAATTAATATCGTTTATTTTGTTTTGATGATGTAGCATAACATTATGTAGAAACATCGATGTATCTTAACGAAACTTTTAACCCTATAAATAGACTGTTATAATATTGATATCGATATATTACATAACATGATGAACGTCCGGCGGGAAATGAGATCATGTAGTTAACTTTGTATATGGTATCACTGAGAAGTCTACAGTAATGAATGTGTAAAAGAAATGGAAAATCTCTACTATTTTACTCTACGATTTATTATTGGCAGATTTTGGTTTTTATAATTCAATTAGTATTACCATTTGCCATTTTTTAATAAAAAACCAGTTTTTTGTGTATAATTGTACCTACATACATACAATTATAAAAACAATCATAATGACTCACAAAATCAATTAAGACCGGCTAGAGATGCAAATTACTCCATCAGTGCTAGGGTTACGTGTTACTCTCAATTCTGTACATAAGCAAGGCAATCGGAAATACAGCTATTCCTGCCATTGGAAATAAGCAATCTCGTACCGGTGGTTCGGGAAAATGGGACGGCACGTCTTTCTTTGAAAAAAGTTTAATAAGTTTTGCGATTGCCCAGAAAACAAGTTGTTTTATGTAACAAACCAGCCATATCGAAACTCGTCGGTTTGCGATAACCTCTATTCCACTTGACTTAAATCATATCGTTATCACATTGTAAAAATTATGGTACGCAAAGAGTTTTAGACAAAACCTCCTCCTTTTTTGAACAAAAATCACTGAGTCGGAGGTAGGTGAGGTTAAGTACGTTTATATATGTATGAGGCCCGGAGAGCCAAATCAACCCAGAAATAGGAGCTGCGCGAGGGGCTCCGTCGACTCTATCAAATTCGATTTTCTACAGTTTTCTAATTCTATGGATACAGAATGAGCTACCGCCAAGACCAAAGAATCAGGGACGTTTGAATAGGCGTAGGCCTTTTCTAGAAATGGGAACATGTTGACATGGGATTCTGTTGAATCGAAAATCTGTAGAAATGGGAATTTGTAGACATGGTAAAACTATTTGTGTACCTACTTCAATTTTTGAAAGATCTTTTCTGACCCCTCAATATTCCCTCCACATTTCAAGTCCCCAGATCCAGCAGTCTTGGCTGTGCGTGTCACAAAAATAATGTATAGCTTACTTGACGACTGGCTCAGGCGACCCCCCCGTGCTAGAGCAGGCTAGCTGCAGCTCGCGGCCCTCCTGCGCGTCGACGTGCGGGCCGGGCGTGACGACCGGCGCCAGCGGCCGCGTCAGCACCACCAGCCGGTGCTGCTGCGAGTGCAGCGTGCGCCCCGACCCGCCCATCTTGATGCGGCACGCGAACTGCCCGTCGTCCCGCTCGTATGACACGTTCTTCACCAGCAAGTCGTAGATACCTTCCATCGGCTCGTACGTCACTCTGAAAATAAACGATGCATTACAATTGCGACTTTAAGTATGAATTATTAGGTAAAGGATTAGGGCGAGGATTAATGAAATAAAAACATTAGTGAAGTTCTATAAAAATAGTACCTAAAGATGATAAAAGTTCATGTAAATATCACAGGGAAAATAACGTAGTTTCCACCTAACTTAAGAAAATGGTGCAGCTTATAATATGTACACTATAGTTACTACATGAAAATAAGAAATATTTAGAATTAAATTAAATTTGTTATTAATAACAGTAGACCGAGCGTCGCTGTATTTTCGTAAAGATGGTACAGTCGAGTTCATAAATATGTATACACTTTAGTGCCTTGTATATTTAATGTAATGTTTAAACTGCCATGTACGAATTGTCACAACGACTAAAGGGGCAAGGTACTAAAGTGTACACATTTTTATGAACTCGACTGTACGAGTAACTCGCTCGATCTAGTTTTCGCCCCTGTAAACCCCTATATTGCAAATTTCATGTTTTCGAGAACGTGTTTAAAAATATGTACAAAGAACGCTCGTTTAAAAGTACATATATAGGACTTAAATATTTCTACACGTCTGGTAGGTACATTAAGGATACTCTTTAAGTTAGAGTACAATTTTATAATAACTGGCTTTTAACTCTACTTAAGTGGTTGAATATTAAATAACATCAGGCATTGAACATGACATCATTATTCTGAAAATTGGCTCCATCGCCTGTGAGTTTACTACGTCTAACAACGTCAATACCCGAGTTAAGATAACGGTATTTACGGTACAGTACTTACCGGTAATTAGTTTCAAGCGGAGTGTCTCCGATGGCGACGTTCTCGTGCGCCTTGGAGTTGATGCGCACCCAGTAGAAGGTGGGCATGCCTTCGGCCAGGGGGAACGAGAACCGGCAGAGGAAGCTCACGTCGTCCCCCTCCCGCGCGTCGTGGCTCTCGCTGTCCGCCGCGGCTCCGCCGAATGCTGAAACAACCAAGCATACTGTTATTGCTGGCACAGCAGTCGAAAATTCGTCATTTAAATGGAATTGAGCTTGTCTTCTCTGATAACTGTAGAATAAAATAGAAATATGGATTGCGTTAAATTTTTACAGGTTTTTATATTTTATGCTGCAAAATGTTCTTAAATCAGGCGCAACCAACTAATCCGATCCGATAATCTTTACTTTTAAGCCGGCCTTACACTGAAACTTACGACTTACGTAAGTAGGGACGCAGCTATTTGTTAGAATTAGATAGAAATCTTTTTTTCTCATTCTAACAGATACCTATCGTAAGTTTCAGTGTAAGGCCAGCCTTAGATAGTGATAGATTAATGAAAAAGAAACACATTTTGCCATTGAGTTCACATTCGAAATCAAAATCAGAAAATTTGGTTTAGTTAGTTATTGTGCTAACAATCGATATGCGTGTCTCGATCGTCCCAAGCAAGCGTAGGTTATTTTAAAATTAGCACTTTTAAACTGTACTTTCAGGCGAAACTTGCCAATTGTTGCTTTACAGGCGCTTACGATTTTATTCTCACATTTTCAACTCAATTACACCTATAACATGCAAACCGACGCGTTTATTTCTAATCTATAATGTTAATTTAGAACTTTTATTTTGTGTAATGTAATGAGTACATTTGATAAACCAATTAAGCACAATATTTTTTTTGTAGGGGGCCCATTGATAGGTAAGTACAATGAATATATTTTGCCGAAAGTTGCCAAAATAATTATTGTACAACTGTTATTACCATGGTAACGCTCATTAATCATTATAGAACTGTTTGTACGCTTCGATTACGCTGTAGGTGGTATTCTGATACAGTTAACGATATCAATATCAGCGGTTTATAGTACGCGAGTAGAAAAACCTCTTTTGTTTGTATTAGCTAATTATAACATAATAATGTTATGTAGGTATAACTAGTTGTCATAGTAAATTCGTTATCAAAAATATCAGAACTCTGTTAAAGGTATTGCTACCTTGCACACTACAATAGACCTACCTATTTGATATCGACTCTGCACTGCCAATTAAAGGGCAAACGCTGCGCTGTCTCTTTGATCTGTGTTAATGTTGTTGTGTGGCTAGCAAGTCCAATGCTCTGTCCCTCACAGTATTGTCAGAGTGCGAGGGACAGAGCATTCGACTCGCTACCAAGCACGGTAATTGTAACTCATGGTAAGGGTGCTGCTGCATTAACTTGTCATATTCACATCAGTCTATCTCACTGTCCCTCTCGATCACGAATCCTAGACGCTTAGGTACTGCTTTATAATACGGGGTCGGAGGTTAACAAACGATTGCTTATAAAGGACACATTCGAATATCCCCGCGCTGAGAAGTTCGTTACCGTGACACCCATTCGCGGCGACACGGCGGCGCTAGCGCGGGCGGGGGTCAACGACACGCGCGTGCGCAGCCTGCCGAGCGGCTAGGGAGGGACACTGGGATCCTAGTAAAAAGGAGTCCAAGTCGACTTAACTCTTTAAACTCTTGCTTTTTCCCTTGATCTTCAAACGACTTATACCCTTTTTCTGCGGAACAAACTGCGACGGATCACCAAGGTAAAGCACCAACGCCACTGAAGCAACCTAAGCTCCTGAAGGCAGACTAAAGAATCGAATCCCTTTCGAATATTAATCCCGGATTGTTGCGTACGCTACGGGTACTAAAAACTTCGACTGCAGCCGTAACTGATCATGGCTTGTTTGAATCACTGACAATTAAATTCAAAAATTTACAATAGGTTCATATTCTATTGGTAAATTTTGTTGTATGGTGGGCCTTAGGAGGTAACTTAAGTCAATATAGGTAATTGCTATGCAATGACAAGTCATATTATTACTGTGTACAATATGAAGTGAAGTATGTATTACAATGTATTACATAACGAAATAAAAGTTATGAATACCTACATATATTTTTTATGGCTTCCGACAAATATGACTCACGAAAATCGGAAATGCAAATTATACTTTCTAATATGACTTCAACGTAATGACTAACACTAATTATTACGATGAAAAACGAAATGAACTTCAAAAAACGGAACTTTAATTTTATGGCGGACAATATAGACCCAGTTACTTTACTAAATAAACACTTAAATACATATACCTGTTATCCCTACAAAATCACTGTTCCTTATGGATCATAGCGAACGAAGTCGGGCGCAGAAGCTAGTTATCAAGATAACGCCAGTAACACTGCGTAGGGCTCAATCTCAACGCCTTTCTTAGTTAAGAATAAACAAAATCAATATTAGGTAATAGGTGCCTCTTGAAAATCAACGCGGAGAATAGTTCTAGTTACCGTTCAAGGCCACCGTCCACCTTGACCTTCTACCGGAGAGCTTACAATATTCCTAAACGGGATACACCTACATAGGCTACATCCTTCATTCACTAATTAACGATCGAAATAGAATAATTAGGTACCTACCACCTTAGTTCTGCGCTAAACGGTCGGATCAACGATATATTTTTTAATAAAGATTAATGAAATCATCTAGGTAGAAAGCCTAATTTATAAAATAAGGTTCCCTGATTAGGCTTTATTTTTGTAATAATTATACAGGCGCGGCAGTGACATCGGAGGTAGGCCAGCTTAACACTTTCACTGTGTAACTGAAATTAAATATTAATGCTCATACGTACGACCAGTTTTTTTTAAAACATATTAGAATGCTTTAGCTCACACGCGCATATTTTTATAACCCTTTACTTTTGCAAGGGGTTGTGCCTCACATGTGATGTACTCACGTGTTGTTTGTTATTACAAAATCCATCATATATGAGGCATGCACACTGCACAGGAAACGTGTTAAGAGGCACATCGCCAGTCTAAGATGACCCCAGTAAATGTTGCACTGCTTTCGAGTTATTGCCAAATTAAAGTCACACCGCCGCCGACGATGGGCGAAATAATAATAAGCGAGTAGAGCCAGCTATCAACTATTGATATATGTACCTACTGTGGTACCTACCCATGACATATTATGGAATTTCTATACTTTCTTACATTACTGGATACTTTCGTAGTTGTCCAGAAACTTAGGGCCTGTTTCACAATCGACAAGTAAATTTATTTGCCAGTTAATGTTAGCCCTCTCCTTGCCTATGTTAAAGTGTAAGAAAAGGAAAGGGCTAAATTTATGTGTCAGATATGCTTTACTTGACGATTGTGAAACAGGCCTTTAACCTATTGTCTCTTATTTACTGGTGTTTTGGCAAAATTTACATAGCAAATTTGAGAAAATGATTTTTAAATTAGGTACGGCAATAAAACTGTGCAGCGGCTAGCATGTCTTGTAGTATTTTCACTTGTCGCGAAGTGACTACTGACTAGTTAGAAAAGAATATCCGAGCGCCAAACAAGTCGAGGACTCGTTTGGCGCTCGGGGCTTTGCACATACCTTTTTTGTCTGTCTATTTTGTTGTTTGTTATTTTCCTATTTGTACAATAAAGTATTTTAAATACACATACATACATAGGTACTTGTGCTAGCCGTCCTGAGGGGCTATTGTCTAACGCACTCGCAATTGCAACTGGCTTCAAAGTGGAGCAATTGTTTTCATTTTGTATGCAGACAGGCCTTCGATTTTCAAAATGAAAACGATCGTGATTGCGAGTTAGACAATAAGCCCTCTGGTTAAAGTGAATAAAAATATACAAAACTATGCTACAAGTAACGTGTCAATCGGAACAATTTGAACCAACGATCCAAGAAGTCTCGACCGTCGATAGTTTAAATGACCCTAACAAAACTAAAATACTTTGACCCCGGAAATGCGGACAAAGCTCCAAGTGGCCAATTTGGACCGTAGTCGGGCGATTCAGAATATTGAATCACGACTGTCATACAAGATGACAAGTCCACAGGATGGTTACCAGCACTAAATTCGAAACCTCGAATGCCGCGTCCCTGTCACTCGTCACTCGAGACTAAATCGAGAGAAAGGAATGGCGCTAACGTAACTTCGAGCTCCACGTCACTGCCCGAAGAGTTGAGATTTTTTAATTGAGGTCGGATCTCATATTAAGTCTTTGTCAATTAAAATAGGCAAAGACGTAAACAAAATCAAACGATCCAATTTACCGTAATTACTCCAATTAAGTACTTTTGAAGATGTAGTGAAATCTTTCTAAAGATGTTGTCAGACGACAACGGCAGACGGCAAAGGCCAGAGGGGTTAGACAAGATGCATTACGCTAACCAGCGTTTCTATTCGTTTCGTTTTTAAACCAAGCGCATCACTTGTAGATGACGTGATACGAAAAGTCACGTGATCTACCAGTGACGTGATTGGTTTAAAAACGAAGCGATTAGAAACGATAGTTAGCGTAGTGCATCTTGTCTAGCCCCTCAGGCGTCACTACTGACTGAGGCCCCTGCCAAGATGCTAACTAGCGTTTCTATTCTTTTGGTTTTTAAACCAATCGCGTCACGGGTAGATAACGTGACTTTTCGTGTCGCATCATCTACCAGTGACACGATTGGTTTAAAAACGAAACGAATAGAAACGCTCGTTAGAGTAATGCATCTTGGCAAGGGCCTAGTTTGTATGTATTTCTATAAAGCACCTTCCGTAGCATCTTATACACATAAAACGGGGTGACTTAGGAAATATAATAGTACTCTAAGGGCTGATTTTTCAATCCCCAGATAAAGCTATCCGGAAGGTAAATTTTAGCTCTGTCCTTTTCTTTCATATGACTTCAGAAAAGGATAGTAATACATTTAACTGACGGATAGTTTTAGCAGGGGATTCAAAAATCAGCCCTAAAAATTGACATTTTGAACGTATCATCTTTCCGGTACAAAGTGTCAATGAATCGATGTGAAATTTGGTACAGAGACAGCGATAGTTCTTTTTAGGGTTGCGTGCCCGAAGAGAGCCCAACGGGACCCTATTAATATCCCTCCGCTGTCCGTCCGTCCGTACATCCGTCCGTTCGTCCTAACTTTAAACAGCCGTATCTTTTGAACCGTAATAGATAGCGGGTTGTTTTTTTTTAATATACGTGTTATTACGGCGGATTTACTAACAAATATAAAAAAAAAAGTGAAATAATAAAGGGGGTCACTATATGTATAAGAAACGTTATTTTTCAAAAAATAATAATTTGGTTGTATCGTAAAAACGGTAAAACATACAAGTGTCAAATTTGGTATAAATATAGTACATACGAAGCCTGAAGAAAAACCACATACCAAAAATGGACAAGTGTGGGCTCGCCGTTCGAATCGAAATCGAATTCAAATCGGCATGTACAGTAGGTAATACCTACTGTACGGCGGTACGGAACCCTCGGTGCGCGAGTCCGACTCGCTCTTGACGTTTATTTTACAGAGTAAAGGAATAAAAATATAATAGGTACGTAATTAACGCAGCGCGACTCGAGGGGGGTCGGGCCAGATTAACTCATTTGAAATATTCCGGTGGCCCACTAACTGCCGGGCGCGATTAGAGGAAGCGATGGTAGTAGGGTTGCCAACTTTTTCTTGGGAAAATATAGTATTTTCCAGCCCTAGGTATAAAAAATATAGTACACAGAAAGAAAATATAGTACTTTGAAGAAAAACTTTTAAAAAGTGTGTAAATTTATTCATTAATTCTAATGCACAATATTTACTACTTACTATTATTCTGCCTGATATTGGGGCCTGGCCCTGATATCCGAGCTGAAAAAAGCCTATTTCTCCAACGCAAACCGCATATGTTTAAGCACTGACCGAAATATAGTATTCTTGCGTACTATATATTTCTTCAACAGTATATAGTACACTGAGTCAAAATATAGTACAATACTATATATTATAGTACCGTTGGCAACCCTAGATGGTAGCCTCCGCCTCGGACGAATGTTAGCGCGCGCACGTGTGCTTAGAACCGGTCTTACCAGTTTGGGAGAGGTTTTGGTGGCGCGAGCGCACTCGACACATTTCTTCGCAGACTTTCAATTCTCTAAACACGATATCCGGTCATTAAAAAAATACATCTTTTCTTTATTCGTATGAAGTACACCTGTCATCGATAAACATGATGGATCTCAGTGTAGGGACCCTGCCTTCGAAGCTAGCGGTCCCGGGTTCAAATTCCGGTTATGGCAGATATTTGTGTGATGAGCGCGAGTATTTGTTTCTGAGTCTGGGGGATGTTTTCTATGTATTTAATTGTAATTTATTTGTAATTTCTGTATAAGTAAATTTATCGTTGTACCCATAGTACAAGCCTAGAGCTTAGTTCGGTACTAGGTCAATTTCTGTGACCTTATAATATATAATGACAACACTAACCCACGATGTTTTGGGCTTTCTCTTCGCCTATAACCGGCTACACTAAAGGCTCAGTTCCATTTGTCGATAGGCCGCATGCTTGTAGCATTATTGAGTCGGGAGCTATTGCAGCAATGCAATGTATTACAAAAAGCATGCTGAAATTAAGCTGAAGGTAGAGTGCTGTGTTGCTGACGCAAGATAGTAACTACCTAACTTAAGCTATCTATATATATGTATAAAAGGCAAATCTGACTGACTTATATTATCAACGCACAGCCGAAACTACTGTAGGTACCTAGAAACTTGAAATTTGGTACAGGGGTTCCTTTCATGATGTAAGTGAGCACTAAGAAAGGGTTTTCCGAAAATCGACCCGCAACGGGATGAAATGGGAGGAGTAGCGGGAAACTAATTCTACGCGTACGAAGTCGCGGGCGTCCTCTAGTCTTTTATAAACTTCGTTTCCCGACCGCCTCGGCATCTCATGTTTACGAGTATTTACGCGGCAGTGCTCAATTTCTTCAAACAAAGATGACTATACTAACAATAATGAGAGCTCTGTGCTCCAGATACACTTGAAGACACGTGTGCTACATGCATTATGTAGATCCGAAACGTGGTGGGAAGAACGATCGTGGGAGCATGCGGGCCACACATGCTCATTCACCGCCTTCGAAGTTACTAGCTACCCCTGGGTAGTGATTCTTTCAAAAGCAAAGGTAAGCGAACGCAGGAGTGATGTCCAAGCGGCGAGTTTAAGTAGTCCTGTCAAAGCGAACAAAATACATTTCAGCGCGTGTATTTCATTTGGCAGCATGGCTTCTCAAACGTATAAGGCTGCCTAATTGAGAATGCACGCGCTAATATGTGTTTTGTTCGCTCTGACGGGACTACTTAAACTCGCCGCTTGGACTTCACTCCCGCATTCGCTCACCTTTGCTCTTGAGAGAATCACTACCCTGATACCCTTACCATGAGTTACAATTACCATAAACGCTAGAGAGTCGAATGCTCTGTCCCTTGCACTGTATAAGAAAGAGTACGGCAATTGTAACTCATGGTAAGGGTAGAGATACCAACCGAGGTTAAAGTTTTGGATTGTTTCCTTAGTAATTGCTTGATCGATTTTCCCTATGCCTACAAAGCAAGGGCGCTAAAAATTTGCTACGAAGTAGTAGACGCGTCGGTGAGTGGCTTAGGCACTGTCCTACCGCCGGGGAGGAAGCCATTAGCTTTAGACTATTTCCTCGCTCAAGAAACAAACAAAAGATAGAGTTCCCGTGTCAATTAAGGAGACGCATTATTAATAGTTGATCGCTGGCTGTTCACACTGCGCTGGCGAGAACTCTCTCCACTAGTTCGTCGAAACTAAAGATGTAGATCCCGTGAAGAGAGACACATATATATTAATAGAGCTCTTCGTTGGCGATGGGACTCTTAGGGTGTCGACGCGTGATGGTGAGATACAGAGTTCTAACCCCAGCGATTTTCAGCCTAGTAAAAATATGTTTACATTTTGCGCATTTTCAAAGGAAAAAGAAGCGAAAGTGTACACATATCTTTGGACTTGACTGTACCAATGAGTACTAACTTAAGTACTTTACCCGGTGCTCTTACACAAGCCTACGCATTCGAACAGCTAAGTATGTAGGGGTAAGTACAAAAAATATCCGAAAGGGTCGAAGTGTATCCGAAAGGGCCCATAGTACAAGATAAGATAAGATGTGGGAAATAACCGACCTAAAATAACGTATTCTAGCGTGATTTGGTCCCACGGCGAGTGTTAACTAAGAACAATCCCTTAGATCCGTGAGAGGAGTTCTCGTAAGCGCCGAGTAACGGTCGTGCCGGTTTCCGAGGCTCGGGGCCGGACAGCCGGCTCCCGTGGCCGCTGACCGGGTTAACCTTCTGCGACATCGCAAGTCGCAACAGTTCCAGCCTGTTTGCTCACTTTATACAACAGAGGCCCTTGACAAGATGCTTATGGTTATCGAAACGATTTTCGAAAATCGTCGAAGTGTATGGAACTGACATAAGCGCTTGTCACGACCAACCGGCAGCTTACGTCAATCCTGTACATTTTCGATAACGTTAACGATCTCGCAATGATTCTTTGTCTAGGGCCAAAGGCTCCTTCTAATTTTTTTATGTGAAAACACTTGATGAAATTTAATAAAGAAGATTACGTAAAACGTTAGCTTAGCCGTAATTCAATTTTCCGTACCAAGCAACCTTCATGCAATTGCCACTTAACATGTTTCTCGAATTACGCAGCGTCTAAGTTATGTCAGACTTTCGTCGGGATTTTAAGTGCCACTTGAGCACGCTGAACTATTCATACTGCAGCGAATAGGTGAGTTTTAGGGCGCCGGGGCAGGCCGGGTGCACCACGTGTCGCGTAAAAAGCAAACATGTGGCGTCCCTCCCCCCTGCCCCTGCGCATCCGGGACACCCCGCTATTCAAAGGCAAAAAAACGTTTAAGTGGCAGATTTGATTTAGTTGCTTTTTAACTAAAGTTAACGCAAATCTTGAGGATTTTGGTAGAATTCGGTCTATAAGTAGGCTAAAGGACAGTCACATTAAGTATTTACAACGGTTGCGAGGCGACGGGAAAAGTCAAACCTAGTTTAATGTTGCTTTTCACCTCACGAACTAGGAAAAGTCTTCTGTATCTGTATCGCTCAAAATCTGAGTTCAAAAGGCCACTTCATCGTCGTCGATGTGGTGGTGGGGTGGGGGGTTGTGCAAGAACGAAAACTGATTTGATGCTTCATCTCTTGTTCGTTTTATTTATCTATATATCTATATAGGTATACAAAAGGCAAAACTGACTGACTTATATATCAACGCACAGCCGAAACTAGGTACTTGTACCTAGAAACTTGAAATTTGGTACAGGGGTTCCTTTCATGATGTAAGTGAGCACTAAGAAAGATTTCCCGAAAGTCGACCCCCAACGGGAAGAAATAGGGGGAGTAGCGGGAAACTAATTCCACGCGAACGAAGTGGCGGGCGTCCTCTAGTCACTAGAGTAGACTTGAGTCTAGTGTATAATACATGTCAAGGATAAGATTAAACTCATCATTACTGTATTCAAATAATTAAGACCAAGTAAATTCGTGACAATAATTGACAACAGGAACTTTTTAAAAGGTCTGCTGAAAAAAAAATGCTTTTAGAGTTTTGTCTCAAAAGCATAAGTATAATTTTTTTGTTCATTATTCATTATTTACAGAGAAAATAAATAAACATATTTCTGCTAATGGCTAAAGAGCTTAAATGCCATGTGGTGTTTTCTACGTCACAGCTGGTGCAATGGTGCTAGACTTAAACAAAATGACGTCATTCCGACCACTAGTGCAAAGCAGGCCTGGCAAACATTGATAATAAATAAATAAAAAACAAAATTGTATATTTTTTAAAAATAAACCTCTATACTCGGAAATGGAATTCGACATCAAAATCTGACAATTCCCATCTAAATTATTTAGTTATTCTAACATTATTTCATAAAAACATGAATGAGAACTCTTGTAACCAGTAATATTAGGGTAAGTTTTATTGATAAAAATACCTACACTTAAACCAAAATGCAGTAATCACAGCGAATGTGCGCCCGTTGAGGTTAGGTTTTGATCTCGAATTCCATTTCAGAGTTTATAAGCATGTTTTTTATCAGAACACCTTTTCAAAAAAAAACCAGTTGACAAGCTTGAAACAGGTGCACTGCTAGCGCTCTTGCAGCTTAAATAACTATCTTGGGATGCAAATGATTACTTTCATCCCGTCCCGCCGCCCGCTGTGACGCGGCCTAAATCCCGTGTATCGTTCCCGCAGGTACTACTTAGTTATTCGGGATGAAAAGTACCCATTAGCGGCCTGCACACGTAAAGTTCGGACCGCAGGAAACGCCACGCGCCGTTCCAATCTTCGTTCCGAACCGTACGTGTAAACGCAACTGTAATAGTAAAATAGTAAAAAAACGTACGGTTCGGAACGAAGATTGGAACGGCGCGTGGCGTTTCCCGCGGTCCGAACTTTACGTGTAATGGCAGCTATTCTATGTGCCGTACTGGCGTAGTCTTATCGCCAACATGGCCGTAGACTATTAGAACGGGCTACCACAACTATACTACGTTTGTTTAGGTACGTAAAAAAATGTAAACAACACAACTAGGGTTGCCAACTTTTTCTTGGGAAAATATAGTAGGTATTTTCCAGCCCAAGGTATAAAAAATATAGTACACGGAAAGAAAATATAGTAGGTACTTTGAAGAAAAACTTTTAAAAAGTGTGTAAATTTATTCATTAAATCTAATGCACAATATTTACTAGGTACTTACTAACATTCTGCCTGCTATTGGGGCAACTACCTGAGCTGAAAAAAGCCTATTTCGCCAACCCAAACCGCATATGTTTAAGGACTGACCGAAATATAGTATTTTTGCGTACTATATATTTCTTCAACAGTATATAGTACACAGAGTCAAAATATAGTACAATAGTACGGTTGGCAACCCTAAACACAACAGCGTGATATAGTATATAGTTCGTCAGCCAATAGAAGCAGAACACTGCGGGCCGATTATGGTCGTGTTTATCGACGTAGATAAGCGTAGATAAAACATCTGTCACTTTCTGACCAGTATGTAAGTGCAAAAGTGACGGAAGCTTTATCCACCGTGACAAAGGCGACCATAATACGGGCCCTGATACGTCAAAGTTCGATAAAACAGTTTAGATTGGCTGTTTAACAATGCCACGGTGTTTTGTTTGGATTGTTTACACTTTTTTAAATACCTAAACAAACGGAGTATGCTGATACAAATCAAACGTGGCTAACTCCATCGAACTTTATGAGATAAACGTGAAAAACGTTTTTTGATCCTGATTTTATTACTTAGAAGAGATGCTTAGAAGAGAGTATTTTAATATGACTTGAACAATCAAAAACCCATTCGATTTTGGTATTATAGCAAATTGATTTTGTAAATTTTGAATTTGATTTGGCCGGAGTTGATTTCTCATAGGTACTCGTACTTGATCAAGTTTGAAAAAGCATGTGATGGGTTTAGAAATAATTGTACCTACTGGATATAGCTTAACATGATAAAATAATTATTTTGTATGATTGATTAGGGTTGCCACCTATGTTTTAAAATAGGTGCACATTACATTTTTTAACCCCGTTCATAAAAAGCAACAATATTGTTAAATGATAGTTAATATTTTTATTTTTTTATTCTCGGTTAATTGAAAAAACGGTTGTCTTACACAATGAAAATTACAAATATTTCTACTAGTTTTTTTCTAGCTATAATCACTTTTCCTACTAGTAGATAATCATCATTAAAACATAAACACACATTTAGTTCTTCCAGATCATCATAACTTTTTTCTGCAGCATCTTCAATAATTGATCGTGCATCAAAACGCTCTCTCACTATAATAACTGTGGCGTACAATTTTGTTTCTGGCAAATTTAAAACTGGACGGCCCGAGCCGGTTGTTCGGCGATACTTTTCCATTTATTTTACTATGCTTAACCAGGTACATACCTACCTACCTACCCCCGAATTCAGGTGTTGCTGTTGGTGTAAGATTATTAGATTACGTTAATTTTTCTTTTCTTTTCTTCCTTTTTTGTAGCAGCTTCTTTACTTGCGCGTTTCCGTGCTTTATCACTTTTATCAGGGGACTCAATTTGATTTTTATTGTTTGCTTTTTATTCATTAAAACAGGAAATTAAGTAAGTACGATCGTAAGTACGATCACTTTGCTAATAACCTCACTCAAAGTAAACGGGCAGCCTTCTGATTGGTTTATATGGATTTAGCTAGTTTTTATTTCAACTACAAATACCTGTAAGTACAGTGTATTTTAATTTACTTTTATTCAAAATGTATAAGGTTATACCTTTTTCTGTGTTATAAAAAATTAAGACCAAAATGTATAATAATTTGGGAATAGTTATATGTGTAAGTAGATTTGTATGTGTACGTTTGTGTTTTATCTATGTCGGGGTTGGGCCTTGGGCCTTGCTTCTGTTCCGATATTTTAGAAACATTAAAATCTATGAGTGATGTACGTACTGGTCTCGCATCTCAAAATAATTTGAGAGCAGAAGGTAAAAGTGAACGAAGAGAATGGTGTTTCAACCGAGCCCCGGCGGAGTGTAGGACCTCAGGTAAAACTATCACGTTTCGTAGCAGCGGCTGCGCCCGCGCACGCAGTGAACCGAGGCGACGTTGCAGGCCGGCGCACCGAGTGCGAGGGGGACGCGCGATAGTGCAAGAGAGGACGAAGACCGGCCAAGCAGGTAAGCCCGGACCGAAATCACAAGCCAGATGCAACGGTTGTTAATGTTATGCCTCAGTTTATTTAACAAGTTTGTAAATTTTACGTTTACCTGCAATAGCATTTAAAATGTCTTTTGAACGAAATGCCGTTCTCTTGAAAATATGAAATGAACTTATAAACGAATGTCGAAAAAAAACAACATAACGCGAGATTGCAGTTACAGTGTTGCAATCCGCAAGGAAACGGGTTTTATAAAGCCTCGCATGTTTTTATAATCGCTGTTTTTAACACAGGCAGTACAATAGATAGGTAGGTATCTCCTCCGACAGAAATGCACGTCGGGAATTCTCGTACGCGCCGCCCGTTCGAAAATAGTTAAATTATCACGTATCGACAGTCTGACAAATAGCAACGTACCAATCTACCTATATCCGACACAATTTTGTTGTCATGACGTTTTGACGCTCACTATGCGGACCAGCACTTCATCAGATTAGTTCCAATACTTATCATTTTCAACCAACTTCAAAACAAGGAGGTTCTCAATTCAACTGGTTTTTTTTTAATGTTCCCGTCAACTGTGGACCGATTTTAAAAATTTATTCTTTTGTTTGATCTGGTACGAAATGATCCCATTGTCACTAAGTCAGTAAGTATTTAATGAGGGGATCCATGAGGAATTGAGGGAAGTCCTCAAATATTATAGGCATACATATAGCTCCTCAATCCCCTCAATATATTCCCTAAAATAGATCTCAATCAAAAGAAAAACCGGTTGGCGAAACTAATTGGTTTTGTGCAACGAGTACAGGGGGGGGGGGGGGGTTTGAATGATCTATACCTACCTAAAATAAATAAAATAAATAAATAAATATGAGAGGACTGTGTCACACAAATAGCTCCATAGCTGAGTTCTGCACCTTTTCACCAGCAATTTTGTCATTTTTGATTTATTTTTTATTTGTTAATGTTTGTTTGCTAGTTTTTGGTGAATAAAGATTATATTATTATTATTATACTGACCTAGTTAATAACTAAGCTCTAGGCTTAAGCTTTTACTATAAGTATTAGACTAAAATAAAGTTACTTACACATAGAAAATATTCAAGACTGAGCAACAAACACTTGCGCTCATCTCATCACACAAATATGGCAGATATTTGTGTGATGAGATGAGCGCAAGTGTTTGTTAGCGGGATTTTAACCCGGGACTCCTAGTTTCGTAGGCAGGGTCTCTAAATTCTCTACCAAGTAGGCTAACGTGTCGAGAATGGCAATTTTCTACTTGAAAATGACAATTGCATGCATTGCAACAATAATATCCACGATTTGTTTTAGTCGAGTCGAGTCGATACTGATTATCGATATCGGCCACATTACTATTTAATTTCGTCTAACCCTAGTAAACCTTTATCTGTCAGTTACTTGTCAAGCTTGTCTCACGGATAATGGTTTGTACTTTAGGTACCTACCTAGCTACTTAGTTATTCTCTGCGCGGCCTTGTGTTGGAAGAATTCTTACGAAAACCAATCTACGTCGACATCTGAAACGGTATCAAAGTATTCGAAAGTAGGGGTCTATGCTTATTCGCAATAAACCGGCGGTCCAGTTGAGAATTCTCCAATTTGGCAAGTCACACTTCAACCGTAGGACATTTTTTTTGGTCACAATGGTTTTGGTATAAACCCTATAAAACTTATACAGCTTATAATAAGCAGGTACCTGCGTAACAAGTCTTTAAACTCTAAAGAAACAAAAAATCACAAACTAGGGAGGTACGAGACCACGCGAGAACCAAAATCCTGGCACCGGCACCGCTTTACGAAACCTAGTTTGCATACATAATACGTAAGTATTAACAAAAGAATTCGAGTTCGTGTAGTTATGTAGTAACCTTTCGCTCGACGACGAGAATAGGTACCTATACAATACTATACAATACGAGTAGATAGGTACTGTGCTAACGAATAGTTAAACGTTGCATACATATCGTGCTGAATGTGAACAGAATGGATAATCTGCTAATTTAATAGTACAAACACTGTTCTTAAACTGAGTCACGACATTTAAAAGGATTTTTTACAGGTACCCTATTTCGATCCTAGCCTAGCTGATAAATCCAACAAGAGCAGCTTCGTCAAAATTGGATAAGTAAACTTGACGTTACTGTCTGATATAAGAAATTTGTTATATATATTTGTCAAGTTTTGTATGAACAAACAATGGGTGGGCCAAATTGTATACCTGTGTGTGTAATTAAGTTTAAGAATAGGTATGTATAGTCGACCAAGAAAGGGCTGTACCACTTTTGGACCTTAACGTTACATCAATAGAGTAGAGTCGAAAAGTAGAAAAGTGTATACCTACCTAGGTCGTCTGAAATCGACTTTGGGTAGACTTGGTACCTATATTGAGTTGAGAATGAAAACTTCCCTCGAGAACGACAACTGAGCGATTTTCCGGGCAATAAATGACCATGTTCAAGTCTTTGGAAATCTGCACGATAAACTGTCTCTTTACCAATTTTCACATCAGTCTAACGCGGAGCACCGCGAAGCCGGAACTAACCAAAAAAAACACGCTCTTTAGAGAGAAATGAGGATATTGGCTACGATATTGCACTCGCTGTATTAGCCTAAGGTCAAGGAGGTGGTTTTAAGGTAGTGTCGTATCAATATGTGGAGAATCTAAGCTAGTAAAGAATAGAGAAGAATAGAGGGCATTCCACCGCAAGAGATTAGCATTAAATTTATCAGGATTATGATAGTTATAGCAATCTTTGTACCAAAGTATATAATATAGGTTGGTGAAGTTACGGCTCTGTTTACTAATAATGGGGGCCCGGGCTCACTTGGTAGTACTTGCCAAATACGGGTCTTATGAGTACTTATGTACTATCAGCCCAATGGAACCCTGACCCACCATTGAACGGTGTCACAGTGACATTATAAAACAATTTGTTTGACACTTCTACGACTTGAATCATAACGTCGCTGTGACACAGTTCTATTCTATAGTGGGATAGGGTTCCATTGGGCTGAGTGTACCTATGACATGACGGTTTACCATCATTTTCTAAAAAGCTTTTCACAAACTGATTCGTTTCACTAACAGATTATTTTGCAAAAGCTTTTTCCGAAACTCTAAATAGGTATTTCAGGATTTTTATATCTCAAACCTAACCTTCAAGATGGTCCTAAAATAAATTCTGTAATAGGTAAGTATTTACAGTTTCGGCAAAAAATGCGTTTTGCAAAATAATATATTTGTAAAATTAATCAGTTTGTGAAATGATGTTTGGCAAGTGATTGGATACCACCTATAGTGATCTAAGATCCGAATAGGAGATAACTTTCACCCAGCTGTTTATTCGATAAAAAGTATTTTATATCAAATTTAATATGGTAAGTAATATATGGCGAATAGGTTTGCTTAAAAAATTCAATTCAGTACTTCTATAATTATAAAAATTAATTAAAAATGAAGTTTTTAAAACTTGCAATTGCTTGTTTAATAGACAAATTACATACTGATCGAAAGTATGAAGCCTATAAAATATGCAGTATGCAGTCTATTCACCGATCGACCGCCGTTTTTAATAGAATAACACCCCTGGGTAGTGATTCTGTCAAAAGCAAAGGTGAGCGAACGCAGGAGTGATGTCCAAGCGGCGAGTTTAAGTAGTCCCGTCAAAGCGAACAAAACACATTTCAGCGCGTGTATTCAATTTGGCAGCATAGCTTCTCGAACGTATAAGGCTGCCTAATTGAGAATGCACGCGCTAATATGTGTGTTGTTCGCTCTGATGGGACTACTTAAACTCGCCGCTTGGACTTCACTCCTGCATTCGCTCACCTTTGCTTATGAGAGAATCACTACCGAGGTAGCATTTAGCAAGTGCGAGTAAAAAAACCGGTCAAGAACGAAGGTTCCGTATGATAAAATGGTTGGCAACCGCAAAAGAAAATACTCATTTTGTTATGGACTTTATCAAGTCCATTTCGACTAGCCCAGATTAATACGGAGCCCATTTCAATACAGATTTCGAAAGTTCTTTGCAAACTTTTAAATTTCTCGAAAATCAAAGCAATTTTCTACATTTCTATACTATACTGCCTCTTAAGTACCTAATTAATACGGTTTTAACAATGACGTTCCTAATTAAAATTGAAATCATTTAAGTAGGTATATATAAATCCTAATGGATCTTAATTATTGTGATTAGCAAGCCCCACTAATTAATGAACGTGACAAGTAGAGGACCCTCGCCAGATAAATTCATGCGTTTCTATATAATGTAGACGAATAACTTCCCATGAATTTATCTAGCGAGGGTTCTCTTACTTTTATTCTTAAATATGAACGAGTAGCTGCCTGCTATTCACACTAACACGGAAGTGTCAACGACTGAAGCATCATAACTGGCCACTTTTGCAATCAGATCTGTTTAGAAATTTAGCAAGAGAATTGGAACGGTAATAGGGAAAAATTGTGCGAAAATGTCAGTGGGAATTCTGTAGACAAACAGCAACAATCGCAACATGTGTGAGCTCGGTGGGGGCAAGTAGCGTGGAACCGGAGTAGGCAGGCCATTGTTCCTTCGTGCAACCATGTTTATACGCGGGTTACGGTATAAACAGACTGCCAGCACACTGCTCAGTGCATAACAGGCAGATGCACTACACAATGAAAACACATTGGCAATTCAAGTGGGATGAGAGTTGCCGGTGCTTATTAGGGGACTAATCAAATAGCGGAAGTGTGATGTTCTTTGTTTGTACTGGGGATAAACAATACGATTAATATTATTGTGCAGTAATAACAAAAGAGGCGGCTATCTGCAAAGTAGTCAGAGCATTCTATTAATCTAATTCTTCTATTGCTATGCAGTTAGAAGCCTTCTTATGTGTGACGGCAGATTTGGAGTGAGGCTACTTTTTATACCCATCCCTCGAGCTCAGGGCCTCTATTCTAGGCTGTAAAAACCATATGGTCTGGACCTGTTACGGTATTGTTTCTAACTAGGCCGCTATTACTGTCAAGTAAATAAGAGCTATCAATACGATAACAGGTCAAAGACGTTATGGCTTTTATCGCCTAGAATAAAGGCCCAGGTGGACAGTCATTGACAGTTACTTAATTGCACAATGAACCGAAAATCACAACCAGTTAAAAAGCAGGGTTATTATAACAATACGTTTGATAATAGTTTCATGACAGACTGTAACGATTCGGTGCTATCGTGCCTCATGCCATTGAATCATAACTCAGACGCACGACACGCCGCACGACGTCGCCGACGTCACGGCCATTTTATTTCGACAGTTAGGTATTTACCTATTACAACACTGCTTAGACTAAGGATTTCGTAGAAACATCAGCGCCAAGCGCCAACTGAGGTGGTTGTCCTCGTAGCGGCAAATTAATTGTCACAATTATAAAAACAAATTAGATACTTGTAAGTGTGCGTGTTCATTCTCACTTGTCTAATATAGTAATCAACTTTCTAACCTCAAAAATTAACCTCTTTTCGCTAAAACAACTAGGTATTTTAAATAAAATAAAGCAAACACAGACAAATTGGCCAAGTGATGTCCAAAATGTTTACTCAGTTTTCTTTATTTACGACAAAAGAGCTGTTTTAGCCAAAAAAGGTTCATTTTGAGGTTAGAAAGTTATTTACTAGGTATATTAGACAAGTATTAACACGGTAAAGGTAGATAATTAGAATTTCTTTTTACATATTACATAACATACCTAGGTAATAATTAAGAGAAAGCCAATTCAAATCAGTTGTTAACCTCATTAGAGTCATACTGCCGTACTGCCGCACTCAGAGACGTCTTATTCTATTGCTGTAGCAAAGAAAGTGACAGTAGCAACTTTAATCAAGTATTAGATTAAATTGATGTCTCCGAGTGCGGCAGTCCATGTACACAAGTTAACGTCTAACTAGTACCTTTTTTTCTTTACTCTGATGCAGTAACACAAACTACAAGGTACCTAGGGAGGCGAATTTTGAGTGTACGAGTACCTATGTGGAGGACAATCTCCGGAACCACCAATGAACCATGCCCCATTTCTTCTTCTTCAAATTCCTCTCCACTACTGGAGGTCGGCAGTCAGCTCTGCATTGAATGCATTGCATTTGAAAGGGGATAAATCGCTCATTGAGTACAAAACGGACACATTCCAAAATAATTTGCTCTTGCATTGAAAATCTTATACGAACAGCTTCTAAATTTAAAATGCAACACTGATTAATTTTGAATGTGTCCGTTTTTAACCGACTTCAAAAAAGGAGGAGGTTATACGTTCCACTGTATGTATCTTTTTTTTTTTTTTTTTTTTTTTTTATGTATGTTCACCGATTACTCCGTCAATTGTGGACCGATTTTAAAAATTCTTTTTTGGTTTGATAGAGTATACTTCCGAGGTGGTCCCATTGTCAGCAAATCTGAATCTGATGAAGGGATCAGTGAGGAATTGAGGGAACTCCTCAAATATTGTATGCAAACATATAGCGATTTTAGTATTTTTAGTAACAAGTGTAGCATTTGCATTCAGAAAGTGTCACTTGGTGAAGCGGAACTGATGATGAAGACCACAGATGGCCACCGGAACTCCTCAACGGTACCGATTTCAAGGGTGGCGATAAGATATCTCGATTAAGATAGTTGAGCGACTACAACGAAGCGCATTTAATTGTTTTAAAATGACTATGATTTTCCCGCGGCGTTGCTTGCGGCGAGCTTGAAATGTCTTAAAGTTTCATATATCAACTAAGAAGTGGGACTACATAAGCTTATTATGATCACTAAAAAGTGTAAAATAAAATAAATGTTTTAAAAAACAAAAAACCGCCTTCAAAAACGCAAAAAATAACTTCTACTACTAGGTACTTAGTAGTAGGTACCTATCCTATTAGGTAAGTCTAACTGAAGTCGGCGACCACAATATTTTCAACAAAAAGCCGACTTCAGTTGGACTTACCTAATAGGATAGGTACCTACTACTAAGTACCTAGTAGTAGAAGTTATTTTTTGCGTTTTTGAAGGCGGTTTTTTTGTATTCAATGAACGAAATATGCACAGATACCTAAATGGCTGGTCAACCCGGCGTTGCTCGGGTTTATTTAATAGATTCGCCAACTGATAGGTACCTACAACACCATTAACTTAATTTTGGTGTCTATAAGGTGTCTTCACCTGAGGCACAACCGTGCTACCTACATACCCTATTGTTTATAGAGTTCCGTACTAAAATGGTAAAAAAGGAGGTTTATGGTGAGACTTCGGTGTCTTTCTGTCTGTATGCCACAGCAGTTTTTCTCTGAAACTATGTATAGGTGTAGAAGCTATCAACTTGAAATTTGGCATAAGGTCAGGCGATTCCGACAGAAAGGTAAAAATTCCCTTAAAAAAACTCAAACGACACATTTACAGCCCGACCTTAGTTGTATAACTTGCTTGCCCGCATCTGTTTTTAGTAAAAACAATATGAAAATATTTTTCTAAATATTTGAAAACGGGTCTACAATGAGGGGTTGAAAAATAAAAGTGATTTGATTATAGCAAACGGGGTGTCATATGAAAAGGCTTGAGCTTGGTTTGCGGATTGATCCGCAAATATCAATTTTGTCTATAATTTTCCGTGACGAAAAAAAATATCATTCCCCCCTCTTGTCTACGAAGTTTATGGACCAAAAAATCTTTAAAAATTATTTTTTACGTGAAAAATAAAATGAAGTTTACAGTTTTGCAAAGTGAAAAATTATCAAAAAACTTTAATGATCTGTAAATTTAGGCTAGTTAAAATGGACCTTATTGCATAGAAAATAAAGTTCATAACAAAATGAGTATTATCTTTTGCGTTTTCCAACCATATTATCCTAAATAAGAAACCTTCAGTGCGCGAGTCGACTTGACCGGTTTTTTTATATCGCTTAACTTTAGTCGCTCTCTCGCTCTACCACGCCTATGTACTATCAGCCCATTGGAACCCTGACCCATCATAGAACGGTGTCACAGTGACATTAGCAACCTTTACACGTAATGTTCGGACCGCGGGAAACGCCACGCGCCGTTCCAATCTTCGTTCCGAACCGTACATTTTGTACTATTTTACTATTACAGTTGCATTTACATGTACGGTTCGGAACGAAGATTGGAACGGCGCGCGTGGTGTTTCCCGCAGTCCGAACTTAACGTGTGCAGGCCGCTATTATTAAACAATTTCTATGGTGGGTCAGGCTTCCGTTGGGCTGATAGTACTTACCTATAACAAAAGTATATATTTTATACATGCCTATGGGTAAGTACCCAACTTTTAGGCTTTTGAAGCTAGCCTTGAAGTAGAGATAGCGCGGCGGCCGACGAGATGACTGCGGCACTCCGCGCACCTGCATGCGGACCGGTTTACGAGCAGTAGAGGCACCTACCTAACATGATTTCACTAGCCATAGTATACTTTAAATAAAAGGTTAACTTTAGAAAGAAGATGGGTACCCTGTCCCGCCTGTCCGCATCGAGCCTATCTAAAACCTAACCTAAAATTGAAAATCGCCTTTGTAAAATGTTCCTACTTTGCTCCTCTATGGGTAACTATGCTCCATAGTGTCTATTTCGTTTGTTACTTAGGTACCTATAAGTCAAGGTCCTGCCACGAAGTGAATGAAAGCAATAGAATGATTTACAATACAGATTACCTCATTATAACCATGGAGCATTGTAGCCGTGGGGGAGCAAAGTAGGAACATTTTACGGTAATTAATAAGATTCTGTTTACTACACAGTCATCATCTGGTTTTTGAGACCAAACTAACGGACCCAAACTTGGTGGGTCTTGGTGGGTGGGTACAGCTGCTATACTGTTAACCACCTTCCGACTCCACCATGCAAATCAGCTCTAATCTAAGACACCATCACTATCATCACTATCACTACATATCTAGTATAAAACAAAGTCGCTTCCAGCTGTCCGACTGTCCCTAGGTATGCTTAGATCTTTAAAACTACGCAACGGATTTTGATGCGGTTTTTTTTGTTTTTTTTTTAAGGAAGGTTTTTATGTAAGCTGGTTTATTGTACGGGTGTTACAGAAAACTCAAATAAACCGAAGCGAAGCAAGGGCGGGTCGCTAGTAATTTTTAATTGTTATCATGTTTTTACATACCTATGTAAGTATTCCAAATAGGTATTAGCCGATTCCAATAACCGTAACTGGTTCAAAGTTAAGTTAATATAGGTAGGTAGTTAGGGACCTTGCTGTGTTTTCTTTCCCTCGCCAGTATGACGATGATGAGTGGGATGGATATATATTTTCATATACACCTATGTAATGCAAGGTTCTTTGCTATAGTGTACCTAATATAGATATATTTCGGTACCTTTAATTAATATAGGTACATTAGGCATATACCTAGGTAGCTTCTTTCTTTTGTGATGGGCTTTACTTAAGTAATTCCCTATCATCGAAGTTCGAAAATAATATAATAACAAGGGTGGTTTCTGCACATCCCTCTTTTAGGGGAGGCCTTTCTTAACATCCCGCCACCCTCTCATACCCTTTTTACCCAAAATAAATTACCAACTCAATATTATTGTTTACTATCATTTATCAAAAAACGTTTCACAAACTTATTCATTTCACAAACATATCATTTTTCAAAACATTTTTTTCCGAAACTAAATATTTCTGGATTTTTATGAAACTAAGCTAACAAGGGTTCCACAACACGGTCTTGAAATAAATCAAGAAATAGGTAGGTATTAACAGTTTCGGAAAAAAGCGTTTTGCAAAATTATGTTTGTGAAATGAATCAGTTTGTGAAATGGTTAGCAAGTGATTGGATAGGTACTTATTCACCGATGATGGTAAAAACTAAAAATGTTAAAAATAAAATTCGGAGTAGTGTTTACTTATCACCTTGGTATAAGGTATATTGTATGTAAGTACCTACCTATTTCTTTAAGGTGTAAAAGCCGCAATATGAGTTGTATGTTGGTATTGCCATGTATTGCTGTATCCTGCGGCTCGAGATAGATATCTATCTACCTACGTGCCCTACGTAGGTAAGGTACCTATATATGCTATGGTATGAACCTAGAAATAGAATCTTAGCGAGGGGAAAGATTAAAACGCGTTTACCAGTGATTTACCTAGTAAGTAAATAGATAGGTAGGTACTATATATACCTACATACCTACCTAAAGTAGTATTTCTAAAGCTCAACTATTGACTATTGACAGGTAAACATAACTTATAAGTACACTCGTTTACACACCATCGTAGTCACCACTGTAAATGGAAGGGATCAGTAGGTAGGTACCTACCTGTTGAATAGAATGGTAGGTACTCATGCCTCACTGATTATGAAACGTGTTTCACCACGATTCCGATTAAATTCACCCTCTCGTTTTACCTTACTTCAATAGAAAAAACACACGTAGTATTTTTTAAGAGTTTTAACTTAATTATAAGTTAGATCCTTCAATGTTCCTAATTTAACTGTGTTTGGAACCTAATTCAAATGTTTACCCTTTATAAAAAAAGTTCAAGACAAAGTTGAAATATAAAGAGAAAATAGTTATCTACAGTGTAAGAGAGACACTTGTCATTTTATCTTTAAAATGTGTACAGTCGAGTTCATAAATGTGTACACTTTTGTAGGTACCTTGTCACTTCGCTTGACAATTCATATTATGGCAGTTAAACATGACATTAAATAGACAAGGTACTAAAGTTTACATATTTATGAACTCGACTGTACCTACAAAACAGTAGTTACATGTTATTCTTTAAGAATGTAATTTAAACGACTTCGACAGTCGGTAAGCAAAGCAAAGCAACGCGACGAGGCCGCGAGCGAGTGAGTCAGTGTCTGCGGCCGCTTACCTGCACAAATCAGGAACAAAGTAAACGGTGAAAGCATTCTGCTGGTCCCCATGTTGGCGGTGCGGCAACTTTCTACACAGTTATTAGCACTTTTCCACAAAATGCTACGCTCCCATCTTCCCAACTAACAACACACTTTTGTTTTTACTTAACTTCAACTTAACAGTCTACGCTACACCAGAAAACCGTTAGCACGACTGCTAATAGCACCAAATTCCAAATCCAAGTTCATTCATAAACTTTAAGAACACTTTAGCACTATAGAGAACTTAAAACTCATTTTGAAATCCAGTAAGTAAACACTTGAGCGCGAAATTTCGACATCGCCGGGCAAAACACACGTCACTCGCGAGTGACGGTTGGCCGAAGGCTGGATCTAACCAGATGCCGCGCTGTGAGCGAGCGAGACAGACAATGGAATGAGACAAAAAATACAAGTTTTCTTGTAAAGTGGCAACTGGCAACGGCGCGCTGATTACCTGACGCTGAGGGAACTGGCGAGTCAAATACTAGATGGCGCCGTTTGAACACATTAAGAATAAAATGCACTTTGGTTGATCGGGGCACATCGGGGCATTGTGCCGATGCGCGATCAAACGATGAGTTTTTTTAGGGTCCCGTACCGTAATAGGGTAAAGTAAACCCGGCCTAGTACCAGTCAGATTAGCTGCGGGTTCCGTTGGGTTCTGTGTTTTTAATGGTTTTTAAATAAAAAACTAAATTCAGGTTTGAGGAAATACTTAAAGTTTATATGAACTTTATTTCGTACGCAATAAAGTGCGTTTAGACTTGCCTAAAATGTTTTTTTTTAATTTTGTTAATTTCTCATAAGGCCGGCCGTATACCTACCTACATTCGTTTTCCGTATACCTTTGTCAACTTCAATTATTAGAATAGGTAGTTACTGCAAAATCAAGCGTATTCAACAAAATCAAACTTTGAAGAAATTAATAAATTAGAACACTAGAACAAAATATATTCTAGATGTAAACAACTCCGAAAACTTAAATATCGATCAACATATGTTTTACGCAAATTCACCAATGTGCATGGAAAGCGAACAGGGGAATACTTACTACTTATACCAAGTTTCCTTAACGAGTTACCCGCGGTGATATAGTTTTCAAGTCGCATAAAAACCCACACCGTTGTAAACGTACCCTAACGGACAGAGTGTTATTCCACTGGAAACTGAAGGCTCACCGCATTTAAATATTGTTTGGGACAGCAGGACCAACCTCAACAATCTTTGAGTAACTTTGAAGACCCGGCAGGTAGACCAAAATGATATGTAATACCTCCAAGTTATCTCAGAGACTATGAGACTGAGTTAACATAAGGGTGAAGATGTATCATAGCTGCAAGTTGATTTTAGTAACTACTTTATACGTCATGTGACACACCAGAGGCCCGTTTCACGAAGCTACAAGTTACAAATTACAAGCGGAAGTCTCTTTCTAACTCCTTTTGCTAGAAAGTGAGTTCCGCTTGTAATTTGTAACTTGTAGCTTCGTGAAACGGGCCGCAGGGGCCTGTTTTATAAAGCTACAAATTACAATTTACTGGTTACAAGTTTCCATTTGACACAACGTCGACCAATGACGACCAGCCATTTGAGCAGTGTTGCCAGTTTAAACCTGTAAAATTGTAACTTGTAGCTTTATAAAACGTGCCCCAAATTGTAATGGCGACAAGTGAAATTAAACGTTAATACATATTTTAATCCGATCGTTTCATTAAGTCTCACGATACAACTACAACTGCGACAGCATCTAAAAACAATTACCCCGTAGTTTATTCAACTTTTACCCCATCCGTTGTCCCACACTAACCTGCGCGAAACTCATTTCAATTAAAACAACCAGCTGAGTAATTCTTGCCGACTCGCAATAAGTTATTTGGGGGAAGTAATTAAATTATGAGTATCCCTTCGGCGGAGCAGGGAGCTTAATAAAAGCGCAATAGCTATCCTGAAGGAAGGGTGGTTCGGTTTCGCAATTATGGTCGTTTGGAAGTTATATGAGGGAGGATTATGGGAGCATCAGCGGCCCTCGTTTGCACGGCACTCCGTGTCAAATTGACTAAATTTATTCAACTGCTGTTCTTCCCTAACCGGAGAGCACATCAAATGTCATAATTGTAGAGGGGTTCACATTTGAATAATCACTTAAAGTGCTTCGAATATTTGCTTGCAACGACGATGCACATGTCACTGTAGGTATGCCATTGTTATCGTGAGATAGATTCGAATACTTAAAGGTTTTTGTATGTTGAAAATTACTTAAGTACCTACAATAAGTAACTACTCAAAAACTTTCGCATTTATACTATTACTAACTTCTGCCCGCGACTTCGTTTGTGTAGAATTCGACTATCGTTACTTCCTAGGGAATTTTTGAATTTTAAGGGATGAAAAGTAACCTATACGTACCCTAATCCAGGGTATTTATAAGCTATCTCCTTTTCAAATTTCATCCAAATCCGTCCAGCCGTTGCAGCGTGAAGGGGTAACAAACAATCTCACAAACTTTTGCATTTATAATAGGTAGGTACCTATTAGTAGGATAGTAGGAATTGATAGAGAGTGTACCTCGAATTGCATGAGACTAAGGGCTGATTTTTCAATCTCCAGATAACACTATCTGTCAGGTAAATTGTAGCTCTGTCCTTATCTTTCTTATGACAAAGAAAAGGACAGAGCTACAATTTACCTGACAGATGGTGTTATCTGAAGATTGAAAAATCAGCCCTAAGAGCTGTTGTAATGTGTAGGGCCGACCAACTTTTCAATGAATTTCTTTCAATAAATTTCTACCATTTTAAACAATAAATTTAAAGCGCAATGCAAAAAAATACAACCATTCTCACACCACAGTATTTACGAAACGGCAAGGCAGTCAGTGGTAAATAAATAGCTGCTTGAGAAATCTTGGAAAAAATCTGAACAAGTTTACGTAACCATAACTTCATGGGAGGCCCAAGAAAAGCAAAATATCGTTTTCTAAAATCGGGTTACCTACGTAAGTATCGGTTGCGTTTTCCGAGAAACTTCCGAGCTGAAGCCTATCAACTTATCATGACGTTATGAAGTGTTTATTCCTGTAAAAAATATTTTATTCCTGTTCCTTGTAACACGCTACATTATTGGAGAATGCCGAATCTGGGCCAATCTTTTTTTGTCGCGTCAGGAAGAAAAAAATACTCAAGTCACGTTTATTTTTACATTTTAATATTACCTTCCTACGCACGCACAAGGCTGCTCAGAAATAAATAAATAAATAAATATAAGGGGACAATCTCACACAAATTGACCTAGTCCCAAACTAAGCTCAAGGCTTGTGCTATGGGAAGGTACTAGAGAACGATATGTATACTTATATATGACTTATATAGAGAAATAAATACTTTTATATACATAGAAAAGATCCAAGACTAATAAACAAATACCAACTCGCGCTCATCACACAAATATTTGCCCATACCGGGAATCGAACCCGGGACCGCTAGCTTCGTAGGCAGGGTCACTACCTACTAAGCTAAACGCGTCGTCCTGTGTATTAGACCTAAGATGGTCTGATTTGAGGTCACGCTAAGAAGCACCGCAAGAAAACGGGGCCTGTTTTATAAAGCTACAAATTACAATTTACAGGTTACAAGTTTCCATTTGACACAACCTCGACCAATGAAGACCAGGGGCCCGTTTCACGAAGCTACAAGTTACAAATTACAAGCGGAAGTCTCTTTCTAACTCCTTTCGCTAGAAAGAGAGTCCCGCTTGTAATTTGTAACTTGTAGTTTCGTGAAACGGGCCACAGCCATTTGAGCAGTGTTGCCAGTTTAGACCTGTAAAATTGTAACTTGTAGCTTTATAAAACGTGCCCCTGCTGTCAAAAGCTACGGTGCCTCGAACAGACCCACAGACACGCACACATAGCGGTCAAACTTATAATGTTCAGCTTTCATGTATTTAGTATAAATAAAATAATAATATAATAATAATATAATTTAATAGTAATATGAGTAATAATTATAATATAAAGCAACTCAAATTACTTTTTTTAATAATGGTGCTTTTTGCAAAAATCCTAATGGAGTCAAAATAGTTTTCACTTTCATATATGTTTTTTGTTCATGTGACCTTTCCTTGCTTACCTGTGTAACCTTTTTGAAGGCTGTCACAGGTCTGGACAAATAGTTCCAAATTCAAATAATATGATATGTTATGGAATTTCCATACTTACTTCCTGGACACTTATTGATTCCAAATTCGAAATTCCTCAACTTTAGTGGACACTTTGGATAGTTGTCCTAGAACTTCAACCTACTAGCTCCTATTTTCTGGTGTTATATGGCAAGATTACGTAGCATTTATGAGAAAAGTATAGTTTGTGTAATGGAAAACTCATGAAAAGGCAAAAACTTTTCGAAAATGTACTGCTTCCCTAATTTAATAAACTCTCGAAGACGCTAAAGCCTTCCATTATGGGGAATCCAAACTACTTTAAAGGCTATACATTAGGTACCTACAAAATTTGTTTACCTACTTTGCATACTTATGACGTTCCTTGGAATGTGTTATTGGATAAACGCCACATTTTGATCTCAGCGAGCTAAGTAAGATAAATGCTAGATTGTTCTTTATAAAAGTATGTATATATTTGTGTTGCCAACAGGGTAAAGGGCCGCCCCCCGCGCGTAACCACGAGTCAGCATTCACCCTTACAGTTTTTTTACTGTAATGATTACTCAGGGGTCTTTTTACCGATTGTTTATTTTAGTCGCACTGGAAAACGAAATTGCTTTTATTAACCCTACGGGACACTACGGTAGATTTGGCATCGCACTGACATCGAGCGAATTTTTAAACCTAGTTCGGACTTAGTGGAATAGGTTACTACACGACAATTTTTTTTATTCCTATTATTATTCATTAAGCGACTCCCATTTTCCAGTAGTCCCGTCAGAGCGAACAAAAACACATTTTAGCGCGTGAATTCTCAATTAGGCAGCTTTATACGTTCGATCTTCGACAGAAGCCATGCTGCCAAATTGAAAATGCATGCGCTAAAATGTGTTTAGTTCGATCGGACGGGACTACTTAAACTCGCCGCTGCGATTTCGTTCGTCCGATCGACCGCCGTTTTTGAGAGAATCACACCCCACATCCTCCCCTTACCCCTAGTCTCACACTTGACTGCTTTTTGTATCATATCTTTTCAATTCTTTAACACTCTCTCTGCTAGCGAGATGATAGCGAGTTCTAACGCCTTGGGGACCGACACGTGGGTCGGGGCGAACTCCTCGCGACTAGGGTTACTACATTTAAAAATCGGTAACTCCGACAAAATCCACCTTATTAGTACATTTTCCTAGATTTTGTGTCAATGTTGTTTACATTTGCAGTAAGAAAAAAGGCAGGAGTAAATAGATTACTAATCCCATTTTTTTAAAACGTGATGTTGTCGTTTTTTGGCTGGCAAAGGATCAATATAAAAAGGATCGAAATAATCGAAAAATAATAACAATACTTATCCAATATCGTAATTTAGCTAAGCAGAGTAATTTCAGTGCCCTTACAGGCTTTATGTTGATCCATGTAATAAATAGTATTTAAGATCTTTTTAACTACCTACAAATAAGGCAATAAAATATATTTTATGACTATGACTATATTTCCGATATTTCAGGAAAATTCCTCTGAGAACCTTCAACAGCAATAATATACTATCCAACATTGGGCGCAAAAATATCTGACACGTCTTTATTACTAGAGGTATAAGAGCGTGTCAGATATTTTTACGCCCAATGTTGGATAATATATTATTGATGGTGACGTACCTACTCGCGATCATAGTTTGCTCAGTGACGAAGCGGCATTAAAAACGCTAGGTACTTTAATTAATTTGTAGTAATTATCAAAAATGGTGGCATTCGCTATTTGATTTACATAGAACCACTCCTAGCCCTCGTATGATGACTAGCATCCTAAATTTTGAATAGCTTCCTAGCAGGCAGGATGATGATGAATGGATGCAGTTTCACCACATTTCCACGAAATTTTGCGATGACCAACAAAGTCCACAATAAGTTTTATTTTATTATATAACAACTAAAACTCAATTTAACCTAACATCCTGTAAACTAACACTGTGGAATGCAATAAATGATTGAGTATTGAGTATTGAGTTCCACTCACATGGCTGCTGTCACCTGGATGAGGTGGTTTTGCAAATCATATAGCGAATTCCATGTGATGGTAAACAGTGTAAAACATTACAACGGTCCAAACTTGTTATGTTCTTTTTTGTAGTCGGGTTTTAGTTTTTGTGTATGGAAAATCTTCACTATGAACGAATTAATCGCCTTTAACTGCCTCTGTGGGCCTAATATGGTTGCGTCTATCTATATCACGTGTCAAATGTGGATAAAGCATCCGTCACTCTCGTTCTTATTTACGTGTCAGAAGGTGACGGATGCCTTATCCAAACTTTTTCACGCGATAAACGCAGCTATATTATATTAGGGCCACTGAAGGCCGTATTAATAAACGAATCTCGACTATAAAGCTCGTCTAAAAATGCGTCGAAAATTACAGTTTTCTACGGCTCAACGTTTACTTTAGCGTATATTTATTTAATATCTTGTTACGGGCGGGCATCTCTGCCAACATGAGTTTATTAATGCGACCCCAAGTGCGGCCGTAAGACACCTATTGTTCCCGAATGACAGAGTATCGCTGGTGTCCCTCAGAGCGTGACAAACGGCGCCTCCCGGAGGGCCGCAGCAAAACACCGCAACGTCTGAACTGCCTCCAGCGGCGCGCAAAAGCAATGAACGCGTTTTCACATGGCTAGTCTCCATTTCTCTAACGCCGCCCCTCCGATCCCATAGGAATCCCAAATTGTATATGCAATCTCTAATAATACCCTGAGGGATCTCCACCCCTGAACGCAGCCCACCCTAAAAAACAATTCTACATCAAAGCCCATTCTGGTTTAATATCACGTCAATTTTCGCAGTTAATCAACAAAGAAAACGCTGTCAGCCATCTGCAAAATAGTTTCTGAAATGGGATTAAGTTTCATGGAGGAAATACCTAATATCGAGAGGAAACAGGTATGGAATACTTAGGTCTGCCTTAGGAGGCAAAAAAAAGGTTCCGAGTCTTTTATGTAGCGTAATTATTTTAATAATCTCAAATTCAGTCGTCCTCACTAAGTTAAGTATAAATTATTAAATATGAGTAAATTAAATACTCGTAAAAATACACCCAGTTAATCGCAGCCAATTATTGGCCAATAGTTGGTAGGGTGCCAACATTGCATTTCCCATGGAACTCAGCTTAACTTCTGCTCCGAGTCCGGCTCCAGAGCAGGGTTGGTCAAACCGGTTTCCCGATTAATTTCGTTTTCTTTTACCACTAAGTTCTCTTTCATGGGTTTTTTTGGTCCTGTAGAAAAAAACAAAATGTTTGAATAACCCGGGTACAAAATATAAAATAATTCCGACAATGCATCATTTTAATATTTTAAAGTAATAAAACGTTTTCAAACTATTTTTGACTTTTTGTATTAAAGGGTGCAACGTAATTTGAATATTTATCAATCAATTAATACATTTTTAGGATAGCGGCCCCCATCGATCGGTGCGATGATTCCGCCAATGTGGAGGTTGGATTTTGAAGATTTAATAAAAAAATGTATAATTATGGGACGTGTCGTTAACAAGGAAAAAATATATTGTACGGTAAAACATTATTTTATTGAATTTCACTTCATCGATTGTACCCATCGTCGAACTTCATTTCATCGAAACCTGCTGAAACCATAATGTTTCCAGGATATAACATTAATCACTTGTCTAACCTAACCCAAAGGTTAGACAAGTGACTACCAAAAAAAACTCATAAGGTAAGGAAAAGCCTTTTGATGAAATGACGCATAATTTGAGTAGGGTAATAATACGTTCGTTGAAAGGGGTTTCAATAAAATAATAGGTACCCATTTTGTACATACGGAGGGATACGACTGATGGGATGACTTGAATTGTGTCAAAGCGCTTACGCCGGTGACCAAGAGTCTATTTTTGCATTATTCATGCACTATAATATTTGTGTGGTTCTATAGGTACTATTTGTAATTCTTCTTCTTCTCCGCCCCGTGGTCTTGTCCGAAGCGCTAGTACATTATATCCATATTTATTACCGACGTGTAAAAGAGCCCGCATGTGGCCAATTTACTGAATAAATATTTTGAATTTAATAACTTAATATACGATACGTATATAGTTACAAAACACATACCTCCGCCTAAAAACAGTTTAAATAGGGTTGAAAAGGGGGAGTCGATCATCAAGGTGACTATAAACCCGACCGCCAGCGACATCGTGACGTCAGCCAGGAATCTGTAAAACTGAAAAATAAAGTAAAATATAAATACAAAAACCGGTCAAGTGCGAGTCGGACTAAAGCACCTAGGTTTCCGCGCCTACGTCTTATTTGTGAGAAATATTAGAAATTCAAAAGAGCCCTGCTGAGACATAATTATCTTATGCCAGAGGGCTTATTGTCTAACGCACTCGCAATCGCAACCGGCTTCAAAGTGGAGCAATTGTTTTCATTTTTTATGCAGACAAGCCTTCGATTTTCAAAATGAAAACGATCGTGATTGCGAGTGCGTTAGACAATTTGTCCATCAGTAACTTTCATGAAGGCTCTATTTACTTTTAAAATAAAGTTGGGCCTGTGAGAGATTTTAATTTGAAGCAGAAGCATGCCTTATTGTGCTATTTTGGAGTGTAAAAACGATAGCCGCACCAAAAATATTTTCCATGATGGCGTGTTGTTTCTATGATAGTTTGAGTATTGGCGACAAAAGGTCTGATACTAAGCGAAGCTCATGCTGCAACTTCCACTGTTTTTTCTATTACGTGGGAAAGAGGCGTGATTGTATGTTGTACCTATGTATAAAAGCCGTTTTACTTACGTAGCCTATTACTGAGAAGTACGCAGGAGCAACCGCAGCGGTGTTCACGATGATGATGAGGGGGTAGTGGAAGATGTACATGGCGAAGGAGACTCGCGCCGGCAGCTTCCACACGGGCAGCGACAGGAACCAGTTGATCGGGCCTGCAATTACGAGGAATTCTAAATACAGCTTAAGAGCTTGTCCAGAAGGGGCGAATTCGTCGCGAATCGTATCGCGCGAATTCATACGCGCGTTGTCGAGGTACTAGACATCAATACATCGCGTCCACAAGCATCGCGCGAATTCAAAATACGCGCGTAAATCGCGTGCACTACGCCAGACTCTCGACTCGCGCGTGATTCGCCCTTTCTGGACAAGCTCTAAGACCCTGTCCAGGCGGAGCATTTTGCGCGCGTGAGCACTCGCGCGTAGACACTCGCGCGTTTCCAAACAAAGACAAACGCGCAGCAGCATCTGGACGCGATGTATGTAGCTCTAGTACCTCGGAAACGCGCGAGTGTCTACGCGCGAGTGTTCACGCGCGCAAAACGCTCCATCTGGACAGGGTCTAAAGCTGGGCATCCACGGACGCGCCGTTCGTCTCGGCGAGAGATAGAGTGTATACAACTGGATGGGCGTATTATTTTGATCACATTCACGTGCGCGCCACGCCGCATTTAGTAGGTATCCGCTTCTTTACGTTCTAGGGGTCGTGTGTGTTTATTATTTATTTATTTATTTATTTATATAGAAACAAACAGTCTCGTATAGTGGTATATAACACAGACAAAATTATGTATAAATAGTAGACTTACAGTCTCCTTAATGAAAACATAGCCAAACCTTTTTATAATAACAAATAATTAAACTACAGTGCTTATCCATATGCGTGCTTGCACAAACAAGTGTAAACACAAAGAGAAAAATACATAGAACAGCCTATTCCAATTCTGCAATACACTTCAAAGACAGTCTTTTGAAACTATTAAGCTTTAGTCCAAAGATATCCAAACTCAAAAATTTCTCGTTGTACAGTCTGCATGCCTTCTAATGAAACCATTACCTGCATATGCTGTTCGACTGGTATATAAAAAAGAACGATAAGTTTTAGTGGCAGTCTACTTTATAATATAACATCAGGTTATAGTTAATGTAGATGTTTGAAAAGTATAGTAGTAAATAATATTTATTTTCTGACCTCCATAACCATGCGTGCATGCGAAAATCATCCATCCAAGGCAGGCGGCCCACGCCGGTCTGGAGAAGGAGTTGATGACGCCGTCCAGGAACGGGCTGTTCCAGTCCATTTGAAGGATGGGGTATGCCGAGTAGATTATGCCTGCCGAAATTAAGGCAGCACAAGACCAACCTAGCGCTACCGCGACCTGTAATTTGATTGATTAGATTAGACTATGTGTAAGATCGAAATCGATTTTCAGAAAAATGACGACACAAAGGAAAAGAGTAATATAAAGTAACGGAAAATTTCGTCATCTGCGCTCTTAGGCTTTGCATTTTATTTGAATTATAGATTATATTTAGTTTTTTTTTTTATGTAACACATTTAAATATACTTAGATGTTCAGAGTCAAAACATTTTTGAGATTCTCAATCAATGTGATTTGAAGAAAAACGAAAACAAGCAACGTTAACAACAGCTTTTGTAAGCGGCTCTTAACTCTTTAAATGGGTTTCTACTTGATTACAGTTGGCCTTATACGTAGTTGAACCCTTTTGTACCTTGTCGCTTTAAGACGGTTGTGAACCGACGCTCAAATCGCATAGCTGTGAAAAGATTTCCATACAAATTCGCTCCGGGCGATAACGTTTCTCACACCCTAAAATCAAGTGCGAATTCCACGTTTCCTTTTACCTTTTCAATTTTCTTTCGTTTTAGTTTTTTCTACCCAAGATATATTTTCTTGGAAAGGAAACGTACAGACCTAGTTTTTCATAATATCTACAACATATTCAAAAATCGCAAAAATTGGATTAAGTAGGTTTAAGGGGAGAGAAACGTTATCGCACTTTATATGGAAATTTTCAGCTTCACAATTCTCTTTACGCCTTTGATAGATTGATGATGATGATGATGATGAGTGGGGACGCGGCCGAGGCAGACGGGCGGTCGAGTGGCTCTCCATTCATTCCGCCCTGTTCCCCTTGATCAAGCCTCAGGTTACCGGCTCGGCGGCGCTCCCATCCAGCACTGATCCCATCTTCTTGTTTTCCTACAGAACACCAGTGCGTCCTGTAAGTTAATGCTTTTAAGTGACTCTGCTGATAGTGCGTCCTGCCCAAATGTGCGATATCTCAGTGACGAGTACATTACACATTCGGCCAGGACGTGCTGACTAGTTTCCTCTTTGCCACAGTGTGGGCATCGAGGATCCTGCTTGACTCCAATTACCGTCAGATGTCTGTTGAGTGGACAGTGTCCAGTCAAGATCCCTGTTAGTATACTTAGGTTGTACTTACCAAGATTTAATAGGTTCCTTGTTCTGTTCTTATTTACCTTTTCTATCATGAGTTTGGATTGCCTTTGATAGATTGGTGCAGCAGTTTAAAAATGACGTTTAAAAGTGACAAAGCACTAAATTGTACAGCTACTTATAAGGCCGGTGGTAATCAAGTAGATATCCATTACAGTCAAAACGTCGAGGGAATTGAACTTAATGCCCGAGTGTCCCGTCTTAGGCTGTCTTTCCACTGAGGCGGAGACGAGAGGAGCGGAGAGCTGTGCCAGTATTAACCAATAGAAGGCATGCGGTCACATCGAGCGCACCTTGCGCACCTTAGTTTAGATTCTATTTTTTAATATTAGCCCAGCTCCGCTCCGCTCGTCTCCGCCTCAGTGGAAAGGCAGCCTATTAGTCCATCGTCTCTGTTTTTACCCGACGTCTCTGTTTGACCAGACCTTGTATAGTATATATCCGACTCTATGTGCCCTCGTACCTAACTACTAAACGGCTAAACCGATTTTAATTAATTATACATGGTTAGATTCGTCATAACCACTAGAGTGTCATAGGCTATATTAAAATTATTTAAATGTGAAATTGGCGAAATCAAAAATATAAACGTGACAAGTCACATTACTTTGACGAAATTACCCAAACAGCAGTTGGTTTTTTTTAAAAATCTTGCTATTCGTTATTACTAGTTGAAAACCCTGATTATCTGATTTAGTTTAGTAGTTTTACACTATTTATTTCCGAATGTTTTGTTTGCCTTACCTTTGGCAAGTGAACCCGTTTGCCTTTATAAATGTTTAGTAGATATCCGTACATCATTCCGACGAAGAACGGCGTGCACCTCGTCAGCGTGTTAATGTAATAGTACCGCGTGTAATGAAAATGGTCTTCCGGAGGGCGCCTGTAAATACACCATTAAAACTAGCTTTAGAGTTCTGTTTAGGTTGCTGATGCGATTAATGCCTACATATCATTATTAAGAGTAAACCTATTACTCGAAACTCGAATTCAAGACCAAAATCTGACAGTTCCCATCTTGATTATTTAGTTATTTTAACATTATTTCATAAAAACATGAATGAGAACTCGTGTAACCAGTAATATTAGGGTAAGTTTAATTGATAAAAATACCTACACTTAAACCAAAATGCAGTAATCACAGCGAATGTGCGCCCGTTGAGGTTAGGATTTTGGTCTTGAATTAGAGTTTCGAGTATAGAAAGGTTTAAGTAGGTACCAAAGTTAGTTAATATAACGATTTATGCATTCCGGTAATATTCGTACGGCCGGCTTTTGAGCACATTTCAAACGTTTGAGTTTGATGCCAACCGGCCGCCAAGTGACGACGATCAGCTTACATTCGATAGGTAGGTACCACAATTTTCAACATCGCATGAAAGGTGAAAATATATAGTAAAAGCCGAACATGCAGGTTGAGACGACTTTTTCTCGCGAGTATAGCGAATTTGCGTCCCCGCACCTTTTAATTCGAAGAAAACGTAAGAGAGAATATTAATAAATTAGTCTGTGTAGCCCTGAGGCCCTACTTTGAAAATCGAAGTTCGAAGTTACGTTAGCTCCATCCCTTTCTCTCGATTAAGTCTCGAATGACGAGTGACAGGGATGGAGCTAACGTAACTTCGAACTTCGATTTTCAAAGTAAGGCCTCTGACCATTGACAGATCATTCTTTATGTATTGTCGAACTCAGAAGTAGCTTTACATATCCTCGTGCCTACTACTATTTAAGGAATAATATATAATTTCTGAAACTTTAAGATTATATTAATATGGCTTAGTTTGTTTAGTTTCTTATGTCCTTCCCAAAGGAAGGATGTAGGCACCTTGTCGCAGCTATTTACATACTAATTTCAACCCACCCTCACATTAACTGTGACAAGGAACTAAAATGTGGAGCTACTTTTGAGATCGACTTTACTTGTTTTTATCGTGTAAACGTAACTTATATCGTTTTTGGAAAATTACGCCAATTAATATCAAGTTAATAACCAAAACATTTACTAACACGCCATCTATCGCTAACTGATGTAAATAATTGAAATGTTACCCCAGTTGTCTCAACTGACGGTTTAATTATATGCTGCCTTAGTAGTTCGTTAATGTGCCGAGAGATGGCGCGAAAGACCATAAATTAAATAAACATACGTTGGGGTCGATGAACCAGGCGGGAATCCGTTCAAAAAATTATATGTTGTCGACGCCACCAGTGAAATCAACATGGCTAGTGACAGAGCAATCCAGGCAGATCTTTTTCCGCCAAGCACCCAGAACAAAATCAAGGGCGAGAGGATGTGTAGCTGGACATCTATAGCTAGGTACCAAGTGGGTCCGACACACTGAAAAAGAAAACGGTTTTTTTATATTGCCATGAAGATGAATCAAAATATCAAGGAGCAATCTCACATAAATAGGCATTGTCCCAAACTAGGCTTGTGTTTAGGGAACTAGATATTTAAATATATGCCCATGCCGGGAATCAAACCCGGGACCACTAGTTTCGTAGCAAAGTTAGCAACTCTGCTAACCGCGTCGGAATCGCAGATGTATTTAATGTAACGATTCAGCAAAAGCTTATAATGAGGTTTATACCCGTCTGCATCAGAGAAGGGTTATGTTTTTTGAGTATATGTATGTATGTTTGTCTGTGCCACGCTCTGCAGCTAAAAGGGCTTGATTGATTTTAACATATGAGGTGTCGTTAGATTCGTCGTATTTGGATCAAAGTATTGATAGGGGGTTATTTTTTTAACATAATATCTCCCAGAAACCGACGTCAACCCGCCTAGGGCTGATAGAGGAGCTAAAAAGCTATCGATTGAAACCCTATGTATGTTCAGCGATTTTTACTAGTTTCGGAGATATTGATCCATACAAAGTGAAAAGCAAACACGAGACACCTTGTATGGATAAACAACTAACTAACTACGTAGGGGTTAAATCGATAGCTTTTTAGCTGCTCTATCAGCCCTAGGCGGGTAGACAAACCAAGAGTATCAAAACTTTGATGTTCCTATTGCCATTGCAAGGCAAATATAATAGGTACTTTTCACTACTAGAAGGGAGAATATAACAGTTTACATTATGCAAAAGTAATTTCAAGGCAGGTCCAAAAAAAAACTTTGCCAGATTGTCACCATTCTCACCAGGGCCTCTATTTTACTGGGTACACCATTATCACCTTTGTTTGACATAATAATATTATTACTTACGAAACTTTCAGTTATGTAATTCTGCAAGTACAACAAAGTGGACCACCAGTAAGTCCTACATCTGTGCACTTTGTCGGCCACCACGTGCCACTCCGGCCCGTCGGCTACGTGGTTGAAGATGGACGCTTGCAGCAAGACGCCGGCCGCCAGAATGGGAAACATTCTTAAAAGCCGATTGAGATAGAAAAGATGAACGTTTCTGATGAGAGTCACTGAAATATATAAATATAAAATAAATATGAATATTAGGGGACAATGTCACACCAATTGACCTAGGCCCAAACTAAGCTCTAGGCTTGTACTATGGGTACTAGTCAACGAGGTAAATACTTATATAGAGAAATATATACTTAAATACATAGAAAACATCCATGACTCAGGAACAAATATTCGCGCTCATCACACAAACATCTGCCCTTACCGGGATTTGAACCCAGGACCGCTAGCTTCGTAGGCAGGATCACGACAAACAAGGCAAGCGCGTCGTCAAAAAAAAAATGTTTATGTAAATTATAGCCTGAAAAGTTGTATAAGGATCCGTAAAGTGTCTTATTAAATGCTTATACGCATGACAATAAAGTCAGCTCACTGAGTATTGGTTTCGTTCGTAAAGAAGACGCTTAAAAACAATTTGATTGCAATATCGAAGCAATATAGGCGAATACGTTGTGGAATAGAGCATCTGGAATGTACTTACTACTGCTCATTTTTCCAGCTGAAGTGTACACAACCAGCAGTCCACTCAACAAGAAGAACGTGTCCACAGATATTGTTGCAGATGTAATCCAAATCGCTGGTAATGACACGAGCCACTGCAAATTGAACAAATAATTTTGCGGAACATATCATAATGGACAATCAAAATTTAATGTCAATTACAAAATTGAATGCAATTTAAAGCACAGAGGGCCTAGTATATAAAGTACGCATGAACGCTTAGTAAGCGACTTTCAAAAATCGAGAAAATTTGACGTAAGCAGCGGGCCTATTAATGGCTGCGTCGATATCGCGTGTCAAATGTGGATAAAGCATCCGTCACTCTCGTTCTTATTTACGTGTCAGAAGGTGACGGATGCCTTGTCCAAACTTTGTCACGCGATAAACGCAGCGTATTAGGATAACGGATCGCGTCGACCGCTTGTCATTTCGAGTCGATAGAAAGCAGAAAAACGTTAGCAGCGTTTGCATCTTGGGTAGGTAGTACGCCTTTTAGGCAAAACTCTAAATACCTAATTTAGGAAATTTCATTTAAAAGTGGCTTAAACAAGCAACGTACCTACCGAGAATATGTCCAAACGATTGTAGAATGCTAGGTTTAGTTGCGTGCTATATGTGTGGCCGATAATGATCCAGATGATCGCCAGGGCTCTGATGCCGTCCAGGCATCCTAGCGCGCCGGGGGCCGCAGTGAACGTGAGGAGGCGCCGCGTGTTCGTGTATACAGAGAAACTCTTTCCGAGCGGACTAACTTTCTTAGGATCTGAGACACAAACGTTAATCTAGTTTCACGGCCGAACTCACAGTTAATGATGATTAAGGGCCTGCTGTTAGATCAGTAGTAACCAACTAATTGTTAAAAACCGTAATTAATGGTTAAATCTCAAGGAAATGTGTCAAATTTTGAATTCTGTTTTCGTAATTTTTCAGTTAGTTTGTTTAACTACTGATCAAGCAACCCTAAGTCGTTGGATAAGTAGTAAGCTGTACTAGTCCCGAAAAATCTTAATCATTTGTTAAATCTGAGCCAAATGTGTCAAGTTATCGATTCCATTTTCGAATTTTAACCATTAGGTAGTTAAAAAAAACAAGGGCTCTAGCTCTATGACTATTGTTCATTCACAAGTTTGAAAAAGGAACACGTTAATTGTCTCTAAAATGTCTCTGAGTACGGCTGTTAGAAACTAACTCACAAACACGGACATTCGATTTTTTTTAAGGTCCTTGCTCACAAAGCCGCTTATCGCTGCGCGCTCCAAGTCTAACGCACGCTCATTGTCTAACGCACTCGCAATCATGATCGTTTTCATTTTGAAAATCGAAGGCTTGTCTGCATACAAAATGAAAACAATTGCTCCACTTTGAAGCCGATTGCGATTGCGAGTGCGTTAGACAATAAGCCGTCTGGCTTAGCCGGTTTTTATCGTACTCACCTCCTTTAACTATTAGAGAATTGTATAAATCGTAGCTAGTGCACAGGACCGTGATGAGCAAAATAAAACCGAAGATACCCCTGAAAACAGAATTAAATAATTCTACCATAAATTAACGAATAATATAGCGTTCGCCCGCGACTTCTTCGGCGTAGAACTCGCTTGCGTTAATTTCCACAGGCACTATCAAACTCGTTTGTTCTAGCGTTATTTTAAAATGAGTTTCTCTGCTTTGTTACTTCAAAAGCTTAGACTAAACCTCTCATCCAGTATCTGTTTGCGAAGCGAAATGTATCAATCCAGTATACGAGTAGGTATCTTAGCTTACTAAAGAGAGATGATTACACAACGAAAAGTCTCTACCAATATCTAGATATAACAACAACATAAACAACATACAACATAAACTCACGCCTTCATTCCCAGAGTGGGGTAGGCAGAGCCACAGACTCACCAACAACTCCAAAAACTTGTTGATAATTCTGTGACCACATTTTGCACAACCAGGCTAAGATGTTATTCAGTGTATTAGTGACAGGTTGCAAACCCATCGCCTAACAGCACTACACAGCCTTTAGTCCCTTAGTCGTCTCTTACGACATCCACGGGAAGACATGGAGTGGCAACATTCTAAACCCGGCACCACACGGTCTAGATATAATATAAGAAAAAATAACGATTGTGTAGTTGCCTGGGGCTAAATAAAATAAGTTGTCCCTAATATTGTTCATGTTTCGACTTACATTGCTACGTAATCACCAGGAGCGAATGGCTTATCGTTTTTCAGGCGGCAGTACTCTTCACTGAACTCTAAACCCACAGTCGAGGCGTTGATGTACAGATAATCAAAAGCCTGCTTCGTGGTACAGGATTTTGGGATGCATACAGCGAGTCTGAAGGCCTGCCCAGCCAAGTCGCTGTCTTGGGCAACCCTGGGGAAGAAGAAATAATTTTACTCCACTAACAAGCAAAAATAAAGGGTCACTTTGTGATAAAATCCGGTACAACATGATCCCGTTGTTTTGCTTGACAATATAGTTACTGGTTACTTACTGGGAATATAAAGACAAAGAAGAAAACGCAACTAACTGAGGCTCAACCTGTTGGCTGGACACCCATCACTCCATAGACGAAGGCGCGGCGCAGGTAAGGACGCGTTAAGGCGCGGATAAGTCGCAGGCATGCTAAATTATATAGAAGAGCTGAGCGAGCGAGAGGGAGCGCAAGGACGCGGCGAAGGCCGCATGCCTTTTCCACTCCTACTGGAGGCGCTCCGCGCCTTTTGTGTGAATTTGACAACTTGACGCTTTCTTACATTTTGTACGAAGAAGGTTTGGGGCGCGGCTAATGCCTACGCCTTGCCTGCGCCTTACCTGCGCCGCCGCCGCACCACTTCTTTGTATTTCACGCCTAAGAACTAGGGTCGAGCAGAAATCAGTGCTGCAACTTAGTCGCACTAAGTCGGAGTATGACGCTGAGTGTGTCCATGACCTTGGATCTGTAGCCCTTTGCATTTCCACTTTGATAATGCTTTATAGCGTTAAAATAAAGCCGTCGTTTATCACGTGCTGCTATCGGTCACTGGCATGGAGATAAATATATGCCATTAACGATTTTAATCTTAAAAATATAATCTTAATCGTAAAATAGGTTTATGGCCTCATTTTAAAATTGATACTGCTATTGTTTTGATAGATAGGTATATTAACAAAGAATACTTTATTGGAATTACAAGTAGATTTCCCACATATTCGTGCCAAAGTTGGATTGTGAACAGAGCATAAAGCCATACGATTATTATTAAAACTCCAACAATGGTCGGTCAACATACGTAGAATTCGGACACATCCTGTTACAAATTCTAGTGGGACTTTAAGGGGCTTTATTCTAGATAAGAGGGTGACAGGGGGTTTATTCCATTATACTAAGTGGGCCAGTTAATAGTGAGGCAATCCTTTTTATTAGTACATATACTTAACAAGGCTGTTTTTCCTTAGCAATATCTGATCAGTCGTATGAAATGCACCCGAGTCGGCCCGCCAGTCCCGCCACCTTCTCCTTGGTCACAGTTCGTCTACCACTCAGCTATGTCCCACTTTAAACCGGCGGATTTTTCCCCAACATCGGCTATACTACCGGTTTTGGAGCGCAGTCACAGTTTGACTATAAAACTTCTATTTATTTTATTAAAAATCGAATATGGCTCATCATATCAACATTGTTAGAAAAACTGATGAGATATCAAGTTGAAATATTGAAAATACAAAATTATTCATTTCTAATTTCATTTAGTGAAAGGTTTACGAAGGAACTGTATGTAGGTACGGGTGTTTTGTCTCATTGTGCAGGGGTCCCATTTGGGACCTTTATTCTTCAATATTTTCGTTAATGATGTCATCTCTATATTTAGTTCTAGTAATTGTTTACTTTATGCCGATGACAAAAAAAAAATCAAAGTTATCAGAACGGTTAATGATTGTTATCTTCTGCAAAATGATTTGGATAAGCTTTACCAGTATTGTTCTGAAAACCATTTGCATCTTAACATTGGTAAATGTAATGTTATTACTTTTACAAGAAAAACACTCTATAAATTATGACTATAATATTAATAATAAAATTGTAAAGAGGACATCACTTATAAAAGATTTGGGTGTTATTCTGGATAGCAAATTGTTGTTCAGTAATCATATTGATTATATTACTGGTCGGGCTTTTCGACTGCTGGGTTTTATTTTAAGAATAGGAAGAGAATTTCGGAGCGCATATACAATTTTAACTCTCTTCAATTCCTTAGTCAGGCCGATTTTGGAGTATTCGTCAACTGTTTGGAACCCTCAATACAATATTTATATTGATTCCATCGAAAAACTTCAAAACAAATTAATCAAACACCTTGAGTGGAAATCTGTGCGGTCGGACTGTTCGTTCTGGTTCTGCCGCGGCAATGTCGTTTCCCTTGAGAGTCGGCGCACACTCAGAGATCTAATTTTATTGCATAAAATTATTTCGTGTGAGATTGATTCCCCGTATTTGCTAGGCAAAATTGGCCTTAGGACTCCTCGTATTAATGCTCGAGGTAATAACAATCTGTTTCATGTTCCCCTTACTCGTAAAAAATATGCGTCAAATTCATTTTTATGTAGAACTTTAAAAAGCTATAATAGCACATTTTCTCACTTAGATATATTTAGTCTTTCCTTTCCTAGATTTAAAATTGAGTTGTCTAAACATTAAGTGTAGTCTGTACTTGAATTTAATATACTTGTTTTAATTTAATACTATATAAACACACATTTTTGGTGTGTTACTCTATACATATGTATTAGTTAATTGTGGCAAATTCACTGGTCAATGTGTATGTAAGTTATTTCTATTATAATTTTTCCTTACTTGTACCGTTTGTGCCCAAATAAACATTAAACATTAAACATTAAACAAGCTGTAACAGACGATCGAATTTGGTCCGGGCCGGACAGCGAATTTGGTTCGCTCAGAACCATATCAGAGGGCCCTGCCAAGATGCATTAGGTACGTTAACTAGCGTTTCTATTCGATTCGTTTTTAAACCAATCGCGTCACTGGTAGATGACGTGATACGAAAAGTCACGTGATCTAGCAGTGACGCGATTGGTTTAAAAATGGAACGAATAGAAACGTTAGTTAGCGCAATGCATCTTGGCAGGGCCCTCTGTCCGTCTGTAGAGTAGTCTTGTGACCAAAGACGGACAGATATGGTTCGGAGCGAACGAAATCCGCTGTCCGGCCCGGACCAAATTCGATCGTCTGTTACGGCTTTACAAATGCGGGTTTGCCATAGTATATAAATGTGGTTGGAACACGTATAGACAAAACCGTAACACACAGTACCTACGGCGTCGCTTAGCAACGACAGCTACCCCTCAGAGACATCGTGCACTTGTATCTACACAGACAAGTATGGCAAACTCTCTCAAGTGAGATAAAACAACAGCAAGTTAAGTTAAGTATGAAAGATCTCATTAGATAAGTTACTCAACTTACCTCATGAGATCCACATCAATTCCAGTCCTCATGAAATGATCGTACCGTGTCGTTTCCGCTTGGACTTGTCGAATATTCCTCATCATGTCCCTGTGCTGCCTTGTATTCGGTAAGAGTTCCGGCCATGGAAACTCCGGCCATTCTGGAAGGGTTGGCATCTCAAACTCTTCTTGCACGAACGGGATATTGATCATACAGTATTTACCCTCGATGGCCGATGGCTCAAAGTCTTCGCTAATTGCCAGGCATTCGTGGTAATTCCCGAGATCAACGAAGTTTCCCTTTAATATACCACGAGGCATTCTCAAACCTGAATCGATAACTAAAAACAATGGTTGTGTTAGAACCTAGACTAGACCATGTAACATTCCGACGAGGAACCGTGCAAATACGGGCATGGTCTTTGCCAAAGACATTAAATGTACTTAGTCGTAATATTAAGTACCAATTTCACCAAACGATGTTAAATTTAATCAATGTTAATCGACTGTTAGTTCATAAATTTTGACAGCTTTTAACGCTCTAATCGTCTGTTAAGTGGTTAACATCGTTTGGTGAAATTGGTACTAAATATCTTTGGTTTTGGTTTTGTCATTGCCGACCTCTCCGGGCTTTGAGTTAGGACGGCACAGGGTCTCCCTAATCGCTATTGCTATTTTCTAATAAACTGAAAACATTTTCATAACATCAAAGATTTTTAACCCCCTTAAAAGTGGATAAAACGTCTGTCACTTTCTGTTCTGACCAGTATGTATTTAAGTGCGAGAGTGGCGGATTTATCCACCACGATAAGGCGTCCATAATTCGGGGGCTATTATTTTCACACGAAGTTGCTCGTAGGTACTTATTATTATTGTCGTAAATAAGTATATTGAACACAACAATGACGACAGTTGAAAAAATAATAATTTCGTACTTGTTAAAGTTGGTTACATGCAGGTGAATAATTATAAAATGTATACGTACCTATACGATATGTTTAAATGTGTAAATTAGATATGTTTACTGCAACATTTTGAAGTCAGAAGTGTCGCCAAAACGACGATGGTACCATCATCATCAGCAAATATGTAAAGCCATAATTTGGGTTTTTTGTATAAATAGATTTGGTAACTTACAGTTGGCCTGCAGCATGGAGCTATTTCTCATGATGTACCGTAGCTGCGCGTGACACAGCTCCTCATCTAATACACTCTCATACAACTCTATGTCGAACGCATTTCTACGTATTTCAAGATCTATCCTACCGTAAACTAGACTCAAACAAGCCAAGTTTAAAATAATTAAAAATACTTTCATCATTTCTTTAAAGTTATTCTCTATTAACAGTAAAAATACGACCTTCGGGGATTCATTCAGGAGTTAAACTGATATTTAACTGATAATGATTATATTTAATGTGATATCCATAATTCGTGATAATATTGATAATTGAATTCAGATTCGTACCCGGTATAAATAGCGGTTAGAGGCTAAGAGGGTTCCGTAGATTAAGTCTCCGTTCAGACAGAGACACGCGGGAACCGCGCGGTTTATTGTTTGTTGGTAAAACTGCGCGGTTAGGTATACTATAGGTACCTACGTTTGAACGATTAGAATGCATTCACGGCTCAGCCAAAGATCCAATAACTACCTATATACATAGTATTTATAACAAAACGCATTTTTGATACAATCTTTACGGCAGTTTTTTGCACAGTCGTAAAAAATAGTTTAGGAAATATGAATTGGCCGTCTGTAATCTTCACTATAAGATCTTTTTGTTGATATCAAACGTCGTAAAACTGCCTTCGTTCTTCAAACAGCACAGTGGGTTTAAAGGTTAAGGTTAAGGTTAGGTCCGGTAAGTCGTAACGCAGAAAAAAGATCATATTTCCTAAACTATACCTGAGCACAGAAACTCTTCATAGGTACGATTCCAAATTAAATGACCATGCTTAAAACTTCAAAAGTACGTGATAACTGATTTGTTAAAAAGAATTTTTAAAATCGGTCCACAATTGACGGAGTAATTGGTGAACATACATAAAAAAAAATACATACAGTGGAACGTATAACCTCCTCCTTTTTTGAAGTCGGTTAAAAAGCGTAAACGCTGGCTGTAATGTAACCCACAATGTGGCAATTTTTTTTTCGTAATTTTATTTATTTATACACTTAATCATTATCTTCAATTTTATTTTGAGGTAGTAGTCGCCATTTAAGTCGTCCAACAGAGACCAAATAAACGTTTAATAAAAAAACCAAGCAGGTACTATTAAATATTTCGTAAAGCTTTTTATTTTAATAACACAAACATTAAGATGGCTAAGAGAGGGTCGCGACGAGTGTTTACCCCAAATCGAATTCGATGTTACGTTAACCTTGTCTTAGTCCATTTCTTTCGATAACGTCATAAGTCTGATGACGTCACAATCACAGAACAGAAAAAACAGTAGAAGTGTCAAGTGGGCGTGTAACGTGTGGTGTGGCACGGTTAAGCGGAGTTCCGCATAACCTACCATACTTTTGCCGCGATAGCTTATTTCGATATTCAATATTTCGATATTTCTAAAATAGGAATTAAATCCAGAAGCATGCCTTTTTATGCTATTGTGGAATGTAAAAACGATAGCCGCGCCAAAAACATTTTCCATGGAGGCGTGTTGTTTTTATGATAGTTTGAGTATTGGCGACAACCGGTCTGATACTAAGCGAAGCTCATGCCACTTCCACTGTTTTTTCTATTCCGTGGTCTGCACGACCATTGCTTTAATTAAATTTTATACATGTATGTATTTGCAGCGAGTACCTATTTATGATTTACGTGTAAAATTGTGTGCAATTCAGATCTGGGAAAATCCGCAGATAAGTATTTCAAAAGTTCAAAACAAGTTTAAAAGTCGTAACAGCCATAGTTCGACAACGAACAATAAATGCAAACACAATTGGAACACGGTAAAAAATGCCTTTATTTATAAAAAATATCCTCAAAGGGTTCAACTGAGGTTTTGGTCACCAAGGTCAATGAATGCGCAGTAAAGGCTTCGGCACACCAAACGCGTGGCAGCAGCAGCGCGTAGCGTCGCGTGGCGTCAGGGAGTTGTAAAACAACAAAACAAATGGAACCCCGGCACACCGAGACGCGCGAGTGCTTTGTTGTTTTACAACTCCCTAAAGCCACGCGACGCTACGCGCTGCTGCTGCCACGCGTTCGGTTTGCCGGAGCCTTTACTGATTACTGTAATGATCATAAGTATCATAACCTTGCAACGAAAATGGTTCGAAATGAACGGTGGCCGGATGTCTGACGATGTAACTATCACATCAAAACATTTTTAAAAAGATAGTATTTTTTATCTTGAAGGTGTCGATAGATTTCTTTAACAAGTCTAACGAAAAGCAAGCTTTAAATAAACCTAACTGCTGTTTAATGTCGTCAAAGTAATGTTACTTATCATATATATTTATTTTTTATTTCGCCAATTTTACATTTAAATAATTTTAATATAGCCTATGATAGCTTATGAGTGGTTAAGACGAATCTAACAAAGTATAATTTATTAAAATCGGTTTAGCCGTTTAGTAGTTACGAGCGGACATTGAGTCGGACATGTATACAAGTCAAACACATAACCCTCCTTTTGGGCTTTGCCGCAGTCGGGTAAAAAGGCTACGTGCTCTAGAAAAGGTAAGGTAATAAAGTAATCATGGCGGCATGATAGTTTTTTTTTTAATATCCAAAATAAAATCATTTTACGTATCATATTCGACAGTGACCCTGCCTGCCTACGAAGCTAAATAGGTATTTTCTCCTGAATCCAGTTCCTATATAAGTATTTATATCGTTGTCAGGTAGGTAAGTACCCATCATAGTACAAGCCTAGTGCTTTGTTTGGGTTTAGGTCAATTGGTGTGACATTATATACCCTGATATATATATACCAACTATATCTGTTCCCCTTCGTTATTTTACTTTGTCGTATTTTTTCCCATTATTAAATTTTAACTACTTATTCGCATTTATTAGAATGTAGCTTTTTCCAAGTCGCATGTTCGCCCATTTTAAAATATAAATTCCACAGAGTTGACGGAGCCGTGCCGTCGCGGAGGACCTATTTCTGCGTGCTTCGGACCTTCGGGCCTGCTCCAACACTGTAATATAACCTAAACCTACCTAGGTACCTATTCTGTTGTAATTAATAGCACTAATAATAATAGGAAAATATTCGATTAAAATATCGTTATACTTAGTTATGCGATTAGGTCAAATAAGAACTCAACTAGGGAAGAATGCGATTGGATAAATGATGGAAGGGGAGAAATTGAAAAAAAATGTAATCGGAATTATCGAATTTTGGAAACCGATTGATACAACGAGTGTATCACATGATAGGTTCATTTAAAAGCTCTCAAGTTAAATAGGATAGGTAATCGATTTGGTTTAACATTTTTAAAATCGATAATTTTTGAGATATTTGTTTAAATACCTAACGTGCAACGCAAATAAAAATCTTCCTGTCCCCCCTTTCATTTTAGAAACTATTGAAGATCAAAATCTCGGAAAATTACACAGACTACGGAATTATCTATACATTACAGGACAAAAAAAGGTTCGCTCTAACACTGAGCGTGGTCCGACATGCGCTCTTGCCCGGTTTTTAAAGATTGTGGCAGGCTCACAAGGCAAACTCTGTATTAAGTTTAATAAAAAATAGTCGGCCGACAAAAAAACAAGAAATAAAGACAGCAAGCAGCAGTAGGACAATAATGAGATTTTTAATCTTTCATAAAAATAAGAAGTATGCCTCGCCCTAACCCTCGGTGCTGGACCCCAACTCGCACTTGACCATTTTTTTTATCAGATAATTAATTATGATTTGAATGTGTACCTATCTTGTTTTTTTGTACTATGTCTGTTGTGTTGCAGTGTGTTTATTCAAATAAATGTTTTGAGTTTGAATTTATAGTTCGAAACAAAAACTAGTTCTTTCGGATTGTGACAATGATGCGTTCGGCGCTGACGGTCGAAAACCTAAATAATTTATTGGACCTTTATAAAATAAATATCAGAGAAGAATCTTACTCAAATTGATCTAGTACCAAATTAAGCTCCCAGCTACTCTAAACACGTCGTCACATCCTAAACAACTCCGCAAAAAATCAGATCTAACTCAAGGCCTGATACAAGGTGCAAGGATACATAGACATAAATCTAAAGATAAAGATAAATTTAGATTTATGTCTACCACAGGTGGTAATAATGCCGTCCCCGTTTTATCGGTTTATATGTAAGTAGGTATAAACCTATAAAATGAGCGAAACCTTTCCGACTGTGTTTTTCTTGTCAGTAAATCCGGCGGACTTGGGCCTTATTTAGTACCTACAATGCTACCGCTGCGGGCAGACGGCTTGCTCTTTTTGTTAATTGTGCCGGGATTATTAGGAAGTATTCTTCGACAGTATTCGGCCGCTATAAAACAGTTCTTCCCCAAATTGGACAACTTAAATTTTACAGAGATAGTCGGTGGCTATGGATACAAATCAGAAGAGCACACCGTAGTTACGGAAGACGGTTATCTCCTTACTCTTTTCAGAATAACGAAAGGAATCAAATGTCAAGAGAGGAATAAGCGGACTCCAGTTCTGATGATGCACGGGCTTCTGCAGGACGCTAACTGTTGGATTGATGCAGGGCCGGGAGGCGGGCTAGCGTACCTGACGTCAGACGCTTGCTTCGACACCTGGGTAGGAAACGTCCGGGGGACTTACTACTCACGGAGGCACGTCCACTTAGATCCAGACCGAGACAAAGAATTCTGGCAGTTCTCCGTAGACGAAATTGGCCTGTACGACGTCCCTGCCCTAATTGACTACATTTTAAAAGAAACTGCACAGCCGCAACTGAACTACATTGGATTCTCCCAAGGCGCTGGCACTTTTTTCATCATGTGTTCAGAAAAACCTGGGTATTGCGACAAAAGTAAAGTACTGATTGCTCTAGCACCCGCGACTCGTCATTTGAATACTAAGTCTCCTGGGTTTAGACTTGTTACTCTAATAGTCATGAGTTTGAAGAAGACGCTTGAATCCCTCGGTATATGGGAAGTGTTTGCAAGAAACTTACCATTAAATGAGTTTCTGAGTAATTTTTGTCAAAACGATCAAGCGAGAGGGTTTTGTGAATCGATTCTCGCATCGTTAGATGCGCCTCATCCGGGATCGATTACGGACACGACAGTGAGACTTGTGACCAGACACATATTAGCAGGCACTTCCACGCAAAATATCGCTCGTTACGGTCTAAGTATGCTCAGTGAACAGTTTGATAAATACGATTACGGAGATTCAAAAAATTTACAATTATATGGGAGTCCAAGGCCGCCTTTATATAATTTGAGTGCGGTTAGTGTACCCACTTTGGTTATCTATGGTAAAAACGATGGAATCGTAGATGAGAAAGACGTAAAATGGGCGGTAAGTAAGCTTCCAAACGTAAAAGAAGCAATAGCAGTGAGAGATCGATTATGGACTCATTTAGATATGAGTTACAGCCGATATGTAGAGGTTACGATTTTCCCAAATATTAAAAAATATTTAATGATGAATGATCAACTATAATTTATAATGTAAGTAATAGATAGTAAAATAAAGTATTGTTTTGCTAAATGTGTATAAAATCAACTTATTTTCAACCTATAATCCCAGGTACTTACTCTACTGGGTAACACCATAGTGCCTTTGATGTGTATGTGTAATCGCACTGTTTTTAACTCGGCCGCCATTACTGTCAAGTAAATATGAGCTATAGTAACTTTGACAATACAATGTGAATGGCAATATGGTTTTAGCCAGTACAATAGAGGCCCTGTAGTGTTGTGTTTTGTTTGTCCATTATAAACTTGCCTTCTTGAGGAGGACCGGAGGATTTGGTTTTTATAACTTGTTACGAGAGTTCAGTGCCCGGCGTGGGCGTCGACCTTGGTATATTATATTTTTTTTAGGGTTCCGAAAACAATGTAAGGACACTACTTATGGTTTCGCCATGTCCGGAATTAAAAAAAAATTAGGGGTACCACCTCCAATAAGTACCTATGTGTAAATCAAGGGTAAACATTTTTTTTTATTTACAACGTCCTCTTACGTATGGTTGCATAGCTATTAAAACCACTATGTTCTTGTTATTGTCAATGTTTCGATTTGGAACTCCAAAAGTGCCATTTTCGCTAGAGTTATATGACGTGTCTCCATCCCCTATAGCCAATACTACAAACACTAAACATCTGGATATAATGTCTTAAATAAAAGCACATACAATGAATTTAAAAAGAAAACTATCACGCCTAAGAAGACTTGATTGGTTCATGAGATACTGGCGACTAAAATGTCTATAAGTACTTACTAAAAATCATCATCAAATAACTTTAATCAGAAAAAATGTTAAGACTTGTTGTTTTTCTAGATACTTTTGTATTTGCAGTAACGACGTCGGAACCCTACACTGAGCATGGTCAGACATGCTCATGCCCGGTTTTTTACCCGACTGCCAAAAAGGGTAATGTTTTTCGCGCGTATCTATGTATGTATGTATGTATGTATGTAATATTCTTTATTACCTCGTATCATCCAAACGGCTGGACGGATTTCTAAAATTAAGGTGTCGTTGGATTTGTCTCTGCAACCCAAGTGTTCTAGGATAGGTGACGTCAAAAAAAAAAACAACATGGCGGATTTAAGGTGCCATAATGCGTGGTTTGAAAAAAAAAACTTTTATCAAATAAATCCAAAAGGGTATCAAAATGAAGAATATTAAAAGGCGATTACAAAAATATACACAACTCATATGTTTAAATGTAATTTGGTAAAGCAAATTACAACTCAAAATTAAATTATACTTTAACCTTTAAAGTGTCGAAACTCAAACTATTAGGCATATACAAAATGTTACTTATAAAACTTGAACAAAAAATTACATTATCCTACTAATATTATAAATGCGAAAGTTTGTGTGTGTGTGTGTGTGTGTGTGTTTCTTACATCTTCACGCTGCAACGGCTGGACGGATTTGGATGAAATTTGGAATGGAGATAGCTTATACCCTGGATTAACACATACGCTACTTTTTATCCCGGAAAGTTCCCGAGGGAATAACCATAATCGAAATATAAGCGGACGAAGACGCGTTAAGAAGCTATTATCCACTAATCCTACTAATCCTACTCATATTATAAACCCTAGGGGGTAAAAGGAGGGTGTAGAATTTTGTATGAGTTTCGTCATTTTTAACCGACTTCAAAAAAGGAGGAGGTTATACTTTTATTTCATTATTTTTAATGTATTTTCACCGATTTCTCCATCAATTGTGGACCGATTGTAAAAAATCTTATTCGGGTTGATAGAGTTTACTTTTGAGGTGGTCCCATTGTCACCAGATCTAAATCCAATCAGGGGATCAGTTTCGAATTGAGGGAACTCTTCAAATATTGTAGGCAAACATATAGCGATTTTAGTATATTTAGTAACAAGTCTAGCATTTGCATTCAGAAAGTAGGCTATCATTTGGTGAAATGGAACTGATGATAAAATGATAAAGACCACCGAATGGCCACCGGAACTCCTCAACGATACCTTTTTCAAGGGTGGCGATAAGATATCTCGATTAAGATAGTTGAGCGACTACAACGAAGGACATTTAATTGTTTAAATATAACTATGACTTTCCCGCGGCGTTGCTGACGGCGATCGTGAAATGTCTTAAAGTTTCATGTCAACTAAGAAGTGGGACTAGATAGGTACATAAGCGTATTATGATCTGTAAAAAGTACAAAATGAAACAAATGTCGTAAAAAACTAAAATCCGCCTTCAAAAACGCATTTATTTTGTGAAGGTAGAAACGTGAAAATTGGCATATACAAACACAACTAAATTGCAGCGACTAAGGAATAAAAGGGGGAAGTAGAATTTTATATGAGAGTTCGTCATGTTTGTAGTTAGAAACGTTAAAATTGGTGTTACTAAAAAATCTTACTTTTGGCGATTTTGAAAACAATAGGTATTCCTAAGGAGTTGAAATGGGGGATAGAGGTATGTATCGAAGTTAAATAAACTAATAGCTATGGTTAGGTTAGGGTAAAGTTTTTTTTTTGACCATCCAGAATCCGAATAGGCTTAGTTAGGATAAGTTATTTTTTGACCACCAAGTACCGAAAATTAATCATGTAGAAAATTAAATACCTACACTAACTTTTCTTTATTACCTAGGGCACTTACATCAACTAAAATATACATTACGCATTAACATCTAAATCGTAAAATTCGTTCATTCTGAAAGTGTGCGACTTTAGGTTATACATGAAAGTATAATATACAGCGACAAAGTTCTACGCATCGTGTCGCGGACGCCAGGGGTGTAAATAGGAGCGGCAGAGCCCGCTCGCGCTCATGGATCGAAGAACTTCGTCCTACTTGCTTTGTTTGGGATATTGTCAGTTTGTTTTGGTCTATACAAAATTAAGATTAAAAAACTGCGAACCATTTTTTTTGTTGTATCTTTATAACGGTAAAATACACAAGCGTCAAATACTGAAAACCGACCGTCAAGTGCGAGTCGGACTCACACACCGAGGGTATTTTTATCGACTATTATTTCGGCCGGAGCGATTGTGTGCGCTGGATGTACCTATTTACATCCTATCTATATATATAAAAGAGGATGTCCTGACTGACTGACTCATCAAAACCCAGCCCAAACCGCTTAAGATAAAGATTTGGAATTTTGAGGGAAATTTGATTTTATAACGTACGCGTCCTTTAAGAAGGGATTTTTCGAAATTCAACCCCTAAAGGGAAAAATAGGGGTTGCCAAGTTTGTATGGGAAAAAATGTGTTTGTGGTCAAATTTACTTGAAACTTGGTAGAAATACTTTTCAATGCAAATAATGAGACACGTATTTCAGCGATTACTTCAACTCCTAGAGGGATGAAAGAGGGGTTTCAAATTTGTATGGGAAATTACTGTCTGTAGATACTGCAAGCAAATTAATGAGGTTTGTTATTTTTACTAAGTTCATAAAAACTGACTGCCAAAGTCAAAATTATGTTAAGTATAGAAAAAAGAAAGGTTAGATAGTTTATATTATAAAGTAAAAAGGATTAAATCAACCCCCAACGGAAAGAAACAGGGGGGCGGGAAACGAATACTACGCGTACGAAGTCGCGGGCGTCCTCTAGTCGTACATATAATATTAATGCGAATGGTTATGCGTGCGTGAGTTTGTTACTTCTTCGCTAAAACGGATGGACGAATTTGGTTGGATATAATTTGGAATTTGCTTATACACTGGATTAATACGTCATAGGCTACAGTGTTCCCGTGGGATGGCAAAATTACTAATTCTAAAAAGCTAGTAAATTAATAAAGCTGAAAGTGTGAAATTCGCTAAAACAGATGGACGAATTTGGTTGGATATAATTTGGAATTTGCTTATACACTGGATTAATACATAGGCTACAGTGTTCCCGTGGGATGGCAAAATTACTAATTCTAAAAAGCTAGTAAATTAATAAAACTGAAAAGTGTGAAAAAAAAAATATTATTAAAAAAAAAAACCCGACTGCAATAAAAAAACAACTGAAAACCGAAAAACAAGCTCTATAATCTATAGAACATTGTAAGAGCAATGTACTTATTGATATTTATAACAATTTAAATTTCAACTTGAATATTGGAAAAGGTGTTGCAGGCGGGGACAAGCAATGAATTAAAAAACGAATTTCTTAAAAAACAATTAACATTTGGACTAGCTTGTCCCCGCCTGCAACACCTTTTCCAATATTCAAGTTAAAATTTAAATTGTTATAAATATCAATAAGTACATTGCTCTTACAATGTTCTATAGATTATAGAGCTTGTTTTTCGGTTTTCAGTTGTTTTTTTATTGCAGTCGGGTTTTTTTTTAATGCTGCATCGTTCGCATAATACTGGGGTCCTAGTGAAAAAGGGTACAAGTCGATTTAACTCGTAATAAAAAAGGGTATACACATGAACGGAGTATTCTAGACTTAAACCCTTTTTCACTTGATCTTCAGAAGAGTTGTACCCTTTTTCACTAGGACCCCAGTTATATTCACGATACGTCTAAACCATTTACCTACGTGGAATCAATGACCGGCTTTAAATACTATAAATACCCACAAAGTCCGCAACTACGGCTTGGATTTGCCCACAGACTTATATGAACTTATATGTTAAGTAATTGGAGATAAGATTTATGCGTGTATTGACTATAAGGAAATATGCCGAAGTATAAAAATGTCTACCTTTAAAACATAAATTAGTCTAAGTATAAGAAAGCCAAAACGTCTAAGTCTAATAAGACTTAATAAGTCGAAATATAGAAATGACTACTCTAAAAGTATAAAAATGTCCACAATCATAGTAAGTAAATGTCTTATATAAAAAATATTATTAGTTAAATTATTATCAAATTGCGCACGGACGAAATTATTCAAGTGGACATTTTTATACTTCGGCATATTTCCTTATAGTCTATTGTCGTAACATCTTTATGCGTCGTCTAATATATATGTGCATATTTTTATACTTTGACCAAATTATGCACGGACGAAATTATTCAAGTGGACATTTTTATACCTCGGCATATTTCCTTATAGTCAATACACGCCTAAATAAATAAATAAATAAAGTCAAACTTATGCGTTTCCGGAAATTTAAACACAAGCAGGTCGTTATAATTCAGGTTTTTTTAATGACTGAATAATGAATGATGATAGTGGTTGGCGGTAGTCGTCGGATCTTCATCCTCTTTCGATTCCGGATGAATCTCGGATCTTAGGGCTTATTGTCTAACGCGCTCGCAATCGCAACCGGCTTCAAAGTGGAGCAATAGAGAATGTCAGCCAGTTTAGATTTTTGGCTTATCGTATTCTTCATTAAAAACAAAAAATTGCATTAAAAAAATCATGTCGATACGTCAAATACTTTTCGAGATATTGAATTTTAAACTTCGTATGCGGCGCTCGAAACTCGGCGGCTAGCGTTCACGGATGATGACGTCATCGTTCAACTGCGGTACGCGCCCTTATATGAACGAGTAAGTTTACAGGGCTATATATTTTTAACCGTAATAAGTAGCCAGTTGAAATTTTCACAGAATACGTGTTATTATAAAATCTATCGTTTAAAACTATAAAATGAACAATAAATCAAATCCCAAGAGGGGTCCCCATACAAGAAGCATGAAAAAAAATCTTTTGTTTTAGCATCTTTATACGGATTGTATTTTTATAATGACTTCTTATTTTGATGCTATTTTAAGCTTAAATTGTGGTCTAATTTTCATTGTTTACGACTAAGTAGCAATCTTGAGTAAAACTTCTACAAATATGTGACAAAACTGATTTTATCAACACGATGGTTTAGGCGGTCACCCATCCTGTTTTAGACTACGCTTGTAGTTGCTTAACTTTGTAAGTCGTAATACTCGTAATTATTTTTACGAATTCGTTTTGATGTTACTATGGTAGTTATGGTTAGGTATCTATTGTTTTGTATTACATACAGTTTAACTAAACAAACTTTCTGTCACTGACCGGCTTTTCTGTTTGTAATGTTTGTCGAGTAAGTTGGTTAAATAAAATTAGAATAATAAATAGGCACTTTTAATTTTGGGTTCACCGATTTTTACATAAAAATACCAATAAAGTATGTTGATAGCTAAGGTGAAACATGCCAAAAATTAAAAACCAAGTGCGAGACGCGGGACACAGGCGGCCGAGCCTGCAGCGGTAGGTACTGTAGAGTATAAAGATATGTATACATTTGTGGCCCTTATTTCAATGGAATAAGGTGAAAAAGTGTATACATATCTTTGTACTCGACTGTACTATTCAACAATATTATGATTCACGCAGTTCGCTATATACGCGGTCTCGTACAGCGTACCCGTAGTTTTAAGTGATCTTACTCGTTTAAAATGTCGGAGCCGTAGAAGTCAAGATTGTCCTCTATTGTACCAAAGTGTAACAAAGGGCGTTGGTCCCACAAAAAAAAACCAACACACACTACCTTGAGTGAGGAACCTGGTAGCGCCCGCGCGCGAAATTTGAAATCGATGTAATGAATACACGAAGTATCAGAACTACTACTAGGTCAATCAAAAAATCATGTTTTATAGTTCGTTCTTTTACATTACTTAACACGAAATTTGTAAAGAAAGGCCTACCACCAAAGTTAAGCAACCACCGCTTACCTAAACATCGTGTTGATTTAAACTAGGCACTTTCAAACATATTTGTAAGAGATTTACTACAGTTTACTGTTTGGTCGTAAACTATATATGTTAGTATGGAGTTTAGATTATCATTTAAGCTTAATGTGACACCGAAATAAAAAGCTATCATACAAATACAACCCGTATTTCGTCTTCCAAAGTTAAGCAACTACACGCGTAGTCTAAAACAGGATGGGTGACCGCCTAAACCATCGTGTTGATAAAATCAGTTTTGTCACATATTTGCCGAAGTTTTACTTAAGATTGCTATTTAGTCGAAAACAATGAAAATTAGACTACAATTTAAGTTTAAAATAGCATCAAAATAGGAAGCCATTATAAAAATACAATCCGTATAAAAATGCTAAAAATAAAGATTTTTTTTCATGTTTCTTGTATGGGGACCCCTCTTGGGATTTGATTTATTGTTCATTTTATAGTTTTAAACGATAGATTTTATAATAACACGTATTCTGTAAAAATTTCAACTGGCTACTTATTACGGTTAAAAATATATAGCCCTGTAAACTTACTCGTTCATATAAGGGCGCGTACCGCAGTTGAACGATGACGTCACTCAAGCAAGATGGCGTCCACGCGCTTTAATATTATTGACCCAAATTTCAAACGTTTGTAGAATCAAAACTACTGGGTCTATTTGAATGAAATAAAAAGTATTATGTTTGTTTATTTATAAACATTACTGTTACAAAGTTTCAAGCGATTTGGCGTACCTACTGACATTCTTCATTGTTTTCATTTTGTATGCAGACCTTCGATTTTCAAAATGAAAACGATCGTGATTGCGAGTGTGTTAGACAATAAGCCCTCTGGTCAGTCCATCGAGTTGGTGATCGGCCTCGCGCACGCCTGGCTTCCGTATTACCAGGGGGCGTACTTTTGATGCCGATGACGTCAAAATGACGAAATTTTACACACAGTATGTTTTGCTTTCATTTGGCAGGTGTTTAGGTATGTATTAACTGGTACAAATAAAAAAATGTAAAATAAGAAGCGGTAAAAGAATTATAGTTAAATACAGCTTAATCGCAATCAAAATACAGATCACGGCGGCATAAATTTTTATTTCACCACTCATTACTAAAAATGGCGAATTGAGTCAATTTTCTTTTATTATGAATGTCAATGCCATAATTGTATTTATGACTATTCAGTCACATGATTTTTTATTACAATGTAAAATCATTTTTTTTATATGATTATGTTACCCGATGATTTTCGCTTCTACCGTTCTCAATCAAATAGTTTCCACTTACATTTTAGGTATGAAGTAGGTATTTATTTTTCTACGCGTCAACAGATTACTAAACTTATTTTTACATGATTAAATGATGTTTAATAATTACAATAAAACCATTTGGAATCGTACTCTACATATGTAGCGTGACGTCATTTTTGCGTCAACGGCATGAAAAGTACGCCCCTTACGTATTACCAACAACAACTTTTCAGACTTTCAATCCCTCGTCTCATCGTGGAACACTTCAGACTTTATTATATTTAGCCTTTTAAATGGTAGTAGTTTTTAAGGCCACGAGGTACCATATTACTTTTTTTCACCGCGTTTTTCGGCCTTGTTTTATGCCACGTCCAAGGTTGAAAGTTCGTTGAGTATACATATTATAGGGCAACTAATTAACACTCCGGCGTTTAAAGTCAAAGTCTTGAAATGTCAAGCTGCCTGAATCGTAGAATGTCAGAGTAGTAATATATCAAAGTCTCAGAATGACCAGTTAGTACATCGTCAAAATCTTAGAATGTCATACTAGTAATATGTCAAAGTCTCAGAATGACCAGAGATTGTCTAACGCACTCGCAATCACGATCGTTTTCATTTTGAAAATCGAAGGCTTGTCTGCATACAAAATGAAAACAATTGCTCCACTTTGAGGCTGGTTGCGATTGCGAGTGCGTTAGACCTCTAAGGCGTTAGACAATAGCCCCTCAGGTAGTAAAACACCATCATCTTTTAAAGTCAAAGTCTTGAAATGTCAAGCTCCCTAGACCGTAGAATGTCAGAGTAGTAAGCTTGACGTTGTAAGACCTAGACGTTCTACGACCTTGACGTTGTAAGACATTGACGTCGTAAGACCTTGACGTCGTAAGACCTTGACATTACACGACAAGGCCGTTTCAAGATTTTGACGTTGTCCTTTCTGGGCATAATTTAAGCACTTAATATTTCAAGACTTTGATTTTAAACGCCGGAGCGCTAATTCGCAGTAGTTATCAATATATAAAGAAAGATAAGTCTTTGAATTGAAAACCGTAAGAATTTTACTGAATCCATTTTAGCCTGTTTAGGTATTGTAAAGGTTGATCTTGGAAGTTGAAATACAGGACACCCTAGTAAAACACTTTCGGTGTTAAGTACTACAAAAACTTAGACACGCCTTCGACATGTCTAAAGTGACAGTTTTTTGTGGATTTACATTTACTAAACAAGTGTTCAACGGTTGTAGTTTTTTTTGTATTTACCCTTTATTTGACGATGTGTATACATGATCATTTTCGTTACCTATTTTATTTTTTTCCTGTTTTAAAATCCGAAGAGGCTTGAATCCATGTCTTTTTTTTAGTTTTGCCAATAAAAGGGCACTATTTATTATTTGTGCAATAAAGGGTTTACGTTCATAATAGGTGGTTACGGACCAAAAGGAAACTGCAAACTGCTGCGTGCCAATTAGGGAATGCAATCCCGGTAATTTTTTGTATGGGAATTACCGCGGTAACGGTTAATTACCGGTAATTTTCAGTGGTTCAGGTACTAGTACCAGAAGCGCATTTAGCTGCGTCAAGACGCGGAGCAAGGGCGAGTTCCATCGCGACACGTGCGAGCGGCCGGTGCAGCTAACAGTGGACGCATACGTGGCCAAAGCGTTATTCGCGATGTTTCAGGGACAAACAGCCTCACGACTCGTCCTACGAGCTCAGGGCAATCCGACTCCCCACGCAAAATTTGACAGGCAGTAACCAGCAGATGGTTGTTGCGCCTTACCTCTAGCGAATTATATCCAAGGGTACCTTGTAAAATTTTTGTAGGATATAAGAATGGATAATATTCGTAACTTTTCTTGTACAAAAACCGGATCTTCTCCAGAAGTAAAATATATGTCGATTCGGGTTCCATATGAGGGAATGCCTCCAGCTTACTTCGTACTAGAGCGTTAAAAACGAGTTTTATAACCCCAAGGTCATGGAAGTCTTTGAAGTTGCGGATCGCAAAACCTAGCCTCCGAAAGCAGTCACTCGCGAGTAGCCGAATATGTTCGTGAAACGTGAGGCGCGTGTCGAAAACAACACCGAGATCCGTCACCGAGACGACCCGGTCAATAGGCTCTACCCCAAGTACGTATAGCGCATATAATGGGGCTGAAGCACGACTATTTATACGTATCTACACACACAACACCTAGCCGTATTATAAAGGAGCTTGTTGTCCACACTCCACCGGACCACCGAGGTACCTAATATCCTCCTGTAAAGAGTCGCAATGTGCTATATTTTCGACCCCATACACCAGCTTGAGGTCATCAGCATATAAGAGTGTTTGCGTGCTTGACGACTGATTCTAGGTCATTAATCATAATTCCAAAGAGGAGGGGGCCCAATATAGAACCCTGACTGACACCAGATCGAGTATGATACGGGGCCGACATGAAGCATCTATGCCGCACATACTGCTGTCGATCACGCAGATAACTGGCAAAAAAAGTTAGCAACTTTGGGGAGAAGTCAATACCCTCAAGCTTACATAGAAGCACATCATTATCCACGCGATCGAAAGCTTTTCCAAAATTAAAATAGAGGACATCAACCTGGATACCCCTGTCAAGATACTCCGAGATGGTGTCAACCAAGATTAAAAGGTTGGTATTAACGGAGCGCTTTTGTCTGAAACCATGCTGTGAGTCGCATAGGAAAGGTTTTATCTGCGTGGAAATTCTCCGATTGAGTATGGATTCAAACAACTTTGCCAATGTAGAAAGTACAGCTAAGGGCCTGTAATTTTCCACATTACCAGTGTCACTTGTCTTTGGGATAGGCCTCACCCTAGTGACCTTCCACTGATGCGGATATCTGCCAGTGGAGAGTGCTAAATAAAACAGGAAGTGTATAGGAACCTTTAACTGCTCCATGCAACCTTTGACAATATACGCAGGCAAGTTATCAGGCCCTTGAGAGCTATTAGGTTTAAGCCGTTTAATTCCTGCCCCCACTTCCTAAATAGATATATTATCTACATTTATATTTTGAGACGAACTACCCTGACTACCGTTCTTTAAAGCGCTCGAGTCAAGACGAGGGACTTCCGATAAAAATACCTACATTAGAAATATGCCTAGAGAACGCTTCAGCAGCTTCCACATTGATAAACTGTTTCCCCTCAAATGTTACCTCGGACACAAACCGCCCTTTGACCTAATTAAGACTGTCTATATGCTGCCAGAAAGACCGCGGATCACTTTTAACCTTACCTTGGATTCGATCAATATACCAGTCATAGGCCAAGGATATTCGTTTTTTTATACTTATCAGTCCTAAGTTTGGCAAAATCACAGTACACGTCTCTATTTTTTGTTGCTTTCCACTTCCGATAGAGGCTAGCCTTCAGTGTTAAATCGGTGATCAGATCAGAGGTGAACCATACCGGGTAACGTCTATTAGTGCATTTCAATCTAAACTTCTTAGGTATACAGTTAACAAAAATACCGTAAATAATTTTTTCTACTCGCGTACTATAAACCGCTAATATTGATATCGTTAATGGTGTCAGAATACCACCTATACCTAGCGTAACCGAAGAGTAAAAACAATTCTATAATTAGCGTTGCCATGGTAATAACAGTTCTATAATTTATTATAGCATTGTTATTACCATGGTAACGGTCATTCCGGATATCAGTCTTGGCGTTTAGTTAACACTTGACATCATAATAATTTGTATAATAAACCGTTAAAAAATGTTAACGCCAATTAAAATTATCTATATTAAAAATAAAATTATTTTTGAGACTAAATATGTGTTTAGAATTACATTTTTATCAAGTTACTAAAAATAGATGAGTAATATCCATCGATTTGTTATTTGGTTACCATGGTTACGTTCAATATGGATATCAACAAAATGGCGTTTTGTTTGGCGTTCCAACTTTTATGATAAATTGTCAGAATTTGTTTTAGTACCTAACTATTAAAGATTGCATGAAATTTATAAACATTTAGCAATAAAATTTACAAACTATTAACGCCAATCGGAATAATGAAAATTACTTTGCTAACAAGTAATTTGTTAGCAGAAAAATCGAGTGAAGACGAGAGAAAAGTTAGCGATTGTTTATTTTTGTCATTATCATTCTAAGCTTGTAGAAAAAGTTATGTATGCAACGGTACATAATTAGCTCTTAAGGTACTCGTGCCTATAATTAGAGCGCTCGCAAGCTCGCGCTCTAACCTCGGCGCTCGTACCTTAAGAAGCTTTATTATGTACCAGTTACATAAATAACTATTATCTACACTCATATCATAAACCCTCTATGATGCGTTCAGAATCCGCAAATTATGACCAGCATAATAATCAACTCTGTTCTTAGAGCAATTTTTTTATCTGTGGCAGTTTTCTTATGAATTCATAAGAACATCAATTTCGATGTTCTTATGACATTCAAATTTCGAACATCTCTGAAAAACGAAGCATTTTTGATTAGACCTCTATTCTAAATCAGTCGAGATGACATTTTATTGAAAATGAAATGTCAATTTCACACAACTTTGACATATCTCGCACGTTACTTGATATCGAACGATTTGATAGTTGACGCTTAATCTAGTTGTCTCTGAATTAAAAAAAAAACAACTTGTCAAATTTTGATTTGCCGCCACATTTGACGCTTATTTTGTCGGAAAAATAAGTTTGTTGTGTTGTTTTGTTCGTAAATAATTATTGTATTGTACGACTACTTAAAATGAGTGATCAAGATAGTGATCATGATCACGATATTTCGGAGACGCCACCTGATATCAGGGATAAAGCAATGAGCGTCGAAAATATGTTGTTGCCGTCAAAATCCACGAACATGATTCTACTATCAAAACTGGAAAAGTGGAATTCAACCACCGCACAATTAAAACTGTAAATAATAATTATTACAATAAATAATTGTCTCTGTTATCCCATTTATTTTTTGTATTATTTTACTAATAGCTCTAATCAATGCTGCAATGCCGGTCATTACATGCGATTTCTGAATACATCATAGAGAGCTTTGATGATATGTGTGTAGATAAAGCAGTGTATGTAACTGTACATAATAAGCATTAAAATACTCGTGAGATGCTATTATGAAACTCGCCTTCGTCTCGTTTCATAAACACTCACTCGAATTTTAATGCCCCTTATTATGCAACAGTCACATAAACTACTATTGTAGAACCTATCCACCGCAAATTCAACGTCGTCAGACTGAAGAATATCCTCCCAGCTTACTTTGGACACAAGTTTGTACGGAAGCTCATAATTACCCTTCGCGAAATTCCAGTCCTGTTGTGATTCTATATTACTACCTAGGATCTATTTGCTCAGAAGAGGATGGCCGCGCGGTTTCTCCTATAGGGACCGAGATCTCCAACGGCGGATGGTATACGTCTCGCTTAGACACTAGTCCTCCTCCTTCAATCTCAAGGACACTGACGCCTCGAATACGCTCCGATACCAGCACAACATCCAACTTTCCTCCACATGCATCGGTTGGATTGTTTTACATTCCCTAGTGCCAATATTAATTTGGTGACCGATATTACTGATAACAGCCATCATCATCATCTCGGCTCACAGCAGTCCACTGCTGGGCTTACACCCGTATTCACAAACGTCACTATGAGCACTGTGGTGCTCACGAACGCGCAGGGTGGTTCAAATCGTTTCATAAACAAAAGGTCAGTCAAAAAGGACCAATCACAAAGCTGTATTGAACGCAGTACGTTTACTCAGTGAAGGATCCCTTAAGTATTGTTTGTGAATACGAGTGATAGGCCTCTCTAACACGCGCCATAAACCCTATTCTCTGCTTGCGCATCCATTCATGCGTAGCTTCTTCTCAGCAGTGGTCTCCTCTTGGGAAGCGCTGGTAGATTAACGTGAAAAAGTGATCTTATATTATCTTGCAGATCGGCCTTGTTGGATACGATTCGACCACTTGAGGATAGTTTGTGTTTGAATGTGCAGGTTTCCTCAAGATGTTTTTCCTTTACGGTAAGAACATCGGGTAATGTACTTAGTTAGAAAAACTCATTATAAATAAAAAACCGTTCTACTTGTAAAAACCATTTTTGGCCAAACGATTTTAGACCGAACAATCCATTAGGACTAACAAACAATGATTATCATATCACTCGACTCGATATAGACCCGCACGAGTAAATTAGCCATGGTGACGAATGTATCGCATACACCCAATACTATGACTTTAGAAACGAAGAACCCATAAAAAGAACCGGCCGTAATCTTAGTTTTATTTTAATTTAAATACGTTTAGTTTAAATTTTTATTTGTATTATTGTTGAATTCTGTAAATACATAGGTAATAAGTAATTAAGTATAGAAGAGATAATTGTTTTTCATTTCTAATTTTGAATCCGTTAAAGGTGAAAACGTGTGCAAAATAATGGTCACTTATTACAATCTTTAAAAATAACAAAACATATTGGAAGTACTAGCAACCCGCCCTCGCTTCGTTCGGTTTATGAGAGTTTTCTGTAACACCTTACATAATCCAGAATTTATTATTCATAAAAACCTTCCTCTTGAGTCACTATCTATGGATGAAAACCGCATTAAAATAGGTTGCGTCGTTTGAAAGATACAGAGGGACAGATGACGGCGGGAAGCGACTTCGTTTCTTCTTCGATTTATTAATTAATTTAAAAACACGTACCTAGTAACAGTAAATAACGTACATTCGCAGCTTCGTGCCCCTGGCTGGGCTACCGTAAAATAACGCAAAATAATAATGCAATGTCTCAGTTATTTATTTATTTGCTTTCTATCATGTAAACTTTGTACAAACGTAAAAAAAATACCTAAATGTCACGGTACATAAAACATTACTATAATATCTTAAAATATTTTACATAAATCTAAGTATGCTACACCAAAAATAAATAACATAGTTGAGCAACTAATACATCCTACGTTTATCGCTTAAAACACAAATGTGTGTGTACATATCACTCCTACAATATAGGTAGGTACATTTTAATTATGTAAAACATAAACTTCAAAAATATAGTTCTTATTGAGTGCCACAAGAACATTAAAGAACGTGGCTTAAAAATTATAACCGTTAAGTTTTCTGAATATTACAATGCCTAATATTTTCTAAAAAAAAATAAACATTTTTTACAAGTTCTGTCATCTACTCAATTTAATATCTTTGCTCTTCCTATTACACTATTACCTTAAAAAAAATAGCAGTGTCTTTGCACTAATGTCATTTACAGCAAAACTGTATAATAGTAATATACGGTCTATCGTTGTCACATTCTCTCTAGCATCTGTCAGTATATTTTTTATGTCAGAAAGAGTGTGAAAGCGGTAAACACCCGAGTAGGTTCATACTGGTTTTACTGTAGGTAGTATTTAAATGGTAGGTACGTTCTTTTAAAGTGCGGGCGACACCTATGATACTCATGGCTTTTTTTCCATGATCCGTAAGCACAGGCTAACGACTGTTAAATCGTTTTTTTAATTGTTAAAGCCGAACGCTCTACAGCTTATGCTATTATGTAGTAGTATAATTATGTACTACTTACTCTTTAATTTCTGCAGCCAATAACGTTTGCAGAATGCTTAATCCATCCCACGTTTTTTTTTCAACATTTATTTTATCTATTATTGGGACTTTAGCCGGCGCTCTATCTTTTCCTGTGTATAGAGCAAAAGGTAAACCGTCGGACATGACATGTCACTGATTGTAAATCAGCCGTTCTAGTGAATACTAAAAAACTTTAACTCCGCGCGCAAAATAATGTACTTAATTACCAAAAATAAAATCCTTGTGTTAAAAAAATGACATATTCAAACTCGCTCATGTTAACTGTGTGTACCTTAACAAAGCCATAATAGAGAACACAGATAAGTCAACTCTATAATCTACGAGTCTCTTTTCTACCATCGTAACTTCAACTGGGGCCCTAATATGGCTGCGTTTATAGCGTGACAAACTTTGGATAAGGCATCCGTCACCTTCTGACACGTACTTAAATACGAGAGTGATGGATGCTTTATCCACATTTGACACGCGATATAGACGCAGCCATACTAGGCCCGGATATTGATGTAAATATCGACCCATAACTTCTTTACATGGTAGCTGATTCCACAAAGAGCGCTAGTGCAGAGGCCCTGGCTGGACAAGATGCATTCGGCGTTCGTTATCGTTATCCAAAATGTGATTGACGTAAGCTGTCAGACGGTCGCGTCGAGCGCCTACGTCAATTCCATACATTTTGTCCGTTTTCGAAAATCGTTTACGTTAGCGTTAGGCAACTTGTCTAGCCTCATAGATCCCTTACGTTCTCGCTAGCGAGTCGAATGCTCTGTCCCTTGCAACCTAGCAGTATTCTTAAAGAGTGCGAGGGCCAGAGCATTCGACTCGCTAGCGAGTACCGTAAAACTACACAACTATGGTCCTAGCCTGCAACAATAGTCCAATTTTCCTCGTTACATTATTCTAAAATGATACCTTGCTGCTATTATTGCTGAGTATATGTACTGTTTGGCCTAAAATCGATTGCTTTAAACTCTAGCTATAGCTAAAGCTATCATATTTTTAGAATAATGTGATAAGTAAAATTGGTCTATTGTTGTAGGCCAGGACCATAGTTGTGTAGTTTTACGGTACGGTAATTGTAACTCATTGGAAGGGTCCTGATTTTTAATGTGCACGGCACCGACCGTCCCATTTACAATCTATATCTAAATGACTTTATGGACTAAATCTTTGGAAGAAATTTGTAGGCAAGAATAAAGTAAGAATATTATTATGGCGTAACAACACTGTGGTCCCGAACAGCAATATAACACCATCATGGAGTAATATCACAGACTTGTTAATATCACAATTAATCTTATCAATTTTTGATTCTTTTCCAATTTTAGGTTTTAATGCGAGAAAACTTTGGAATGTTGAAAGTGTTAAAACTGCACATTCTACTACGGCCTTCCTAAAAGTTAGCTATTTGTGTTATAAACACAATAATATACCCCTAATTGCTATTAAATTACCGCCTTTTAATATTACGTCTTAAGAAAGAAGCCTCATATCTGGGGAATGTAAATCTCAAGTATTTGTAAGGACTGACAGCACGTTAAATCCAACAGTGACAATAAATAAAAAAATAAAACTATTTGAATAGTGTCATTATTGCAGTTACTTTTGAATCAGTTCCTTTTCAACCAAAAATCAAACAACAGAATATCAATTTATCTACTTTGGAAAATATTGTTCACATATCCCGAGATCCCAAATAAAGGTGCTTTTTACCGGCGAGGCGAGGAGGCAAGGCTTTCGATTATATTTGGTCTGAATTTGTGAGAATGTGTGAGACCAGAATTCAATAATTGTTGATGAACTGGTACATACAGTGATTAATTAACCCTGCAACGGAAACATAACCCTCTAAGCTACCTTGTCATTTGTTGCAGAAGAATTTGATAGCAATTTTTGTTAGAAATGAGCAGGCGAGATTTAAATTCTCGTCTCACCTCGACTAGTATCGTCTCGTCGGTAGAAACGCACCTAAATAGAGTTGGTGGCATTCATTATCTTAAAATGTAGGTAATTTCCTATAGATTTTATTTACGTCCCCAAAAATGGGTAGTAAATTTAATTTCTTAAGGCACTACAAAATGTATCTTAATGTATAACAGTTATCGAACCGCGCTCAGTTTCCACTTGAGGAGCAAGAAGGCGAGAGTTCTTAGAACTACGACGTTGACGGTGAGCGCGAGGATGTCCCACCAGAACATGTCCGCCCTCATCGCGATCTCATCCAGGAACTTTTTCGGATATCTGAAAAGCAACAAGAAATATTTACCTCCATTTACTGGTGCAAAATAAAGATTTTTGGTAGAAACCAAGAAACAAACAAGCCGACAAAAGGGGCTCTACTCTGAAATCAGTAATTCGAACTTCGGATCGCCTCTTCACTTTCTTGCGAATTAGTGTCGCGTCGGGAGCAAAAGGGATAGCAATAGACGAAGTTCGAATTACGGATTTCAAAGTAGAGCCTCAGCATGGAAACCTCCAAACTAAACTTTAAATTAACTTAAAATTTATAAAGTTTTAATGTGTTGTAAATAATATGAAAAACTAGGTCTGTTACCTACAGTTTGCAATAAAAAAAAACAAACGTTTTTCATAATAACTACATTATATTCTAAAATCGAGGAAATCGGAGTTATTTTGGGGGGGGGGGGGTGAGAAATATTACCGCATTTTGTATGGAAATTTTTAGCTTCACAAATGTGCCCAATTGTGAAAATGACGCATAACGTCCCACCAAGACAAAAATACTAACTTGTAATGGCAGTAAAGTTCGTCGTCGCACGCGAGCACGGGTCGATCGAGGCCGTAGATGGCGTTGATGAGCCCCTCCAGCCCGTAGCGCAGGTAGGACACGTACGAGCCCCAGTAGAGGTAGGGCGGCAGGTCGCGCAGCGTCACGCCGAACCCGGCGAACATCATCATGGGCACGGACAGCGAGGGCCCGAGGAACGTGCCGTTCTGGAATACACAACAAACTTGGTATTCATCATCGTCGTCGTCGTCGTCGTCGTCGTCGTCGTTGTCGTCGGCATCATCATCATCATAATCAACATCATCATCGGTCTATATCAGTCCACTGCTGGACGTGGGCCTCCCCTAATGTGCGCCACATCACTATGTCCTCGGCCTGTCGGCCGGCCGGAAGGCGTCCTACACTATCTTGTCATTACGAAACATCAAATATAGTTTTTATCACGATAATATTTAAGTAATAAGAAATGTTATAAATTGACCCTAGACAAGATGCTTAACGTCATCGAAAACGATTTTCGAAAACTGTCAAAGGGTATCGAACTGACATACCTAATTAAGCGCTTGACACGACCATCCGGCAGCTAACGTCAATCCTATACATTTTCGATAACGATAAGGAACTGGCCGCGCATCTTGTCTGTCTAGTCTAGTCTAGTCTAAAATGGAACAGTTCTCACCACAACGTTAAAAGCTGCTCCGATCATGAGGCCGAAGCTCTGCGCCACGAGCACCGTGTACATGGAGATGGCGAAGAACATGGCGAACCGCACCAGCTCCAGCGGCTGCGACGACATCGTGTACACGATCACGCTGAATATGAAGCATGACACTATCTGAAAATTTAGCCACGTTCAGGTTTTTTCCACTGGGCTTTTGAACGCCTCGAATACAAATGTCAAATGTTTCCTACGCAAATGACACCTTATTGATACGAAACAAAGTCTCTTTTAATCTTGAACTTGCGATGGCTGTAGCCGTCGTGGCGTCAGTTGCACGACTTTCAGTTGACGGCCAGAGCCGTCTGTGGCGTTCAAAAGGGTAAGATGATTGTGAACCCACACTTTAATCCCGTAGCTGTCATAAATTTGCCATACTAATTTAGCTCCGAGCCATAACTTTTCTCACCACATAAATCAATTCCGGTTTTTACTTTTTTGAAATTTGGTATTTGGTATTTTATCGAAGGAAAGTTAACAGTTCCCGAGGGAAGAGCGATTTCTACGCGGACAGAGCCGCGGACAGCTAGTATATTATAAAAAATCTGAATATACTTACGGAAACTGGCAAGTCTACTAAAGTTACGGAAAAGTAGTAGGATGTCAGGGAGTACCATCTGTTGAAATGCTCTTTCGATAGAATGGACATCTCCGATGGAACTGCAAAAAACAAGAACACAAAATAAATATAATAAAAAAGTTTCGAAAACAAATAGTAGTTTAGAAAACAACTTTTATTCTAATTTTTATATGGAAAGCGCCTAACTTATTCACACCCTCTATTTTCTACTTCTACCTTCAAATTTAAAACTACCTAGCGTTCAAAAAGAAGAATGTTATGCTATGTCGAATTATCAAATGTGTACTTACAAGTCAAGATAGTCAACATCATGGGTGACATCATGTGGTGCATGAGGATAGCGAACAGCAGGTTGTAGTTCTCCAAAACCCTGGACCCTTCGTTGCCGGCGTTGATGAAGAGGCTGCCCAGCATAATGCCGACCAGTATATTAACCAAGATACGAAGGTGAGTCATAGTCTGTAAAAACAGAAAGAAGTATTAGACTTTAAACATAGTTAAACTTTCATTTTTAACAGACTTCATGGATTGTTGTAGACGCTAGATGCACCTGTAAGATGATACAGCTCAGTTCATGGTTGACAACCCAACAAACCCGTATAAAACTACAAAAGTACTGGGCTTCTATTCAACACTGTACAAATCAAATCGTTTTTAACCTGTTATGGTATTGTTAACGTTTTGATAGCTCTTAATTACTTGACAGTAATGGCGGCCCAGTTAAAAACGATACCATAACAGGTCAAATACGATTTGGATTTTACCGCCTTGAATAGAGGCGCAGGGCCTCTATTATACCTACAGGGTAAAACTATATTACCTTGGACGTGTTTGGTATTGTTTTTAATTCGGCCGCCATCACTGTTAAGTAAATAACAGATATTGTAACGTTGACAATACGATAACACGTCAAAAGCAATATGGTTTTACCGTGTTGAATAAAGGCCTGTTTTGAGAAATAGTTGAAGGAGTATTTAATAAATCTAAAACATTGAAAAAACGGGCATAATTAATCGACAATACGTTAGATCTTGGCTGTCGTAGCACCTTAATTAGGTGCTTTTATATCTGCGGTTAATTATTAAGAAGGCACGGGAAGTGTTGAATTATCAAAAGCAGAAATAGTTCTTACGAAGCTACTGAGGCTAGACAAGTTGCTTAACGCTAACGTAAACGATTTTCGAAAACTGACCAAATGTATGGAATGGACGAGGGCGCTCGACGCGACCGTCTGACAGCTTACGTCAATCATATACATTTTGGATAAAGATAACGAACGCCAAACGCATCTTGTCTAAGGCCTCAACACTTAACTCAACTTGTCGTGCAACCAACTCAACTTGTTGTTATTTTACAGACTATTTTACCTAATATGTTTGTTTATCTATACACTTACGGAATCTCGCTTTGCTTTAAGGAACCCTGTCCTGATGAGGACGCTTCTTTGGTTCATCTGTGAGGTTTCCTCCTCGTTAGGCCCGGTGTCCTGGTCTCTGAGAACGCTGAGAGGGAAATGTTTCCTGAGAGCCTCCATGCTTGGAATGGAATCATGATCATTGAAAAACTCCAGGGCTCTGCCGTTTTCAGCTTTATTTGTAAGTATTTGGATTTTGTCTTCGCCGTACTCCCCGCACGCTAGCTCGATAACTGAAATGAAAATGAGGAGTAACGCTGAACAATTAAGTACTTAATAACACAATGGAAAATGTGCTACCTACTGTTATTATTTTCTAATGCAATGGCCTTTTTGGCGTCAAGTTCCGTCGCTTTATTTTGGCTATCCAGTCTCCACTTAATGAATCCATAACTTGATCGCCGTTAAGAGTCCATGTTTCTAGCATAAGGGTTACCCCGCTGTCCACGTAAAACTTGAAAACGACGTAAAAAATTAGTAAGGTATTCTCGAACGGGTGATTTAGGATAAACAGTGTACATATTTTACCAAGTTGTGATCTCTTGGTATATTAATAAAAAAAAACTTTTACGAGCAGGCCTCTAAGCAACACGGTAAAACCATATTGATTTTCAAGTTTTTACCCAGTCTAATAGAGGCCGTTAGTTAAACGTCTTAAAACTTAATCGTTGCCGATTCTTATTATTCGGGTATGAATTACCGACAGACCTCACGCATGTTGCATTACGCGATGTAACATAACATAAAACTCAACATCCTCATTTCAATGCCAGCCGTCTTGATAAAGCATTAGTTTAGTGTAGTTTAGTTTATTTATTGCATAAAACAATTACATATAATTTACATGCATTGATCTATGTTCGTCAAAATAGGTACAATAATTAACACAAAATAAAAGTAGCAGTCATAACATAGCTAAATAATTAAATTTGACAAATAACAGAAAACTAGAAAACTATACTAATACTAAGTCAAGTACATAATACAAACACAACATCAAATTAGAGAACCCTTAACTACAGTTTAATGTCAATAAATTCGCTAACTGAATAAAATGCATTCTCCAATAAAAGGTTCTTTAGTCGACGGTTAAATGTTTCATCATTTGATTCACATTTTAAATCAGTGGGTAGGTGCTCATAGAACGTCGGGCCAATAACACGCGGATTTTTGGTCGCAAGCGCCATGCGACGAGGCACTGTGCGCAGGCGGCCCGTGCTACGAGTGATCTTACCTTGCACTCCCATACGATCGAAGCTGTTTATATTTCGTCGAGTGAACATTATTATTTGGTATAAATATAGAGAATAAAGTGTCATGATACGGTATTTAGTGAAGGTGGCTTTGCAAGAGTCCCTCTGTTTTAAACCGGCAAGAATTCGAACTGCACGCTTTTGGAGATTAGTAAAAATAAAATAGGCCGCTTTCGGCATTTTTTATAAATAAGACCTTTAGGATTGTTCCAGAGCCAGAAGTAAGATGAGAATGCCATATTATGGCAATTAAATAAAACCTGACCTAGTGATAGAGTTAGATAGAAGGTGGCAACAGTACTGAGGATAAATACGTATCTCCGTCTCCGCTTTACTTCTATCAATCAGTTTGTAGCGTCGTCGTCGTATTCGTAGAGTCATTCAATTAGTTTATATAAATGTAACTAATTCAGGCAGCAAGAAAAGCTTGTCTTAAAAATGTTTTGTTTTGGCCAAACTTTTTACTCTTTCGTAGGTACTCATCAGCAACTTACCATAATCAGCAGGGTTATGATAAATAGGGCAGGGGATGCCAGCTTGTTCCAGGTATGGCACCAGGTTCTGCGTAGTGCCCTGGTAGAGGCAGTTGCCGGCAGCCAGGACGTAGACCTGGTCGAAGAGAGCGAAGAGCGAGGCGGAAGGCTGGTGCACCGTGCACACTATGGTGCGGCCTTGGTGCGCCAGGCTCCGGCACAGCTGCACCACTTGCGAGCAGGATGAGCTGTCCAGACCCCTGGACCAAAAGAAGCATAGCGTTTAATTCAACTGACTTTCGCTAAAGAAACCATTCTCATAGATATTTTCCAATCAGCATAGTCAGTATTAAAAATGCGAAGTAATTCTAAACATTGTGGTGAACTTGCTTGGTCATGTTCTGTAGAATGAACATTCTGATTACAATGCAAAAGTTAAAAAATAAAACCTGACTGGCGAGTGCACGATGTGTCTTCATAAATTTATATCGATAAGTAGGTAAAACATTTATAAAGTCGATCCAATAGTTCAGGTGTAAAATCGGATTTTTTATCACTTACATACATAGGTACTTAGATTGTTAAGCTTATTGCGTTTCTTTTGGCTTCGCGTGCGCAATAGGTATGTTTAAAACAGTGAGCTGTGAGCCACACTATTTACTCGCCACGGCTACTCACGTGGTCGGTTCGTCCAATAACACTATGAGTGGGTTATTGATGCTCTACTCGCCACAACTACTCACGTGGTCGGTTCGTCCAAGAACATGATGAGTGGGTTGTTGATGAGCTCCAGCGCGATGGACAGCCTCTTCCTCTGCCCGCCCGACAGCTGCGAGGCGCGCGTGTTGGAGTGATCATACAGGCCCAAATTCGTCAGGATGTCTTCGATCTATAATGGCGGAAGATGAATATTTGAATAAGATTTGATTAGTACAATTTACAAGTCATTTAGGAAACTGAAGCACTTACAGCGATGCCACATGAGCGTTGCCGCGGTACGTTGCGTCGTCGCATCGCTGTCATTTTAACAGAGCGACACACGTATTTCAAACATTATAACCAACGCTATCGAAACAAACAAAAAGATACATGTCTGAGAATAGAGACTGAAAACTTCTAATCGACAGAGTCGTGGGTCGTAAGAGTACGGTCAAGTACAGTAGGTACTCCCGGCCCCCAGCTCCATAACGTTCGGCTGGCCATCGCTATCTATCACACTAACAGTATATTTGTAAGTATATAGGCGACCTTATTCCATAACATTTATGACTAACTAGGCGATCTGTTATTTGCAAATTTAATTCTAGCCTATAACTATTGAGGAACTGGAATTAATTTGACTTACGACTTCTCCTTTTTCGTACTGATCAAGCGTGGTGGGAAGTTTGAGGTTGGAGGCCATCGCCATGTTCTCGCCGACGGTCAGCAGGCCCTGCAGCCGGTCATCTTGCTGGATGTAGCACGACATCTTCTTAAACTGTTCTGAAATAACATGACATCATTTAAAACATTTAATTTAATCTAATAGCCTGTTTATGGTCTCACAACTGGACAAAGGCTCCACTCATTTCTAGATTTAAGTCAATTCTTGCCCAGCTAAATAGAATAAAGAAATTCATGAATAAATATAAGGGGACAATGTCACACCAATTGACCTAGTCCCAAACTAATCTCTAGGCTTGTGCTACGGGTACTAGGAAACGTCCAAGACTAAGAAACAAGTACTCGCGCTCATCACGCAAATACTTGCCCATACCGGGAATCGAACCCGAGACCGCTAGCTTCGTAGGCAAGAACACATCCAGAGAGGGAAAGGCGTCGTCCAAAAAAAAACATAAATAGATCGAATAAGAATCTAAACAATCGAATGGTTATTTAGATTACATTACATTCGTTTTAAACATTGCGCAAAGGATGCTTTAGTTACTAAAAATATTTTCTACAGGACTGTAGATTAAGTTCCACGATACAAAATCACACAAATACCCCCACCACAAACACGAATTTCCCAAAACTGTCATTGACTCACTCATAACCCTCCCCCTGCCGTTGAGGAACACGGCTCCGCCGACGCCGGTGATCCTGTACCCTGACAGCACGTCCAGGAGCGTCGACTTGCCGGCGCCCGAGGGCCCCATGATGGCCACCAGCTGCCGCGGCCGGAGGCGTCCGTGGACGCCGTGGAGAATCTGTTTGTATCCTGGAAAACAAATGACAATCGTTTACATACATAATCACATCAAAAGTTATATTTAAAACAAGGTAACAGGACAACAGAACTCTACGTCTTAGTCCGTCTGTCCGTCTGTCCGTCCATCCGTCCGTCCGTCCGATTTTTTTAATGTCGAGAACCCGACTGATATCTCTCGGAACTATATCTCAATCCAAAAGTCAGAATCTTCAAATAAATATCTAACTATCTTATATATTTTTGTAACGTTGCGGAAACCAGCCACCAAAAAGATTTACAATGTTAATTAAGTTATTGTTTTTGCATTCTCTGCGGCATTCATAGTAATCATATTCAATAGGTATTGGTTACCACATACATTTGATTGATAAATTATAAAAGAATTGAGATAGGCAAATTGTTATATGAGTAGGTATAGGAAATGAACGCAATAATGGAGCGTTTTAAATTATTTCTCGGAACATAGTAACCACGGAATAGAAAAATCAGTGGAAGTGGCATGAGCTTCGCTTAGTATCAGACCTGTTGTCGCCAATACTCACTCCATGGAAAATGTTTTTGGTGCGGCTATCGTTTTTACATTCTAAAATAGCACAATAAGGCATGCTTCTGGATTTATATCCTATTTTAGAATTATCGAAATAAGCCATCGCGGCAATTGTATGGTAGGTTGCGCGAAACTCCGCATACCCTTGCCACATGTTACACGCCCAATTGACACTTCTACTGTTTTTTCTGTTCTGTGATAGTAACAGTGTTTTAGGGTTCCGAAGTTAACCTAGGAGCCCATACAGGGGCTCTACTTTGAAATCAGTAATTCGAACTTCGGATCGCCCCGTCACTTTCTTGGGAATTAGTGACGCGTCGAGAACAAAAGGGATAGCAATAGACGAAGTTCGAATTACGGGTTTCAAAGTACAGCCTCAGTTTCGCCATGCCCGTCCGTCTGACTGTCTGTCACATTCACTTTTTCTCTGAAATTATCAAAGTTACAATATTGAAATTTTGTACACATATAGATAGTTAAATGATATAGAAATATGTAGTATATGTTGTGTTGTGTTGTCTTTGACAGTTGATGAAAATAAAGATGAATAAAGTGGTAAGTGATTGAGGTCAAACAATATCATACATACCTACGTAAGTAATAGTTACTGACAAATAAAACTCATTTTTTTATTAAATATTATATTCTTTCTTAAAAACGTTTTTGTGATCTGTAGGTTCACCACTTATATGCAAGAGGGGCACAAATTTTTTTCTACTTCGTTTTACGGTTTTTTAGTAAAAATATAGCCTTTGAGACGTTATCGTATTGTTTTTCATACGGCCACCATTATTGTCAAGAAAATAAGACCTATATGCTTTAAACCAGTAGGATATACATATAGACGCCCTGTGCATCACTCAGTTACGAAATAGATACTGCGTGGTAATAGATATGACTAGATTAGAATTAGCTGTAAGCAGCAATTACGAACGACCTATTTGATCGCGAGCAGTTTCCGCGCCCGCGCGACCCTGCGCTGGCGCCGATAACCCCGCGGACGTCAGCCACCACCTCGACACGACACGACACCACACGGGTTTACAATCATTTGCTAAATGTTTCACAAACTGATTCAATTCGCAAAAATATAATTTTGCAAACCGCTTTTTTTTAACAGTAAATACTTATTTCAGGACTTTTTCCTTTTTTTTTCTCAGGGGAAATCCATTGTGGATAACATGCGACCCGGGGGGGCCGAGCGGTTATGTTACTCACTGAAACTAACCTAACCTAACCTATAGGATTGTACGTTCTACAAGATGGTCCAAAAATTAATGTGAAATGTTGTTTACAGCTAGTGATTGTATACCCAGTACCCTCGACACGACACGCTCTTGAGCGCCCGCATATAGCACCAAGTGCAATATATATCCAATCCGATCCGATACATCCACCGGCCAGTAATAATCATATTGTATAGTGTTGGGGCGCGTACTCATCTCATAGAACGTCCGTTTTTAACCGATCTTGTTATTTTGTTATCTTCTTTTTTACAGGATCCGGAATACGGTTTTGTGTGTGAACTCGCTCATACATACGCCATCAAATAACGGACCTGTAAAACGGATCGCTATGTCTACGCGCCCTTACAGGAAATTCGATGCATTCTTTTGGAGGGGTAAAAGTGGAGCTAATTTGCAATGCGATTTCGTCATTTAAGTTAACTACAGTTCAATTTTTTATACACATTTACTATGAAGCTGCATTAAATTAGAAATGTAATGAATTATATGAGAAACTAATTATAATTACTTTCGACTAGGGCATCATATGACAAAATCTATCGCAAATGAGCTCTACTTTTACCCCTCCAAGGGAATGTATCGAATTTCCTGTAACCCTGTATAAATACTACCAGGATCATTAATGTTTTACCAAATCATCATTTGGCAAACTAAATCATTTTACAAACTTTCATTTCGCAAAGAGATAGGTACTTCCCGCCGTATTATTTTTACTGCTTTTGTGGATAATAGTAATGTAACCTATATACTCTGATATGTAATGATTTAAGCACTAACACGTTTTTTGTGAAATGAAATATTATAAAACTAGCTTTCCGCCCGCGACTTCGTCTGCGGAGAGTCAGAACTTCTGTTAAAAGTACAGTTATAGTTTACATCACCTTCAAAGGCTTTTAAAAAAAATTGTAGGACGTGAATTTTAAGTAAACGGTCCACATAAACAACTTTAATTTCATGGCTCTAACCTTTAAAACAACAAAATTGACATACAAAATAAATTCACTGCCTCTCTTTCACGATTACGTTTTTTTAATACGATTCTAAATAATTCTAAATAAATTTGCCATATTTCTATACAAACATTTAACCCACTTAATTAATTTATTTATTTAGCAGAATATTTTCTGTATGTACTAATAGTAATTTGAATATTACATAATTTCGATACACACTTTAAATTAAGTAGTCTTAGATCCCAAGTTTTTCCCTTTAGTTATTTTTTATTGATAATGGATTTGCTCTTAACTAACTATTCCTTTATGGTGCAAATGTTTAAAAAACACTGAAGATTGCAATGTTTTAGATGCTATAATTCATGTAACTGGCTAAAAAAACAACTCCTATTCCAACTTTCACCCGCTTTTCACACTGTTCAGGGATTGTTTTAAAAAATGGTTATTATTTAATTTATATTGGTGTTGATACCGAGTTTCATGTATCTAACTTCAGTCATAATTTTAATTTGTGGGTAGGTAGGTTTTTTATAGGAAGGTAAACATTAGGTTATCTTAATACCAATTACCACATTTCTCACTTCAAAAATTTCTACCAAACTTCTACCCCCCATTTAACCACCTTTGGGATAGTTTTTTCTAAATCGCCGAAAGTAAGACTTAACTTATTTTTTCCTTCAAAAATTATCATAATCCTTTAAAAACTTCTACTGCCAATTTATCCCTAAGTGTTTCCAAAATCGCCGGAAGCAATATTTTTAATTTATAACTACAGTAGCCGTTACAACATTTTCCACGTTTCTCACTTCAAAATTATACCATACAATTTTCTACCCCCGGTTTTACCTCCTAAGAGGTAGTTTTTGGTGAATCGAGCATTTCTACCAAGTTTCAAGTAAATCAGAACATAAAAGTATTCGTTCCTATAGAAAATTTGCAACCCTCCTTTCATCCCCCAAGGGGTTGAATTTTAGGTATCACGTAACTCATTATTTTCATTGCAGAGCAAGCATTTCTACCAAGTTTAAAGTAAATTTAAGCATACCATTTTTTTTTCCTAAACAAACTTTGCAACTCCGTTTTATCCCTCTACGGGTTGAATTATAGTAATCGCTAAACGCTGAAATACGTGTCTCATTATTTGCATTGAAGAGCATTTGTATCAAGTTTCAAGTAAATTTTATCATAAAAATATTTTATCTATACACATTATGCAACCCGCTTTCATCCATCTAGGGGTTGAATTTTAGTGATCGTTGGAATACGCGTCTCATTATTTGCATTGAAGAGCGTTTCTACCAAGTTTCAAGTAAATTTGACCATAAAAGTATTTTTTCCATTCAAACTTTGCAACCCCTTTCATCCCTCTGAGGGGTGACTTTTAGTAATCGCTGAAATACGTGTCTCATTATTTGCAATGAAGAGTATTTCTACCTAGTTTCAAGTAATTTTGAGCATACCAAATATTTTTTCCTCAACAAACTTTGCAACCCCCTTTTATCCCTCTAGGGGTTGAATTTTAGTAATCGCTAAAATACATGTCTCATTATTTGCATTGAAGAGCATTTCTACCAAGTTTCAAGTAAATTTGATCATAAAAATATTTTATCTGTAAACACTTTGCAACCTCCTTTCATCCCTCTAGGGGATGAATTTTAGTAATCGCCGATATACGTGTCTCATTATTTGCATTTAAGAGTATTCCTACCAAGTTTCAAGTAAATTTGATTATAAAAATATTTTATCTATACACTTTTTGCAACCCCCTTTCATCCCTCTAGGGGTTGAATTTTAGTAGTCGCTGAAATACGTGTGTCATTATTTGCATTGAAGAGCATTCCTACCAAGTTTCAAGTAAATTTGACCATAAAAGTATATTTTCCCATACAAACTTTGCAACCCCCTTTCATCCGTCTAGGGGTTGAATTTTAGTAATCGCTAAAATACGTGTCTTATTATTTGCATTTAAGAGTATTCCTACCAAGTTTCAAGTAAATTTGATCATAAAAATATTTTTTCTATACTTACACACTTTGCAACCCCCTTTCATCCCTCTAGGGGTTGAATTTTAGTAATCGCTGAAATACGTATCTAATTTTTTGCATTGAAGAGCTTTTCTACCAAGTTTCAAGTAAATTTGACCATAAAAGTATTTTTTCCCATACAAACTGTGCAACCCCCTTTCATCCCTCTAGGGGTTGTATTTTAGTAATCGCTGAAATAGGTGTCTCATTATTTGCATTGAAGAGCATTTCTACCAAGTTTCAAGTAAATTGGACCATAAAAATGATTTTTCCCATACAAACTTTGCAACCCACTTTCATACCTTTAGGGGTTGAATTTCGAAAAATCCCTTCTTAAACGACGCCTCCATTACAAAATCAACTTCCCCTAAAAATTTCAAATTTGTATCTTTAGCGGTTTAGGCTGGGCGTTGATATGTCACCCGGGACATTGCCTTTTATATATATAGATAAACCGACCCGTACTACCAATATCCATTTACCTATGACTCCAAAGCTTCTTGTTCGAGGTGATTAACAGTGGGAATAACAATTAAATGATCCTACATACTTGTAGTTGTTATACAAGTACGATAAATGAGTAATTCGATGATGTTATGAAATGTATGAATGTATGTGTGTTCCGTGTAATGGTTGTTTTGATAATCGTAAGTTGTTTTTGAATACCTACTGATGTCGAGTGGCTGACGTAATCTCATTTGCAACTGCTACAAATTATATAATAATACATTAGGTAGTCGAGAAAAGAACGATGAAGAGGATTTTACTGCATTAGTAGAGCCGAAAATTTCTGAAGCAGTAAAAAGGCAATTTTGAAACAAGGTTTTAAATTTCCTTCATGTTAAACATTTCCCCCCAAGTTGTGATGAATCTTGTGATATCCATATCTTTATTTGATAACCAGTGTGACCACTACTTTTTACAGAAAACAATGAGTTTACATTTTGGTTTTTGAAGGCAAAAGATCTCGGTTTCGGGTTAACATTAACATTGAGCGAAAAAACTAAGATAGTTATAGTTATCTTATTAATTAAATATAGCAAAAGTACAGTGTCAATGATGCTAGCAGCATTTCCTCGCTGATTGTAAAAGCTGATATGTTGATTGTTTAAGATGCCTGCTCTTTGATCACCCGTCTCATCGCCCAAGCGTTTGGATAGCCCCGAAAAAAGTTTATTGCGCAAAGAATACCTAATGTTAATGTAGACGGCGCCAAAGTAAAGGAAACCTACTAGATTATTGGTTTTTAGGTAACGTGATTACATACATCGAATAAGAGAGCAAGTTTCAGTTAGATTCATCCTGTTGCTTCTGCACACAACTAGGTTTCCTTAGTAATAACACCTAGTAAAGCAACACTTGCCAATGTGGCCTTACGAGTGCATTACCGATAATGGTTTCAGTAATTTCGTTACGATAGGGAAGGTGCTACTATAGTACCTACATTTTGATGCAAGTGCGGAAAGTATGTCATTATTAGTGAAAATGACAGTTTAAAACGACGTTTTTTAATAAATTTGCTAGTTATAAATTACAACAAAAATAAAACAGTTATAATAGAGACTTGACATGTTACTTAATTCTTAGTCTGATCAAAATTTACAGAGCTAGTTGAAAAAATTAAGAAGTAAAAAACAATAACGCAAATAATAAAACTTTTCTATGCAGTAGAAAAAAGTAAAAAGCACTAGTTCGAAAATCCAACTTTCCACACGATACACAGCTACAAAAAGTACTACTTTTTGGGCAACTGTATTTAAAAATAATTACGTTTTTTTCTTCTTTCTTGACAAGCTTACTTTTGACTTCGGTCTACCTTAGGATGTATCGTCAATATACTGAGTGCCATATGGTGCCATCCATCCCACAAGAAAGTGCGCACAAGCATAAACAATGAACACACGAACGCTCAAGTGTTGATACAGATAAGCGTAATTCGTTGACACTCGCCGCACCGAGGTGATAATAAACTTAACCTACGTAATTGTAAATAAACTGTGGTGGTGCGACGATGTTATTTTTCAGTCAAATCGCGGAAGCAAAACAATAATAATATGCCAAGCCAAACTTTAAGATAAGGCCAGTCAGATTTAAAACATAAGAATGACTTCCAAGTCTTACTATCAGATACACTAAGGCGAACTCATAAGGTCATAATATAGATTGTTGCAAAACAAATGAATAACGCTTATCTTCTGTAAAATAAGAATGAAGTATCCATAATTGGTCCTTGTCCATTGTTGGTTCCATCATCTAGGGTTGGTATTCTAGGCGCTAAAAACCATAACGTCTTTGATCTGATATCGTATTGTCAACGTTTTGATAGCTCTTATTTAGGCATAGGCCCTGCGCCTCTATTCCCGACGGTAAAAACGATATCGTAGTTGAACTGTTGTGGTATTGTTATGACGTCAGACGCCATTAGGTACTGTCAAATAAATAAGGGCTATCAAAACGGTGACAATACGATAACAGATCGAAAACGATATTGTGTTTACCGTGTTGAATAGAGGCCCTGGTCGCTTTTCGAATAAAACAAAAGAATCGCGGCAGCTCTTCTAAAAAAAATCCTTTAAGTATGGCCCTTATTACCCCCCCAAAATGTTTGAAAAACACCGCAAAAAACACCTTGCTTTTTTTGTATTGGATTTGTCACCATGTAAGAATAGACCTAATTAGGATATCTAACTATAAAATAATCTTAATTCAGAGTATTAACACTATTAACAAACGCAATCAATTAACATGACCTAGTTACTGAAGTCGATAGCAACGGAATTGCGAAACGCACGCCGCGTTGTAAAATGTCGCAAAGACATTTGTTTATCGCATGTTATTTGATAGGACGCGAGCTAGATTATCGAAGTAATAAGTGTTTGTTATCATCAGGCTTAAAACGCTCAATATTTTTTTACTTGACTATAAGCAAAGAGTAATTATAATTATTAACAGCGTGTGTTGCGTTTGTTTTCGTATTGTCAACTTAACGATAGCTGTTATTTTCTTGACAGTAATGGCGGCTGAGTTAAAAACAATACGATAACACGTCAAAAGCAATATGGATTTGCCGACTAGAATAGAGCCCCAGGTATTAACTTAAAAATTTGTTTACTACAAACACCTACACTACCGCTCTTAAGTTAGTATTTAGGCACTCGTTATTATGATTTATGAGTTTATGACTTTGATTTTGATTTTAACTTCGATTTTATTTTTAATTTTAATGTTTATTTAAATTTGTGTACAATATGGAAATGCAATTTCTGAAATAAATAATTTGAATTTGAATTATTTCCATACAATTGTACGAGTATACAAAAACTACTTTCAGAATGATACTGCTAAGGCGGAGTCACTTGATAATTTAGCTTTGAATATTTTTTATGCCGACTTATCTAGTTTCAAAATGGTATCCAAGATGTCCTTGTGAATATCCCATTTATCGGCAGACAGTTATTAAAAAATCGATAAATCGATTTCTAATACAAAATTGTTTAATTTTGTATGGAATAGCAAATAATGGTTCTTCAAATCGTCGCAATAAGAAAACTGGAGATTTAAAAATGATGCCTCTGGCACAGATTTCAGGCTCTGAATTACGTAAATAAAAATGTAACCAGCATCTAAAAGAGTCCATTGGTTCTGATTTGACAGTACGATGTTGAATGAAGCCATGATGCCATTAATTTACTTCAGAAAGGAAAAAGGATAATATGTATCAAGGTCAAAAGTTCATATAATTTCGACATCCTTGGCACAATACATACAGACATGTAATGTGCCAGAGATGTCGTGAAGCAAGTTTCGCATCCTCTTTGTTTATAGTTCATGCAACAAAGAGTTACAGGCGCAAATATGTTGTTATAGCACGTATTTGTTTGGTGATAATGTCGTTGACCGTTGGCAAGGGCTCTTCAGAAGTCGTTTTCGAGCCCACTTGCGGCCTACTTCGCCGTTATCAGACCAGCTGCATTGACGTCACCGGTTAGTGACACTGAGATAACTATTCGCCACTGTTCTGCAAACTCGCACGTGTGACGCTTCGTCTTTCTTCTGTGACTCACATCAATATTTACAAACTCTCCACACGTACATTTCAAAAGCATTTCTCGCCAAGCTTGTTTAGGTTGACTTACTCGTAATGTTACCCGATACTTCGGCAAAAGTCTCCAACATGGAATAGAAAAACCAGTGGAAGTGGCATGAGCTTCGCCGCTTAGTACACGACCTGTTGTCACCAATACTCATTCCAAAATAGCACAATAAGGCATGCTTCTGGATTTATTTCCTATTTTAGAAATATCGAAATATCGAAATATAAGCGATCGCGGCAAAAGTATGGTAGGTTGCGCGGAACTCCGCATAACCGTGCCACACGTTACACGCCCACTTGACACTTCTACTGTTTTTTCGGTTCTGTGCTCTCCAACTACACAAACGACACAGTTGTTTTAAAAAATAATTAAAGTTTTGGTTTAAATAACACCAACACATTCTTTGCGAACTAACTCAATCGCAGTAGTTGAGGCACTGGTACAAAGAGATGTGTCAACTTTTTCACCTTATTGCATTGTAATAAGGTCCAAAAGTGAATACATCTCTTTGTAGTCGACTGGACCAGTGCCTCAAATACTGCGATTGAGTATCGTTGACGAGGACCGAGAAGCGAGTAGAGCCAGCGATCAACTATTAATATATGCGTATCTTTATTGATACGGGATAAATATCTTTTGTTGGAGAGAGAGAGTTCTCACCGGCAGTGTAAACAGCCAGCTATCAAGTATTGTTTGTGTCTCTTTTATTGACACGGAATTTATATGTTTTGTTCGTTTCTTGAGCGAGAAAATAGTCTACAGGAGCGTCCTTACCTTACTGAGAGCATTTGCGTGTAATGAGCATTCGGCGCGAACATCGAATTGTGTGAAAGCATTGTATGTACCTGTACACCACTCAAATCACGAGAATGCTCTCAGTGAGGACGCTCCAAATAATCGCTTTCTCGTCGGTGGTGGGATCAGTGCCTGAAACTGAAGCTCTGAAGTGCGATATAGTTACAGCGTTATAACTGAGTGATCTACCCCTACCTCAAGTTTACTTAACTATTGAAGTCTGTGGCCTAGACAAGTTTAATTCTGCTAAAGTTGACGACACTGCCCAAATATGTTCAGGATTTACCAATTCCATATACTTACAGTAAAAAGTAATAAGAGATTGTAAAAAGTGTTTCGGCTTCGGGTAAAGGCGATTAAGATCGCATACAATTGCGTCAATTACTATGTATCACACTAATATTATAAATGCGAAAGTTTGTGTGTGAGTGTGTATGTGTAACGGCTGGATGGATTTGGATAAAATTTTGAATGGAGATAGCTTATATACCCTGGCTACGTTTTATTCCGGAAAACTGAAAAGTTCCCGAGGGAATATTTATAACTAAATTCGCGAACGAAGTCGCGGGCAGCAGCTAGTAATAAATAAAAGGCTTATTTTATGCCAAAAATTAAAAAAAATACATTTTAAGACTCTATCCAATTATTTTGCCGCAAGATTTTTTATTAATTTACTTATGTACTCACATTCCTATTTTTTATTAAAGCTGGCCTTGATTTTTGAAATGGACTCGTAAACATGAAAGTTAACGATATCGAAAAGCATTCAGAGTTGTTGCTGGTAAACTTGCCTGATACCAAAACAAATAGAGAACGGTCATTCATAGTTCGTGAAGAGTATGCAAGAATTGTCGAAAAGTACCAAGCTCTACGCCCCACTAACATCCTACCTAACCAACAGATTTTTGTAGGTTACAGCAATTTGCAAATGCACCAGACAAGTTATTGGCAAAAATAAAATAAACGCCATGCCAAAAGAAATAGCAAAATACTTGAAATTGCAAAATCCCGAGCTCTACACGGGCCATTCTTTTCGTAGAACATCGGCAAGTCTGTTGGCAGATTCAGGTGCAGACATGGCCCGGATAAAACGACACGGTGGCTGGAAATCGTTTACATCTCGACGTACTCTTAGCTAAGTCAAAGTACAACGGATTCGACCTTAGCAATAAACAGAAACATGACACCACACAGCAGCCTTGTACATCAGACCGCCTTGCCTCACTTTAATAAGACATAATTGGTTAAGAGGAAATGCGGGCAAAGTCTCACTACCACACGAACTCTTTATTATTATGAGGTTATGACGCCTGTATTTCTGATCTGGTTAGAATATACAGGGTGGAAAAAATGAACGCCACATGGACGGTAACTACCTTAAATAGGTATTGGAAATAGCAAATTCTACGCAAAGGAGACTACCTTTTATTTTTAAAAACAAAAAATACTGGAATATTGGATTATTGAAACAATCCTCTTCCTTAACCGGGAATCGAACTGGTCCAATATGACAAAACAACAAAATCGTGTTTTATGATACAGCTCGAAAGGGTCATGATCATTTATATCTCTACCTTTAAATTAAATATAGACCGTAAAAAACCATTATTATTTTGTCATATTCGACCAGTTCGATTCCCGGTTAAGGTAGACGAATTTTCAAAAATCCATAAATGTTGTATAATTAAATTAATTATTTCAAAAATAAAAGTTAGTCTCCTTTGCGTAGAATTTGCTATTTCCAATACCTATTTAAGGTAGTTACTGTCCATGTGGCTTCTTGTATATAGAGAATAGAGGAGCCGGACACCTCGTGCAACCCTTACCTGCCTTTACTTGGAATATAGTAAGATATAGGTATTATGTAAATTAAGAAGGTAAGTAAATCATTATTATTATGTATTAGCTCTACAGTTCTCAATTTTTGCTCTACAGTTTTAAAACGAATGTAAAATCAAAAGTGGAATTCAAATTCAAATTCAATTTATTTCATGAAGGAAGGAGGAGGTAGGTATAAACGTTATCCAACCCTTCTTCAGCTTTATGGTACTATCCAATCACATACACATACATAGTGCCCACGCGTGTCGTCGGCGCGGGCGCCGTTGGATCGCGTAACCGGCGTAACCGCTTCGGAGCTTACCATTTTGCGTGTCGTGTCTTTATTTGGTACCTGGCACAGACACGTTTTGCACAAATAAAGGTCGCAGAATATCAAAAAAAATGTAGTTTATACTTTATACACCAAGGGGATTAAGGCTCGGATTACTAAACTACTCGATTTTACTAATCTGTACTTACTCTCGTATCGAGTGATATGTACTTCTTTATACTAAACTCAGAAAGAAATAAAATACAACAGTAACAAAGAAATTATCAAGGAAGAACCAGCGCGCCATCAACCAGCAACTAAAGTTTTTTTTAATTCTTTGTTTTAGCCTGATTTTAGCGCGCCGTACAGTTTGCGCGCCAAAAGAAGTTAAAAAAGGTACTTAAAGACACCCCGATTTGCAGGGTCCAACTTGCGTGCGCGTTAAAGCGGGTTGATTGACGTCATCTAGACATTCTAGACTTAAAAAAGACAAAACGGGGTTATCATGGATTTCCATACGATATTACTACGCAGATGAGTACACAATTCCAAAGAGTCACAATTCCAAATTAATTAAAATTCCGAATTTTCATAATTCCAATGTTTTGATAGAAGTCTTTCATTTTTTGATATCGCTTATATAACTTGGCAGTTATGAAATTCCATTCAATATAACTAAGTAGATTTTTAAGACGGTTTAATGAACGGCTTGCACTCCTTTTATTTGTATAGTAATTATATACTTACTACCAAGGTATAGTATAATAGTTATTTATGTAACTGTTATACATAATGAAGCTTCTTAAGGCACGTGCAAGTGCCGAGGTTAGAGTTCGAGCTTGTGAGCTCATTATAGAACAGGGGCTCTACTTTGAAATCCGCAATTCGAACTTCGGATCGCCTCGTCACTTTCTTGCGAATTAATTACGCTTCGAGAGTACAAACTAGTAAGTAATAAACTGTATTTGTTTTTGAACCTTAAACTGTAGGTATCTACTGAGTCACTATCACCATGCGTCAGTTTTCAAACAATGTTCCTATTGCCCTGCCAACGCTAAATGGAGCGGAAATATAAATGATAATCTCAATGAATGCATTACTACATCCGGATATAATAAATTACAAAATTATCAGCCGACAGTTTATGAAAACAAGTAAACTAACGGGTAATGATAATCGTAGTGCAACTGCACTTGCAACGTGATGTGAGAATGTAACAATTACGAGTAAGTCCTTGACAGTAACATAATACTCTGTTAAATTAACTGCATCAAGTTGAGAAATGTAGTTTTAACAAATTGATGCAGTTTTTGAGCCCGTCATTTTTTTTTATGTCAATGAATAGGCTGACGAGCTGAACGAGCATAGCCAACGATGGTGAAGGATCCTGAGGCTCTACTTTGAAATCAGTAATTCGAACTTCGGATCGCCCCGTCTCACTTTCTAGCGAATTAGTGACGCGTCGAGAGCAAAAGGGATAGCAATAGACGAAGTTCCAATTACGGATTTCAAAGTAGAGCCTCTGAGATCCATCGACGTTTGCAAAGTCGACCAAGCGGTGCTGGCTTTACGGCTAGCGAATGCTGAGTTGGGACCGTTTCGCAACACTTTCTCTGTCTTGTTCTTTTTGTACCTATTTAATGTGATTTTGTATTGTTGTCTCTTTATCTTTATTTCAAGACTCCAATGCACTTGTTCAGGCGGTTCGATGTTTTATTTGTTAAGTATGTTTTTTTGCTTAAAACTTTTGTTTGGTTATTTGCTTTTTTGTTTTGGATTTTTGTGTAAAATTTGTGCCATAAATACGCCGATATCATTAAGGTATTTTTATTTCTTAACTTACGACTTACCTTGACGCATCATTTAATATTTTAATCTCATATTTAAAATTTAAATATTGCGGGCCCAATCTTAGGCGACATGTGTTGACGGGCTCTTGTCTTTGTTGTTTTATACCTAGGTATTCGTATAGACGAAAAAAAGTTAAAAAACTACGAATTTGATTATTGTTGTCGCCCGCCTGTCGCCTTTATATCTATTTAATCTTAATGCACAAGAAAGAGGATATTGTTTTTCGGGTGGTATGGTATAGGTATGTATATTCAAGTATCGGTAAACAGAATTATAAAATGCGCGTTTTAAACTTCAATCTTCAAATTATGTTGCTAAGAGTAGTGTTTTTTTGTTTCACTTATGTGTTCAGCAAGGTGCCACCGGCTGTAAAGTCTAATGAATTCGTATGGCCACAAATAATTTATGGCTTTTAGAAGAAAATAATTACTTCACGTGAGATGCCAGATGTATCTAACAGCCTAGCTGTCTATATCACGCATAAATAGTATAATTGCGCATGCCGCATGCTAGAATAATACTTTGCACTTTGGATCGAGGCACACCGGCGCGAGCGCACACTTCGACCTGCGGACCTCAGGGTCGACTTGTGCGCGTCACTCGTCGACAACTGCAATATCTTTTTTCCATTTAGGATTAGGCATCTAGTCCATACAAACGTATTCTACTGTTCTCCAGTTTTTTTTTAAACAATTCTAAGTAGTAAATAGTTTAGTCGGGATTGTTCTTAGCTGGGTTAATGAAAATCGGTTAAGGAACAGCCGTTAAGGATGTACTTAGAAAATCGAAGTTTGAAGTTACGTTAGCTTCATCACTTTCTCTCGGGTTAGTCTCGAATGACGTGACAGGGATGGAGCTAGCGTAACTTCGAACTTTGATTTTCAAAGTAGGGCCTCAGCTTTCAGCATGTCGACACACTATAAATCGTTTTTTTAAAATATTTAATAGTTCTTTGTCTTTGTAATGGGTGAAGCTATCGGGTATTTTAGTGGCCGTACAGCGCAACGCATCTTGACGACAGCGTGGTTCCGGGGTTCAAATCCCGGTAAGGGCAGATATTTGTGTGATCAATGCTAGTATTTGTTTCTGAGTCTTGGATGTTTTGTATATATTTAAGTATGTATTTCTATATAGAAGTAAGTTTATCGTTGTTTGGTCTAGTACCCTATACTACTTACAAGCCTAGAGCTTAGTGTGGGACTACGTCAGTTTGTGTGAGATTGTCCCCTGATATTTATTATATTTTTTATTTTATTATTTTAAGAAATTTTCAATTATTTTATCAAGCATTGAAAAGAAAATAGTACCCTATTTTTTCCGACGAACTGAGAATTTCCTTCTTATTTTTAGTCGGTTAAAAATGCGTTTCCGCTCATACATTTCGCATAAAATTACTTATACCTTTCGTATACATACCACCAATTATAATTAATTATAAAGCATTGTTATTATTGCATAATTATAACAGAAAATATTTATAAAGAACGGCTAACAAGATATTGACCGATTGTGATCCCTCAAACTATCGAAAATTAATACGTTGTAGGTATTATAAGTGGTACAGCGGGCCTAGTAAGGTTGCGTTTATCGCGTGACAACATGTGGATAAAGCATCTGTCACTCGCGTATACGTGTCAAAAAGTGACGGATCCACATTTTGTCACGCGACGCGATAAACGCAGCCATATTACTGGGACAGGGCCCGGATTATGCTCATCTTTATAGCGGTGGATAAAACATCCGTCACTCATGCCTACTAGTCAGAAATTGACAGACGTTTTATCCAAGTTTATCCACATCGATACATACCTATGACCATAATAGGCCCGCTGTAGACTAAAGGGTTTGTCGTATTTTGAACTGTGGGCTTAGTATGGTTGCGTCTATATCGCGTGTCAAATGTGGATAAAGCATCTGTCACTCTCGTACTTATTTACGTGTGAAAAGGTGACGGATGCCTTATCTAAACTTTGTCACGCGATAAACGCAGCCATTTTAGGGCCCCACTGTAAATTTGTCATCGTTATATTATAGTGGTCCCCTTAGTTTACATTTTAAATAATGAGGTACTGCCCGAGCTTGCTAATATTAATTGCGTTTTAAAAATTTCAAACAAAAATATTTTCATTTATGTCCACGTTCCAACTACTGCATAATACTGCAGAGGTCAACATACTTATTGTTCAAAGCTTGCTTATTGTTCCACTTGTCTACGTAATGTTTACTGAAATAAACAAACACTCGTTTTAAATCCTAAATTATTATCTTACTGATGTTATAAATGCGGAAGTGTGTGTTGTATATTGTTCATGTCATGACGGGTCAAGGAATTGTTTGACTGAGCTGGGGCTGCAAAACCACTTTGGTTCTGACATATTATCGCAGTATCTAATTTGGCCGCCATTTTATTTATTTATTTATTATTATAATTACAATTAAATGCTTACAGTAAGAACCAAGTAAATAAGAGATTATTACGTTATGTTCAAACAAAATGGTGTTATCGAGTAGAATGAGCCCCTGCTCGGTTTACGAAACGTCATGTCAGATTAAAAAAACAGGAACTAAAGTGTTATAAATAGGTAAACTCTGAGCCTTTGACTGGACTTTTTAAGCCTGCCGGTAAGTAATTCGTTGACGAATTAAAATGAGAGTTGTCTCTCACTAATATTATAAATGAGAAAGTTTGGATGTTTGGATGTTTGTTACTCTTCAACCACTGAACAGATCGAGATTAAACTTGGCACACATATAGGTTAGGTCCTGGAATAATACATAGGATAGTTTTTATTCCGGAAAATGGGACAGTTCCCGAGGGAGCAGCAATAAACGACTTCTACACGGACGGAGTTGCTGGCAAAAGCTAGTTATAAATGTACCCTAGATCTCTTTGACGAACTTGCTTCTGCTGTGACAGGATACCATACTACTATGCACCTCAGATGTAGCGTTGAAGTCTAAAAGAAAAGAGGTGTATAACAGTATGAAGTTTATAATGCACTTAATGCCTTCTTGCTTTAGCCAGCAGTGTAGCAGTGAGCTACTTACGCGCAGTGGTTACCCTTGACCGAAGCGGTTAACTAACGTCTCGCTCGACAGAATCGGGTTTAATTAACCTGGGGTTCCGTACTCATTTGTGGCGTTATCTATGAAAAGGGACCTTATCGTCGATGGCGCTTACGCCGCACTGCGTCACGCGACGTTGTATTTATATCGGAGCATCGTTAATAATGGCGGAAGCGCCATCGACAATAAGGTCCCTTTTAATAGATAACGCCACATTTTAACACAGTTTTATTTGTCTTTACGTAAAACGCGTAAGTTTGTAGACATGTTTTGTTGTTAAAGCCTCGCGGATGCATGCCGTTTTCTTTGTTTAACGTCTACAAGCTTCCTTGTCGTGCGGTTGCATAAACAAATAAGACTTAAGGAAGCAATAAACTTCACATCTAATATATTTTCATCTTATAAATAATTAGCAAATTTAACTTTACAGCGGGCCGATTATGGTCGTGTTTATCGACGTAGATAAGCGTGGATAAAGCATCTGTCACTTTCTGACCAGTATATGAGTGCGAGAGTGACGGAAACTTTATCCACCGCGATAAAGGCGACCATAATACGGGCCCAGGTGCCTATAATTTTTCAATCGATTTGTATTTCCTGTTGGTTTTCCATAAATAAATAAACAAACTCAAATAAAAAAAATATTTAGAAATACTAGGTCCTTATTTCTATATTGAGTATATTGAGAGCTCCTTAAAAGACTTTTGGGTTCGGGTAAAGTCGCTTAGACTCTTATAAGAGCATATAAGAGCGAGTGAGAGACCCGAAGGCCGTTTTAAGATCTATCGCTCTGCACATAGTTGTGTCAAAATAACTGGGTTAGCAAAATGTTTTTCATTGAGATATCACTGGCAAACAGTTCAATGTCTAACTATTAATCAACTCATTGTTATCGAATTTATTTGTTAAATGCAATAGGAGTAAAAAAACCTCTCAAGTGCGGACTAGCGTAAAGAGCGTTCTGCACAATAAATAATCGCAATTAATATCTATTATATACTATACTATAAAAAAATAAAAATTAAAGTTATGTCACCCCTAGTAGATTGACTTTCTATCTTTCTAGCTTTCTAGTGTTGACATTATTTTTACAATTTCTCTTTTTGAGTATTTTTGTAACTTGTAAATTTGCAATACAGAGGTTTACGGAGGCAAAAAAAAACGATCTGTCAAGTTGTCATCTTCGGGAATATTCGTTTTCAATCCGAGCGATACTTGGTCTTCCTGCCCCCTATTTCACCATCTTGACAATGATAGGTGACAGGTGACAATTCACTATACATTGCAAAATTAACAAGCTTTCACATCAGTGGGATTCATATGTTGACTTGCTCAAGTGTTGCCATACAACAATAATTAGTAATAGTTGATTTCTAGTTTTAATGTCTCCATTTATTTAACGTTTTTCTTTTTTGTATATTTACTGTAATTTTTAATTATGTCGGCGCCATAATGGAACCATTTAGTAATTTGTTATTTTTTTTTTGTTGTTTTTGTACGCCGCAAGGCAGAACATAGAGGTCGCTTAAATTAATCTAAGAACTATTATGTATACCTGTGTTTCACAAAATAAACTACTTACTTACTTACTATATCAGCCGCGCCGTGTACACTGAAATGTCACCTGTCACCTGTCATTGTCAGAATGGTGAAATAGGGGGTAGGTCCTGTTTTTAATACTCGGTACATGATACGATACCATACACAAAAAAAAACAAATAAGTATGTTACACTTAATAAAACTTCGTTTTTTTTTTGTTAACTATGTGTGAAGCTCTATCAATCAATCAATCAAATTATTTATTTCGGATAAACTCATATCAATGATTAATTACAATCATTACATATTTTAAAATATTTACAGGATGCACTTTTTTTACTTATTTAGGTAGGCCCATAAAATGAGTCCTTTGGGTCTCATTTTCTACTTCTGTAGGTAATAATAATAAATAAGTTTCTAGTACGGAAAATAAACAGAAATTGCGCTTGTGTAGTGTTTATCGGTGTGGATATAAATAGATAAAACATCCGTCACTTTCTGTCATTTTTATTGATCTGATTCAAGCGCCAAAATAATAGAGACCCTTTTAGACAATACAAGATTATTGAGTGCAATTGCCAGCATCCTCTGAGAGGGGGAAAGGTCACCAATAGAGTGAGAAACAATGCTATCAACCGCGGTGAGTGACAAAGAAGGCTTATTCGCGTTCAATCCGGTGTTGCCGATAATATATGACACATGATAAAATTATCTACAAGATTACGAATATCCGCGAAAGTAGGATTTTAGTTGATTGTGGTGATGTTGGATTTTCAAGAGCTTGAGTAATCTGATATTTAATACAGGTATTTATTATTGTCGTGTCACGTGCAGTGAAATATTTGTAGTTTTATTATCGATACAGGCGAAATAAGGAAAAATAATGAAGCTGCAATGAATGGTTATGATGGTTATGGTGACCGGTAAAACAGGTTGTAGCTGTCACTCAAGACCTTCTGTTGCTTTCGTAACTCGAACCAAACTTACAGTTTCCGATACGATATCATATCATAGTCCAAAAAACATTCGGTTTAAACCTCAACAGCCATTTTTACCGACTACCTATTCTTCATTAGATTTTATTTTAAAGCTTTTATTTAAATATGCATTAAATAGTATTAAATCATAATGCAATTACCCATAAAGTAACGAAGAACAAATACCGAAAATTATTAGAACACTAGGTACAACATGAACCAATTTGGTAAGTAGGTACCTATATAAAAAGAAATGTTATGATGAGGTAAGTGAGTTTAATAGGATTTTTAATAAGTAACATGGATTTAAAAACGTGCATTGGTTACCTAACAATGAATTTAAAAATTCTAATATCGTCATTTTTTCGATTTATACAAAAAAACATAATCAGAAACTAAAGATAATTAGGTATTCAGAAATCCTACGGACACGAATATTAAATTTGGTCTTACAGTGTATTGGCCTACACTTGAACAAATTTCCATATTAATGATTCATGATTACAGAGGAGGTCGCCTGTGAAGGCGAAACCGCATGCGCAGGTTGTCTAAGTCTCGTGTTACCGGACTGCTTACGGTCAAGTATCAACTCCGTTGGTCGCTATACTCCAGTTATTTTGATACTTAAGTAAATGAACACCAAAACTGTTTCGGCGAGCTGTGACGTGTCATTGTTCTGCTTCTATATTTTTTTCTTAATTAATGGCTTTCAATCCTTGTTTTAACAATGTGTATTTCGCCAATGTCGAGTTTTAGACAATCACCATGAACTGATTAATTAAATAAGTCCATGGATATCACACGCGAGAACAAATGTTTATCGATGTGGATAACTTGGATAAAACATCTGTCATTTTCTGACCAGTATGTAAGTGCGACAGTGACGGATGCTTTATCCACCGTGATAAAGACGACCATAATACAAGCCTTACTTTGGCTGCGTTTATCGCGTGACAAAGTCTGGATAAGGCATCTGTCACCTTCTGACCCGTAATATAAGTACGAGAGTGATGGATGCTTTATCCACATTTGAAGCGCGATATAGGCGCAGCCATACTAGACCCGCTTGTATGTTCAGCAAATATATTTATCTTTTCCTTATCGATAGGCTTACTAGGTAGTCAAGGTGGTTTAAACTTCTTTAAGTTATTAAGCAGTATTAGGGCATTAGGGAATCATAAAAATGACAAATTATTAAGTAATCTAATCTAATCTGTCTCTAGTTATTTTTTTCTAAACGTTTTTCGATTTCATAAATGAAGATAGGTGTGGTCAATAATGGATATTTAAACAAGATTACAATTTTAACCTCGTTACACTAACTATGTAGATCATTAGGGTTGGTTACAAATAAGTATTAAATATTGTTGTAGTAAAATCGTCCCATTTTTTTTACAACAGTTTTTTCCTATTTGTAAAAAGTGTAAATAGAATTAATAATAAGTTAAAGAATCTTATAATTAAGTATATACATATAAGTGCCTGGAAACTCGTGGGGTTAAAGTCCGAACTCAATAAGTATCATCTTCAATAATATTTAGGGCGGAATATATCTGACAGCTAGGTAGGTATATTCTTTGTCATTTGAAAGACAACGTTAAGATTTATCCGCAGTTGCCCTAGCCCTAGCCCTATTGCACGAAAAATTCAACACTGGGTTAAGAAACTAACTCGCGTTAAAATGTCAGTTTTCGTATAAATCTGACGTTTACTAACTCGAGTTAGTGTCTTAACCCAGTGTTAAATTTTTCGTGCAAGTCCGTCTCATTCAATTGATTAGGTATTTAAAAACACGTGAGAATTTATCTCTATATGTGCCTAGGTATGCGCTAAAGATAACACCATGTTTGTGATTTTGTAATATCTCGCTTAAGACTAATAAGTTGCGTAAAGGTGGCGCAAGTAATCCTGTCAGTCTTTGGTCAGGAAGGTTCTTGCTTTTGACATTTGGATAAATATTAAATACCTAACTATATCTTATACATTCCTAACAGAGTTTTGGTTTCTTGTTGTTTCTTATGACGATGATGACCTTTGCCGTCGCAAATGTAAACATTATGTTTAGTTAGTGTAATACCTACTTCCTTATATTATTTATTACTTGCCTATCTCGTCACGCTATCGATAGGTTTCCTTCATATTTATCTAGGTCCGGTTCACTTAATTGGAAAATATATCTAAGCCGAGCATTTTCCCAATGACCTTAAGTACGACCTTTGGATGTTATTAATCATTGACACTATCTCGACGTTGTCAGTATTAGGTACTTTACTTACTTTAGTTTTGTCAATACTTGTAACTTTAATTACTTAATTAGTGTCATTAATGTAACTTAGGTGAGTTTTAAGTAACGGGATTTGATCGCATTCATTCATTATATTTATAATAAAATAGGTATGTTAAAATTTAATTTAAGTCAATATTTAATTATAATTTTAATTTTAATTTAACGTGTAATGTTTAATGTAATTATCTGACATTTATGTTAATCTATGGACTCATTGTTACTTGAAATAAAGATATAAATAAATTGCGCGCACCTTGAAAGTCTTAAAGTTAGTTCTCAAACATGACATAAACACTTATCTTGCAAATCAATTTAAGTGTCGATAAATACGTTACATAGGTACATACATAGGTGCATACCTTTATTAATTCCCAGCTTAACGGTGCATGTTATGTTGCTGAAGCTAATATCCACAGCCTCCCGGGTTGGCGTCCGGGATAGACCGGCCGCCGGGGCGGGCGCGGCGGGCGCGGGCGCCGGGGCAGCCGGGGCCGGCGGGGCCGCAGGTTCCCGGATCGCCACGCCAGCATTCCCGGAACTAAACGTCACACTGTTTTTGTCAACAATTTCCGCTCCGGCGAGCATCATTTTCGTATTTTAATTTAGCGGTAGCTCATAGGCGCGCGTGCGCGGGAGTGTCCGTCGCGCGGTTGAATGCGCGCGCAACTGATCTAACTATTCACGATATCGGAACCTTTGTCCTCCGGTGATAATTACCTACAGCTGCTTCGCGCCAATGTTGCCAATCCAACGCGAATCGTGAAAACTTACATCTTTTTTCATGATTTAGTCGGTTTAGCTGCAGAATTTTATAGTTCAGCACTTGGTACGAAGGTATATTTTTAACGACTTACGCTGACCTTAAAAAAATCTTAAGTACTACTCCAATAAATTTACTTATATGAATTAAGAGGGCTATCTGTACTCGAAATAATGGAGGATACCGGGGCCTAATATGGCTGCGTTTATCGCGTGACAAAGTGTGTATAAGGCATCCGTCACCTTCTGACACGTAAATAAGTAAGAGAGTGACCGATGCTTTATCCACATTTGACACGCGATATAGACGAGACGCAGCGATACTAGGCCCGCTAGGCCTCTATTCCAGGCGCTAATAACCATATCGTCTTTGACCAGCGGGCCTGGTATGGTTGCGTTTATCGTGTGACAAAATGTGGATAAAGCATACGTCACGTGTTAAACGTAGCCATATTTTGTCACGTGATAAACGTAGCCATATCAGGCACGCTGTTATGGTATTGTTTTTAACGCGGTCGCCATTACTGTCAATAACGTTGAAAATACGATAACAGGTCAAAGACGATATGGTTTTCACAACCTAGAATCTCGACCCCAAAATTTGCAAGGTAAAATGTATAATTTTATTCTGTTGACTGGTAGAGAATGCCATTAGCCATTAGGCATTAAGTCTGCCATTTGTGCTATTTTGCACACTAAAGATTAAATTAATATAAAATATAAATAATAATTAGATGTAAAACTCGAATAGCCTACTCTACATATACCTATTAGTTCTTCGTCCTAAATAATTCATCATACAGTACACAAAGTTATAATTATAAGTAGGTATATTCTTCACTTTACGAGTACGTAGCGTGACTTTCTCCTTGCCTTTTGCTATCCTTTGTCACCTGGCGTGTTTTTACAACTTTCAGAGTATTTTTAACTCCAGAAGTATTTGGCAACACTGTTCGCGCCAATTTGTTAGTGTTTATGCGCCGGAGTGCAGAGAACAATGGGCTTTATTGCCCCGACGTAGTGTTTGTGACGCGAAACAAAGGCAGCGCTGACAATCTTTACATATTTCTTACCTATAGGTATTAAAATTGTGTTGAGAAAGTAACATTAATAATATCCGCGACCTTTCTAATTAGACACCACTTTGATTAATTAACGTATTATATTTTTATTTTTGTTTCTGACTACCTACCTCAATGTAATTACTTATAATTAGAAATGCCTATGTAATTTGTGTAATTTACACTGTAACATTATATCGAGAAATAAAATCTGAAACCTATAAATTATAATCTATAATGTACAGTTAGCATCACAAATAAGTTAGTAGCTTGTTGTTTTGTTTTGACACACTTATTTTTTTACTGTTTTTTGTGACAGGACCAGCGGTGAACCTAAAGCACAGATTAAATAAGAATTACTTCGTAAGAGTAAGGTAAGTGGGTCGATATTTATGAGTCACGCATATAAATTCCTGAACCACCGTTGACTTTTGTCGCGAATGTTGCAATACTTGCAATACAGGACCTTTTTCAAAAGGTTTTCTGAAAAAGTCATGCTTATAGGCATTTGCCTCAAAAGTATACTATTTTTTGCTGTTTTACTGAGATAATAAATAAATAAATCTGTTAATGGCTAATGGGCTTAAACACCACATGGGCTTTTCTACATTACTTACAGCTAGTGCTAGACTTAAAAAGAAAAAACGAATTTACAAACAAAATGACCTCATTTCGACCAAAGTCCAAAGCGGGCGTAGCAAACGCTGTAAATATAAAAAACGCAGTAAATAAAAAATAGTATGCTTTTGAGACAAACCTCTATAAGCATGATTTTTATCAGAACACATTTTCAAAAAGTTCCTGTACTCTTACCATGAGTTACAATTACCGTACTTTAGCGAGTCGAATGCTCTGTCCCTCGCACTCTATAAGAACACCGCGAGGACTGCGAGGGACAGAGGCAGAGCATTCGACTCGCTAGCCAGTACGGTAATTGTAACTCATGGTAAGGGTACTGGGGGGTTATTATGACATAGGCACATAGCTATGCAGTTTAGTTTACGCTGAGAGAAAAGGACAGAAACACACCGGAAGTTAGAACTGCATAGCTATGCTATGCTATGTATTGTTGTACTATGTATTTTGGCAAAACAGGACTACGCTGTTCTCTCAACTCGGTGTTGGTTATAAGTTTTATATCCACTATAAGTTATTTGTAATTATGCGACTCGTTGCTCGAAATAAAAAAATATTATTATTACCAGGGGGCGTACTTTTCATGCCGTTGACGCAAAAATGACGTCACGCTACATAGAGTATGACTCCAAATGATTTTATTCTAATTATTAACCCACATTTAATCATGTAAAAATTAGTTAAGTAATCTGTTGCCGCATAGAAAAATAAATACCTACTTCATACCTAAAATGTAAGTGGAAACTATTTGATTGAGAACGGCAGTAGCGAAAATCATCGGGTAACAATAATCATCAAAAAAAACGATTTTACATTGTTATAAAAAATAATATGATTAAATAGTCATAAATACAATTATGGCATTGACATTCATAATAAAAGAAAATTGACTCAATTCGCCATTTTTAGTAATGAGTACCTAGTGAAATAAAAATTGATGCCGCCGTGATCTGCATTTTGATTGCGATTAAGCTGTATTTAACTATAATTATTTTACCGCTTCTTATTTTTCATTTTTTATTTTTATCAATTAATACATACTACCTAAACACCTGCCAAATGAAAGCAAAGCACCCTGTGTGTAAAATTTCGTCATTTTGACGTCATCGGCGTCAAAAGTACGGTCCCTGATTATTACTAGCTGTCCGCGCCCGGCGTCGCATGGGTGTGTGTGTTTTTTTGTATACAAACCTTATGAAATATACTTTACGTCCCTTTCTCAGACCTACTGAATATACACACAAAATTTCATAAGAATCAGTCAAGCCGTTTCGAAGGAATTTGGTTACAAACACTGACACGAGAATTTTATATATTAGAAATTATTATTATGTCCTAGTAACCCCCCAATTGTCAATTGTCAATTTAAGTAGCTTCTTTTAAGAAATTCTCGTTGGCGAATCATGGGCGTGCGTAAGGGACGGATTTACACACCTTAGATTGAGCAACATATTCTTGCATATCACTCTTACGTATTGCTCCGTCCCTTACGCACACCCATGATCCGCCGATGTGTAGAGGGGCCTTAATAAGAGGCAAGCTCCCCGCGATTATCTAGTAAAGCAGAGCAGAGGCTCTACTTTGAAATCCGTAATTGGAACTTCGTCTATTGCTATCCCTTTTGCTCTCAATGCGTCACTAATTCGCAAGAAAGTGACACGGGGCGATCCGAAGTTCGAATTACTGATTTCAAAGTAGAGCACCAGAGCTGCTGCTGCAGCAGACCTCGTAGGAGCCTCTTGAGAGGATTGTGAACCGACCTATATCTGTGTATGGCCCAGGAATCCAGGGCCGGAATGGAAGCAGTCTGACGGTTTTTCACAGGGCAATTAATTCGATAGCGAGTACAGTAATTTTTTCCTTATACGGTCACGAGCGTTAATTTGGGACCCATTTCAAGAAAAATATGCTTGAAGTCGTCAATGTCATTAGAGATGTCAAGTCATTTGTAACTTTTAGGAAACTCAACCTTATTGTTGTAGAATGTCAGATTGACTTGGGACCTAAGGTGGGTATCAAATTAAATCTCGTGACTGTACCTACATGTTATACCCGTTGTGCGCGTTGAAGTCTTTTGGTCTAAAATTTTAAAGCTCAAGCAAATAACAAAGACAATATTACGATAACTTTTGTTTTTTTTTTAAATGTTGACACTTGAACTTGTGTGAGCAAACCAGGAGCAAACCTATACCTCGAAGAAGACTAAAAAAACAAATTTTGGCAGTAGGTAAATCATGAACAATAATGAAAAGAAAATTGTTAAATGCAATAAATACAACACATTTGCAGTTTTGGTAATCGTAATCGTAAGATTTCCATCTCAAGATTGTAACTAAGTTTTTACGTTTCATAAGGTGGAGTGTGTGCTCGTTTGCTTTTCCATGCCATTAAAATAAACCGAGCATGAGCATGTCGGACCATGCTGTGTCCGGATCCGAAGCCGTAACTACAAAAACAAAATACTATCTTTAAAAAAACAACTAGGTACTATGAACAAATTATAGAATTAGTATTAGCCATATTATAGAATTAGAATTAGCCATATTAGAGCCCTAGCTGCTAATGGATAATCCTCAGTCCAGCTCTTGGATGTTAAGATTAAGACCATTTACCTACTACCGATGATAACATTATTAAAAACTAAGACGTGGCGACCAAAGTGAAATTTCTTGGACTACGCGAGAATACCACTTGCAGAGTAAAATTTCAAGATCATGATCTCAGCACATTTTGGTGAAAAGCTGGTGCCGAATATCCTGCTCTAGCTAACAGAGCTTTAAAAATGTTAAAGCCTTTTGCCACCACCTATAGTTTATAGATGCAATGTGACAGTAGTTTTTCAACTTTGGTTACACTAAAAACAAAGGCCAGAAACCGTCTTAATGTGGTACATGACTTACGATGCCCTTTAAGCGAAACTAAATCTAACATTAAAAAAACTTGCCAATGCAAAACAAGACCAATCATAACACTATTTTTATTTTACTTAATTAATTGTTTAGTTTAGACACATAAAATACGTTAAAATTGTAAGGCTGTATACATTTTGTGATTAATAAAGATAAGTAGTTGTATTTTGCTTGTATTGTTTGTATTGATAACATTTTAAGGTCGGGGTAAAATCAGTTTTCCTAATAGGTCACAGGGGTAGCAATATTCAAAACCACTGTCTTAGATAATTTTTAGTTGGGGTAAACACTTTACTCTGCTGTATCTCAGAAAGCAATCAAGTGTACGTAGTCTCAGATTTTTAGTAGCTAGGTACAATCGACTACAAAGAGATGTATCCACTTTGGGACCTTATTACAATGCAATGAGATGAAAAATTGGATACATCTCTTTGTAGTCGACTGTACTTGTAGTTTTGGCTGTAGGGGAGGGACGCGCAACTCAAGCAAAAAGACCGACATGCTACACGATGCGTTGAAACACTAGCGCGCTATAAGTTGAAATCGCAGCGCGTTGCGACGACGCAACGCAAAAATTAGTAGCAACTATTTCTAACAGGAGAGAACTCAATCTGCTTTATAGCTATTAAATTTTCTCTTTATGTCTAAGGAGTGCAGGTGGGATCCGGAGATGGTCAGCTATTAGTGTAGATGTCTTGAAATTAGTTCGAGAGCGTGAAGGTGTAAAATTAAAAAATCGTATCTTTGGTTGCCAATTCAATTAATAAAAAAAAAATACTTTCTTTAAATTTTGCTTTTTGATAACTGCGCCATCTCACGTCGAGTGCAGTACTTTTTGGCCAACCATTGTAACTAACGAAGCGCAATGTAAACTGTAAACACAATGAACGAAGCTATGTTTTACGGAAAGGGTTAGATGTCTCTGTTAGCTAGTTTAGCTAAAATATCTTTGGTAGAAAGTTTCATAAACTTTTAATTTAACTCAATAAATCCCCATGAATTTAGGTAAATCAACTATTTTTGTACATTAAACAATATTTCACTATTGCGAATTATATGAAGTTAGTACAAATGCAAATAATTTATCCAAATCAGAATAATTATTTCTGAGAAAAAAGCTGGTAGGTAACTTACTGCCGCACTCAGAGACGTCAATTAAATTTAATGCTTGTTTAGTGACGTGTCGTCTTATTCTATTGCTGTAGCAAAAAAAGTGACAGCAGCAACTTTAACCAAGCATTAAATATAATTGACGTCTCTGAGTGTGGCAGGTAATAGTTGTTTGAGTCCTACAAACAACTATTTTCATACAAAACAGAACAACCTGGACCAGCTGCAATATAAATGTATATGACAATAATTTGTGTGTGGGTACCTAATTAAGTTAAACCATCACGCTGAAATGGGTGGTCGGATTTGGATTAACTCATGTTTAAGTACTCCGAAAAAAAACATAGTTTCGAGGGAAATGCTAAACGACTTGTACACTGACGAAATCGCGGGAAACATTTAGTTATTTACTATTTGGCTACAAGTTCTACATTTATTTTTTCAAACAGCATGCCATCTATTAAAATTCTTCGAAAATCTAAGTCTAAACTAGGATATGTAATAGATGGCGTTGTGCTAAAAATGAATAAAATAATTCAGCCTTAACTAAACTTTTTAGGGAAGTATACCTAACGTGGTAAAAGCAACGTACTTATTAACTTTTTGAACATTTACAAACATAACACACTGAACGAGTATCTTGTAGCCCTGATTTATTCGCACCAGTACTGATATTGATTTATTAATCACAACGCCGAGCTGAGCTGACTGCGCATGTCCTGAAAAAAACGGGTGGACGAAACGGCTGTGAAAGCTGAACCGTGTAGTATTTATATTATTTGCAATTGCAAAGTTAGGAAACGATTCAGTGGTGATAAGACTGATAAGAAACAACAACGAAGCTCAACATTAATATGAAACCGTAGATGTAATTTGAGTGTAAGAAACATTTCAAAATGGGAAACAGTCAGGGAAATGAAAAACAAAAAGGGAAGTCTCCTGGGAAAGGTAAAAATTTTCTGCGTAGCAGAAAAACTTTAAGCAGGAAAGGTAGTCGAAAGAAGAATGCGGGGAAGGGCGATAAAACGCCAGATTCTGATAACATTGAAGTGGTTGATAACGACGCGGCCGAGTGCGCGTCGCGGAGCGGGGCGTCGAGCGGGCTAACGGGCTCCAGCCGCGGCCGGTCAGCGACCCGCTCGCCCGACACGCCGCCGGCGCTCACCGACCACTCCGTGGAGCTCAACCAGTGCTACTTCTCCGCCGAGAGCGAAAGCCCGCGCACCCTCACGCCGGAACACATGCCGAACGATACCGCCTTTTCGCTCGATGACGACAAAAACAGTGACGTTTCCAGTGACAGTGACAGTAGTGACAATGATAGGGTTATGGGTGGCATACTGGCTGCAGGGCGAGGCCACCGGCTGGAGAGGCTCGCGAATGAATGCGAGCATGAGTTCTGCGAGCACCGGCTCAAGGCTTCCCCGGCGCAGTCGAGCTTCACGGTGTCCCGGCACCGGCGCGTGGAGCTGCAACCCGTGGCCACCGACGAGCCTCTGCTCGAACATGGTCAGTCCACTTACCCAGTCGGATCCTGGATTCATGTGCTAATTGGTACAAACACTGAAGAAGAATAAACCCTTGCTCGACATGTTAATATCACTATTATTGCGAGAACATGGAACTTGTTTACTATCTATCCGTCAGCTTTAAATGCAAATTTGTGATTGTGTATTTTATTTATTCTTCTTTGTTGTTTCTGTGCAAGGATAGTCTGCGGGTTAGGCAGGTTTTCTTTATCCTAGAATTTTTATTTTTAAAAAATAAGTACTTAAAGGCAACTGCGAAAAAACCCTAATACGTATAATAAATTCGGTCGCATGCGTATAAAATACAGACAGTTTGTTTATGTACTTATACAGTGCACGTAAAAAATAGATTTAGAAGCAGATTAAAAAAAAAACATGGTTACGAAACAGTGGTTATAAACTTATATAAGTTATAAATATCTCTATATGAGTAATTATATTCTTTGGCCATCGGTGTGTATATAAACAACCAGCAAGCGCAAGCGCGTGTTTACAGACGGTCCCACGAAACCAGTTTGTTGACGCTTGCTTACAATGGAAGTAACCGTTCATTTTGTCTTTTCATCTTTTTATTCTTCAATACCACATGAGAAATTACGCGCATAAAGGAATCCTACGCATTTGCGGTCTTAGGGATGCATTATTTCGATTATATAGTCTTGAGAATGCATCATATATCTTGATAAGCATGAAAGTCGTATAAATGCAGTTGAAATACGCTCTTTGCGTAGTAGTGTGGTGTGAAACTGACTGATAGAGTAAGGAATGAAAAAGTCAGAGAAAAATGTGGACTAAAAGAAGATGTAGTGACTAAGATTGAAAAGGGCATGCTTCGATGGTTCGGTCTTTTGGAAAGGATGGATGAAAGAAGATTGACGAAAGAGATATACAGAGCGAAAGTGAGTGGAAGGGTCGGAAGGGGCCGCCCTAGGCGTACTTTTTCGAATCAAATCGGAGAAATACTGGAAAAGGGCCGAATTTTAAGTACCCGAAACCGACGTGCGTGCATGACTCGATGTATGAATGTGGAAGAAGCGAAAGAGATTTGTCAAGATCGTAGCAGGTGGAAAGAAGTGGTCTCTGCCTACCTCTCTGGGAAACAGGCCTGATTTAATGTATGTATGAGAATGCATCAGTCTATGGGTCAGAGATGCCACTTACCATCAGGTGGCCTGCAATGTACAGTCAACCAATTTGATTTCTAGGCCGCTTTGGACTATGTTAAAGTGACGTTGACAACCAAACGTTACAGACTTCTTATGATTTGGTTTACAACGTCAAATTGACAAAGTCCATAGTGGCCTAGGAATCAAATTGGTTGACTGTACGTTAGCCATCTGCATGCCATTAACATTGCCGGCAGGTGGACAGGGGGAAGAGTGCCATCCGGTGCGCCTCACTCTAAATTTTATATCTACATACATCTAGCAACTATATTATTATCAAGTTTGGTGTCTTTTTCTTATAATTCGAGGACGAGGTATTCATTCCTGGAACAATTATTTTACACACCCATTTTTTTATTTGAAAATCCTCTCTTGATTTAAAACTTTGGTGGATTTGCTCCAGAAAAAAACTAGTAAATCGCCCAGTTATACAACCTGTGTTAAAAAAAATGTTCTGTGCTGCGCGGCGGCCCGCGCTTAAGTTTGTACTCGCAGTCAGATTTAGTATTAGGGACGCGCATTCATTTTAAAACTTTATTCTACATAGGGCTGATTTTTCAATCCCCAGATAAATCTATCCGGAAGGTAAATTTTAGCTCTGTATAGTAAGTAATAATAATAATAAATGTGAAAGTGTGTCTGTCTGTCTGTTACCTCTTCACGCTTAAACCGCTGAATCGATTTAGATGAAATTTGGTATGGAGATAGCTTGAGTCCCGGGGAAGGACTTAGGCTACTTTTTATCCCGGAAAATTAGACAGATCCCGAGGGAGCAGCGATAAACGACTTCTACGCGGACGGAGTCGCGGGCAAAAGCTAGTTCTTTATAAATGTCGCAAATTAGAATACTTCGCACACTCGTGGTCGCACTTCAGTAATAATCCCGAAGAAAAGTCATTAAAACTCAATAGAGTAAGTAGAATCTTATAAACAATGTGTCATTTGATTCGCCTCACTGACCTTACACGGAATAAAGGATAGTCTCACACAAACAAACAATAGAACATATGAGGCGGCACCTTAGATTACACCTTAGTAGAGTACATACCTTCACGCCTTCATTCCCAGAGTGGGGTAGGCACAGCGCTACAGCATTACCAACAACTCTTAAAACTTTTTGTTAAATCTGTAACCCATTTTGCACAAACATGCTAAGATGTTTATTTTTATATTTTGACTGCATAAGTATTCTTGCGGAAAAAAGTCGACTCGGCAACTCTGCTGTTTTATCGGCGTATGTCAGCGAATCCATCTAGCACTGTCTAATCCTATTGAAGACTTCCACGTCGTTTTTATAAAGTGGATTAAACTAGGGCATTCTTGCATTAGGAGTTGAAGATAGCAGGCTTGTAAAAGTAAATGTTATATGGGAAAAGGTTCTGTTGCGTGCAGACTTCAGACGCGGTAAATCTAGGTGTTCAGTTTGGCAGTGTTCGTACCTAGAAGCGAGAAATGCTTCTTTCGAAACAATGATGTAACCCTTATTTCTTTACGTACGTTTTTTTTTCACTATATTTTATTTAAAGCTTTGCTCCCCTAAGTGGAAAGTAGAATGTTAAAATCTAGACCCAAATGCTATAATGACACTCGAACTATAACCACCCTTGCTATTCTTGGGTGATGCGGGGTGCTGCGTGTAAGCCTATTTGTTTTGTTGTCCCTTAATAAACCATAATATAATTTGCGCAGCTTCAGCTTTGGTATGATCTATGGCTTGATACGATCGAGTTTATGATGATGAAAACAGAAAAAGACATTAATAACTCCACAATGGTTCTCTATCGTTTACCCGAAATTCATTTGCCATAATTGTATCACTTGTCATAATATTCATTTGCCATAAAGGTTTTTTCTCTGAAACCATAAACTATTCAGAATTGTTATAAAAGTAACCTAACCTAACCTATTAGGCTCTATACGATGGCATGTAAAAAATACCTGAAAGGCTAACAGTTTCAGAAAAAATGCCTTTATGGCAAATGAATATTATGGCAAGTGATACAATTATGGCAAAAGAAATTCGAGCAAACAAAGTGATCCCCTCCACAATGGCTTATTGTATGTCCCACGAGTGTGGTCTCATTAGAGTCATCTTTTAATCGCAAATTTTTCATTAATGTATCAGTGTTTAAATTAGGTACTGTCGGGCTCAATACCTATATTACCTACTAGAGGACGCCCGCGACTTAGTACGCGTAGAATTAGTTTCCCGCTATATCCTTTCTTAGTGCTCACTTACATCATGAAAGGAACCCCTGTACCAAATTTCAAGTTTCTAGGTACATTAGTTTTGGCTGTGCGTTGATATATAAGTCAGTCAGGTTTGCCTTTTATATATGTAGGTACTATAGGACGCCCGCGACTTAGTACGCGTAGAATTAGTTTCCCGCTACTCCCCCCATTTCTTCCCGTTGATGGGAGTCGATTTTCGGGAAATCCTTTCTTAGTGCTCACTTACATCATGAAAGGAACCGCTGTACCAAATTTCAAGTTTCTAGGTACAGTAGTTTTGGCTGTGCGTTGATATATAAGTCCAGGTTTGCCTTTTATATATATAGATGTATTATTTTGAGTATTATTTTTTCAAATATATTTTTTTTTAAGTTTCAGACGAGGATCTTTTATCTATCAGCGGCGGCGGCGGTGAGGCCGTCCCGGAGTCCAATGTACTGCGCAAGGTGGCCTCGCTGACGCTGGAACAGCACTCCGAGATCAGGCCTCTCCGCCCCAAGTACGTGCCGGAGAAGCTCAACTACGAGGTCTGCAAGACATTCCAAGGTAAGCGGAGCATCTCAAGCTGGCAATACTACATTAGAGGCCACTCGGCCAAGTAAAGAGCTAATATAAGTACCTAGGTACAGTTAGCAACTTAAATTTTTGCGTCACAAGTTTGAATAAGGTATAAGGTAAGATTCTTTAAGTACAAATAAAAGAGGTTTACAAATTATTAAGAGGTACATACACTTAACCATTAATTATGATGATTGAAAATGCTTTTTAACGATGTCGATAAAAGTTAGTCGATATTTAATTAATCACTAGCCACTGGTACATTTTTGCTCCCATCATCCGGGGTTTGGTTATGATTCAAATCGTAATTAAATTATTTAAAAAACAAAAATCCCGACTGAAATAAAAAGACTGAAAAGCGAAAAACAAGCTCTATAATTTATAAAGAATTGTAGGAGCAATGTACTTATTGATATTTATAACAATTTAAATTTAACTTGAATATTGGAAAAGGCATTGCAGGCGGGGACAAGCAATGAATTACAAATCCTATTTCTTGATATAATTTAACATTTGGACTTGCTTGTCCCCGCCTGCAATGCCTTTTCCAATATTCAAGTTAAATTTAAATTGTTATAAATATCAATAAGTACATTGCTCCTACAATTCTTTATAAATTATAGAGCTTGTTTTTCGCTTTTCAGTCTTTTTATTGCAGTCGGGTTTTTTGTTTTTTAAATAATTTAATTTATTTCACTCTTTTTAGTTTTATTAATAAAAAAAAAGAACGGGACGTTTTCCCGGGATAAAATGTAGCCTATGACACTCTCGCTGCGAAGACGAATCCAGTGATACCTCATTTGTCAAAATCGTTCAAGCCGTTTTTGCTGTAGCGGGGAACATAGAACTGGACATACATACATACATGACGGTGAAAAACATAACCCTCCTTTTGGGCTCCGCCGCAGTCGGGTAAAAAGTGTCAAACAAATTATTCTATAATGTCACTGTGAAACCGTTCTATGGTGGGTTCGCCCTAGCCAAGATGCAAACGGTACTAACGTTTTTCTTTTCTATCACTCAAGATGTATGGGATGTCGACATTCTCGTGCGTAGCGATAAATCACGTGGTCAACTGTCATCCCATACATTTTGAGTGTCCGGTCACTAACTTTATTCTCTCTGTATAAAACAAATTAGGTTTTTTAATTAAAGCTACATACCAGTTTAAATCAACAAATCAAATAAAAAATCGATGGATATAAACCATTTATTTTTAGTAGTTTAAAAAAATGTAATTTTAAACATATAAATTAGCCTCAAAATTATTTTTTCTCAAACATGTTCGGAAATGTATGCGTTAATGGCAAAATATTACTGGCCACTGCTCTAACTTTTTAAATTTGCTTAAGTACTAACATTAAACTGACATAGGAAAAATTACATTCTGCCAATCACCACTAGATTCTGTAACAATATATTGCGACATAAAAAAAAACAAAATCTATGGTACTAATATTTGTGCAGTTTTGAGGTGGCCGTCGTAAGATTGCAGTCCTGAGATTGCTATCATAGAATTGTTGTTTTATGATTACCATCGTAAGATTGTTGTCTTGAGATTGCCATCGAGCCATTGCAGTCTTGAGATTGCCATAGTAAGATTGCAGTCTTGAGATTGCAATCGTAAGATTGCATTTTTGAGATTGCTATCGTAATATTGCAGTCTTAAGATTGCCATCGTAAGATTGCAGTCTTGAGATTGCCATCGTAAGATTGAAGATAGTCTTGAGATTGCTATCATAATATAGCAGTCGTAAGATTGCAGTATCGAGATTGCCCTCGTAAGATTGCAGTAATGTACTTTTAATATTTCCTCACATTGCTTGAGAAAAGTACCTACTATACAATCCTCGGCCGGAATAGGGATTGAAGGACTCGTTCTAACCGGCCTCGTCTACGAGTCGGCCGTCTACCCCAAACTCGTCCTTAAATCCCTGACTTCACGGCCTCTTCAGTAATATACTATTGTTTTTAATATATGTAATTATAATTGGTATAATAATATTTTTAACGGTTTATTATACAAATTAGGATATCAAGTGTTCACTAAACGCCAAGACTGATATCCGGAATGACCGTAACCATGGTAATAACAATACTATAATAATTATTATAGAACTGTTATTTTATTACCATGGCAACGTTAATTATAGAATTGTTTTCCCGCTTCGGTTACGCTATAGGTGGTATCGGTACCGTAAACGATATCAATATTAGTGGTTTATAGTACGCGAGTAAGAAAAATTTATTTATAGCTCAATTTTACCGGCTTTTAAACTTTTTACTTACATTTGGAGATTTAATTGTTTTAGATTTGCTATTTATCTCAACTAATAGAGGATATTAATGTGATATATCCAAGTATAGCTCACGCCTCTCGCACTTATCAAGATGGTGGCTTCTTATCTCATAACATAATTAATGATTAGCGTCAGTAAAGATAGTGTCGGCAGCCAGGGAGTACGTGACCAACAAGTGCCGACTTGAAAATGAGTTGAGATAATAATAGGAAAATAAGAGAGAAGGAACCATGCAACTGTCGACCAATCGCGTCAACTTTACAACCTCGTCAATCGCGCAATTTAACTATGTAAAACTTCTGAGTAAGTACAGAGACACTCAAGAAGGCATCAATGACATTGTGACTATCCTGGGGCTGCACACAGAGGAGCATACTGCGTTCGAAACCGAGCTCAATTTCGTAACCCATGTTACCCCGAAAGCGGAAAACAACACTCGGGCATTGGTAGTGTACGTAGAAAACATTCGCCGTGTACTGCCTAGATTAAGATTAAATTGCGATTCATATTTTAAATGGTTTCAAAGAACTCTGTACGTGATAAATGGGAAATGTGGTCGAATGAAACTTAAATGCGACTTGAGGATAGCGGTGATTGTGGTGGAGTACGAGAACAGTACAGTGCTGTGCACAGTTCAAGCGTCAAAACTCAGCTTCCACCAAAGTAAGTTTATAAATGAAGTTCGTTTGCAAATTATAGGTAATTATAGGTGTGCTTTAATTAAATTTCATTCTGTATGACACGGGTGGGTGGTTTAGTCCTTATTCAGTGGGTTACGCCACCACTTGACAGTCCAGGGGCATCACAATATCCAAAAAATTCAGCTGGTTCTGACATGTTCTGACAACAATGTTCTGTAGGGTACCACGACGTATAATGTACATGCTAGAAGCGAGATTATCATCTAAACCTGCTAACGCATCTGTGCGTAGAATATACTGCAGAGGCTCTACTTTGAAATCCATAATTCGAACTTCGTCTATTGCTAGTCCTTTTGCTCTTGACGCGTCACTAATTCTCAAGAAAGTGACGGGGCGTTCTGAAGTTCGAATTACTGATTTCAAAGTAGAGCCCCAGGGACTACAGGGACTGCAGGAACTCTATTGCTCTGTGTCCGTCGAAAAATATGAGTAATTAGGTATCTTCTATATAAATGCACATCCCGTATCTTATCTACTTATATAAATGAAACTTGAAAGAATATCGTGAACTTAGGCCAGTCATATCTTACAATAATAAAAACGGATCAAGTGCGAGTTGGACACACGCACCGAGGGTTCTTTTATTTAAAAGTTTTTTGATATTTTTTCCAAAACTGTAAAGTTTGACGATTTCATTTTATTTTTCGCGTAAAATATAAGTAATTTATCTTTAAATCAGGAAATCTCCATTTTTGTTGTCCATAAACTTCGGAGATAATTTGGGAACGGCCATTTTTTGTAAATTTTTGGCTATAAATCAAAAAGTACGTCCCGGAAAATTATAAAATTACTATAATCAAGTCACTTTCATTTTTCAAGCCCCCATCCTAGACCCCTTTTCAAAAATTTAGAAAAATATTTTCATGTTTTTAGTAAAAAACTAGCTTCTGTCCGCTTCTCGACCGCTTAGATTACGATAATGATTATTCCATCGGTAACTTTTAAATTTTTCTGGGATGAAAAGTAGCCTATGTGTTAATCCAGGGTATTAGGCTATCTCCATTTCAAATTTCATCCAAATCCGTCAGCCCTTGCAGCGTGAAGGAGTAGGTAATAAACTAACACACACGTACAGTCAACAGCATAAATAAGTTATCATTTATGTACTTTGTCACTTTCAATCGTTTCACAATTTTGTATAACATTTCTCACACGACGTTAAAGTGACAAGGTACATAAATGATCACTTATATATGCTGTTGACTGTACACTAATTTTTGCATTTTTAATATTCGTAGGATAGGGTATGATTAGTAGGATACTCTTATTAGTAGGATCAGTCGATAATAGCTTCTGCCCGCGAGTTCATCCGCGTAAAATTCAATTACCGTTATTACGATGGGAATTTTTAAATTTTCCGAGATGAAATGTAGCCCATACGCCCATACCACCATACCATTATCTAAGTATACAACATTAGCAAAAAACGGCAAAAAAATCACGTTTGCTGTATGGGAGCCCCCCTTAAATAAATATTTTATTGTTTTTAGTACTTGTTGTTATAGCGGCAACAGAAATAGGTACATCTTCTGTGAAAATTTCAACTGTCTAGCTATCACGGTTCTTGAGATACAGCCTGGTGACAGACAGACGGACAGACGGACAGCGGAGTCTTAGTAATAGGGTCCCGTTTTTACCCTTTGGGTACGGAACCCTAAAAAACACGGTGTAGGTAGGTATAAGTACTTGTTAAAGATGGAGACTCAGTTTTTTTTTCGGAAACATTTAGTTAAGTACTTAATTGACCAAAATGTACAAAGACCTATGTACCTATTAAAGTTATGTAGTTTTACAAAAAATAATGTTTCAAGAATTCGAATATGCATATAAGTAGGTACCTACAGGGATTACAGGGTGCCTTTGACCTTGGGGCTTTAAATCTAACGATCGATACTACTCGCTTTTGTTCTGCAACATTAAAAAAAACCTTAAGTTTAGATAGCTAATTGATGTTAAATCTAATACTTAGTAAAATCAGTGTATTAAATCATGGCCATAATTTTATTATAATCACTATCTCACTCATTGGTACGAGGGGTAAAGGAAAATGGAGAATTGGATCACATACATTGAAAATTACATTTAACTTGTATGAAAAAAATCAAATTTAAGATTGACATATTTTTAAAACTTACTGAACAAAAAAGTACAGTTTTTTTGGAGTAGAAACGATCCATGCATTTAAAGCCCCAAGATCAGAGGCACCCCGTATTAATATCCTGCAGAACCACTTAGAATTTTCTTAAGACTTTGGCACAATTACACTACTAGTTTTGGCTGAGGGCGAGTTTGTCCACAGTTCCTATTTAGTCGCCTTCTTAACTCGTCCACAATGCCATGTCGTCAGCATGTAATTCCTAAATTGTCACCAGCCTAACTCGTCCACATTTTTATATCGTCATTTCTCCTCAGGGCTCTACTTTGAAATCAGTAATTCGAACTTCGGCTCGCCCCGTCACTTTCTTGCAAATTAGTGACGCCTCGAGAGCAAAAGGGATAGCAATAGACGAAGTTCGAATTACGGATTTCAAAGTAGAGGCCTTGCCTATGTCAACAAATAAAATTCAAAAAAATACTAACTTTTGTCTATGCTATGTTGAAATGTGACAAATGTCACAATGACATTGAGGTTTTATGTTATTATTTATCATTGTGTGTATTAAGGTATGTTTTCATGTCATGTTAGTTTTGTACCTACTGTCACTGTCATCGGCATAGGTTTATTTAGACAAAAAGTACAAAATACCTAGTTTGCTTTCAAAATTTCCGTTTATTTAATGCACGTTACCATAGTCCGTATTTTTTTCATTTCAGGGCAGATGCTGATCAATTGGTTTGTAACATCAGCATACGATAACAGTCAATTGAAAAACCTACTTCCTACTCAAGATTTGAGAAACCTTGGGGCTCAATTCTGTACGCAACTGTTGGCCGCAGGGGTGCTGCGTCAGAAACCTGATAAAGATGCACCTTTGGAGGGTATTTTTAAGGTAAATTACATCCCATTTGTGTGTGTGTCACTATTAAGGTAAACAACGTTACGACCAGTCATATAACTAAGAATTGAACTTGAACTTCTACGTTTCTAACGTTTATCCTTTCGAAACCCGATACACAGCGAAAAAACAATACAATCATTAGTTTCTTAAGACAGAATTCAAGTACTTTTTGTCACTGGCTCTCTGTGCCACCCGGTACCAAAAGGTCAAAGAGCTTTGTGTGTATAATATTTTCTAAGCAATTAATGTCAGTTATGATGCTCATTACACAGACACACACTGTCCTTGTAAATATTACTATTTTTCTATTATATCAAAGTTGACTACAATTAATATTCATTGCAGTGCAATTGCTGTTTGGGATTTTCCCTCAAATTTGATCACCACTGTTTGTCTTTCCATTGTGTCTATCTTGTTGAATTATTTCTAATTAGAATTAGTACCAAATAAAGTTTTGGACCAAATGCAGATTTCTCGAGATAAAGATTTTTGAATTTTTTGGTTGCCACCTTGTCACTGTATCACTGTTAGTAAATAAAGTATATGAAATCATTCTTCCATATAGCTTATTTTTTTGTTTACTATAAATTAGTTGTATGTGTGTGTTAAGTGGTCGTTTACTGGTCGCCCAAAATGTTTAGTATGTACCATATAAAAAGATCTCACTCTCATACAAAAAGACATATAGTAAATTTAGCAAGGATTAAAAACCGAAATAGAATATTCTTTGCCTCCTGCTGCAACACAGAATACAATGTAATGATCCGTCTAAAGCCCTTCTCATTGGATATCTTTATTAGATGTGTGAAGCTCTATAAAATTTTATATGAAACAATTTTAATAGTATGGGCGACCTGTAAAGATTATTCAATTGCAAGAAAACGTGGTATAGTCTATCTTCATGTATTTTAGAATAAAAAGGAACTTGTGGAGAAACAATATCAAACACTTCGGTTTTTTGGAACACCTTGAATCGTCTGACCCTTCATATCTGATTTATCTCTTAAAAGCCGTATGTATAAACAAAAAACATATACCAATTCCTACAAAACTGTCCCTGCTAAAGCCATCTGAACCCGTGACTACTATGTTAGTCCCTGAAGAAGACGAAAACGTAGCTCTCTGCACAGATGAAATACTCATTTATTCTTGAGAACGAATGACGATTTGGTAGTAAAATCTTAAGTACCTATGATTAAAGTAGCAAGTAGAGTAAGTTTACGTACTTAAAAATTCGGCTTTAAAATAATGTAAAGCTGTTATTAAAATTATAAAACAACGGTTGACGGTACAGAAAACTAAGCAAAAATCCGACACCGTGCAGTGACAATAGTTTGCTTGTATTATTAAGTTAACTTATATCAATAATGTGATTTCATAGCAAAAAAAACATTGTCAATTGATATATCTCTGTGTATGCTTATGTTTTATTATTTCTGATGACTAGCTTTGACTAGGTTTAGTCATAAGAATCCCATCAAAAACATTTATGTAAGAAAACAACGAAATTTGAGTTGTTTATCTGCTGAATGATCAGGAGCTTAACTGATTACGTAAATAGTTGAACATCTTTGAAATAGAAAAACAAAAAGTAACGATTAATGATGATGAGTTTATGGTTACCATACGTTCGGATAAATCCGGACATGTCCGGACTTTTAGATGATTAAATGGAATATGAGTAATAAAACTACATATTAAGTAATATCCAATGTCCATGCCTACCATACCACTATAACTAAATGAGTAATGTTTCCATTTTGTGACTAAAAGTCTGGACTTCTATCGAAACGTCAGGCTTTTTGTCAGGACTTTTCAAATTATTAACCTAAGGAAGATCTAAGGAATGTTGCTTAGTGGAAATAATCATAAACACAGTGGAGATCTATAAATTAATAATTTCTATTTGAACAGTCTCATTAAAAAGTTATAGTTTAAATAAATTACTGAAGGGTTGTATTTTGCATTTATTACTACAATCTAAAACATAATTACAAGATTGTACTAAATCTGATTATTTGGTTTGTCATAAACTCCTCACCAACAACCAAACTAATTTCTAATTTTAAAGCTTTAACATTAATTCTTCGCGTCTTAATGTAGCTGTCGTCGCCCAGTCGTATAATTCACCAAATCGTTTTTGCCTAGTAATTTCTTGATCTGGCGAATTATACGATCGGGCGAAGAAGTATCGATGGAAGAGTGGCGTCAAGTTAGTTGATTGTTGCAGTCTAATTTGATGTACTGCTGGGCACACATGGAGGAGCCCGAGTCCCAGCCCGTGTCGCCGGCGCCGGCGCCGCCGCGCGTGCGCTCGCCGGAGTGGGCGAATGACGCGGCCGCGTGCCGCGCGCTCGTGCGGGACATCGCGCAAGACATCGCCAACGACCTCGGGCTGCGCCCCGAGGGAAACCTCATGCTAATCAATCGGGAACTTAGGAGCAGAGACGCCGAAATCAAAAATGGAAAAATAATCATTGCGCAGCTAAAAAACAACATTCTGGATCTAGAATTGCAGCTAGAAAAATTAAAGCTATCTGCTCATATTAATACAATTAGCGAGAATTTGGAAAAATGTCATATGACTCCCAAAATTGAAATGGCACACAAAGAAGTCCAAACATCAGATGAAGTTCTGTATAAATGTAAAACTTTGGCAACTTTACCTGATAATGGTCCCCATGTAAGGACAAGTGCAGAGACTGTTAGTGCGTTAGATGTAAGTAGTGTAGCTTGTAATAATAAAGTAATTAATGACAATGTTGATAGTCAAACTGGATCGAGATCTGAAAATTTGGAAAATTATTGTAAGTTAAATAAAATCAGAGATAATGAAGAGGTAAGGAAAGGCGATATATCTGAAATTTTTAGGGAAGTAAAATTAGAAAGAAATGCAAGTAAGGATCCTATTACAAACAGAGTTATAATCGGGGTAGTCCCGAGTGCGATTTCAGAGGAGAGCTCCTCGGAAGCATCATTTTTTAGCATCAATAACTCCATGGAGCTAATCAGTGGCAAATACGAAAATTCCTCAGATTCAATCAAGAAAGATAATGTACTAAGACCGGCAGTGAAATTAATAAACATTCCAGACACTCAAGTGTTATATAAAAAGAATGACGATATAATTAATTATTTAGCTACCGGTGCTACTGGAGAGAGTAGTGGATCATCGATATCAGAACAGACAAGTAAAACTTCGGCGGACATTAAACCTGCCAGTTTAGAGGCTGCAGAAAAGCTTGATGTTCAAACAGAGCCGCGTTCTCCCGCGGAGGGTAGTCCGCCGCCCGCCCCGCCGCTGCCCGAGGCGCTGGAGCCCACCACGGACCCGCCCCCCGGAGCGCGGCCGGCCCCTGGCTCGCCTTCGCCAGCGGCTTATATAGCCCCGCCGCCGCCGCCGCCGCCCATGCCCGAATTAGGCCCTCCATCGCCGCCGATGCCGGAAATAGGTCCACCGCCTCCTCCGATGCCGGAAATAGGTCCATCGCCTCCACTTATGCCTGCAATAGGTCCCCCGCCCCCGCCTATGCCTGGAATGAGCCCAACACCTCCGCCGTCGCCTGGAATGGGCCCCCCGCCACCGCCGATGTCTGGAATGGGTCCGCCGCCGCCGCCGATGCCTGGAATGGGTCCGTCGCCACCGCCAATGTCTGGAATGGGTCCGCCGCCACCGCCTATGCCTGGAATGGGTCCGAAGCCACCGCCGATGCCGGGAATGTGTCCGCCGCCACCGCCAATGCCTGGAATGGGTCCGCCACCACCGCCAATGCCTGGAATGGGTCCACCGCCACCGCCGATGCCGGGAATGGGTCCACCCCCACCGCCGATGCCGGGAATGTGCCCCCCCCCGCCATTGCTACCGGGACAAATCGCGTCGTCTCTGAGTTCGCCGGCACCGCCCGCGCCTCCACTCCAGAACATGGGGCCGGCACCCTTCCCCGCTCCACCTGCCGGCGGGTGGAACATGCAACGATCAAGTACGTCCCTCGAAACTGTACAATTTCTTTCTACAATGTACTTAACTCATTATTAAATCGGTAAATTACTTTTCCAGGTTTGAGAAAGGTTCCAGTAAAACCGGCTGCCCCCATGAAACCATTATACTGGACACGCATTCTAGCCCCCCCGGTGGAGAATTGTCAGGGAGAACCGAAATCTCCTCCGTTGAAGCCCCTCTGGTTACAAATAGAGGAAACAAGTTTAGACAATATTGACGAATTTACCGATCTATTTTCGAGACAAGTAGTAAAAGCGCCAGTGAAAAAAAAAGTAGAAGTGAAAACCAAAATTAAGCCAGTGAAGATATTGGACAGTAAGCGTTCGCAGAATGTGGGTATTCTCGCACAGAGCTTGCACATTGAGTTTTCCGAAATTGAAAATGCCATTTACAACTTTGATACGTCAGTGGTCAGCTTAGAAGCGTTGCAACAGATCTATGAAATGGTAAGAAACCTTTGTTATTATAGCTTGGCCAAAAAAGTTGTATTGAAAGGTGGAACTACAATATGCTTAAGTGGGAACCATCACATTAAGTACGTAGCAGTTTTTTTTGTATAACCAGTAGTTTTTTTTGTTTATTCATGTTGTCAGTTTTTAACTAAAGATTCTTCATTTTAAGGGTTCCGTTGTCAAATTAATCAAATTATCCTATTCGTTCGTCTGTCTGTCTGTTTCTCCGTATCCTGAATGTTAAAAAATTGAACTTCCTTGACACTTTATTGTCTTTCTCTAACCTGTCTGGTCTACTTTATTTCTACTTATGATCAAGCATTGTCAATGTGTGCGTGTGTTTTTTTAGAGAGCAACTGAAGAAGAATTGGCTCAGATCAAGGAGCACCTAAAAAGCAAGCCGGATGTGCCACTGGATAAACCCGAAGCGTTTTTACATGACCTCTCCGGAATACCGAATTTTGCCGAACGTATATCCTGCTTCATGTTTCAAGCGGATTTTGAAGATTCTGTCAGCACTACTATGCACAAATTGGACAACTTAAAGCATACTTGTGAGGTAAATATTTAAAAAACAGATCTAAAATGAAACTATTTGCATAAATTTGATCGAGAAAGATGAATAGTTCAGATCTATCTATAGGTACGTAATGATAAACACAAATTAGACAACGTGGGTATAAATTCACTTCGGACAGTTGGTCCTCGAGGCTCTGCCTCTGTGTATAGGTGGATTATCCACTTTTGTTTTCTATCGGATAAATAATGAAATTATCTTTTCTTGATCTATATACATATATAAAACAGAAAAAGTTATAGGTTCTCTCATGAATTCTGCATACAAGTAATTTAAACATTTTAGTTACCTATTCACTTGGGTATCCTGACTTACCAAATCATCATTTTACAAACTTTCAATTCGCAAAAATGTAATTGTGCTTAAACCATGACATATTACATAGGTTACATGGGCTTATTAAATAAGTTAGGTTAGGTTAGATAAATGAACAAAAAAAAATTGTGGCGGAAAGAACGTCTTTGCGAATTGAAAGTTTCGGAAGGATCATGTTTACAAGTGATGCCACTGCTGCTCATTCTCGTAGACGCACTTGCCCCACCTGACCTACGTGCGGTGCACTACCAAACTACTATACTTACTACGGTTATACTTGTGCGTTCCAGTTCCTGATGTCGAGACAGGAGCTGAAACAGGTGCTGGCCATCATCCTGACGCTGGGCAACTACATGAACGGCGGCAACGGGCAGCGCGGCCAGGCCGACGGGTTCGGCCTCGAGATCCTCGCAAAGCTCAAGGATGTTAAGGTACTCGCAACTTATTCGCAACACTGCTCTGCACTGCAAATACGAGGGTCATGCCAAAAGAAATTAGATACTCCATGCTCATTTGATTGATACTGGCCAGTTATACACCATCGTGAAGGCTGATTAAATAGCTAAAAATTTAAAAATGGAAATCTGAGTAATATATTTTTTAAATATTGTTTTTCCTGGACAACTGTCCCTTTATAAGCGTTGTTCGAGATGGGTGCCGTATAAACTCAACGATTCGCAGAAAGAAAGCCTCGTGGATTGGTGTAAATTTATGATGTATAAATTCGACGCTGGCGAGAAGAAAACTGTGTATGATATACTGACAAGTGACAAAACGTGGTTGTATAACTTCGATCCTGAAACGATTCGGTGCTTTGAAGATGAACCGACTCCAACAAAATGTAGCCGAGCACGAAGCTCACGCAGCATGGTTGCCCCATTTTTCTGCAAGACACGGCATATTGCTCCTGTGGTGCTAGATTATCAAAGAACTGTCAACTCAGAATGGTATGTGACAGTTTGTGCTACACAAGTGCTGTCAGCTTGTGTGACAAGCGGCCAAAGTCAGGAACCCAGCAACTCTGGCACCACGACAACGCCGCCCCGCACACTTCTGCCAGAACACTCGACTATTTTAGTTCGAAAAATCTCACTATACTCCCTCACCCGCCATATTCTCCTGACAGGGTGCCAACCCTGTGATTTTTACTTGTTTCCAAAAATTAAAAGGAAGGCGATTTGAAACCAACGAAGATGCCATGGCTGCCTAAAATTATGAAATTTCAGAGGTATCCAAAGAAGAATGGTCATTGACATTTTCTAAGTGGTTTAGCCGGATGAAAAAGTATTAACGTGCTCACGGTGAATACTTCGAAATAATAGATGGCAATAATAAAGAATAAACTTTATAGTTTTTGAATATCTAATTTCTTTTGGCATGCCCAGTTGGGCAGATACAAAAAAATAGTATGTTTTTGAGACAAACCTCTATAACCATGTCTCTTTTTTTTAGAAAACCTTTTAAAAAAGTTTTGTAGTCAATTGTGCTGTTTTCTGACCCCATCTCCCCGAAATCATTATTTTTCATTGTTATTTACTGAGTTTTTTTTTTTAAATATCATCAATGTTTTGCTGCGCACGCTTTCGTGAAAGCCACTACGGCACTGGTCCCACCGCCGACGATGAGCGGGAAGCGAGTACAGCCAGCGATCAACTATTAATATTTGTGTCTCTTTTACTGACAGGGGATCTTTATATTTTGTTCGTTTCTTGAGCGACAAAATAGTCGATAGCTAATCGCTTTCTCGCCGGCGGTGGGACAAGTGCCTATGTCTGCCCCGACGGTGAGCGCAATACACGTAGACTCGTTTCGGCTTCTATGTAGCTCGTCCTTTTGATGGCTAATTTCTTGTGTCTGTAATGAGGAATTGATCCTCAATAATCGTAAATGTCTAGTCTGTAGGTTTAAGCAGATGATGACTGTGCAATAAAAAGTACAGTCGGCAGCAAAAACTTGTATCGTTTTTTGGCAGAAACATAAAAAAAACCGCCACTCGTAACTTATTAATTATTATCGGGAAGACATACAAATAAAACATGTTGTGCGTAATTTTGTTTTTTTTTTATACTTCTCATAGACACTTGTCGTAATATCAATCGTTGAGGAATTATTTTTGAAATGAATCAATTTTAACACCTCCAATTCATGATGGCGGCTCACGCTTCTCCCCCGTAAGGTCGAAAACTTGGACTCCGTGCCTTAACAACATCCATCCGTCTCCCTGTCTGTTTGTCTGCATGAATAAGTAAAAAAAACCCTCTTGTGATACCTAAACCTGGGTTTTGTTAGAAGACCACCTTCTTTACTTGTACTATTTTTATTTCGTGCCGAAAGTAGATCGAGTCATACCTCACGACCTCGCGCGTGATAAGGCCACTCGGGTATATGGAGTGATCAGTTTTAGCGCTAACGGGTGTTCGTGTGCAGTCGAAGCGCAGCACGGTGACGCTGCTGCACTTCATCGTGCGCTCGTACCTGAGCGCGCGCGGCGGCGCGCTGCTGGCGGGCGCGCTGCCCGTGCCCGAGCCGGGCGACGTGGCGCGCGCCGCCGCGCTCGACTTCGGCGACGCCGCCGCGCAGCTCGCCGCGCTCACCCGCCAGCTCGCAGGTACCTACACTACAGTCCGTCCGCTCAAATAGTTTGCAGTACATCCACACACGGCTATGGAAACCGTGTAATATTATCTCAATAACAATAAACATTTTTGAATTATTTCATATGTATTTTTTTTATAGCAACCAATTAATAAACAGGAGAAAATTAAAAAACACATATACTATATAATTTCAACATATTATTAATCATCTGAATCGTCTGAATCATTTTGTGTGTTTATTATTATATTTTGAATATATTGATCAATATATTGGTCTGCTCCGAAATATTTATTCTCTTCTTTATTAGCATGCCCTACATATTTGTTCGCGTGTTACATTAGTCATAACTGCAATGAACACACAGCTACTTGCCGCAACTTACCAGCGCACACTGCGGATGTACAATCCTTTGATGTCGCCGACAACGCTTTGCGCGCGCCGCGGCGGCTTCTTTGTGGCGGCACATCAAAGCATGCAAACTATTTGAGTGGACGGACTGTACACAACACACTGCCCTTACCATGAGTTACAATTACCGTACCTACTCACTAGCAAGTCGAATGCTTTGTCCGTCAAAAGTCCATCGATTTATGAATGTCATCCGCTGACAGCTGACTAAAAGATTATTTATACTGATTTCTAGAAGTTTATATTTTTCAATCTCACTAATTATTATTGGAATTCTCACGCCGAAAATATTAAAGACGAGCGCCTCCACCCACTCGTAAACGAGATTTTCGAATGACTGTTTTTTTTTCACAGATTTTCAGTGAAGTTAAAAATTGAGTTCCCACTTTACCCTAACCATGAGTTTCAATTACCGTACTCGCTAACGAGTCAAATGCTCTGTCCCTCACAGCATTCTTATAGAGTGCGAGGGAGAGCATTCGGCTCGGTAATAGGGTACTGCGGTGACTCGCACGAGTCCTCTGAGTCCTCACAACAACGTACAGTCACGCGATTAAATTTGATACCCTAAGGGTCCAAAGGCAAACTGACATTCTGCAACAATAAGGTTGAGTTTCCTACTTGACATCTGTAATGACATTGACGAGTTAAACAATATTTTTCTTGAAATAAGTCCCAAATTAACGCTCGCTTCGTAACGCTGGAGTCAGAACGCGGTGACGCGCCGGACGCTAAACATTTTCCCTGTTATTTTTAGCTTGCAAAGAAAAGACTAAGATAGTGATGGAAACTGATGCAAATTCGCGGAGCGGCCTCGAGGAACACGCGTCGGCAGAGAGCAAGAAACGGCTCGAAGTGTTCGCAGAAAAAATGACCACATTCCTGACGGCCGCTGAGGAAAAATTGAAAGCGGAGCACGAAAATCTAGAGGAATGCCGAAACAAGTTCATGGCGACAGTGAAGTTCTACCAGTACTCGCCCAGGTGCGGCAAGCTCGAAGAATGCGAGCCGAAGGAGTTCTTCTCGCTGTGGACTGCCTTTTGCAGCGACTTCAAGGACATTTATAAGAAAGAGGAACAGATTGCGATAAAGGAAAAGTAAGTACCTACTTTATAGCGAATAGGTAGTCGAAAAACCGACAAGCTGCAAGCGATATTGTGTGTGTGTCGATATTGCGATATTGTTGACACTTCCCTTTCTACTTCCGGCAATGAAAAAAATGATAACATTGATAACTTTTGTTTGGTTTTGTTAGCTTTTTTAAACTGTTACAACCATGCACTTCACAAAACAAAACATTATTTTAACATACGTTCGAGCTAGGTAGGATGTGTATTGAGTGGAGCAATTTTCGCAGAAAATAATACATGAAGTGCGGCAACGGGTTGCGGCAGCCTCCTGCCGGTTGGCTCGCTAGCGAGCTACTTATCGGCGCGAACTTTTATAGTACTTACTTGTGCTAGTTTAGTTTAGTTTTGTGTTTTACTGATTGATTGAGTAAGGAATGAAAAGGTCAGAGAGAAATGAGATGAGGACTAAAAGAAGATGTAGTGACTAAGATTGAAAAAGGCATGCTTCGATGGTTCGGTCATTTGGAAAGGATGGATGAAAGAAGGTTGACGAAAGAGATATACCTACAGCGCAAAAGTGAGTGGAAGGGTCGGAAGGGGCCGCCCTAGACATACTTTTTTAAATCAAATCGGAGAAATACTGGAAAAGGGCCGAATCTTAAGTACCCGAAACCGACGTGCATGCATGACTCGATGTTTGAATGTGGAAGAAGCGAAACAGATTAGTCAGGATCGTAGCAGGTGGAAAGAAGCGGTCTCTGCCTACCCCTCCGGGAAACAGGCGTGATTTAATGTATGTATGTGTACTTTTGCTAGTTGGGGCGTGTTATAGACGTAGATTAGATACTAACAGAACACTCATCAACGGATATTTATTTTGCAGATTAAAGGAAACCAAGAAACTTCAAGATGAACGGAAATCTCAGTCGCTCACACAACCGAAGAAAGAAGGTGGCTTAAAGGCTCGTATGCAGAAGCTGTCCGGTACCAAGAAGTAGATTCTACTTTTCGAATAGTGTGTGCAACACGTTGGAAGTTGAGTTTATTGGGAACGATAAGGTTAGGTTTAAGCGTTAGGTAAGTACCTACTAATCGAAGATTGATGTCGTCATATCGCCGTATCTGGTCAACGTTATAAATAAAATATTCTTATTCGGACCCTAACTTGGATGAAATCTAACCTGAAGTTTCCCCTTTTAATTTTGACGTCGGAAAATCACTAAGCGGAGTTAGCTGTCTGACTTCGATTTGCCAAACGCTGGCGTTGGAGGCACGTAAAAATGCCATAGGTTGTGGTCAAAGGCTTGGAAAATGCGAAAGGCTCGGAAAACGGCCGTGATTTTTAAAACTTAGGTAACCCTGTTCTGTACAGCAGAGACTTACTTATGATGTTAATAAAAAATGTTATTAGGTATTTTACATTTATTATACCATAATTTATATTTATTCAGCCACTTTTTATTTATGCAAAAAAACTCTTTCAACAATTATATTAAAATAAATTTATAAAATACCTAATAATATTTTTCGTTAACACCGTAAGAAAGTCTCTGCTGTACGGAACAGGGTTATGTTTTCAAAATTATTGGCATTTTTCCGTGCCTTGAAAATGTGGTACCTATTACTGAGGCTCTACTTTGAAATCCGTAATTCGAACTTCGTCTATTGGTATCCCTTTTGCTCTCGACGCGTCACTAATTCGCAAGAAAGTGATGGGGCGATCCGAAGTTCGAATTACTGATTTTAAAGTAGAGCCTCTGTTCTTACCGTTTCTTTGTAAACGCTCGAACACGAAGTATGTTCGTATTAAAAACGCATTCGCGTTCTTTAACGTCTACTTTATCTATGTCCTTGCTATGGACATTGGGCTAGCGGGTAATTAAGTGAGAAGAATCAGTGGCATATACAGGAGGGGCAGGGGGGCGCCATGACACCGAAAAGTTGCTAGACAGGAGAGCTAAATAAAAGACTGCTTTAAAACGTAGCTATATTAGAGCCGCATACTCACTCACTGAACTTTACGCCGATGTTTAGCGAGAGGGTTTTTATTACTGTTATGTATTTGCACTCTCTGTCATTGATTTAGCGTAGGTATATTAGATACGCAACGCCGAACAAAATTAATATATAATATGGCTCAAAATAACATTGACTGCTGTACTAAGACTCAGATAAATGACAATATTTTTTACTCTGTAACTCCGCGCCAGATTTGAATTGCCATTTATGACTGCTGATTGTGTATCTAATATTACTAAATTAATGCTCTCTGCTATATAAATACTTGCCAAGAAGCATTTTTACACAGTAATATGCCCATGACCACCACGTTGGGCAACACAGTTGCCTCGTTGGACCAGATTCCGAATTACTAGGTAAAAAAAAATTTTAGTTGTAAAATATTATTACTAAAGGCTGATTAAAAATCAACCCTTAGAGAGTAGGGTTCCGTAGACAAAATAACTGTTTTTTTTTTAAAATGAATTGTAATTACTATGGTCGCAATAAAAGAATAATAACGAATAATGCAAATAAAACGCTAATTGAATACAAAACGGACACATTCCAAAATAATTTGCTCTTGCATTGTAAATCTTATACGAATAGCTTCTAATTTTAAAATGCAACACTGACTGATTTTGGAATGTGTCCGTTTTGTATTCAATGAACGAAAAGTAAAGTCTGTATTTCAGCGTTCTTTGCTCGATCTTAAAAAAGAAAAAAAATAAGAAAAAAGATGTTTATTCAGTAAGTAGGCCGCATTAATATTGTACGGTGGTACGGAACCCTTCGTGTGCGAGTTCGACTCGCACTTGTCCGGTTTTTCAATCTCCAGATAACAGTATCTGTCAGAAAAATTATAAATTTTAGCTCAGTCATTTTCTCACATGTCCTTAACAATATCAAACAATGTGACAACTAAACTTCAGATACTTTTATCATAGGATTGGATAAATTGGCCCTTATAATCTAGAATTAAATCTCTGACAATAAACTTGCCCTGTGTTGGCTGTGCCATTTGATCAGTATTATTGAATAAAAACGAAATATCAAGCAAAACGTTGCAACAGGTGAGATCACGACGGTACCTATTAGACTATTTATTACTGTCCCTATCCCCTGTTACCTACCGGTGTTACCACCCCTTTATTGCCAGCGGCAATCAATAAAGTATCCCAGTAGTCTTCTATATAGAATTCTTCGGCTAGGCTAGGTTAGGTCACACGGCGTAATTTTCTCGTATACCGTCAACGAGATTTTATCGAATGTCGTAGTGACAACAAAATTTGTATGGCAACGTTGAAAATCTTTTATACGGCGTGTATGCGGGAAAATCTCGTGTTCGAGACATATTTTTACCGTAGGTATACTTTTTTATTTGGTGATGGTTTTGCCACCGAGGATGCGAGATTCTCGAAACGATTTTATCGAATGCGATCAGTGGCGCTTGTATTAACGTGTTGTTTCGTTCACACGAACAAACTGGTTTCTCGTGCACTAGGCATGAATACAGGAAGACCGCATACGTGAAAAACCGAATGGACCTCGCGCTGTGTGAACGGTGAAGCGAAGCTCATGCCACTTCCACAGTTTTTCTATTAAGGAATACGAGGTCACGGGATCCCTCTAATTACCACTCAAATCAAATCAATAGGAGGTAACTGCTGGGAATTTTTTGTCCGAATAATTACCATTGGGAACAGCTGGGAAATACATTTCTAGTTGTTGCCATGGCAACAAAGAACATCGGTGGCCTAGTGGCATGTCGACTAATGATGATACAGAGTTCGAAACCGTGGTTTTTCTAACTAAGTACATTATTCGACGTTCTCACGGTGAAGGGAAAACAATCGAGAGGAAACCTGCAAATCTGAATAGCCGAGTGTGTAAGGGGGATAATTGCACAAAAGATCTTAAAGGATCGAAATAAAAAGATAAGATAAATGGCAACAAAGGGGTGGTAACATGTGAAATAGCCTATAATGTTTAATTTAATCATTTTTATAATTTTTAATTTCAAGTAACGGGCCTAATGATTAATATTTAAGGTGTGAATGAAGTTAATTATTGCGCAACTGGTAAACACTTAGTTAAGTTAGACAAAAGAAAATAATAATGCATTTCTGTATTCATAGAAACGAATGATATTTTGTTACCTATATTTATTTCGCTATCTTTTCGCGGCTTGCGACTTTTTACCCACGACTTCGAATCTATTGTCACACAATTCAGAAATTGTATCAAGTGTCCATGTTGATTTTAAGTCTATATCCGCAACGCTCCGGCATGGCACTGCTTTGACGGAGCAAAGAACTTATCATTTAAATTAGGTTCTTTATTCGCGTGTTGCTTAGTACATTTTATAACAAAGTAAAAAGTAGTCTATATTAGTCAGGGATAAAGTTTTTAATTGTGTTTTTTTTCTATCGGTTCAGTGGTAACACAAAAAAACAAACCTAATCTCTATATCATTTTTAAAAAGACAATAAGTATAAAGCTGTTTTTTTGCTGTCACAGAGCACTCTCGGAGCGATGCGGAATGACTCATGGTATTTTTCTTGAAGTGGAAATATTTTAGATTGGATTATGGTCAGTTAAAATATGTTAGAACAAATTTCCAATAGTGTAAAGGGTTCACCGCCTCAGACTTGTACAGTTCATATTGTACAGATCTATGTACAGTACAGTAGATAGGTAAAACCAGCGTTTTAATACTACTCGCTATCACACTTGCACTCTCATCTCAACTGCCAATAGGTATATTTGTCCTCTTCTTTCATGGTATAACAAAGATTGTCGAGTACTATTAATACTGTGGTTTTACTGTACAAATAGATGACATCCGAAAATGACATTGGGTTCATTCAAACACCGCGAATTTTAGTGTTTATTTATTTACAAATAACATCCCCCATAACCTTCGAGAAGATAACCTGATCTGATCAATATCTGGGGTTACAGATCTCGCAGCTGATTTAACTGATTGATTCAAACAAATGTGGGCATTAACTCGTTAATCCGTTAATGGTTAATTAAAGAGGTTCTTCATAATCATAACTTACACGAAGATATTAACTTCCGTTAACTTTCCATAGTTCCGTTAATCCTTAATTAAGTACCTACTATAAAGACACCGCACAAGTGCAGTTAATTATTATTAACTGTTAACTAATTCTAATGATAAATCCTTCTTTTATTAATTTTTCATGTGTTGCCTAAATTTCCATTCCAATTTTTTTATAAATAAATGACTAACTCAAAGTGTTCAACGACATGTAAAATGCAATTTCTATCACAAGTTAACAATTAACGTTAACTCCTCCTAAATCTTCCAAAATTTAACGCTTTACGTTAACGAAGTTAAGCAACGGATTAGCGATTAACTATTTGATGCCCAGCTATGATTTCAAAGTGAGACTGGGGAGTAATTTAAAATTACTTGTCTGTTTAGGAATGTAATCTATCATTGAGTGAGTAATATGTAATGTACGTTTTTCTACATATAAAGCACAAATGTATACCGCTTTTACCATACGAATATTTAATCGGCTATACTTTATAATACGTAAGTTACAAGTGTATAAAATTAAGTTTCGACCACTTTAGCAATTTATATGCAAAATTCACACAAGAATTTGGCAAAACTGCCAAACTAACTTAAAGCAGTTTTTTTTTAAATATGATGTACAAAGATTAGGTTATTGTAGATCAAGTGCAACATATTTAGATTTTGTATTTATTATTTGTTTTTTTAGTAGAATAATGAGAATGACAAGTCAGTTCATACAAGAACCTAACTGGGCAAACAGACTACCCATTACAAAAATTAGGAACTTAAAACTAAATATGCAGTAAATAAAAAAAAGTAATAGTCACATTGTTATATTAACAGCCTATGAAAAAAAGTTGTACAAATTGCTTTAACACATTCAGTGGTAGCAATGGTAAGTGCTATGCTGTCGCCTGTGACAGCATTTTTCCATTGTGGCGAAAATCTGCTACTAACAGAACCCGACTATCGGGTTGTCGGCACTAAATGTGGTAAATTGTTTGAAACTAGAAAACAAGCTTGTCATTCAGATTATTATAGCAAAAATACATTTGTTTGTACCTGAAAATATGAAATATTGAGTTAAAGCACTCTTTTTTTTTTCCTAATTGGTCTACTTAATTGGTGCTTTTGAAATGAAACTGAAATGTTATATAATGTTGATAAAAAATCCAAAAAAATGGAATAATAAATGTATTAAATGTCTATGCACTTTTTTTTCCATATGTAAATAAACTTCCGTTCTATTTTTCTGTTGTTGGAGAGGCTATCAGCCAGGGTGGACAGGGAGTTCTTCAGAGCTTGCCATTGCATAAAGCTGAGGTGGTTAGTTAATGAGAGCTCACTGTTTTCATTTCGAAAAGTTTCTTCCTTTGATAAAAAATCTTTTAAAGATTTTGTATTAGTGACATTTGCAGGAGAATGTACATAATTTCTTCCCATTTTAGCTGCAGCTTCTGTTTCTGAAGAGCTCAGAGACGCATTATAGCTTTCTCTAGAGACAATCACTCCTTGATCAGTATTTTGGATAAACATAATCGGGTTTGCTGGAAGGGGTCGAGTGTCTACCTTATTCAGGTCTGGTACCAATGGAATCTCAGGATTATCTTCTTCATTAAGCTGGTTGACAAAGTCTAGGATGCTGTCAAGGTTATCACCATCTTCATCTTCAATTAAACTGGTTTGTATGGCTATACACTTATCAGGTGACCATTCAAATCTACCAAAGTTATCTACATTTTTTAGGTCTAACCAGTTTCCTAAATCTGATGGAAGTTTGTAATTGATAGCAAGGAAAGTCAGTCCTTTGATCTGCAGTTTATCCAGCCAAGGAAATAGGTGTGAATACCAGCTGCAACAGTGTTCCAGGAGCACTAAGCCAATAGACCACAAGCGACTCAACACTGCATACGGCATTAATGACATCCAGTGGCTCTCCCCACATTTGACACGGTCCAAGTAAAACACTGATGCTTTTTTGGCACAAATACATATTCTCAACATCACTTTAGAAAATGTCATCAGTCTTATTAAAACATACTCAAGCATTTGTTTTGTTGGTAAATAGACTTCATCATTAGATGGTGGTAAAGTAAGACCAAAGTTATCAATGTCCTTCAAAAAATTCAGCCTCAAATACCTGCGTAGGGCTACGTTTAACTTCTTGATATTTCGGTAACCAATGTCGTTGCGAAATTTTTTGTCAAATTTGTACGCAAACCTAGATAGTATTGCGCTTTCTTTGTGTAAGGGAGATTGGTTGGAAAGAACGTACACTATGTTCTTACAAGTGGACCTCAAGACTGAAATACCTGAAAATAAAATTTGGCAAATTTTAGTATTAAAGATCCCAACTCAAGTAGAACCCAACTCAAGTAGAAATTGAAATTCCTAAACATACCCTCAACGCCGCTACAAGGAAATGTATGGACAGGTGGTGGCAACAATGAGGCATCGTTCCAAGGCTCTAACATGTCGTATCCAAAACTAACCCAACAACAAATAAAAAAAAAGAACTTATTCCCAATTTAAGTTTTTTACCACTCACGTGCTTTGTGCATATAGAGTTGCGAGTGATAGCCCTTATTTGCTTATAAATAAGGTCGATCAAATTTGCACGAGAGCACTCAAATGGGATAGCAGTTGTAAATACTGGTACATAAATACTATAAGATGATTTCTGCTTGTTTACTTATTTGTATATTGACTGACATGACATGTGAAACGAACGTGATAAATTAAATTGTGTATGGTTGGCGGAATCATCGACAACCTCGATGGAGCCATAATAACCTACAAAATTGAATTCAAATATTCAATTGAATGACAGTATTGACAATTTGACAGGACAATGACATTATATTACTGTCAATTTGACAAACCGAGGTCCATCAGAGTCCGAATCATGTCCGAATCATTTTTCAACAATGGTGTTTGGTAATCAACTGACATCTCGATTATTACATTATACTTATCAAAAACTGTTATTACAACAATTTAAATGTATACAATATTACTTTTGACATTTAAGTCCCAGATATACGGGCGAGTAGGTAAAGTAGGTACGCGTGCGTACCTACTTAAAGCTCGATCTTTTTCGCCCGTGTTTACATTTAGAAGTTCGCGTCTTCGCGTACTTAGGGTGACACACGGGCGAGTAAGGTCACCGAGCCATAAGTACGGCGCACTTACTCGCCCGTCTATCTGGGGCTTTATGGTATTGTTTTTAACTCGACTGCCTAGGATAGGTTATATAGGTTGTGGCGGGCTCTTTTCCGCAACTCGACAACTCGAAATGTGCGCCTATTTTGTGTGAGGGTTACTGCCAAGTAAATAAGAACTATCGTAACGTTTTAAATACGAAAACACGTCAAAGGCAATATGGTTTTAGTTTTACCCTAGTAGAATAAAGGACTATAGCATAGTATAGATAGATACCCGCTATACCAAATACCTAGATAGCTAGGTAAGCGACATTAATTTGGACATTTTGAAATTTTGAACTATAACGCTATAACTATTCTATTTTTTAACGAACGTCAAACTCGTCAAGTGAGCCACAGATATAGCAAATAAATAAGTACACATCTAACACACGACTTCCTAATATTTTTTAAAAGTTGGCGATATAATGCGTGTTTCAAATAGTCTGCACGTTTGTTTTGACACATAGACACTGCATTTAGATAGGTACTTATTTAGGTACTTGATTTGATTTTCCATAGCATACATAGACAGTAGACACAGCATATCTAGCACAAAGCACCGCTAATAAATACGTATCCTAATCTGTGCTTAAACTAACTCAGTAGCTCACTCTCCTCTCTGCTCTCTTTAGCTAGGCCATAGCTAGGCTAAGCAAGCTGTGACCGCTGCTTGCTACCGGACTTAGTACCGGCTACGTCGACGGGTTCAAATTATAAACAGGTAAGGTATAAAGCATTTTGTACTGTCTTGTTACGACTGTAGGTTATTTTTTTGTATTTAATTATATCACTATTATGACTTTCAGATCGCAATAATGCCTAAGAACAAGAAAAAGCAAGATAGCTCCAGCGATAGTGATGACGGTCCTGTCGATGTAAGTGAATCTGTGAATTTTGCATTATTTATTTTACATTTCTCCTCGTGAACTTACCTTACGTTAGCTACGTTTTTTCTTACCAATATCGTTTTTTCAGAGAAATGTTCCTCCAGAAAAGAAAGCCAAAATGGGCTCTAGGACAGATGACAAGGAGCCAACTTGGGTTCTCGAGGGCAAGAAGCTAGTCAAAGTACGAGAGTTTAAAGGAAAGGTTTATGTGGATGTCAGGGAATTCTATGAGAAAAATGGTGAAATGCTGCCTGGGAAAAAAGGCATCAGTTTGACACCCGAGCAATGGAGGAAACTACTAGCTTTGGGTGATGAGGTTAATGAAACTATAAGCGGTAAATGCTAATTGTGTGTAACCAATTTCTCTACCGATTGCTGAATGTTATACCTACCTTGTAAGATTAAAAGTTGATTGTTGTGTAATGTAGTTGTTTAATTTGACGCGAGTTTTATGGTTATGTTAGAACTCTGCTTACCTAACTATAAGCGTAAATTAGGTACTGAATGTCGTCGAAAGGTTTGTATCAATCAATGTAATTAGTATCTATTCATGAAAAATCTAACAAACAAGTGTGAAACGTTTTTATATGACATGTCACTGGGACGGAATCCTAGATTTACCTACCCTTACATTACGTGTTTATAAACGTAAATAGGTACCTACAAAACTATAAATCCATAAAGTCCAATGAAGTGGTGGTAGCTACAAGCGTGCGAGCTATTTAGTTTTTCACGGGTACCCAACTGTAGTTACCTATCCCAATTTTTTCGACAAATCGATGCTTAGGTAGGTACGATCTCAACAGTGACATTAATTACCTACAGATTATAAGGGTACGTATAGTGACATTAATCAAACATTAATGCCATGTTCCTAATTTAAGTGCGTAAAAACTGAAAGTGTTAAATGAATTAGGATTTAAATAGAATGTTTCAATGTTTAAATAGGTACAGTCACCAGCAATATTAATATATTATCCAACATTGGCCGCAAAAATATCTGACACGTTCTTATACATCTAGTAATAAAGACGAGGACTTGACAGAAGCGCGTGGAGCTAACCCCATGTGCTTCTGTTTAGTCCATTAGAGAAAATACTCTTACCGAACAATTGTCTTCGTGTGTCCATGGACTTATTGCTCTAATAAGGCAATGGGAGTGTCTATAAATAACTCGACTTTGGCGAAATACACCTTAACAGGAGTGAACGCCATTAATTAAAATGTCGGATAATATATTACTACTGTGGCACGTTTCACGAAGCTACAAGTTACAAATTTCAAGCGGAACTCTCTTTCTAGCAAAAGGAGTTAGAAAAAGACTTCCGCTTGTAATTTGTAACTTGTAGCTTCGTGAAACGGGCCTCTGGTGACAGTGGTGACTGTACAGACCTACAGTTGTTTCATCTCTAAAAGCGGGTGGGCCATAGGCACTTATTTGCACGTGCACGTCGTCTCTTAAGTCACCGTAATGTGCGAGTCTATATGCATTACAGTCAAGTGTAATACGGGAGAACGCAACATCTCAAAAATATGTCCCAATGCACCTTATTTCAAAAATATGTCACTGGTAACACAAAGCACGAGAGTGGCTATAAAAGAGCCTAGACCCATCTCGTAACTAAGTATTTTAGCCAGATTCGAAATCGGAAAAAAACTGAACGGGAAACTGGTTACAGAAAGGAAATCATCTAGTCCCATCTCTTACCAAATATTTTAACCAGCTTTGTAATGGGAATACAAGTTTCAAACTGGCTTCGAAACAGGAATCATTTAGTCCCAGATTGTAACCAAATTTCGTAGCCAGGTTCAATATGAAGAGGGAAACTTTCGCTATGGTACTGATTATTTCCAATAGGGCCCTAAGTACCGATTATGATATGTAGGCAGGTACTTTAAACAGGACTCCACGTTTCGAGATTCCATCTTTAAATGTTAGAAAAAGTTCTAGATGTACAGGTCGATTCACAAGAGTTGGCACGAATGGATTGAATGAGTGAACGAAAGTATAAAAGTGTGTAAAATAATAACAGGTTTTCGGTTTGAAATTCGAACATCGGTTCAAAGGACGGCACTCACACAGTGATAGATTACATTACTTTTGTTCATTCCATTCGTGCCAGCTTTAGTGAATCTACCTGTAGGTAGGTATGTTAATCCGCGATATTGTATGATGTTTACGTCATTGAGAAGGCAAACAAACACACACAAGCCACCTGATGGTAAGCGGGATCTCAGACCCATAGACATTTGCGTTCCCAAGACTGCAATCTTAAGACTGCAGTCCTAAGGCTGCAAATGCGACAGACAGATTTACCATAAGGGTTCAATTTGCACCATTTTGGTACGAAACGGTAATAAAAAGGATGATTGAAAATAAAATCTCTCATTAAAATTGTCATGTTTCCTGCTCAATTTTAATTTCGATCATTGTATCTGGTGTCCATTGATACAGTTATAGCATTTTTCCAGAAAAAAATAATCCCCTTTTTGTGTACTTTTTTCTACTTAGTTCCAGTACCTACCTATCTCGGTTAATTCTAAAATGAGTATCGCTAGGTACTTATATTAAAATTATACTTACTCAATGCCAGTTTACAATAATTTAGTTTGATATAGAATATTTAATGAAAAGTCGTAAGTTGCTCGGGCTTAATATTAATAACTCAGGTAGGTCATGTTAATTTAAAGCAAAATTAAAATTAAACACGTTCGGACAGATAATTATTTTTATTTAAATAAAAGATAATTTTACTACACCTCATACTGAAACATCTGAAAGCTTAAACTTACAAAGTAATGTATAAATAAGTAAATGAAACAGGTACACAATTTGAGCTGTTTTTAAGATAGGTACAAATTAGTCAACAAACATTCTATTAATTAAACAATTGAGTATAAATACCAACTTCCAGTAGATTTTGAACATCTCAAAGAAGCTTGCAACTTAAACATTTGTTCATCGTTCACATTTAAAATGCATAATTTCAAGTTACGTAAATGTAAATTGCATGGCGTCCAACGTGCAATAAAGAAAACTGTGTTGCATGCTGATTATTTCTGCAATATCCAAATATAAAGTTACAAAACTTTTCTTAGAAAACCATTACGTAGGTAACTACTATATATTATTATTATTAAGATAAATGCAGTACGCCCTATTGTACTTTTACATATTCGGATACTAAGTATTCATTACGGAAGTAAAGCACTGCACGAATAGGGAATAATTGAACCTGTGGGAAAATATGACCTAAGCCATTTTGACAAAGACAATATGTGGCGTTATCTATGAAAAAGGACCTAATTGTAGATGGCGCTTACGCCGCACTGCGTCACGCGATATTGTATTTATATCGGAGCATCGTTAATAATGGCGGAAGCGCCCTCGACAATAAGGTCCCTTTTCATAGATAACGCCACATATGAAGTTTACGAGACGAGCAATTCTTGAATCGACTTCAATCGACCATGCGCCGCTTCAGCGGGTGCTGGCATCAAGGCTCGTTTCCGCCACAACTGTGGGAGCGCGCAAAGTTTGCGACGTTTTTCTTGCTCGGATATACGCTTTCTATAAAGGTAACTTTTAAGACACAATGAAACACAAACGAGGAAATACACACACTGCGTTTCTGCCACCAGTACCATTACCATGAGTTACAATTACTATACTCGCTAGCGAGTCAAATGCTCTGTCCCTCACAGTATGTTATACTGTTATAGAGTGCGAGGGACAGATTATTCGACTCGCTAGAGAGTATGGTAATTGTAACTCATGGTAAGGTTACGGTGGCAGAAACGGTGTCGAGTTTTTCAGTGTATAAATTTGACAAGAGTAACCTACTATGTGCTACAGAACAGTTCTAAGTTACCTATTTTTTAACACCGACCGGCAATCTTAGTTTTCTATAAAAGACGAGTGACAAATGCACTGTAAGTCGCGAGTAGGTACAAGTCTGAAGGCGAAAGCCAATCGAAAACTGAACGCTATTAAGAGGATTGTAAAGCTAAAAATTTCCATACAAAATGCTATAACTTTTCTCTCCCCTTAAACCTAGTCTGATTATTACGATTATTGAATATCTTGTAGACGGGGGGATACCGTTTGGCCAAAATATATTTGCCAAGAAAATATTAGTTGGAAAGAAACGAATTAAAATGAAAAAACGAAAACTTACAGGCCTACTTTTTCATAATAACTACAACATATTCAAAAATCGTGAAAATCAAACTTGTTTTAGGGGGTGAGGAACGCTCTGCCCTCCTAAGCCAAAGAGCAGTATCTCAGATAAAACCCCTGTAGTAATATCAACTTTGTGACTAATTACAGTAGAATTAAAAGTGCTTTGGTTATTGAATTTGGGATACTGCTTATTAGCTGAGGAGGGCAGCGCTATGGCCTGCGGCATTTTTTTTTAGTATGGAATATTTTTGACAGCTACGCCATTTAAGCGTCGGTTTACAATTCTCTTAAAGAGCTGATAGTTCACGATTGCCGCGCGGTCGACCCTCGTAAAACTTGGCTCTATGAAAGAGATTGTTAGATTACCTATACATAATACATAAACGACGACATTAGAAAAATACATCTATTGATTACGTTATTTCATCTTGTTAGTAAAAACGACTACAATTTATACATATTCATAAAACATTAAGTGTATAAAAGAAACAACCCATTTTCTATAATTATGGCGTTAGAGGGCATGACTAGCGTTTCAGTAACATTTGGTTTGCATTCCAGCTTAAACTACAACTAAATACAAAAGCCTACCTAACGCGATTGACTTTATAACTTCATTACGTGTAAACATTATTATATACCCTCGACGAGATTCGTATGATAAAATTGTCATGTATATATACCCGCTACCTACCTTAGAACTATATATGCCATAGATTAAAGACGTGGGTAAACAGATAGGGGACAGAACATTAGTTTGTGCCAAATTAGTTGGTGACGTCATCGACACTCGATAAGGAATTAACAAAAAACCGGCCAAGTGCGAGTCGGACTCGCATACGAAGCACTATTACAACAGCTCTTGGACTATTATCACTTACAATTAAATGTTGAATTTCGCAATTAATTGTTTTAAAAACGTTATATTGTATTGTGATCGCAGTTCACCTGTCTAGTGGCACCGACTTTATTTTTATTGTATTATCTAATAAACTAAAGTTATTTCTTGAAATAAGTAGACAATTTGTTAACAACTCAATACACAATTTGTAGGGTAAAAGTATAACAGAATATAAAAGAGAAACGTTCCTAAATTAAGTACATCACCCGATTCTTTTAAGAAAACGGGAACCTCAATGGTAGTAGTTAACTGGTTCGAAGCAGTTTGCATATCATTAGGGTAAGCCTATCGATAGGAATACCCTAACGTTGGGAGAGCATATGATGTAGATACCCGATCGATAAACTTAATCAAAAAAAGGGGTTTTCCGGTCCCTTATGAATAAAAGGGATATTGCATTGACAATTGAGTTGCACAGCAAAATGTCCATCCTGAACCTTCAAAGGTTGCATAATTCTTTTTTTTCTATGAGCAAATATTTTATTCCAAATATTTTTTGAGTTGTTTGTTACATAGGATGCATCCTACATCATCCATATAATGGTTAAACAAAGGTTTTGCAATTACAGTAACTGCAGTTACACGGTCAGCGCCCTTTTAAACAAATTAATAATTCTTGTTGTCTTGATTGCAAATTCTGTTTTTACTCATAGAGCACCATTTCTTATGCAATTGTTTAATGAAGCCAGTACGTACAGTAGAACACAATTTATATGGCGTGTCGTGAATTTTCGTTCGCGCAGACACGAACAACGATCCGATGATTTCCAAAAGCACGATTAAAACCCACGATCAGACTTGTAAATAATAGTTATAAGGTGCAAATTAAATTGCATCGATTTTTTCCATCTCACTTACGGCTGACTGAATGACACGCGGCGCGCGTCAACATGGCGTCACTAGTAACCAATAATAGCACAGAATACAGCCGCGCAACGCGTGGATCATGCTGATTGGTTCCCGCGCTTGTGAATTCGTCTTCTGCGCAGGTACATCGGTAAGCCATATCAATTGTGTTTTACTGTAACTCGGGCTGTGCTGCCGTCACATTCTATGTATACGTTGTTTAAAGTGGCACAGATTATTGTTCATCCTTCTCTATATATCCGCCTTAATTTACACATGCTGGATATGCCTCTATACTCCCTGCATTTCAGTGGCAATAACTCCATCACCAGTATTTTTACACACGTAAACCAGAAATCATTACCATTACCTTTAAAAGGAATAATCATTCAATTACATACTTAACAACTATGCTTATTTACTTTTTGGCTTGATATGGAAGCAGTGAATGTTGAAATGTTCACACATTTCTTGTACCTGGAAATAAATAATAAGTAATGTCATAGGCAGACCCTGGTGGTCGGAGATTCTAGGTAGTAAAAAGCATTATTGTTTTTGACCTGTTATCGTATTGTCAAAGTTTTGACAGCTCTTATTTACTTGACAGTAATGGCGGCCGAGTTAAAAACAAAACCATAACAGGTTCAAGACGATATGGTTTTTGCCGCCAAGAATAGAGACCCCGTATCAATGGAGCAAATTCCTTGAAAAACAATGTCATGGGGCTGTCACACTGAAGGCATTTCGTTACATGTCATATATTACAAAATAAAAACAATTGACTTGTTACGTGTATTATTTAATTAGTTAATTTTATGAATTAATTATTAAAAGCTTTTCGACGCAATAAATCGCATTTCTCAACAAAATATGAAAATACCGTAACAGAGATCACTAACAGTGACATTAAAATTAAAATCGGCCAAGAAATAAGGATGATAAAAGCATTTTAAACTGCTAATAAGACAGCGGTTAGACAGACAGATCCGATATGCACTGTGACGTAAAACAGGTCGGCCATATAAACTCCATGTTAAATTTGTTTTGCTAGAAAGAGATAGAACCAATCCCTGCTGGCTTATTTGTTGGTTATTTTTATAGCTATTCAAAAAATGATTTTTAACTTTTTGTTACGTGAATCAGTTTTTATTGAAGCCGTGAAGAAAAGTGATGAATATTCCGTATGTTAGGAGTCTTGGGACTCACCACTCTGGTGCCGTAGGCGACGTGGTAGAGGGAGCAGCCGAGCGTGAGCGCGTGCAGCAGCGCCAGCTCGGTGGCGGCGCTGGGCGCGCCCGCCAGCGCCGCGCCCGCCGCCAGCGCCAGCGGCCACAGCAGCGGGCTGCCCGCCGCGCAGCGCGAGCCGCTCATCTGCGACACGATCAGCCGGCACTGCCGCGCCATCAACAACATGACACCATTATTATCCTCAACCCAAACTGACAGCTGGGGCAATAAAACCCGGGCAACGTGGCAGCATGTCAATAACGGATTTATTCAAACTTCGATAAGATATTATATTATTTCGTTTTATTTTAATTTATTTAATTATGTTATCACTTATTATCAGTTTTGCTAGATTGTCTAATATTTAAGAGAAAATGCTCGCACAGTACGAGCGGTCCTCGATCGAGAATACCCCGACAGGTGGATAGGGCGGGCCGGCACTATTTCGTGGCCAGCTCGTTCACCCGACTTAAATCCACTCGATTGTATTTACTGGGGAGCGCTAAAAGAAAATGTGTTCTTCAAACCAATAGATAGAGGTGCTCAATTTTCTAATGGTTTGAAGTACACTTTTTCTTTTAGCGTTCCCGCTTTCTTAATCATTCATCATTAAACAATCTACTAAGTGCTATGGCATTTTGAAATTCACATTAAAGCTACTTGCCAAAATAACGTAGTACATTTTTTTCGGTCCGGTCACTTTAGGCGGTTAATTAATTTTGAGTACATGGCTGGGATAAAAAGGAATATTAAATTTAAAATTGAAGTAATTATAGTTCAATTTTCAACTGTTATTTACAGCAAAGTTAATCAGGGTTACCCCATACATAGGCCGATCTTCGTATTTAGTAAACTTACGTCATGTTGCCATCTATAAACTGAGACATGTTCATGTTTGTAGGTGGGTGAGGAGATGTTTGCACATCGACCTTTGAGTGGAGAAAGCTTCAAGGCCAGCAGAGTACTCACGGTGATGTTAGAGAAGACGGTCCCGGTGAGGAAGTAGTAGACGCGCGGCGCGCGCTCCAGCACGCCGGAGGGCGAGCCCAGCGCCCAGCCCGCGCTCACCACGAAGAAGGCCAGCAGAGTACTCACGGTGATGTTGGAGAAGACGGTCCCGGTGAGGAAGTAGTAGACGCGCGGCGCGCGCTCCAGCACGCCGGAGGGCGAGCCCAGCGCCCAGCCCGCGCTCACCACGAAGAAGGCCAGCAGAGTACTCACGGTGATGTTGGAGAAGACGGTCCCGGTGAGGAAGTAGTAGACGCGCGGCGCGCGCTCCAGCACGCCGGAGGGCGAGCCCAGCGCCCAGCCCGCGCTCACCACGAAGAAGGCCAGCAGAGTACTCACGGTGATGTTAGAAAAGACGGTCCCGGTGAGGAAGTAGTAGACGCGCGGCGCGCGCTCCAGCACGCCGGAGGGCGAGCCCAGCGCCCAGCCCGCGCTCACCACGAAGAAGGCCAGCAGAGTACTCACGGTGATGTTAGAAAAGACGGTCCCGGTGAGGAAGTAGTAGACGCGCGGCGCGCGCTCCAGCACGCCGGAGGGCGAGCCCAGCGCCCAGCCCGCGCTCACCACGAAGAAGGCCAGCAGAGTACTCACGGTGATGTTGGAGAAGACGGTCCCGGTGAGGAAGTAGTAGACGCGCGGCGCGCGCTCCAGCACGCCGGAGGGCGAGCCCAGCGCCCAGCCCGCGCTCACCACGAAGAAGGCCAGCAGAGTACTCACGGTGATGTTAGAAAAGACGGTCCCGGTGAGGAAGTAGTAGACGCGCGGCGCGCGCTCCAGCACGCCGGAGGGCGAGCCCAGCGCCCAGCCCGCGCTCACCACGAAGAAGGCCAGCAGAGTACTCACGGTGATGTTAGAAAAGACGGTCCCGGTGAGGAAGTAGTAGACGCGCGGCGCGCGCTCCAGCACGCCGGAGGGCGAGCCCAGCGCCCAGCCCGCGCTCACCACGAAGAAGGCCAGCAGAGTACTCACGGTGATGTTGGAGAAGACGGTCCCGGTGAGGAAGTAGTAGACGCGCGGCGCGCGCTCCAGCACGCCGGAGGGCGAGCCCAGCGCCCAGCCCGCGCTCACCACGAAGAAGGCCAGCAGAGTACTCACGGTGATGTTGGAGAAGACGGTCCCGGTGAGGAAGTAGTAGACGCGCGGCGCGCGCTCCAGCACGCCGGAGGGCGAGCCCAGCGCCCAGCCCGCGCTCACCACGAAGAAGGCCAGCAGAGTACTCACGGTGATGTTAGAAAAGACGGTCCCGGTGAGGAAGTAGTAGACGCGCGGCGCGCGCTCCAGCACGCCGGAGGGCGAGCCCAGCGCCCAGCCCGCGCTCACCACGAAGAAGGCCAGCAGAGTACTCACGGTGATGTTGGAGAAGACGGTCCCGGTGAGGAAGTAGTAGACGCGCGGCGCGCGCTCCAGCACGCCGGAGGGCGAGCCCAGCGCCCAGCCCGCGCTCACCACGAAGAAGGCCAGCAGAGTACTCACGGTGATGTTGGAGAAGACGGTCCCGGTGAGGAAGTAGTAGACGCGCGGCGCGCGCTCCAGCACGCCGGAGGGCGAGCCCAGCGCCCAGCCCGCGCTCACCACGAAGAAGGCCAGCAGAGTACTCACGGTGATGTTAGAGAAGACGGTCCCGGTGAGGAAGTAGTAGACGCGCGGCGCGCGCTCCAGCACGCCGGAGGGCGAGCCCAGCGCCCAGCCCGCGCTCACCACGAAGAAGGCCAGCAGAGTACTCACGGTGATGTTAGAGAAGACGGTCCCGGTGAGGAAGTAGTAGACGCGCGGCGCGCGCTCCAGCACGCCGGAGGGCGAGCCCAGCGCCCAGCCCGCGCTCACCACGAAGAAGGCCAGCAGCGGCATCAGCGGCCGCAGCGCCTCCAGCGGCGAGCGCATCTCGCCCGACCTGTCTCGATACGACCTAAACAACCACCCCACGTTATTTATAAAAAAATCTAAGCAATAATGTTTCATTGTAGCGTGGAAAATCGTTGAAAATCAGCGCTGTGGCTACATGCTACAGGATATACGAGGGGTGGCTGAAAAGTTATCTACCTGACTATGAAAGAAAAGATGTAGTTGCCTGGTTTTTTTTTATTTTTCTATGTAATCCCCTTCTACCGAAATGCACTTGTTACATTTGTCAAATAATGACATTAAACCGTTAAAAAAAAATCTTTCGGTTTCTCGTCAAAATAGTCGTTCACCGCGGCTATCATCTCATCATCGGTAGAAAATCTACGCCCCCTGAGATCTTTCTTCAGAAGTCTGAATAGGAAATAGTCACAGGGGGCTAAATCTGGACTGTAAGGGGGATGGTTTATGACATCGAAGCCATTTCTGGTCATGGCGAGCTGTGTTGTGCGAGCCGTATGCACAGGTGCATTGTCGTGCAAAATCAAAATTCCTTTGCCGAGTTTGCCTCTCCTTTTTTCTTTTATAGCTTGCTTCAGTTGGCAAAGTAAATCTGCGTAATAATTGGCATTCATTGTCGTTTTTTTTGGCAAATAATCAATGAGCATAATTCCTTCTGAGTCCCAAAAAATTGTCGCCCTGAGTTTACTAGCCGAAGGACGAACCTTAAACTTCCGAGGAGGCTTTTCGTCTTTGAATTTCCATTGTAGGGACTCTTGTTTACTTTCTGGGTCCCATTGTCTAATCCAAGTCTCATCACACGTCACAATCCTGGAAACAATTTCTTCCTCTTTCCCGCGACTCATGTCCAAAAACTCCTCACAACATCTGACACGTCTGTCTTTGTCTAACGGAGTCAGCATTTTGGGGACCCAGCGTGCACTTACCTTAGACATATTTAAATGACCATGAATTATTTCGTTTACCTGTTCCTTACTTATGCCCACATCTCTAGCTATCTCCCACTGTTTCACCCGTCGGTCTTCTAGAATAACTTTTTTTACTTTGGCTACATTTTCTTCAGTGACTGCAGAAATTGGTCGTCCGCTACGAGGATCATCTTCTAGGCTCTCACGACCTGATTTTAACTGTTTACACCAGAATTTTATGGTAAAATCGGAAGGGCACAAATCACCAAATACAGGTAACATACGCTGTTTGATCTGGGATGGCGTATTACATTCCTTAGAAAGAAATTTTATTACTGCACGCTGCTCAATTTTAATCAAATTAGTTTTTTCAAGCGACATGATGCAAGCAATGACGTGCAAAAAACAAATGAAAAGCAACGAACAAATGAGTGTGCAAAATTTTGAAAAGAGAACAGTCTATAAAGATGAATTCATAGTGGCCAGTATTTTTTTTTAACTACACATAGGCTAGGTAGATAACTTTTCAGCCACCCCTCGTATATAGAGCTGGTCGCTCTTTCATCGTATTTAGGTATAAATAGTTTTTTAAGTTGTTTGCAATTTGTTTTGTAATTATTATATGAGCGAAATAAATGATTTTCTTCCTTTTTTTCGTTCTGTAAAATTTAGCAACAATATTTTTCTTTCTAGCCTATATGAGTGTCCCACTGCTGAAGGGCTCTCCCTATGATCTTCAAGAGTCCCTATTTGGGGCCTCTTCCGGCCAGTTGCTGAGGAAAACGTCCAAGTCGTCCCGCCTTCGTCAAGGCCTGCCCCGTCTACGTCGCCCATTTTGCGACACCCACTTGGTGGCTACGCTAGCCCACCGGCCGGGTGCATGCGGCAATCAACTCCGCGAATAGCAACAATATGCCAAAATAAAAATACCGACATATACAGGAAGGACTTAAAATGGGCAGCTACTGCGCCTACTGAAATCCTTGCCGCCGCACAAGAATTACTTTTCGACGCCAGCGCCAACTTTTAATATATGTCAATCAGCAATTGCAGATTTTTGTCCACGAGAGAAACGACATTCTTGACAGAAGATTGTGCCACTCGATCCCGTCTATCAAGAATCAAGACTCTTTGATGTTGATATCAACCAAGATTCCGAGTCCGAGTTAGAATCCCCGCGGTCACTATGTACCAATGAGAGGTACCCTTAGTACATAATGTTATTGTTCCTAATGTATTATTACATTTTTAATTCATTTAAATATTTATCATGTACATTACGTTAGGTTAGTATTTTAAAGTTAAAATAATATATCAATTCCAGAGAAAATAATATTATGAGAAATAATATAGACCCACCAATTAGTTTTTCTAACTTATGTACATTATCCTATGCTCTTGTAGTGAAGGAAAAACATCGTGAAGAGGGTAATTGCACAAAAGATCCTAAAGGGGTAGAAGTGTATCCGAAAGGGCCCATCTGTAAGATACGATAAGATAATAGAGTGGTCTCTCTGCGTACTTGTAAATGTTCCACAGGATGACGGTCTGGCTGGTGAGCATGGCGGAGAAGTAGAGCACCAGCTCGAAGACGAGCGCGGGCGTGACGCCGCCCGGCAGCGGCGTGCGCCACGGCGCGGGGCCCGTCAGCGAGGTCACCAGCAGCAGCAGGCACGAGCCCTGTACACACAAATAACTACTTCTCAAACGTGATCGGAAAGAGCCGCTTTTCTTTTGAAAAAAGAAGACGGAAAGAGCCGCATCTTCTTACCAGGAGTAAAATAAATGTATGAAAACCCATTCCTGTTCGCTGCGATATTTTATTCAAAAATGATAGGAAGGATTGAAAAAAAAAAAACCGTACACCCAACTTGTGAACTGCGGCGCTCTGTGTTCCGGAACTGTGCTACCTTGACAGCGTGAATTTAATAACCAAAGCGCGCAAATTACGCACGAATATTTTTTTGTCAGCCGGTTTTTCTTGCATGCCGTAACACACAGAAATACTATAAAAACATCAACAAATGATTACCATGTAAATAGAAGTTAGATGGGCTTATACAAATTAGAGTATCCATAGAACCGCTGCTAGACGTGCGAAGGCTATATAAATAATACAGACGCGCTGAATGAAATCCGTCCAAAGCTTGGACGACACTTAACCAACAAGTGTAGGTACATAATATATGTAGTTTCGGACTCACGAGCATGGTAAAGTCGTATCCCCAGGGCAGGAACATGACGCCGGTGTTGTACTTCTCCCAGTGCGTCAAGTAGAAGTTGAAGAAAATGTTCCAGATCACAAAGAACATCCGCAGCGGACTCAGCTCACTCCTGGAAAAATTGTACCAAACGCTTTTAGGGACGTACCAGAAATATCAGAAGCGCAGCCGGCGATTTTGTCGTTACATTTTTTGACCATATAGGCAAATATGCATATAGGTTAAGATGCATTCGATTGAAAATTATTCCAATCCCATTGCTCCTTTTCTGTAAGTGATATCCAGTAAGACCTTTAACTCGCTTTTTCTACGAGCGGAATATCGCGAAATGGCGGTTGAGAGCACAGTTTCCGGGTAATTTGGAGATAATCGGTTCAAACAATAGAATTACGGAGAAAATTGCGAGACTATCCAACATTATTTAATGAACCGTCATTAGTAGTTGCTGATTCAACATCGGTATAAAGTTTATCGATGTACTATTCAGTAAAATAAATCGACATCTCGCAATGGATATGGCATAGGTACAAATATGCAATTTGTCGCGTAACCTGTTTACCTGCCGAAAATGCTGTAGAGGCAAGTGGGTATGAAGACAGCGGAGTAGGAGTCGAGCCCGTGGTCGAACAGCTCGCCGAGCGGGCCGCTGCTGCCGGTGCGGCGCGCCTGCTTGCCGTCGATGCCGTCTGCAACGGGACCAGCCCTTACCAACCACTCGGCATCCTTCATCATCCTCAGTGAACACGCAGATACTAGTTGTTTTTCGCACACAAAAGATAGAGAAGATCTCTACTTTCTACTAGCCCTCAGAAAGAGATTGTCGTTTTACAAGCCAGCAGTTGTTTGGTAAACTTAGACAATTACAAAACGAACAATTGACCAAAAGTTAAAGTGTGCATGAATGTTCTGCCTATTGACTACTCGAAAAAAGATGCAAAATGAAAAGATAGGTAGTAGACTGAACGTTACTCTACCAAATTTAACCTTTGCGAATGTTACCAAACGAAAATTTGGCTTAAATAATCTCGGCAAATCGGTAGGACACCTAGGAAGTTAGAGGGTGACAGCTTTTGGTTGCTGGGTATTTAGCTGTAGTATATTATAGGAAGTAGAAATGTTGCCCATTTCGATGCATATTAAGTGATATTGAAGATCGAAAGCAAGCGAGACGTCATGTATCCTTTTCCTAAAACTAACTTAAAATGTAATTGGAGAAAGCATGTATGTTGTTATCCACCCTTTAGCAGATCGAAGCAGAGCAGGGTTTCTTTTGCATGGAAAATTAGGATACTGGGAGAACTCATCTCTACCTATAAACGAACTATACCGAAATGGGCCGTTTCCAGAAGGAGCAGGCAGGTTATAGAATTACTTTATAGTTTGCATTAGCTCGGTCTTTATAATCATAGGCATGACAAAATTTACAATCTGAACATAACACGTATTATTCCGTCAAAAAGCTTCCAATATATTTTTTAAATGTAGTTTCAAATGAGTACCTATGTAATTATGAAACCATTCCGAGTTCAAATGAGTACCTATGTAATTATGAAACCATTCCGCTGTTAAATAGCCAACTAGACCCGAAGGCCATTATAAACTGCATACATTAACCCACGCGATTATTATTGCAACCCTAATCTACGAGAATGGCAAACATTTTGAATAAACATTTCATTTCATTTCATTTCAAACCATTATAGGTAAGCATTAAGCAAACTATACTTAGTTGTGTGAGACACATAATCTCATATCGTCTACGTAAATAATTTTATTGAAAAAAAGCGGACAAAAATAGTTCTTTAAATTTCAAATAAATACGATGACTTACCGCCTGTTTCACAATCGACAAGTAAAGCATATTTGACAGATAAATTTAGCCCTTTCTCTTTCTTACACTTGAAAATAGACAAGAAGAGAGCCAGCTTTATATGGCAGATAGATTTACTTGTCAATTGTGAAACAGGCCCTTAATGACAGTTAATAACAAGCTCGATGTTTAAAAATATGTCATCATCATTACGGAGTAATATGGTAAGTATATTAGTCTGTTTACATTTTCGGCTATTTCTATTGTTTTACACTATAGCAAACTGATGTAAACAGTTTTCTATGTTGCTAAAGAATAAGGATGCAGTGCGGTGTACAATTCCGTCGATTTCTCCTTATCACCGAAGATAACAAGGGTCACAATACCGCACTGATAGCCTACGAAATGATGCGTCTAATTTACGAACAATGTCTGTGAGTCGACCCAGTTCTACTAGGAAATTGACAAGTCCTGTTGAACAAATTATATAATATTAAATACAACGAGACAGTCAAACAAATTGACCTAGTTCCAAACTAAGCTCTAGGCTTGTACTATGGGTACTAGACCACGATAAACTTACTTATATATAGAAATACATACTTTAATACACAGAAAACATCCAAGACTCAGGAACAAATACTAGCGCTCATTACCCAAATACCTATCTGCCCTTACCTGGATTAGAACCTGGGACCGCTAGCTTCGTAGGCAGGGTCACTGCCAACTAGGCTAACGTGCCCTATTTATTCTTTCTGATTTGTGTCAAATGAAAGTCTCGGACACGAATCGGATAACAGTATCTTTTAATTAGCCGCCGTGGTGTGAGCGAGATAAGACTCATTTATAAGCACTATCATTAACGGTAAATTTTCCTGTAAATGTCTAGAGCAGTACTTAAAATTGTTATTTTAGTTAGAGACATGTGACAGCACCGTAGTAGCGTTTACTGTCAATTTTGCTATGTACAGTCGCGAACTTTAATTTGGTACCCACCCACCTTAGGCCCAAAGTCAATCTGACATTCTACAACAATAAGTTTCCTAAAAGTTACAAATGACTTGACATCTCTAATGACATTGACGACTTCAAGCATATTTTTCTTGAAATGGGTCACTTAACGTTCGTGATAGTACCTATTGCATCGCAAATTTTTGATATGTGTAGATTTCTAAGAAATGCAACGGTTAAAGGAACTTCTGCCCCTTCTTATGATAGGGTATTAGCTAAAATTCTGTCAATTTGTTCAATACCTATATGGCAAAGTTTAGGTGATTGGCAGATCAATTATTTTAACTACTGGTTTCTAAATATTTATTTATTTATTTATTTAATGTTGATAATGTTGTCAGCACAGTATAACAACGATTAACTTATTTGCTGCGTGTGAAGGAATAACATCATTGTGTAAATTATCATTATCAATATTCATAAACTTCATGGTTGCGCAATGTATCGGAATTAATTTCTTATCTGTCTAGAACTATAAGTAGGTAAACAAGCAAACATGAGTCGCTTACTTCGAAATCGGATAAGTCCATGCAAAAGGACAACGAATTTTGTGTCTTTTTTCAAACAAATTAAGTTTTAAATTCGTATACCAAATTTCAAGGTCATATCCGAGTTTGAAGTTAAGAGACTCACATGTACCTACAGTACTCCCAGCTTCTTAATAGCTTTCGGCTAGCTATTGCTATCCCATTCGCACTCGCAATAGACAGTATATTTGTCACTTGTGTTTCATAGAAACAACGAAGATTACCGATCGCTATTAGAAACTGGCGGCACTGTAAGCATACTCGTACATAAGTAAATTAATGCACTATTAACTAACCACATGCTCACCCAAGGTATATGCCACAAACAGGTTGGCCGCCGTGACCGCCCACACCCAGTTGGGGATGCCGCCGTTGGTGGCGTTCTCTTCGGAGAGGGCATAGAAGCCGTAGTCATAGTACGAGAATATGAGGAAGTTTAGGACCGTCAGTAGGAAGCCAGTGAATGTTAGCAGGTTGGGTGCGACCCACACCGGGCAGAACTGGAATCATGTTAACGTTTTGTTAGCACTTACCGCTATGTTATAATTAGTTTTTAGCTACATAGGCCTAGGGTGATGGCTACAGTATTGGACACTTTTAGCTGACAGGCACCACTAAGTAAGGACCAAAAAGTTGGGCAAGCTAACTCACTCAATTAAATGTGGCGTTATCTATGAAAATGGACCTTATTGTCGATGGCGCTTCCGCCATTATTAACGATGCTCCGACATAAATACAACGTCGTGTGACGCAATGCGGCGTAAGCGCCATCGACAATAAGGTCCCTTTTCATAGATAACGCCACAAATTTTCTATAAAACTTTTCCGTTGTGACACGAAAACTAGCCATACAATTATTGGGATACTTTTCGTCACACAACGGAACTTTTTCGACTTCGTTGTTTGTATGGTTAACTGCGCTTAACTATGGTCCAACTTTTTTGTCCTCACCGTTAACTCTTAATTCAAAGATAATACGTTCTTAAATTGATGGTTGAAAAACAAATGAATAATACTCTTCTGTAAAATAAGATTTAAGCGTCCATGATTGGTCCTTGTCCATTACTCGTATCACCCTAGGCGGTCTATAGGTTCTGTGACAATGGTTAAATTAAGACAAATAAAACGAATTGCATTTTTTTTCCGAAAATACGTGAATTGAATTCAAAGCCTTGTTAATATTCTACACTTTAAAGAAAACAGAATATTTATTAACAGACGGACGCATCTTTTTACATTTACGTTTCCAGTGTCATTGTCTTAACAATGATTAGCAGCCACCCGGGAATACTAAAAGCTCGTACATCAAATTAATGCATTAAGTACTAGTGTAGAATAAAATATTTTACTTTTAAACTTATATAATAATCATAAGGTTTTGATTTACAGCCTTGGCCAAAAGTATTGAGCACCCGACTTTTTCCTTTGTTACTTGTAAATAAAGTATTATTTTCTTATTTCAAAAATACACAAAGATGTAAAATATAAAATTAGTTGGAACATGTGCAAATCATTATAGTAGATATCATTTCGAAGTTACCTACTATTTCCGTGTAAAATGTGGAGCTAGAAAAAACCGGGTTTTATAACAAAATGATTAATTGTATTTTTTTCCACGGAATTACCCTTATAAATAAAAGATATAAATGCACCTTTTAAAGTTCGACTTTTATATGAAAAAAGCACGGGTGCTCAAGACTTTTGGCAAACGCTGTATGTTAATCTTTAATAAAAAAATAATTTAAATTAGCATTTTTAATTTGAATTTTGAAATATTTTCTTAAATACTATGTATAAGACTTACTGAGTTCTTGATATACGAGTTTTTTTAATTATTAAACACTGTATTTAGCTGAGATACGATAATTTCGCTATAAAAATAATTGTGATTACAATATAACGATAAAAATGGTTATATGAATATGGGGAGACCAAGGCGGAAAATCAAAGAAGACCTGCTCTTGGGTTCCGAGCTAGGCGACAGGTTTACCCCTTCCTATTATCAGAGAATCCAAGCTATTGACGTATCTCTCGAGGAACTCTGTGGCGCCGAAAGCGGCACATTAACAGAAAATTAATGCGAAGCATATTTATATCACTATCTATGTTTATTATCATGCATGTGATTTTGTCACTCCGTTATAATAATAATGTAACTTGACTTGAACCCAAGGTTCGACATTGACGAAACGTTTATGATATGGAATAAGTGGCGACGCGTGGGTCACCTGCTCCTTTTCCAGGACTGATAATAGATTTATATTAAGTACCTAACTGCCAACAAGATTTTTTTGAAAGTGTTCTTAAAAATAATGCTGATAGAGTGTCTCAATGCATACTTTTTTTGCAGCAATCAAGCAACTTACTGTGACAGCCCTTAAAATATTATAACTGAATCGAAAAGAAAAGCAATGAGAGATAAAGCTTGTAAAAGCATTATAACAACACAGTCATAGTTATTATTGAACTATTACCAATGATCATACCTATGGTTTGACTTGGCTAACATCTGTAGGGTTTTCTGTAGGAGAACCCTATCAAATATCCTAATTTCCCTTTTATTTTTTTTATTAGACAACAGTTTGAGAGAATAGGATGCCTTTAACCAATCCTTTTATATTCGGCAATTGAATTAGCTGCTAAATAGGTATCGATGAATTTCAGGATGTAATAGATTCTTTGGCTGCTGTTTTTACTGAAGTACTTTGATAAATTTAGTAATCCATACTACGATTATGTTAACCAATTTTGTGACATTGGAGGAGAACTCCATACATACCTTTGATAATGCTATAACAGAACTCAAAGTCAAGGTGTGTTTTACTAATTAGAAAATAAGCATATGCCAAAGTTCTTATACTATATGATACATTCAATAAATCAATACATTTAAGACTGCATTTTAAATGTCTACAATAGATGTGTCAATTATGCTGGTCTCCTTACATAAATACATATTATGAACTACAGAAAATGAAACAAAACAGCACAGTGGGTTTGTCAGGATATTTTAATTTTACTGACTGGCCTGTGTCACCATCATGGATACTCAACATATTCTTTTAAAGGCATTCAAGTAGAGCTTGTTTAAATCGAAATTTCTTGCGAAGAAGCTCTTTTTACCCCTAAAAGGACAATATTGAATTACTAACAACCCAGTATGATAAAATATAAATGTTAATATAGATTCAATTTCCACTATAATTTATTACTATTAGCTATCTTATCAGTCAAAATATCACATGATTATGAATTCCATATCATATCAACAAGTGAAACACATTTACCTGATTTTACTACTATTGATTGATTTATAATCAGGGATCAGAAATTCGGATCGATATTTAGCTACACTTACACGGCAGCGTTGTTGTTCAGTTGTATGGAGGCGGACTCAATCATATAATTCATTAACAAAACTCCATGGATTTGTAATGAAATAAATTATGCCAGCATAAATTAATAATTAAGTATTTATATTAACTATTTGAAGTTATTTTCCATGTATAGATTTACCAAATGTTATTTAATTTACCTGTAACTCATTGACCTAACAAATTTATAGGAGCAAACCAGAACGTTTTATCCCACATGAAAAATAATTATTATTAACGTTTTGTAGAATCCTTGAATCCCGGAACTTTTATTATTAAAACAAGCGCCATGTTCGCCTATCTTTATTTTGCCAACTTTGGGCAAAATATTGATCCAAATTTCTAATCCCTGTTTATAATGCTGATATTTCAAATATGTAAAAAATATTTACAACGACCAAACCAGGCCAGTTACCATAGAGCTAATATTTTTTTATTATAGATTCCCATCTTTTGAAAAATTGTATGTAGTAGTATAAAACAAAGTCACTTCCTGCTGTCTGTTCCTCTGTATGTACGCTTAGTTAGATCTTTCAAAATACGCAATGGATTTTCATGTGGTTTTCACCAATAGATAGAGTAAAAAGGATGGTTTTATGTTGAATGTTAGAAAACTCACATAAACCAAAGCAAAGCGGGTGGATCGCTAGTAAATGTATAATATCAACATTTTTGGCTTTGCTAAAATAAAACACAACAAGAAAATTACCAATAAACTTAAGACTCCAAATCTTTGGAGAATGTTTGAAAATTTATTGTATATTTGGGTTTGATGGCTACCCAAATTAATTAACAAGGTATCCAAATTTAATTTAAAACCTAGAGACCTGTGACATACGGACAGAGGCATAGAAATCAGAGTGACAGCAATATGACTATGTTTTGCTCTTTAACCATTTGTATGCGGCACAAAAAATCATACTAAAACTAATAAAAAAAATATGTATTAATCTTTCCTGGTGAGTTTAAAAAAGTAAGCTACTGAATTCATTGATATTATTTGCAGAAAACAATAAATAAATCATGAGAATAAGTGGAATAGGAATCACATCTAAATAAGTGAAGAAACTTTTAAATTAAGACCTTACCCACGACACTGTTTTATCACACTCAAATATTCAGTAACTGCTTTATTGCTATACTACCACTACTATTTAGATGTCTTATTTTTGTAAAACTACTCACCTGCACACACCAATCCCAGAACGGGTGCATAACATAGTTGCTCAAAATACTTGTATCTATAGAATTATACTGAAAAAACATGTCATGAATATTACAATCAGATATTATCGTCTAAGCAGAAAACACGATATCCAGAATCAAAAATATTATTTTAATACCTTATATTTATCAAAACCTGCTAATTTTTCATTCGAAAGGATTCGTCCCATATTTGAGCCGTATCGTATATTAACTAAAGTTTGTTTTTCTTTTTATTTTGCGGCTAACCAGATTTAATACAACTGAGAAACACCGTCTACTCTCGTCTTCACACTTGAGTTTCAAAGTGACAACACTGACAACCAACAGACACTGACAACAGTGACAACCAAAACCAAAGAGCACAAGCTTAACTTCTCATGGTGCGTCCACATTATCGGGCGAATTACCGGGCGATAGCGAAGTATCGGACGAAGTATCGCAGTCTTACGGCCGAACCTATATTCAAACCGCGGACAGATAAGGCTTACTTCGGGTAAAAAAATATCATTTGCCCATACAAAATGTGTCAAGTTTTAATCCGAAATAAGCCTACCTATCCGCGGTTTGAATGTAGGCTTCGGCCATTCCTAAATACAAAACTATGTCGTTTCTTGGGGGAGGTGAGGTACTACATACACAACATTGCGGCCCTACTTTGAAAATCGAAGTTCGAAGTTACTATTGTACCTTTTGATTATTTACTATTGTATATTTTGACCGTTATTATTTTATTTTATTTTAGGTGTATTATTTTTAAATTATTATGAGGATCTCTATTGGCGAAACAATTTGAATTATTAATTTTATTATTTTAATTATTTATTATGATTTTGACAATCATGATGAGGATACTTTTAATTTCAACATATAATGCAAACTTATATTGTAATTTCTTTCATGAAATAAATAAACTAAAATAAACTAAACTACTTAGTTAGCTCCATTTCTGTCACCTTGTCATTGGAGACTTAATTCGAGAGAAAGGGATGGAGCTAACGTAACTTTGAACTTTGATTTCCAAAGTAGGGGAGAGGAACGCAGATACAAAATTCACTCATTGCTACACACCCGTACACCACTACAAAACAAAAACACTAGCTTGAAATTACGCACTTGCACATTTTTTATGTTATCGACATGTGCTTACATTTTTTTTTAATATAGACGTGTAGGTACATTATCGTACCGATTATCAAACAATTATTGAAGAAGGGTGCATATCGACATTATAGATAGGTACCAATTTACACGGAGGCAGCTCTTTACACGGAAAAGTTTTAATAATGTATTTATTATAACACAGGTATATTATCAGGACCCACAGCATTCTGAGGTTTAAGATGCTTACCTAATGCCTGCTTCAATTTCTTGCACGCTACTTTTCTCCTACGTTAATTTAGTTAGCGTTTCGTATATCTCCAGTCTCCACTGACTGCGCAAGTTACAGTCAAGTCTAGGAACTTTTGTTAAGAATAAACTTGAAAAGAAACTAGCGAACGCTTGTGTAACCCCCGATCGAAGAAACTCAGTCCCTTCAAAGATAAGGTGAGGCGGGGCTATTGCATCTGCGGGGCTATTATAACTTTTCATATTAATTTTAAAAGTAGAACACGTTTTAGTATGAAAAGTTAAAAGGTACAATAGCCCCAGATGTAATAGCCCCGCCTCACCTTGACTAATCTGTGATAAAAAACCTCCTTGAGATTTAAGGTCCCAGATAGACGAGCGAGTAAATACGCGTACTTAAAGCTCGACGACCTTTTTCGCTCGCGTTTAGGTACCTTTAGAAGTTCGCGTACTTTGGGTGACACACGGGCGAGTAAGCTCGCCGAGCCATAAGTAAAGTGTACTTACTCGACCGTCTATCACCTCTTTAATTCTTTCAATATGCTGCCAGAAGCCGCGTGGGGTACACTTTGAATTAGCCTGAATTTACGAAACTCGTCTTTCGATTTCGGCCCTATCTTTTGAGAACGTGGTGTATATAATTATATCTCTAGTACTTTTCCAATGGCGTCGCACCGAGAGACATGCCCGCCACACTCTATTTCAAGGTTATTGACTCTAGTTCGCTCTTGCGCCAGCATCACATCCACTTTCCCACCATACGCATTAATTAAACATCATTAATCTCAACTCAATCAAACCACAAACAGATAAAAACAACAATACTAAATTAAAATATTCTGAGATATATACTGCGGATTTAAATTCAGCTCGCGCACTATAATAACCACTCGTTTCAGAGAGATTAACACTAACTCCAATGGGAAGCACCCGGGGTACATATATCACACATAAATAACACGTCACGTCCTCCATGGTGAATGTAACCCAAAGATCTTCATGATTTTGTTTTTTTTTTTTGATTTTTGATAGCTGTGAATCTAGGTCCCGACGCCGGCGCAGCACGAGTCGGTCTAGCAGCGAGCAGCACGCTGCGCCCACGCATGCCAGTGGCGCAGTCCCAACGCTCTGGGGTGAGATTCTCTCAAAAACGCGGTCGGTCGGACGAACGAAAGAGTGAATGTCGTAGCGGCGAGTTTAAGTAGTCCCGTCAGAGCGAACAAAACACATTTGAGCGTGCATTCTCAATTATGCAGCCTTACGTTCAATCTTATCGACAGAAGCCATGCTGCCAAATTGAAAATGTACGCGCTAAAATGACCGTAACCATGGTAATAACAAGCTATAATAATTATTATGGAACTGTTACTACCCACCCTGGCAACGCTCATTATATAATTGTTTTCACGCTTCGATTACGCTGTAGGTGGTATTCCGATATTTCCGATACCGTTAACGATATATCGATATTATTATAAGCGGTTTATAGTACGCGAGAAGGAAAAAATACATTATGTTGATGACAATATCAAAAAATGCAGTCGGGTTTTTTAAAGCTTGCTTTTTGTTATTTTTCGCTTACAATGCAGTCAGGTTTGAAAGCAGATTCATGGAACCAGCTTATTGTGGTTTTATTTTATGATCGCTACGACGAACCTAACCTATGGGCCTTTAAGAGATGAGCATAGTTACTCTTTTCTCACAGATCGGTAACGCATCTACGATTCCCTCTACCATACAAAATAATATTACTACAAAGAATCATTGACATGATAATAATTCGACAATACGTTAGCCTAGCTGTCCCGGGTTCAAATCCCGGTAAGGGCAGATATTTGTGTGCTGAGCGCGAGTATTTGTTTCTGAGTTTTCTATGTAGGTACTTAAGTATGTATTTCCGTAGATAAGTAATTTTATTGTTCTCTTGTACCCATAGTACAAGCGTAGAACTTAGTTTGGGACTAGGTCAATTTGTCTGAGATTGTCCGCTTTATTATTTTAAAATAATGAATCATTGAAAAATTATTCAACTTTCATTTTCATCACTTTATTATATTATATTCAAACTTTATAATCAAACTTCAAATTGAATTGTAGACTTAACGGAATTAATGCGGTGCCTAAATAAATAAGGTTTTTATTAGTATTTTTCAACTTTGTTTTTTTCCTGTTATCTTAGGGGTACCTACCTTTTTTAATTATCTGTTTATTCCTAAAAAGTTCCAGTCCATTCCGACAAGTGATTTAAAAATTTCCGCTAACTTTTGGAAAATAATTTAATTTAAAACTTTTACCTATGGGGATATAACTAATGGTGTAACTATGTACGTTAAAATGGTCCAGGTATCTCGTTGAGGATTTCTTGCGGCAAGCCGAAAAGAGGTCTGGGCGAAGACATCCAAACATAACGTCGGAATAATGAGCTGGGCTATCATTATCGCGAGTGATAAACGTCATGCCGATTGTTGTTTTCAAGTAAAGAGCTCCCTACAAATAAAGATTAAACACAAATAGTGTACCCACGCGCTTCGAATGAGGCACATCGGACTTTCTGTGGCCTCTTATCATATTTTGTTCTGATTGTATATCGTTAAGATGTTACATAAATCAGCGGCGATGCGCTCGAAGCGCTTAACATATCAAATGGCTCAATATTCTACGGCAAAGGTAAGTTCAAGTTTGCGTTAAGTACCTATTAAATTATCACATATTTATTTTGACGACAGCCGCGCACTCTTACAAATTTCACTTTCAGCTGTTCAGCAAAAAACCAACAAATGGCTCTTTAAATATTTACACCTGGCCTGGGTACAGTCGTGCTCATAAATGTGTGTACAGTTGTGTACCTTGTCACTTTAATCGCTGTGACAATTTATATACGATAGTTTAAACATGTCATTAAATAGACAAGTGTACACATATTTATGAACTCAACTGTACATTAAATAGGATTTCTTACCCTAAATGCTCGGTACCTATCTAAAATGTCAGTTAAAAAACGTTGCAAGTATTTTCATACGTCAGAATCTACGAGTACCAGCGCTTCCCAAGAGGAGACCAATAGAAGCTTACCTTTTAAGTATTTTGTGTAATATGTGGATTAATTTATCATAAGATACCGTTAGAGTTCTGACACACCTTTAATTTAGCAGAGAGACATTCCGTGCAATTTTTAAGATTTGATTTATCGCACAATCTATAAATTATATTACAATAATTATTATTGAATGCAAATGATAATTATCTATTTATCACAAGGTTTAAAGATAGCAAAGGCCTACATACTTTTCAAAATGCCCTGATTTAAAGCGGCAGTTGTTTATTGTATTTTTGGCAGTTGTATACATAATTGAGCGGTAAAATAACTAAATTGGGCAGTTGCCTAACCTAACAAATCGGAATAAGTCCATAAGAAATCAAATTATAAGCAGTTATAAAAAAAAATTAATCCCTATGTAATGTAAATAAAACAGAAAAATAAAAGGAATACATACGAAGGAACATAGATATGTTACCCTATCTGACTAATTCCGAGTAGGAAACCTTCCATTCGCATTTTTGACTGGAAAGTTTGCTACACGGAATTAATCACTTTGAGGAACCGATCTAACTATCCTATGATTTAGAGAAAACGTTTGTTAAATCAAAATTTAAAGGCAGATTCGGTCGAACTTACCTGGGGCTCTACTTTGAAATCAGTAATTCGAACTTCGGATCGCCCCGTCACTTTCTTGCGAATTAGTGATGCGTCGAGAGCAAAAGGGATAGCAATAGACGAAGGTCTAATTACGGATTTCAAAGTAGAGCATCTGCACTACGGCAGTGGCAGGTGGCATTGTGAAGCACCGCTAAAGTCGCGTAGCTGTCAAAAAATCCATACTTTAGCTCCGGGCGATAACGTTTCTCACCCCCTAGATCAAGTCCGATTTCCACGATTCTTTAATATGTTGTAGTTATTATAAGGAACTAGGTCTCTGTTTTTTGTTTTTAAATTTGTTTCTTTCTAGGAAATATTTTTGACAGACATGGTTTTTCATGATGTCTACAACATATTTAAAAATCGTAAAAATCGGTCTCGGTTTAAGGGGAGAGAAACGTTATCGGATTTTGTATGGAAATGTTTAGCTCCCAATCCTCTTAAGCCCGCTTATTTTTTCCTATAGAATCTACTGTGTAAAACCCTGGTAAAACCGCACACGACATGTCATGTTATCATAATATCAACATTACAATAAATAGGTCTTATTTACATGACAGTAATAGTGGCCGAGTTAATCATAATACGAGAACACAGGCAATATGTATTTACACAGTAGTATAGAGAGTTTGATCGTAATAAGTAGTAATAACCTCCCATAAGTTTTTAAACTCTTTTGCTCGTTTTTTTTATAATCACCTTTTTACGTAACGACATAAAGTTTGTTAAGTGTCCCAGTAGTGTTTACTTTTCACTTTGTATGGAAAAAAACAACTTTAGTTGATTTACCTACTAAAAAAAAACCGGCAAATAGATTTAAAAACTTCACTGATTCGTAATTATTCTAATTATGTAAGATACCACTGAAAAACTTATGAAATAAAATATGAAATTAACGATTGTTCGTGACATGGAAAGAAAGGAAAATTACAAAAATTCAGATTAAAATGATCAATATCTCCGAAACTAGTAAAAATCGCTGAACATACATAGGGGTTACATCGATAGCTTTTTGGGTGCTCTATCAGCCCTAGGCGGGTTGACGTCGGTTTCTGGGACACCTGTATAAGCCTTTATAATATTTGTTATTCGGTAGATTAGATCCACCTATACGTATTAGAGTGGGAGGGTCGGAAAGGGCCGCCCTAGCCGTACTTTTTCGTACTAAATCGGAGAAATACTGGAAAAGGGCTGAATCTTAAGTACCCGAAACCGACTTGCATGCATAACTCGATGGATGAATGTGGAAGAAGCGAAAGAGATTCAGGATCGTAGCAGGTGGAAAAAAGTAGTCTCTGCCTACTCCTCTGGGAAACAGGCGTATTTATGTATGCATGTAGATCCACGTTTCAATTTCGATACATACCTAACTTAAATGTATACATACGGACAACGCGGTAGCCTAATTGGTAGTGATCCTGCCTACGCAGCTAGCGGTCGCGGGTTCGATTCCCGGTATGGACAAATATTTGTGTAATGTTTGCATCTTCTCTATTTAAGAGTCGCCTCACAATCCTCTTAAGGCGCAAAGCTGGGTACAGTCAAGTGTAAAAATATGGGAGAACGCAACATCTTAAAAATTTTCCCAATGCACCTTATTCCGGTGTACCTAATAAGAACTTCGAACCATATTTATGAGAGGATTCTTTCGATACATATTTTTGCACTTGACGGTACAAGTGGGTACATCTAACATCAGCTTTATCACCGGGGGGGGGGTGACTTTTATATGGGTTGGGTTGCGTGCGAATGAATGTGAATTAGGCGATAGAAAGGGAAGCACAAAGTAGGTAGGCTTTAACCTTTAACCACACACGTTGACCTACTAAACGCGTTCTGTTGGGAAGAGCGACTTCTTTCTTAGAACTAAATACATATTATTATTCTCAGGCTCTACTCTCTTTAGGCTAGAAAAAAAACAAAAAAATACGCCTGTTGCTTCCGTAGTAAGAAAGCTAAGATCTTTTCTATGTAGAGACGAGTCACGGCAGCAGCGTCAGGAAGCTGGCTGAAGAAGATATGGAACATCAGCAGCAGCTATCTCCCAGGAGTTCTAAATGGCAATCCTTCTGTCAACCAGTGCCTCCCAAAAATCGAAGCACACATTTCAAACGAACATAAAACTACTTTGACAACAATGGGTTGTAGAACTTGTAGACTTTTGAAGTTATGAAAATCGTATTGCAATGTTAAAACGCTTTCTTTATCCCTACTCATTTGTAACATTGTTTCTAACCAACAAAATAAGTATGACTCAGACTTCATGTAAACTAATCTAGGAAGTTGATTTTAACCTGTTTATAATGCTCGTTATCGGTTTGATAGTGGTTCGGATGCCGATAAACAATTTGGCTGATTTGATTATGAAAACGGAAGATGGCCATTGAAACTCTTTAAAAGTACATTATGTTACAAGTGTGCTTAGTTGGTTATTTACCTATTATAGTCGTGGTCTCACCACGATCGCACGCAATAGAGCCAATTCTGCATGATGCGTTACAATAGAAGACCTAATTTAAAAAAAATGTGCGGTAACGTAAAATTAAGAGATAACGCGTGTTTTATATGTTGCATTATGGCCCTTAAAAGGCTACAAAAAGAGCCACCTTTCGAGCAAGTGTGTAGAAAATTTAATGTAAGTAAGTAGGTAGGTCCGACAAGTGTGGTCCTATTTTACTCACTGATATTTTTAGCGGGAAAGCGATTTGAGCTTAGCGCGACGCTGCTTAATCAGCCCGAACTCATTCATAAATCATATCATTATAATGCAGTCATTATTTTATAAGTGTAGAGCTCGCAGTTTTCGCAACCATTATAAGTAGGTACGTCATTGTCCTTGCTTAGCTACTACAACGAAGGTTCCTCCTTCAGATTATTTACTATCGGCTGTGTAAAGTTATCTTGTTGTCATGCCACAACGATTAGCGAAATCAAATTAATGATAACAACTCGGTATTCATTCTAACCTTAAACTTGTTGACATCTATTATCTTTCGGGCGTGTCAAACCCAATATTATATGCTGATATCTAAACGGATATACCTAGAATAATCCTGCCTGTTTATTAATACAAAGCGATAAAGTTTTACAAATGAGTCGCAGAAGTTTAGTTTGCCAAAAGACTAAATAGAATTCCCGCCAAAGAAACGCAGGTTTTGTCGCAGGTGCCGTCACGAACGTAATCTATTTTTTTGTAATAAGCGGCCCAAATATCCCGGCAACAAAGTGACTAAAAATTCCACTCTCTTTATTGTATCGCCTAGGAATTATTTCCTAATAAGAACATCAAAAAATTAAGATGTAGAGGTGAGCGTAACGGAGAGCGACGTTACAAATGAAAGAGAGTCGATATGGCTGTACGATACAGTACCCTCACCATGAATAACTCATGGTGAGGGTATTACTTGCCGTACTCTCTATAAGGAGTTGAATGCTTTGTCCCTAACTGCTAACAGTATTCTTATAGAGTTCGAAGGACAGAGCATTCAGCTCGCTAGCGAGTACGGTAATTGTAACCAGTGGAGTAGCTATAGGGGGTGGCGGCAGGGGCGGCCCGCACCGGGTGTCACCCGCTTAGGGGTGACACCCGACCCGTCCGTGGACATCAGTAGTGAGTGCCATTGCCATCTATAACAATTCATAAAACTGTGGCAGATTGCATAACCGCCACCAATAAAATAATGTAATTAAGTTTTGGGGTGACACCTACAATATCCGCACCGGGTGCCACTCATGCTAGCTACGCCACTGATTGTAACCCATAGTAAAGGGTAGCTTGTTGTCGAAATTGTAGTTAAGTTACTTGCGTGCGAGTTATTTGTGTAGGTACACAAAGGAACACCTTGCGCCGAAGTTCGCAGCTGCACCGTTTCCCTCTAGAGTACCCCTCGTGTCTTCTCTACAATACTGTCTATAGCTAGATCTAGGTCATCAATGTTCGCTCAAGCAATTTAGGTACCGTATACAATATTGATTACCTATGCCGCAAGTTTAAGAGATAGAAACGAGTGCAAGATCCAAAAAGTTGGTTCTTGCACACGTTTGTTTTGCTGGGTGGGTAGCGATAAAAAAACTGCTCCCTGTACTTAATTTTGATTGATTGATTGATTAAATCTAGCGTTCGCGGATCCGAACTCAGCGGTGAGTGGGGCATTCAAACTATTTGCAGCTTCGAATTTCGGTGCGTGACTAATTTATCATGCTCCAAACAGGGTAATAGGAAATTTAAGGTCTCTGCATACGTAACGTGATTTTACACGGACGGGACGGGGAATTATAACAATAGCGTTTCATAGAAAATGTATCGGAATGTGCATATGTAATAACACGGACAGGACGGGAAAACCAAAAATGTATGCAGCCACGTGCCGTCCCCGTCCCGTTCCCGTATGGAGAGACCTTTAAAAGCCGTTTGATAATGGTGTAAAATGTAAACGTGTGCCCTCAGGCCCGGCGGGTGATAGCCATCAGGCGGGAGGACCAGTCGGTGTGGGAGCGCCGGGCTCCGTTCTCGCCCTCCAACGTCAACCGGTTCGTGCGCCAGGGCGTCAGGGTCATCGTGCAGCCCTCCAACCGGAGGGCGTACCCCATGCAGGTGAGGGAATACACGGGGAAGTTATTTGTTTTACCGCCTCACAATCGACAAGTAAACAGTATTTGACAGATAAATTCAGCCCTTTCTCTTTCTTGCACTTGAAAATAGATAAGGAGAGAGCCAACTTTAAATGGCAGATAAATTTACTTGTCGATTGTGAAACAGGCCATTAGTGTACCTAATGCATGTGTTGGTGAAATCGTCAAAATCGTATGGATGCGAAAAGCACAAGACCGGTCTGAGTGGAGAGCCTTGAGGGAGGCCTATGTCCAGCAGTACACGTCTTTCGGCTGACATGATGATGATGATGATGATGATGACTGTTTACAAAAAATCTTCTCCAAGTCGCCCTCCTCATATTCCCTCATATTGAAAAAAAGGGTAAAGTTTTTATAAGAAAAAACAATCACAGGTCATTATCGTGGTTGTGACGCTGCAGCGTGTCTTCTCCAAGTCACCCTCATATATTGAAAAAAGGGTAATATTGTTGTTGGTCTGTTCCAGGCATACATAAACGCGGGCGCCGTGGTCCAAGAAGACATCAGCGACGCCAACGTGATATTTGGCGTGAAACAGACTCCCATTGACCTCCTGATCCCGAACAAGACGTACTGCTTCTTCTCCCACACCATCAAAGCTCAGGAAGCTAACATGCCAATGTTGGACGCGATCTTGGCCAAGGTGAGGGTAGTTTGGAATAACTAGATAACTATAATAAAATAACTTTTATAGTCTTAGTGACGTGTCCGTGGATGTACACCGTTTCATTTTGCGAGTAGACATTTGTAACCCCTGACGCAAAAAACAGGGGTGTTATAAGATTGACGTGTGTGTGTGTGTGTGTGTGTGTCTGTCTGTGGCACCGTGACTCTCAAACGAATGAACCGATTTGGATGCGGTTTATTTTAATGCTAGTGGCAATCACACATACGTTGCCGGTCTTTGAGAGAAGAGAGTAGACTTTTACTTTTTTTTTTGTTTTTGATGCGAATTTTTCGGGGAAGAAGTAGCACAAAACTCTAAGGTTGTAAACTTCTATGAAAGATTTAGATGTAGCATATAAAACACGCATTTTCGGAACATTACGGTTTTTGGCTTAGACTACCTAGATTTTTTTTGCAGAATATTCGTCTGATAGACTACGAGAAGCTTATGGACGGCGCGGGCAACCGCGTGGTAGCGTTCGGCAAGTACGCGGGCGTTGCCGGCATGATCAATATCCTGCACGGACTAGGGCTGCGGCTGCTGGCGCTGGGACACCACACGCCCTTCATGGTGAGTAAAGGCTCATTGTTAAATAAATAATCCCCCAACAAACATGCACTAACTGTGCGCAATTTCGTCTTCTTTATACAGCTCTTAGACAATTTTGTCGTAAAGTCAATTATTGAGGAATTATTTAGAAACCGGTCAAGTGCGAGTCGAACTCGCGCACCGAGGGTTCCGTACCGTCGCATAGTAGGTATTGTTTTTGACCATTTTTTGGTATTAGTTGTTTTTCTTCAGAATTTGATCTATAAACATACCGACATTACCGACGCTTGTATGCATTACCGCTTTTATGGTACAACAAAAAAAATACGTTGACGAAAACTTTTCTTGTATGTTCCCCTTTTTTATTCCACTTTTTTTTTCTTATTTGTTAGTAAATTCACCGTAATAACACATAAGCTGGGAAAAAATAACCAGCTAGCTATAACGGTTCAAAAGATACAGCTCTTTGAAGTTGGGATGCACGGACGGACAGACAGACAGCCATAGGTATATTAAGTGGGCTGCCTTCGGGCACAAACACAAACAATTTTTCCACCTTCAATTCATGATGGCGGCTACCACCTCCCACCCCCAGGTCGAAAACTTGGATTTTTATTAGGACCCATGCCTAAAAAACTATGCTCCACCTTTTGTAAGGCAAAGGCCTATTTAAGTCCCTACAGATTGTTATTTAGCGAAAAATGCAGCATACATATTTGACACTAGGTACACCACGCGAGCTCTTTTAACCCGACCACCCATAATGTGTATAGGTATACACACGTAAAAAGAGATCCAAGCGGCTTAGTGCAGGGATATGTTTGCGCATGTTGTCTACGGACAAACCAATAGCGTGGCAGCAGTCTAAGCGGAGCGGTTTACACTTCCCCCGTCGCCTCCACTCATTTGGTACGTAGGTCGCTCAGGGCTCTTTTTACGTGTGACGTCTTGTAATTATCACTTTTTTATTACCTGGGGCATGTTTTATAAACCAACAAGTTACAATTTTACAGTACTAAACTGGCAACACTGCTCAAATGGCTGGTCGTCATTGGTCGAGGTTGTGTCAAATGGAAACTTGTAACCTGTAAATTGTAATTTGTAGCTTTATAAAACAGGCCCCTGGTATTTTCCTCGCTTGGACACAATTCTGCTAAGTTCAACATTGACCTTTTTTGGTTTGCAGCACATCGGCCCTGCTCACAACTACCGCAACTCGAGTATGGCGCGGCAGGCGATCCGGGACGCTGGCTACGAGGTCGCCATGGGAATGATGCCCAAGTCCCTCGGACCACTTACCTTCGTCTTTACTGGCTCTGGGAACGTGTCGCAGGTAACACCGAATTAAAACGTGCCGTGTTTACACAAGAAGAGTTTTTCGCATGCGAGCGACAGTTAAGGCTCCGGCAAACCAAACGCGTGGCAGCAGCAGCGCGTAGCGTCGCGTGGCGTCAGGGAGTTGTACAAATGGAACCCCGGCACACCGAGACGCGCGTCTCGCGCGCTGCAGACGCGCCGCACACGCGCGTCTCGGTGTGCCGGGGTTCCATTTGTTTTGTTGTTTTACAACTCCTTGACGCCACGCGACGCTACGCGCTGCTGCTGCCACGCGTTTGGTGTGCCGAAGCCTTTATAAAAATCACAAGTTGGGTTCAAAATTAACATGATTTTACTTTCAGGGGAGTCAAGAAATATTCTCGGAACTGCCACATGAGTACGTTCCACCAGAAATGCTCCGGAAAGTAGCAGAACACGGAAGTAAGACCTTACTCAGATAAATATATTTTTTTGTACACTTATTTATTTATACCCAGAAGTAACTAACGTTGGGTATAATATAACGTCTCTATTACTAGGGTCATAAGAGCGTGTCAGATATTTTCGAGCGCAATGTTGAATAATATATTATTGCTGGTGACTGTACGTACAGCGCCTCTACAGTGTTAAACCATATCACCTCTGACGTGTTATGCTATTGTTTTTAACTCGGCCGCCATTACTGTCAAATAAATAAGAAGTATCAAAACGTTGACAATACGATAACAGGCCAAAGACGATTTGGTTATACCGCCTACAATCTCGATTCTGGGGCTTTATTCTAGACGGTAAAAACCATATCTTCTTTGACCTGTAATGGTATTGTTTTAAACACGGCCGCCATTACTGTCAAGTAAATAAGAGTTATCAAAACGTTGACGATACGATAGCTCTATTCAACACGGTAAAAACAATATCGTTTTTGATCTGTTATCGTTTTGTGACAGTTTTGATAGCTCTTATTTACTTGACAGTAATGGCGTCTGACGTCATAACAATACCGTAACAGGTAAAATACGATATCGTTTATACCGTCTAGAATAGAGGCGCAGGTCAAAGACGATTTGGTTTTCACCGCCTAGAATCTCGGTTATGGAATCTAAGAAACTTAAAGAAATGTACTGTGATTGTGATTTCACTGTGATTTCATTCTCCCAAGGGCGAGATTTATCTGTGTTTTGCCCCAGGCCCTAACAAGATCTACGGCTGCGAGGTGCGCCGGCGCCACCACCTGGAGCGCAAAAATGGCGGCGGGTACGATGCGCAGGAGTACGAGGACCACCCCGAGCGGTACATCTCCACCTTCGCCCAGAAGGTACCCATGTCTGCGACGATATGTTATTTCCAAAATCATTTACTGCTATTTATAATGTTTTTTTAAACACGTTTGCCGCCACAGGGTATTTTTTCTTCAGGGGACGACATACGTGACTGGAATCAAAAAATATATATTTTTCGATCTCCCATTCAAAACCCCTTTTCAAATATTAAAGAAAATAATAGTTTTTTTTTTTTTACTAAATACGGATTATCTTTTTTTTCGGCGAAATATGTTTACCAAATGTATCGTTTCCTAACCGTTTCATTTGCCAACCCGCTTTGTTTTCTGTAACCGTAAATGTTACAAGGGTTCTATGATGGTACTGAAATAAATCCTGAAATATTTACAGATGCAGGAAAAAAATGGGTTGGCAAATGAGAAAGTTCGGAAACGATACATATGGCAAACATATTTTTGCCAAACGGCAGGCTCCGACTAAAAACAGACGTGGGCAAGCAAGTTATAAAACTATGCCAAGTTTCAAGTTGATAGCCTGTATAGAGGTAGTTTCAGAGAAAAACTGCAGTGACATGCAGACGGACAGACAGACAAACACCGAAGTCTCATCATAACAGTTCCTTTTTTACCATTTTAGTACCTACGGAATCCTAAAAATGGGTTTAAATCGTCATTGATGGGCAAAATCAGTGAGTAAGATTATATACAAGATAGATAAGATTGCAGCTTAGGACCTCATTAATGCGCATGCAGTTTATCTTTAGATAATGTACTCGTAGGTAAACACGAGACAAGTTGCATTTGCTAACGCTTATCGGTCATTGAGATATTTATATATGCAATGATATTTAATTGCGCTTTCAATTGGAATTTATCTCAGCTGTGTATACAGGGTATACTTTTTTATCAGTGCACAAATTTTAACGTATGATTTTGTATCGTTAATATAACGTGTTATTGACTAACAATAGCGAAGCAAATATTAAAATTTGTGTACCTATTATAAAATTACCCTGTATAGGGTGCCTCCGACCTTAGGGCTCTTTAAATCTTCGATCAACAATCTTTAAATGCATTGATCGTTTCTACTCCTGAAACTGACCTTCTTTTGTTCTGTAAGTTGTTAAAAATATGTAACACAAATTAAAATTGAATTTTTGCATACATGTTAAATGTAATTTTCAATGTACGCGATCCAATTCTCAATTTTCCTTTGGCCCTCGTACCAAGGAAATGTCGCCCCCGTACCATGAGATAGTGATTATATGGCTTGAATACACTGATTTTAAAATTAGACTTTAACATCAATTAGTTATCTAAAGTTAAGTTATTTTTAATGTTGCAGAACAAAAGTAGTTCAGTTTAGCGAGTAGAATCGATCGTTGCATTTAAAGCCCTAAGGTCAGAGGCACCCAATGCAAGATAATTTTTTAATAGCTATTTAACAGAGCTAACGTAACTTCGCACTTAGATTTCCAAGTAGGGCCTTATGGTTGACGTGACTCGAAAAATCGAACGCGGAGCCGCGCTCATATTGAATGATGGATGTAGGTATTAGCATAACTTTTATCGTTAGGATGGATGAAAAAAGACTGACGAAAGAGATATGCACAGCGAAAGTGAGTGGAAGGGTCGGAAAGTGCCGCCCTAGGCGTGCAGTCGAATCAAATCGGAGAAATACTGGAAAAGGGCCAAATCTTAAGTACCCGAAACCGACGTGCATGCATGACTCGATGTATGAATGTGGAAGAAGCGAAAGAGATTTGTCAGGATCGAACCAGGTGGAAAGAAGTGGTCTCTGTCTACCCCTCTGCGAAACAGGCGTGATTTAATGTATGTATGTGTATGTCGTTCTTTGTTACACCCGGAGCTACTTCTGACCTGGTTTTGGTGTGTTGGCAGCTCAGAGAATCGAATACTGTGCCTCTGTAGAAATTCTCCAGGTTTAAAAAAGGACATAGGTTTTATTTTTTGCAGCTGCTAAGAAAGTCGTGAAACCGCTCCGAAACTGACCTTTTAACTTAATCATACAGATAGCGCCATACACCTCGGTTCTGGTTAACTGCATCTACTGGGCGGTGGACAGCCCCAAGCTGCTCACCATCCCTGATGCGAAGCACCTGCTGCTGCCCTCACACACGCCCTGGCTGCCCAAGAGCGTGGGCGCACCCGCTTTGCCGCACCGGTTAGTACACCGCCTGTATAGCACCGTATACTGATGAGAAACTTCTCAAATTGTGCAACTTTCCCATTAGAAACTTTTGGTATCTTCTAAGAGTATTTTTATCTTTTTCTGGAAAGAGAACATTCTCAACTCGCTCTTGTTGTCTCTTGCTAGCGGACAAGCAAAGAACGTATAAGAGCTAGTGATAGGGAAGTACAAACCCGTCCCTGGCTGTTTTATGTGCTATTGCACTGTACATCTTAGTCAGCAGGGTTGGTAAATCTTTTGCAAATATTCATGTGCACTCCTTTGACTGTTTCATGTCATTAAAATTTATTATTTCGTTTACCACACACCACACTACTGCTCTTGTAAGAGAAGTTTCTATTGTTGATAGCATGCTGGCGATCTGCGACATCTCCGCGGATCCCGGCGGCTCCATAGAGTTCATGAACGAGTGCACCACCATCGACACGCCCTTCTGCCTCTACGACGCCGACCGGAACAAGGATACCAAGAGGTACGTGTCACTTTTACAGTAATGTCACCATAACGACAACTTTACAAACTTTCCCTCTTATTCATAATAGCTACTACACTGCTGTCCGCAGGGCATGCAAAGTTGCAATTGATCATAGAGTTTCAAGGCTAAAGGCAAAGCTCAAATTGAAAATATACATTGAAATTTAAAAGAAAGATACAAACGAATAAGGGCTGATTTTTCAATCTCCAGATAACACTATCTGTCAGGTAAATTGTAGCTCTGTCCTTATCTTTCATATGACAAAGAAAAGGATAGTGCTACATTTTATCTGACAGATGGTGTTATCTGGAGATTGAAAAATCAGCCCTTAATTACATAAATAATAAGAAAAAAAAAAATATTCGCTAGTAAAATACCTCTACAATTTTGCACCTTCTTAACAAATATTTTGAGTATTTGGAGCGTTTGTTGACCCGTTGCGGCCAGTTTCAAGGGGCCGGGTGTGCTGGTGTGCTCCATCGACAACATGCCGACGCAGCTGCCGCGCGAGTCCACCGACTTCTTCGGCGACCTGCTCTTCCCCTACGCCGAGGACATCATGGGCTCCGACGCCGCGCGCCCTCTCAACGAACATAGTTTCTCGCCCGTCGTCCAAGGTGTAAGTGGACCATTTAACCCTACCCTCTTTTGCTACATTTTGACGACTCGTTTAGCTTAGTTGGTCGATCCTTGTCACTCGTCATTCAAGACTAAACCGAGAGAAAGGGAACGAGATAACGTAACTTCGAACTTCGAACCTTTTCCTTTCCTTTTCCAACTAGGGCCTTAGGTCCCCAGGGCTGGCTTTCGGACTGCAACGCATGAAAGCGGTGACCACACAAGTTACCTATTCACTGGGCACTTGCCCATGTCCACTTGAGCCTATACAAGCACTTTTTTTTTTGGCACGGAGAAGGGCAATCGCACACAAGTACCTAATGGTACCAGGGGCTCAGAAATTTGTAATCTTAAAGATTTTAGGTACACCAGCGGCAGCGAAAACTGCCTTCTGCGGTGCTGCCGTCGCGTTTATATTACTTATTAATGTTGTTTAGCACTTGTAGCAAAGAGTAGATATATTTTTGACAAGAAGAGTTGCTTTGCATTGGCTGTGTTTGGTACTCTAAAATAGCTATGGCTACGAAACTTAAATTAGGTAAGGTCCAAAAAGTTGGGCAGGCTAACCTAACTCAGTTAAATTTTCTATGAAACTTTTCCGTTGTGTCACAAAAAATAGCCATACAATTGTAGGGATACTTTTCGTCGCACAACGGAACTTCTTACGACTTCGTTGTTTGTATGGTTAACTACGCCTAACTATGGTCCAACTTTTTGGTCCTCACCCATTTATGTGAGGGCTATCCATTTGTTAAATAATTACGTAACTACGTAAAGTAATTAAAACTTAACCAAATCAATATTTTGTACAGGCTATCATCACAAGCAACGGAAAACTGACACCGCCTTTTGAATACATCAACGAGTTGAGATCATCAAACAAGTAAGTTCGATCATTAATACCACGCAGTCGAATGGTTTTGTTTTAGCTATTTTACGCAATAAATCGTTTTCGTATTCGTTAAGGCTTCGGCACACCAAACGCGTGGCAGCAGCAGCGCGTAGCGTCGCGTGGCGTCAGGGAGTTGTAAAACAACAAAACAAATGGAACCCCGGCACACCGAGACGCGCGTGTGCGGCGCGTCTGCAGCGCGCGAGACGCGCGTTTCGGTGTGCCGGGGTGTCATTTGTTTTGTTGTTTTACAACTCCCTGACGCCACGCGACGCTACGCGCTGCTGTTGCCTCGCGTTTGGTTTGCCGGAGCCTTTATACAGTGGCGTATTTTATCAAGTGCCATTTTTCATTTAATGTACAGACGCTGTATTTATATTATTTAAAAGTTAACACTACACTTATTTAAAAAACGCACATACGTCTACCGCCACAAATGCGAATGGGACAATATTCCACAAAAAGACAAGATTCCATCTATCGCGATAGGAAACTAAAACTAAAAAAAAGCGTCCATCGTCGATCATCGTCGTGTTTACCGCCATATATTTTTGTTAAGAGTGTTATTTATGCAATAAAATAAAATCAGTTGTTTTTGAGTAACGCCACTTTTCTTTTTAACGGACAAATTATTATTATGTACGTTTTGAATTAATTTTTCAGCCGTTCTCGTCACAAGGTGGAAGGCAACGACCAACAGAACTCGGTGGTGATCTTGGGCAGCGGATTGGTGTCCGCGCCGGTGGTCGAGTACTTGTCCCGGGAAAAGAACATATCGGTTACTGTCGGTACGGCAATACCGATTTACTATACCATTTTGTATTCTGTTTTTTCATTCGATACCAACCGTAAAAGTTTGACATTGAAATCCAACTTAAAGTTTAAAAATCTCGTAGATTCTGTCATGAATGTAAAAAAAAAACAGCATTATTCTACTTGGTAGAGCCATATTACTTTTGACATGTTATAGTATTGTTAATGTTATAATAGCTCTTATTTACTGTACCTTCTTGACATTAATGGCATTACTAAGTATAACATATCAAAAGCAATATGGTTTTATCGAGTAGAATAGAGCCCCTGCCTACATCCAATATCACATAGGTAACAATTTTATTGAAAAACCAAAACATGTGAGATCTCACAGTTTACAACGAGTGTCCCATTTTGGACTAGGTACATACCTGTTAACGATATCCTGCCATTTGGCTGAAAATCATTTGAAAAATGTATAATTTCCCAACCGTTTCATTAGCCAACCCGCTTTTTTTTTCTGTAACTGTAATTTACGGATTTATTTCAGTACCATCGCGTAGAACCCTAATAAGGTTAACTTCAGGTAAGTTTTTAAAAAACTTCCTGAAATATTTACAGTTGCAGAAAAAAAGCGGGTTGGCAAATGAAACGGTTGAGAAACGATACATTTTGCCAAACATCTTTTGCCAAAAGGCAGAGAACCCCTTTACTTACCCTTACCCATACTGTCCTGCAGCTTCTCAAGTAAAGGAGGAGGCGGACGCCCTGGCGGAGAAGTACGGCGTGCGCGCCGAGTACCTGGAGGCCAGCGACGAGGGCGCGCTGCGGGCGCTGGCGGCGCGCGCGCGGCTCGTGGTGTCGCTGCTGCCGTACGAGCTGCACGGCGCCGCCGCGCGCGCCTGCGTCGCGGCCGGCGCGCACCTCGTCACCGCCTCCTACGTGCGCCCTGAGGTGCAGGAACAGCATGCGGCGTGAGTTGACAATGTATAACTTTGCCTAGATGACTGACCGATTTTCTTTATTGCTGGCCTAGCATGACTGCGTCTATATCGCGTGTCAAATTTTAATGTGGATAAAGCATCCGTCAATCTCGTTATTTACGTGTCAGAAGGTGACGGAAGCCTTATTCACACTTTATCACGCGATAAACGCAGACATACAGCCCTTGGTCTGCTATTTTTTGTATATATGGCTTTTCTGGATTGGTTAAGATTCTGAGTCACGTGGATTTCTTTGTTCAATTTTAGTTAGCTAGCTACTTAGGCAAAGTGCAGCTTAAAATTATTGCAGTTTTTAAGCTGCACGGGTAGCTCAAGTTGTATTTTCTCGCTTGTCGCTCTGTGCGATTCTATCGTTGCTGACTAGATAGAAAGGGAGATTCGGTTAAAAAATGGCGATGTATGAGAATGTCCATGCAAGCGACGCCTAAAGCGCCGCGTCTCCATAAAAAAAGCCCTAAGGGTTGCAGCCTGAATCGGCACTTCCAATGTTGCAGGGCGAAGGAGGCAGGCGTGACGCTGCTGAACGAGGTGGGGCTGGACCCCGGCATTGACCACCTGCTGGCCCTGGAGTGCATCCACGACGTGCAGAACCACGGCGGCCGCGTCGACTCCTTCGTCTCCTACTGCGGAGGTACCATAGCTTCCATGGTTGAGACACCATAGGACACTGTCATATAAGGACAGTGTCAAGTCATGCTTATGAGAGAGAAATTGCAATAAAATTAATTATTAACTCTCTGAGATTGGTTTTAAAAGTAGCTATAAACAATTAAAGTCGTTGGCTGTTTAGAGAACTACTGCAGTAGAATGCTGCGTCAGCTCCTATCACGACACATACCGGCGTATGAGCCGACGTTCACATAGAAGTCGTTTATCATATTACCTTAGGAACCGTTTAATTGGCTGGTATTAAAGATACCCTATATCCCTCTCGAGAATGCAATCTCCTTGTCAAATTTCATTTAGATCCGTTCTCAATATTTTCGTGAACAGGTAACAAACAAAGCAACAGTTAAGTAGGTATATTTTCGCATTTATAACGACCTCTGAGCTCCAGGAACGATCGATTTGTGGTCACTTCTGTACAACTTAACTGACAGCCAGGGTATGCATGAAGTGCGGGGAGGGGGTCAATGGTGATTCTTCAAGCTTTATCGTACCTCAAAATAAAAAATAAATAAATACCTCTTTCCTATTTGTACAAAATGTGGTTACATAATTAACAACAAGTTTTTAGAGTGTTGGTAATCCTGTAGCTCTGGCTACCCCACTCTGAGAATGAAAGCGTGAGTAGTATATAATGTATGTATCGTACTTCACCCCCGCTCTCAAATAAGTTGTACGCCTAGCAAGATTTTACGTACAGATCATTGCGTAAACGCAAAAAAATATATTTGACAGGTCTCCCGGCGCCGGAGTTCAGTGACAATGCTTTAAGATACAAGTTCTCGTGGAACCCTCGGGGAGTGCTGCTCAATACCATCTCAGCTGCCAAATATCTGAGCCGGGGACAGGTAAATTGCGACTTATTCTAAGTTAAGACTAAGGTGATACATAAAGTCATTCATAAGTATATATTTACTTTTGCATCTCGTTACTTTAACTTTAGGTTTGGACTGACATGCAGAATTGATAAAATGTCTGAATGCGACAAGATATAAAATTGATGAACCATATGACGATTCGTAATATACGTAGGTACAGTCAACCAATTTGATTCCTAGGCCACTATTGACTTTGTCAATGTGACGTTGTAAACCAAATCATATTATGAAGTCTGTAACGTTTGGTTGTCAACGTCACTTTAACATAGTCCAAAGTGGACTAGAAATCAAATTAGTTGACTGTACGCTAACCGTTTCCTATTTGCTTCTTCCTGCTTAATTTTATAATCGAGTGGACTTGTTAGTAAACCGGCTGCGTGCGGTGCGGCTTCGACCACATCAGAGCTTAACGGTGCGTAAATTACGGTCCGTCAAATTTTCGCCAATGATCCATTCCTTTGTTTACGCAACGTTACCGTATTTTACGCGCCGGTGTGGCCGATCCTTAACAACCATACTAACTACTATTTAGCGCGAGATAGCGAGCGATAACAAGAAGTGCGGAGAGATGTTCGCCGCACGGCTCACGGTACCACGCTCATCGCGGGAGACTTCGCCACCGCTCGATCTGTTCCGCGCTAAGCCAAAATTCATAGCCAGCCCATTGCACGCAAGCACTAAGTACACCACCACCATAGTAGTCATAGTCAGAATAAATTAGCAAAATCAGCGGAAGTAACTCGTGTAGTTTTGAATTATGGTACAGTATCCTTCGTCATATTTTCGGCATCCACATTTTACAGCACAACTACTTATGCATCGCACAAAATAGAATTTAATAGGTAGCCGGATAGGTAATTGGCTCCAGATTTCCATCAGGTCCTAGTTTCCAATCCTACATTTGTAGGAACAGTTGGTTCTTAAACCACGCGGTGGTAGGTTTTGCGCCAAAAATCTGAATAAAGGAACCTTTTTAATCCCACTTCTTACCCTCAGTTCGCCCTTCGAGGATAATAAGTACGTTAATTAGAACGCCTGAAAGAATAACTACCAAATTTCATAACCACACGAATTATTTTGGCTGGTTGCTTCAATTCGGGATAATTTTCTCCGAAAACCAACTTGGTATTTAACAGTCCTATATAAACTATTAAGTATATATGTCATGACTGCTAGCTATGCCTGAATTACATTCTACTTACAGTAATTATTAATGTTTTTCAGCTATGTTGCTTGCTGTAGGTACCTACTCGCTTTCATTATTGTTAGGGTGTAAACTTGTATTTTGAAACAAATGTATATCAATGGTTGGCTCTCGTAACAAAGAACTAAAGCCTTTTCTCCTCCGGTTTTTAGGTAGTGGAGGTTCTTAGTGGTGGGGAGCTGATGTCAGTCGCGCGCGAGCTGGACTTCCTCCCAGGGTTCGCCTTCGAAGGGTTCCCCAACCGCGACAGCACGCATTACGCGGCGCTCTACGGCATCGAGGACGCTCACACCATCTTCAGGGGCACCCTCCGGTACAAAGGTCTGGAAATTTCAAGAAAATTAAGCGAATTCTTTTACCAAAGGCATATGCAACTGCGATCCCTCGGCTAACACGTTAGCTCGTTTGCCTCATGTAGCTTAATGTGCAGATTTTATTAGCGGCTACAGTGACATAATTAAGTTGATTACTTATTATACAGGGTGTTCGGCAGAAGGTTGTACTAACTTCAGGGACTAACTGTGTAGGTCATACTCATCAACTTTTATTATGGGACCAACATCCAAATCGCGAAAAAAAAGCCGCTGTTCCATACATTTCGGCTGTTTAGCTCTCAAAGTTGGTATGCTGTTTTTTTTACGATTTGGATGTTGGTTCCATAATAAAAGTTGATGAATATGACCTACAGAGTTAGTCCCTGAAGTTTGTACAACCTTCTGCCGAACACCCTGTATTTCGATGTGATTACCAAAGTCCGCCAGTTACCAAATATAATTTCTAGTATAAGTAATTTCAAAAAATCTGGAATGTTTTGTGTTGGTGTTTTTATTTATATAAAGAAAAACGAAACATCTTGCTTCTTATTCATTTAAACTTAGGTATGTTTCGACATTAGTCTGCGTAAACTGCTTACCTCATAACTTGGACATTATTCTCGAAGCACCATTCCTTACCGATCAGTATTATCTTTAATTGATAGCCTTTTGGTCTTTTTTGTAGGTTTTGCTGAAACAATGAAAGCTATGCAGTTGTTCGGGCTGGTGGACCCCAACCCGCACCCCTCCCTCCACCCCGACGGGCCTGAGATTACCTGGGTAAGACAACAGACAGTCTGTGAGCACTTAGAAGATGCTTCGGGTTTGTACTTCTCTCTCACTCGCTCTTAATAAAAGCGTATGATAGTTAGTGAGAGACAAGTACAAACCCGAAGCATCTTCTTAGTGGTATCGCACTGTACAAATAACTTTACGCAGCGAGTAGGCCGCAATGTAAAGGAATTAAATTACTCAACCTGTTAATAAAATTACATACATTACATACATATTGAGATACGCGGCCCTTACAAATTGTTTAAAGTTCAAGACACTTCAAGTTAGTCCCAAGTGCATCCCTTTCCTATCACCTTAGTAAAATAATAGTTCTATAAGTGGCAGTTGTTTAGTGGTGGGCTGGTGGGGATCTTGTGCAGGTTTCGTCTGGATCGCTACTAGGGAATGCAATTTAACCGGTTATTAATCGGTTAAAACCGGTTATAACCGGTTATTTGCATTCCCTAATCGCTACCGACAGGAGACAGGAAGGTTCCTATGCTTTAACCTACCACCGACCATTCGCATTGTTGAGTTCCGGGATGTAAGAATAATATAACTGGCGATACTACTTTTAGTATAGGGCTATTATATATTAGTCCTCACTGTTGGCCACGCATTTTCAGTCTTAAATTGAATTTTGTAATCTTGAAAATGATAAAAAAAAGATAAAAGATAAAAGATGTTTATTCAGTAAGTAGGTCGCACGGGCACTTTTACACGTCAATAATCTACCAGCGCTTCGTTTTTTAAACATTTCTTATGATATGATATTATACAACGAAAAAAAAACTTAACCTAGTATTATATAAAACAATGAATGTAACAAAAATATGTCTATATATATCATGCGTAGTTGAGCAGGAAAATGTGTCAAAACTCAAAATTTCTACAAGAACTCATAAATAGTAAATATAAGAAATAAATAAAAATTAAAAATTATACTTACCTATGACGGTGCAAAACAAAATGCAAAGTTTAGCTGTCAGATCCCCCTTGCCATCAGGTGGCATCACACGATATACTCAGTTGCAGTTTCAAATTTAATACTTCCATATATTGAGCAAGCAAAACTTCAAATGTTTTAACTTTTACTGCTGCTGTGCTAAGGTCCCTTACTTTTTTCAGCGTCAATTCGCGTGCGAGCTGCTCGGTTTGACTGACTCCTCGATCTTCTACGAGAACCTGAAGGGGCGGCTGTCGGAGCGGATCGGAGGGGCGGGCTCGCAGGCGCTGGAGTCGCTCGGCCTGCTGCAGGACAGCATCGTGGCCAAGCGAAACACCCCGCTCGACACCGTCAGCCACTACCTCACCCACAAGCTGCGGCTAGGTAACTACGCCGGGATAATAATTAGGTTATCGTTGTCTAGTACTCATAGTACACGTCTAGAGCTTAGTTTGGGACTAGGTCAATTTATGTGACATTGTCCCCTGATATTTATTTATTTACTAGCTTCTGCCCGCGACTTCGTCCGCGTAGATTTAGATAACCGTTATTCCCTTGGGAACTTTTATATTTTCCGGGATGAAAAGTAGCCTATGTGTTAATCCAGGGTATGAGCTATCTCCATTTCAAATTTCATCCAAATCGATACGAAACGTCAATTCAGCATGTTTTTTAAATATAAAACCGCACGACATTTGATCTCGAGTGACATGAGAATAGGGACTTCACTCGTTTGTCTATGATTAAAAAAACCCATCATATGTGACACTGACACAGTACAAGTTTGTTTTGACGCCATTTTTGTCGTCAAGTCGTCGGCTTCTTCTGAACCCTTCTTAGCGTACTTATGATAGTGTGTAGATAAAGTAGGTATGCAACTGTAGGTACATAATTAAGCCTTAAAACACTCGTGTGATTATATTATGAAACTCGCTAACGCTCGTTTTATAAAACCACACTCGTATTTTAAGGACTCTCATTATGCATCAGTTGCGTAATAATAATTATAGAACTGTTATTACCATGGCAACGCTCATTATAGAATAGTTTTCCCGCTTCGATTACACAATAGGTGGTATTCTGATACCGTTAATGATATCAATATAAAAACTACTAATTATGTAATGTTACAGACAAGGAGGAAACTGACTTGGTAGTGCTCCGGCACGAGATCGGCGTCACGTGGGGCGACGGGCGGCGCGAGCGGCGCGAGGTGACCATGACGGCGCGCGGCGACCCCGCGGGCCACACCGCCATGGCGCGCACCGTGGGCCTGCCCACCGCCATCGCCGCCAAGATGGTGCTTGACGGTGACCACCTTTGTATATTTTAACTTCTCATGCTGTTAAAATGTTACTTTAGTCTCTGCACATCGGGACTAAAACTCCTTATTAATCTCTAGGCACCTAGGGATTAAAGTAATTATTTTTTGATTTACCTACTTTGGAAACCCCTAAACAGCCACTCACGGTGTTTGTGAATGGAGGATTATCGCGATTTTCAGTGATTGTGTTTAGACAATTTTTAGGGCGTGGATTTAATTTCGTGAAACACGATTAAGTAATGATTACGAATATGAATCTATTTAATTATATGAATACCTAAGTAGTATGCGCTTATTGTGTTTTCTATCCACGGAGTCCTGCCTAACTATTGGGCCTTTATTCCACTGCGTAAAACCATATTGCTTTTAAAGACAAAAATCGATTTCCATATTGTTTATACTCACTGTGACACTCACCTTAAACATCCAATTAACCAATGTGTAAGACCCGCCATACACGGACTGCTTTAAGCAGTCAGGAACCGATTGCACTTTGGCTTAAGAAGTCGACTCGTGATCGTAAGGTACCGAGTTCGATCGAACCCCCTGCTCACCATGTACTAATGAGTTTCTAATACATTACCCGATGCTCTTATATGGTGACGAAAAAACATAGTGAGGAAACCTGCACATTCGAACAGCTGAATGTGTAAGAGGGTAAGTGCACAAAAGAACCTTAATAAGGGGTCAATAAGCGTATCCGAAAAGGGCACGAGCGAAGGGGACTTATATTTTAACGCACAGTAATTCTACGCGTACGAAGTCGCGGGCATCCTCTAGTCTATAACATAAGATAAGAGTAGATAACCAAGTGTAATTCCAGTTAATCTTTATTTGGATGTGACACCCTCAGGCGAGATCCAGGAGCGCGGCGTGGTGCTGCCGTTCTCCCCGGCGGTGTACAAGTCGCTACTGTCGCGCCTGCGCTCCGACGGCATCACGGCGCGCGAGGTCATCCGGCCGCTCAACTGACTCCAGGGACTGCCGGGACGAGAAGCCAGCCCTCAACACATATTTGTGGCTCTTACGACCTGATAAACATGTGTTTAAGCCCGTGGATGCGTCTTATATGAGAGTTTTTTTATGATGTGACGTGACTTGACTCTTAAAATCAGTATAAACACATACATACATACAAAAACTCACGCTTTCATTCCCAGAGTGGTGTAGGCAGAGCTACAGAATTACCAACCATTCTAAAAACTTGTTTCTTGTCTGTAACATTTTGCTCAATCAGGGTGATGTTTAGATCAGTAGGTACCTATAAACACAACCTCTAATAATCTCTGTAATTGATAAAAATCCCTATTTTTAGTTCAGGCTTACACATATCAGTTCGCCAAGCCAAGATATCCGAGTCTCGGTTCGCCGGAGGTTACCATCGACATGAAACGTTTTGTGATGACTTGATTGACATACAAATCCCCCACACAATCACCAATACCAACCAACTATCAATGAAATGAAATGAAATGAAATGTTTATTCACAAGAACATATGGTAAGCAATAAGGATCTTACGAATAGGTATAAATATTGGTACAAAAAGTCTGTCTCAGTTGGTTGGTTAATATGTATCTGACAATTTCATGTGGATACGCAATACATCTTGAATTATTGACCGAGCTAAAACAGGAAACATTTGTTTAGTTTTCTTGAATTGACCCCCCATGTATAAGTTTCCTTTTTGACTTTCGCCATATCTCACTTACAGTCGACACACGTAAAAAGAGCTCCGAGAGGCTAGTGGAGGGGATATGTTTGCGCATGTTGTCTACTGACAAACCAATCGTAGATATGAGTGTATTACTGGGAACCAAGAGCGTGGCAGCAAAGTGGAGCGGTTTACACTTTCCCCGTCGCGCCCATTAATTTGGTCGGTATTTTGCTTCGCAGGTAGGTCGCTCAGGGCTCTTTTTACGTGTTACGACTTGTACCTGCTCAGTGCGATGGCAGTACCAAATACAATTTTGAAATAGTGTTATAAAAAGCGCAGTGCTCGCTATAAACCAGTGACGCGATTGGTTTAAAAACGAAGCGAATAGAAACGCTAGTTAGCGTAGTGCATCTTGACAAGTGCCTCCGGACGGACGCTTTCGCGAGAGCGAAGAAGACAATCCGGTACTCTTCTGGTAGAATTGCAAAGCAATGAGCGTTTGTGAATGGAGTTTAAATTACATTTTTTCCAAATATTATGTTAACAGTTAATTGAATCTGTGTTGAAAAATATACTTTCACCCTTATGTGTTATTGTTTTAAAATTTGTGGAGTGCACAAAATTAATATACATAGTTATAGACGTTATAGTTCATAAGTTATTATTTAGCCGTTATTAATTTATTTTAGGCTTGTTTGAGTTGAATAATGAATATGCTTGTCGTCGCCTGTCTTAACCAAAAACATAAAATTGGCAATATTACTTCGTAGCCCAACGACTCTACGACAAATCGTAGCCCCGCAACGACTCTACGACAAATCGTAGCTCTTTGCTACAACTTTTAACTACACGACTGGCCACGTATGAGTCAACGGCTCGCCATTTACAAATGTGTCTTTGAGTGTTTGTTCAGAATAAATTAACTGTTAATTATTTTTACGAAATTGTATGATAAAGTGTAAGATAAAAATAAATATCGAATCAATTGCATGTGAAGTTTCATTGGTAGGGGTTTCCGGGGCGGTAAATCAGCGTAAATTCTCAGTTGGTCGATAGCTCGCATGCTTGTAGCAATCCATTGACGGGTTGTTTAAACAATTTTGAGCCGAGAGCTATTACAGCGACGCAATGTATCACGAAACTGAGTCTTAACACATAAACATATCGCGCTTGTATAGTATGCCCGGCTGTGAGTAGGCAGGCAGAGTTGTATAGTCTACCAAGAAACTCCTTCACCATATTTCGACTCTATTCGTATGGAGTTAAGGGTTAAGCTCCAAAAGTGGTTAAGGACTTTAGTCTAGTACTAGTAGTACTTAAGTAGCATTTTTAGTTCTTGAAAAATAACTGAAAGGTTCTAAAATCGTTATTTGGGAATTGATGATAATGCTAGTTAGCACAAACAAACCGAACAATCTTTTGGGACCCACTCCAAATAACTTAGAGGCTATCGACTCTTAGAACCTGGGGCTCTACTTTGAAATAAATTGGAAAACTGCTATTGTAAAACCAATACCTAAAACTACTAATCCGTCTAACCTTAAAGATTTAAGACCAATTAGCATTTTATGTTTTCTGTCAAAAATTTTGGAGAAGGTAGTGTGTTCACAACTGTCAAAATATCTCGAAGCTAATAGCATTCTTCCATTAAAGCAGTCTGGTTTTAGGAAAGCGCGAAGTACCTCAACCGCCTTGCTCGATGTTATAGACAACATATTAACAGCAAGGGATAGAGGTGAGGCAACCCTCCTCGTGTTACTGGACTTTTCACGGGCGTTTGACACAATTAACATCCCTCTGCTCTTATCTAAGCTGTCATTTTACGGGTTTGACTGTAACACGGTAAGGTGGTTTTCGAGTTATTTGGCTAGTCGGACCCAGTGTGTGGGACTGACTAATGCTGATGGATCCACAGTCTTCTCTAAAGTAGTCCCTTTAAGTTGCGGGGTTCCACAGGGTTCTATTTTAGGCCCCATTTTGTTTATTTTGTACACTGCTGATATAATAAAGTGCTTGGAACATTGCGATTACCATATGTATGCTGATGATCTCCAAATGTATAGATCATTTAAGCCTACTTATGTCTCACAAGCGGTTGAAGCGATTAATCAGGACCTTGAACGTGTATCTGAGTGGTCGGGGAGGAATGGCTTAGTTCTCAATCCTTTAAAATCAAAGGTTCTTTATCTCGGCACTAAATTTCAAATAAAAAACATGCCTGCTTCTGACCTCCAAGTGAAGCTGGGTGATGAACTCTTGGAGCGAGTCACGGTTGCTCCCAATCTCGGCCTGCACATGGACGACGAGCTCCGTTTTGAACATCATGTTCTAAATGTTGTTCGACAGTGTTTCTTTAGGCTGAAAGTCCTATACGGAGTTCGCAATTATTTGAGTGTAGATTTAAGAATAAAATTATGTGACACTTTGATTCTTTCGAAGCTCAATTATGTCGATACAGTTATTGGCGGTTGCCTTCTAGCTCGTACTAAGGCACTTATCCAACGTGTACAGAACGCTTGCGCACGGTTTTGTTTTCCGATTCCTCCTAGGACTCGCGTCTCACCGTACCTAAACAGCAGCAATCTGATGAAGATGAACGCAAGGCGTTCTTTACATGTTGCCACGCTGCTCTGTGGTGTGGTCACCACTCGCCAGCCAGTCTACCTCTATGAGAAGCTTCTCTCTTCCAAGCGCGAGGTGAGAACCGCGACTCGTCTTGTTTGCCCTAGACACTGCTCGGCTGCGTTTCGTGGTAGTTTTCGGTATGCTGCCACGAAATGTTGGAACAATTTACCACCGCCAATTAGAAATTCCTGTTCTATTGGATCATTTAAGTACAAATTAAAAAAATACCTACTCGATATTCAGAAATCCCAACCATAGACAGTTCGTGCAGTGTCAGACTTTGTTGGCAGTAGTATTTAAATCTGGTTTTAGACAGATACGCAGAGGAAAGTTAAATTATTATTGTATTATTAAGTCATATGTTTATTTATATATTTATATATTTAAATACATTATTTAGTTTGCCTATTTATTTCCATACACTACACTTACACAATCAGCTTTTAAAACAATGCGAGCGCACTCGACAGGGCAGCAAGTTATTACATTTTCTTAAGATGTTGTTTATCGTCGCACGCAAACTCGGGATCCACTGAAAATCAGCGTTGCAGCACCTGTGCCGCAACACATGCTGAGTGGACCCCTTTTGGCGTCAGGGTGCAGCACCACCAATGCTTATGTTATGTTATGTTAGGTTTCTTATGTTTAAGTTAATTAAGTTGGTGGAGGTGCTCTTTTGATTCCAATAAAATATTTTTATTATTATTATTATTATTATTATAAATCAGTAATTCGAACTTCGGATCGCCCCGTCACTTTCTCGCGAATTAGTGACGCGTCGAGAGCAAAAGGGATAGCAATAGACGAAGTTCGAATTACGGATTTCAAAGTGGAGCCTCTCATGGCAGTTTTTAGATTCAGCCAGAACTTTATAATAACCAAACAGATTTTTTATTGCCTAACGCAGTCGCAATCGACGGGTATGTCCCATTTGTTCCATGGAACTACGAATTTTGTATTGAACTTTGACGTAATGTGACGGAACAGATGGGACATACCCCAATCGACTTCAAAGTGGAACAACTGTTTTCATTTTGAAAGTAGACTCGCCTTCGGACTGTCAAAATGAAAACGATCGCTATTGCGAGTGCTTTAGGCAATAAGCAATAAGGACGGACACGGCAGTACAGTCTGTAAGCAATTAGAAGGTGATTAGTACTTAATTACGTACTTCGTTTGTACTTCTCTCTCACTCGCTCTTAATAAGAACGCATGAGAGCGAGTGAGAGACAAGTACAAACCTACGAGTTTGTAGGCTACACGTGTGCTTCAGGGCCTCTCTTCTACTGAGTAAAAACATTTTCACAACCACCATGTTTTAAACACGGCCGCCATTACTGTTAAGTAAATAATAGCTGTCAAAACGTTGACAATACGATAAAGCTGGGCATTCACGGACGCGCCGTTTGTCTCGGCGACAGATGGAGTGTATACAATACAAATGGATGGGCGTAATATTTTGACCACATTCACGGGCGCGCCACGCCACGCCTCAACTACGTGACATCACGGAGCGGACTGTCATTTAGCTTGGCTCGGAGGCGTGGCTTGTTCCAAAGTTGAATTTCGACTTTCACGGTAGTTGCATTCCGATGGCGCGTTGGCGCGTCGCGCTGGCTTTCCGTCCATTTGGAAACCCAACGGACCGCGCCACGTACGTACTTTTAAACGCTACAGTTTTGAAATTCACGGATCGATTTTGGCGCGGCACTGCTCTGATCGGCTTGTTGGAGCGGTCGTGAATGCCCAGCTAAACACGTCAAAATGGTTTTTACCCAGTAAAATAAAGGCCCAGGTTGAATTTAAGAGTTTTTTAAACTTCAAATATATTTTTTAGACCCAAGCTCACGCGACGTAACCAAATCTATGTAAAATTTTGGAATCGAAAATAAGATACAATTTGCTGTGTCCCGCCGCCGTAAATATAGTAAATAGGTATACAATTTCTTCTGACTATACCTAAGCATGATATAAGTAAATTTCGTCGATGGCTAAGTATTTTTAATCCAAACGTTTTTTCTCAGCCAACCTTAAACTTAACCAACAGCCGGCACGAAAACAAGCGAAGGCCTCCCTGTCAACAATAAACTTTTCGATTTCAGCAAGGCAACTGCTGACAATGAAAATACTGTTATCTAGTAATGTCAACTGGAAAAAAAAGGTGTGACATGTTTGTCATTCATATATCATTTTTTTGCTAACCTAAAATGTTAAATCAAATGACTTGATTTGCTGTTTTGAATTATTTTTTACGGTTATTTTTATAAAATTATTTAGCTAAATCCCGATTGTGTCGCGACACGTTTCGCCATACTCTTAAGAATTGTTAATGCGTGACAATTTGATAAAGATGATGGCTTTGCGTTAAAGTCTTCTTAAAATGGAAAACGACCCGAATAACACTGTAAGTAGACCAGCCGCCGGCGCGCCGCCGGCCGGCCGCCCGCCGCGCCGCCGCCGCCGCCCGCCTCCGCGTTTGCCGCCTCTTTCCGATCGTGGCTCGTTGTTTACAGTTTTAAAACCTGCGACACTATCAACAAATCTATTATCATGCAATAACATGTGAAATACGGTGACTGCATTATCTAACAACAATAATATTTTGAATAATATTGTTGCTTTATTTATATGTACTTGGAAGCAAAGAAATCGGTCCACTTTCTATGGAAATTCAGTACTAAGTGGCTCGATTTCTTTGCTCCCAAGTGTACTTTTAATGTACTTACTTAATCTGTTCGCAACGTTCAATGGCGGGTCGACGTTTCTACGCAAAAATAGAAAAACAAATATGGTTTAGTCATTTTTCGGAACTACACCAATAAGTTCAAGGTGATTATTCGACGTTTTACCCGCCGTCATTATTGTCTTCGCATATTATTCAAGATACACTTTATAAAATTCTTGTTCTTTTAAATGGAATGGATACTGCCCCCGGGTCTGTTGATTTTGACTTCAAAAGTTGCCGGTAGTTACCACTATTTTCGTCAATATATTGAAGACAACAATGACGGCGGTTGAAACTCCCGAACATTCACCCTCAGCAGTATTTGTGCTTTAAAGGTATTGTTGCTACATAATTATTTATGATGAACTAATTTTTTACTAGGTACCTATTTTAAATTGCTTTCCTGACCTCTACTTACTTTACGCCACGATCAGCTGTAAACTTCATTAGGTATCGCATTAAACGTAGTAAAGTGTTCTAGTTTTTTTTTGCGATATGATACCTACCCATGTATTATTGATTATCTAGCTAGTGCTTGTATACAGCATAAGTCAGTATGTAGGGTGAACGTACCAGTAAATGAACAGTGGCTGTGAATGAACAAAGTAAGTATATTTTCGCAACATAAAAATTCTGTAAATTTCTACAAAACAAAGTATATTTTTTTAGATTACCAACATTACTCGTAATATCATGTAACATGACATGATACATAAAGTGGACGTGTCGCAGACGTGTTTTCGTTGTATGGGGCAGTAGTTAGCAGACTGGTAAGATACCTTGTTTGATGTGATACTGTACTTATTCCAAACAACTGCGATCCGTAGTGTGTGTTTATTTTAAGTCTTAAGTAAGTATATATATATTTTTTCAATTTACATACCATATCATATGTTTTTCTTTCAAATTGCCGTTTTTAAGCAAATGTTCTATAGCTGGATCACAGAAACCGTTAAACCAATGAATGAACCGCGGTGTTCATTCACTAGAACCGTGCGAATTACTTATTTTACAATAGTGTGCGTTTTCGTTGTTGTATTAAAGTTTCTTTTTCAGAAACATATTTAGCTGTTAATTGATTAACCGTCATGTGTCCAGTATACAAACAAACTCTTAAATGCTTAATTTTTTTGAAATAAATTAATAAGAAAAAACATAATAAAATTAATAAATAATTAAACATCGTTCATTCACTGGTTTCATTTACTGGTGTTTTCATGTTCATTTACTGGTGTTTTGGTTGTTTTCGACTTAAAATAGCTCTTAAATTTTTGCAAGAACATTATTAAACAAAACTTATATAAGCAAACTAGAACACTTGCTTGATTGATAACGAAAATAATATTTGTCGGTAGGTAAATACTTCCATCTCATTTAAAAATATTTAAAGACGAAAATCTCCTTAAAGGTATAATCACTGGTACGCTTACCCTAGGTTTGTACAATATATGTATGTATAGGCCCTGTTGGCAACTTGTTTTTAGACGTACAGGTCGATTCACAAGAGTTGGTACGAATGGATTGAATGAGTGAACGAAAGTATACAAGTTTGTGTAAAATAATAACAGTAAAAATAACAACATTATTTTACACACTTGTATACGTTAGAAATTCGAACATCGGTTCAAAGGACGGCACTCACACAATGATAGGTGACATTACTTTCGTTCAATTCATTCGTGCCAACTCTTGTGAATCGACCTGTACTTAGGTACTTTTCCTGTTACGTGTATTGAAGTGATAGCGACACCGAACGCGCGACTTCATCGCTACAAAAAGTTGCCGTGTGCTACCTCCCTATAGGGTAAAATGAACGGTCGTGTTAATGAGATGAATTGTTGCAGACGGCGGGTCGCGAGACAGGGCGGTGCATGTCGGTGGCGGCGATGCAGGCGCTGCACCGGCTGCGCGAGTGCCGGCTGCTGTGCGACGCTATAGTGCGCGCGGACGACGGCGCCGCCTTCCCCGTGCACCGCGCCATACTCTCAGCCTGCAGCCCGTACTTTCTGTTAGTTCCACCATGTACCACTCACTAAGTCAGCTGACCTTTGATGCAGACCAGTCAACGGTCACTGCCTTGGGCAGTCCTGGCTCTATGCCCGTACTTTATGTTATCGTCTAAGAACCGAATAGGAGACGACGATACTATTACTTCTGATCCAACTTCAGAAAGGTTAAAAGGAAAGTGAAGTGGACGATTTTCCTTTTAACCTAAATGACAGTAAATGGACGTATTCTCCTGGCGGCGCAGGGCTCTGTTCACGACGACGCTGCACTCGCGCGAGCAGAGCGACGTGCTGATCTCGGGCGTGCGCTCCGAGATCCTGTTGCTGCTGATCGAGTACGCGTACCTGCGGCGCATTGACGTCACTGACGGCAACGTGCACGAGCTGCTGATGACGGCCGACTTCCTCGCCTTCCTCGGCGTGCTGCAGCTCTGCTCTGATCATCTTCGCACGTCGCTTAATCCGAAGAACTGCCTCGGGATCATGACTTTTGCAAGGTCAGCGTGGCTAATTTATTAACAACTTATACGGTAGTTAAGGCGAGTTTAATTCTGCAATCGTTATTGTAAGTAGGTACTCGTATCTACTTTGGTATAAATGACTTGAATTTTAATCTACTCAAAACACACTCAAAAGTATTCTTTTAACTGCTTTCATGCAAAATATCATATCAATCCGTCGCCAGGTTTGGCGTGAAAAAAGCCAAGCGTAAAAACTGAAACGGTGGGCACTGCACCGCCGGGCATGCACTGGTTTTACTTTAACTTGAAAATAAATATGTATCGTACCAGCATAATCAATGCTTACATTTCAATGTTTAACTTAGAGCCGAGGCGGTACGGTGCCGGGGCGTGGTAGTGAGCGATGATATTAAAGTAACGAATAATTGACGTTCTTCATGTATGCTTATAACAGGCGCGTATTCTGCTATAAGCTGGAGGCCGATGCTCGTCGATACCTGCTGCGATACTTCGTGACCGTAGCTACCCAGAGTGACGAGTTCCTTCATCTCCCTCTCGAGGAACTGAACTCCATAATTCTCGAGGACGAGCTGAACGTGAAAAGCGAGGAGGTGGTCTGGGAGGCAGTCCTGCGCTGGGTGAACTACGAAGCGGACAGCCGCTGGCCGCACACCGTCAAATTGATGGGCAGCATACGCCTAGGACTACTCGATACACAAGTTCGAAAACATTATTCTTTCGCTTATTATAGTTGTTTTCAACCTAATTCTAACAATGCTATTATTAGTTTTTCTTAGAAAACGTCAAAGATCATCCTTACGTCACTGGGAATGAGGGTTCACGGCCAATCATCATTGAAACCCTGAAGTTCCTCTACGATCTGGAAATGATCGCCCAGCGGGACGGCGAGGTTGCGACGCCTGAAATCGCCCGCCCTAGGGTTCCCCACGAAGTAAGGGCGAGGTTGTTTGGTTATGTAGACCGTCGTCTATGGAGGTGTTTTCATATATTGTTTGGTAACATTATTGCGCTTGGAATGTGCGGTCTAATCGAACGTAATTGGGGACTTCGTATGATGTACGGCAAGCGGGAAGGGTATAGGGTATATTATACCTACTTATATCTGTTCCATCGAGCAACACGGAAGGGAGTAGGCATTCGCACCATTTCCCCTCTGTCAAAGTACAAGCCTAAGCGGGCAAGCGCATCTAATAAAACTAGTTTTCACTCGGATTGTCAACTAGACAGAGTCCAGTCGCGCGAGTGAACGATACCTAGGTACATTTAAAATGCCGAGCAACAAATCCGACTTCTCGCCGATGAAAGAGATGAAAGCCCTATCCTGACAATGTGTGAATTGTGACTCATTCGTACACAAAAATTTCTCGATGTGTACAACGTTTGTCATCATTACAGTTTTGTTTTTGTATGTAGGTGTGCAGAGCTGCATTTGTGTGCAAATTTCCCCCCGCAAGAAATGACAGAACTATTTGACTGTAATATTCATAGCTAAGGCGACCCCCTTCCGCTAGGAAGGCCGTGTTGCTCAATGATCTGTTCAGAATGATGTTTCCAACCATCCTAGCAGTTATATTTATGCCAGAATTCAAGTTTCTTAATCATGAGCGCTAAATCAAACTACATTTCACACAATCTACAAGTATTAAACCCCCATGGACGATGGTGTAATACAATTATAATGTATGTGCTTGATTTAAACTAGAAAAGTTAAATTTTAAAGGTATTGTTTGCCATTGGAGGGTGGAGCGGTGGGTCGCCGACGGCGTTCATTGAAACTTACGACACTCGAGCTGATCGCTGGATCAAGGTATGGTCATTCATCAGCTTCAATTATATTCTCTATTGCCTACTTTAGCAAATATGCAACAAAATTAATACACACTACACCAAGTAATATGGCAACCTCTGTTCCTACAGAGGGCCCAGACAAGGTGCACTACGCTAACTATAGTTTCTATTCGTTTCATGTTTAAACTAATCGCGTCACTGGTAGATGACGTGATACGAAAAGTCACGTGATCTACCAGTGACGCCATTGGTTTAAAAACGAATCGATTAGAAACGCTCATTAGCGTAGTGCATCTTGGCAGGGCCCTCTGTTGTTAAACATTAGCGACGGTTCCTAAATTCTATCAAAAGTTAACCAATTTCTATACGTAAATTACCTACGTTTTGGATGAAATATGTACGATAAGGTATCCAATCACTTGCTATACAACATTTGACAAACTGATTCATTTCACAAGCATTATTATCATTTAGCAAAACGCTTTTATTTCCGAAGTTGTAAATATTTTGCAGGGTTTATTTCAGGACCATCTTGTAGGTAGACCATTGGGTTAGTTTTAGTTTCATTAAAATCCTTAAATATTTCAGTTTCGGGCAAAAAAAAACGTTTTCCAAAATGATATGTTTGTGAAGGGAATCAAATTGCGAAACGTTTTTTTAGCAAATGATAGTGAACCGTAATAATGATGAAATAATGTGCTGAGAGTTTAATGTTTTGTGGGTAGGTAGAGGAGGTGGACCCGGCGGGCCCGCGCGCGTACCACGGAACAGCAGTGCTCGGTACTTGCATTTACGTTATTGGCGGATTTGACGGGATGGACTACTTCAACTCTTGCCGTTGCTTCGACGCTGTCACTAAGAGCTGGCGAGAGGTACCTATTGCTGCACTTTTACGGTTTACAAAGTTCTATTTCTCGTTAAATTGTGTCAAATTTTAACGAGACGTCACTATAATCCACGGTTTTGAATATAGGAACGCACCATTAGCCAATCATCTTGTAGCCAATGGGGCTAGTACAGCGGACCCTGGAATTCATCTTAGCAAACTGACGTCTATATCGATTGTTTGTCCTAATGTATCGTTTGGTCGAAAACTGTTTTTACAATCAAACTTTTTTTAATTATTATAAAAACTAACCTAACCTAATTTAACTGATCTGCACAATAGTGCAAGATGATGATGATATTTTAATCTTCGTTAAATACAAGGAAACATAATAATGATTTTTATTGTTCACATCAGGTGGCACCGATGAACGCGCGTCGTTGCTACGTGTCTGTGGCCGTACTCGGCGAAACTATATACGCGATGGGCGGCTACGACGGTCACCACCGGCAGAACACTGCGGAGCGGTTCAACCACCGTACCAACCAGTGGTCGCTCGTGGCACCCATGAACGCGCAGCGGTCGGACGCTAGCGCCGCGGCCCTCGACAGTGAGTCCGTTCATGGAACTTATTCGAGTATAGCTTAGCAAATAATAGTTTGACAGAGAAATAGTCACTGTGATTGGTTAACATTTAGATAATATTACCATTGTACTCCGATCAGCAGCTTTTACTCCAGACCAGCGCTGGCTCTTCAGGCCCACCAGTCAACGAAATTTGTAAATGGAATATGAGCCTATTGTGAATATCATAGAGTCATTTTTCTAATTTGATTGTCAGTCAAAAAGAAATATTCCAATGGCCGTATTATGTACATTTTTTTGTACGCGGAGCCTTACGAGGTCGTTTAGTTGAAACCATTTCATGACAACAGGCCTCTTGCCTAAGTCAATATTTTGTTCCATTTTGTATGTCTGTTTGTCACGAATAAATTTTATTTCTTTCTTTTTTCAATTCCCTTTGAACCAGAAATTATAGTTTAGTACTATAATTTCTGGTTCTCTACGCTCGCTTGGCTGGCCTGCCTTTAAGATCACGTCCAAATTCCGATAGGACACGACTTTGTAAAATGCAACGATTCCGTGGTTTACTCATAATTCATAATCCACTGAGCCAACAGGACCGAAACAATGAGTGAGATGAAGGTACTTCCGAAAGGCGCTTCCAGTTGGACCAGGGGACCGAATTCTCGTGACTTCGAGATGATTTTTCATGCGAGATGAACTGTCTACTGCATACATTTTTTCGACATATCTCGCATGAAAAATCATCTCGAAGTCACGAGAATTGGGTCCCAGTTGTTGGAGGAACTATCATTAGAAAACACTTTTTTTTAATTTTAATGTGTAGGTACCAAGTTAGCAATGCAAGAAGTATACGAAAACTAAACACCAAATAGGGATTTACACTTTTTCCTCGACGTATTTTTGTTCGTTTTTTTTCTTAGAGTATGCGTCAATTTATTATAATTATCTTTCAGTGGCCCGTTTCACGAAGCTACAAGTTTACCAATTACAAGCGGAACCCTCTTTCTAGCAGATCCTTCTGAAAGAGACTTCTGCTTGTAATTTGTAAGTTGTAGTTAAATTTTATTTCAGACAAGATTTACATCACGGGCGGTTTCAACGGACAGGAGTGCATGAACAGCGTGGAGGTGTTCGACCCCGACACCAACCAGTGGACCAACCTCGCGCCCATGCGCTCGCGCCGCTCCGGCGTCTCTTGCATCGCTTACCACAATAAGGTCCTTGCTTTATAAAACTAAATATTTATGGGTCTATATTGTCTGCCATAATATTTTTTTGCCATAATGTATTTGAGGTTATAATTATCGCAATAACTTTTTTTTTTTAAGAAACTGACACTTTTTAGGATTTTTATAAATCAAACCTAAATTAACCGTTTACGATTTTAGCGATATAAAAATACTGACTATCAATATTTGTGTCAACAATGACATTATGACCAAAAAAAATGTGGGAAACAACGGGCTCCCAATATTTATTCAATAATAAACGTATTTTAACCTATACTTTGTGGTCACCGACGCTTCCCAGCCTCCTACCGTGTTGGGTAGGACAAGTGAATCATTTATCACCAGAGTGATTGTGTTTATAATGCTTGCCGGCTTCACATAATCATTTATAATTATTTAACAGCCTATAATGTCCCAGCGCTGGGCAAAGACTTCCCTTCCTTCCTCAGGCTTTACATATATATTTCTTAGCCTGTGCTTAAGTCCCACTGCCTGGCAAAGACCTCTTCCCTCTATCCACTTTTCATATAAAACAAAATTCTACTTTTCTTTATTAGTCTGTCGCTTCCTTTCTCGCGGCGTTGTGGGAGCCTATCTTATAATACTAAATAAAATATTTCAGATATACGTAATCGGTGGTTTCAACGGCATATCGCGGATGTGCAGCGGCGAGGTGTACGACCCGGGCACCAACACGTGGGCGCCCGTGCCCGACATGTACAACCCGCGCAGCAACTTCGCCATCGAGGTCATCGACGACATGATCTTCGCCATCGGGGGGTTCAACGGCGTCACCACCATCTACCACGTCGAGTGTTACGACGAGAGAACTAATGAGTGGTCAGATATCTGTTCGAGGCTTGTGTAGTCCTGTAGCCAGTAGCAATTACCGAGACGTAACTTTGAACTGAATGTGGCAAATAAACGCTTCATTTATTTACGTGCCGTATCTTGTTACTGATAACTCTCAGCAGTATGCAGTAAAATACACGGCATCATCATCATCATCATCATATCAGCTGAAAGGCGTCCACTGCTAGACAAGGTTTCGAGATACTCGTTGGGCTTCTCGCGATATTTACCGATTTACCTATTACGCGATATTACATATCGACTCAGAGGCAAATAAATGTGAATGCTTACATTTTTTTAACGTAACTATACGACAAAATCGTATAAGTGTAAACCGAATAAAATAGACTGTATTAGTATAAGCGAGCGCTTACTCGCTCGCATATGCTCTTACGCTGGTCGATAGTGCCGATATACGGTGACCTTTTAATCGGAGATCTGATGAGGAGCCATTTTTTTACTACTCAATAATCAATGGTAAATAACTCTACAAGTTCTATAACCACTCTGTCATTTTAACTGTCAATCCTTTTATGCCAAAATCAGTAGAATTTCCTGTAGGTAGCGAATTTACATAAAGTATCGGCGAGAAGTGGTATCATGTCCGAATCCATCACTGCTTTTCACCCTAGGCTTTAAATTTTTCGAAACATTTATCCCCCTTCTCATAAAGAAACAGGACCCCCCCTAGACAGATCTTCCATGTTATTTGTTTTGCCTAGGTACGAGGCCACTGACATGAACATCTACCGATCAGCGCTGTCGGCCTGCGTGATCATGGGGCTCCCCAACGTGTACGACTACATCCACAAGCACAGGGAGCGCCTCATGGAGGAGAAGCGCCAGAAAATCCTGCTGTCGGAGACGGCCCGCCACGGCCAGCACCGCACCGCCTTGCCTGATGTGAGCAGAATATTATAATTACGTGTATCCCTGGGAAGCACCAGAGTTTTCCCAAAAAATAATAACTTGACACATCGATTTTTTGACACAAAAATCCTATTGTTAGTAGTTAACGTCAAAAGCCAGGTTGCCCTTTGCATAATCTAAGTATATTGAATTTGCTAAAATGTTTTTTGCAAGTGGGTAGTGAACACCTCACGAGGTGATTCCGATTCGAAATTCGTTAAATAACGTCATGGGCATCAAATCTTAGGGACTCGGAAAATAGCCCTTTACTTATACGCCAATGCGTGAAGGAGTATACCTCCTTAATACAAACGATCCCCTCCGTATTTTCTACCTCACATCTTTTATTTATTCCTGCTCTAACCCAAGAGCAATTACTTTATCGCTTAGCTAGTCCCTCGGCACCTCAGTCATGGCAGCGTCAGATGACTTATTAATATTATTTACGAGGTAGAAATCTCAATCACATTGTTCTACTATAGTAATAACAACTATCAGAATCATAGTAGGTATTTTTTTATCTGCTTCGAATGTCTGCGCATAAATGAGGTTATATAGTTCATAGACGTGTTTCATCATCAGTTCCATCACATTATTTTAACAATTAATTAATGACATTTGATTCGAAATGCGAATTTGTGCCAGAAATAGGCTTCTGGGCCCGTATTATGGTCGCCTTTATCGCGGTGGATAAAGCTTCCGTCACTCTCGCACTTACATACTGGTCAGAAAGCGACAGATGTTTTATCTACGCTTATCTACGTCGATAAACACGACCATAATCGGCCCGCTGGATGAGCTCGCTTCATCGTCGACATAATCTTCGTCCTCCAAGGGCAAAAGTTAGTCAAGAGCAAAACAAATATCCAATAAAAAATAAAAGAAAAATTTGCCGTTTGCTCGTCTTCACATGAGTGACTGGCTGACTCCACTCGGTCCTAGCCTAGGCAAGTATTGGAGTATTTGTGATGCAGGTTCACATGATGGAGGACAATGACGACATGCTGGAACAGCTGGGCCTGATGGAGAACCAGGGCAACGACGTGCCCATCCCGCCGCCCCCGCCGCCGCCACCGCAGCCCATGCAGCAGGACCGCGAGTGACGCCTCCTCTCAACCCGTACTTGGTGAGCCTCAAGCCTTTCCGAACCTTTCCTATCGATCGCTAGCAGGTTTCCCATTGCATTAGTTCTATTATCAGTTCTTTGATGGAAGGTATTTTTTCCAGGAGTTTTTTCATTTCAAAAATAATCACGTACCTACGTTGTTATTACAAAAACTTAGACACGCCTTAGACATGCCTAAAGTGACAGTTTTCTATGGATTGACATAATACTAAACAAGTGTTCAACGGTTGTTGAAGTTTTTGTTATAAAATAACACTAGCAATGTTTTGTGAATTGGTACACATACCTATACATAGAACTGATAATAGGTACAACTAGTACCTATAGCAATAGACCGCTCCGCTACACACGTACGTAGGGTATCATAGTAACATGAATATCTCGCCACAGCATGCGTGCATGTCCACGCGAGTCCTGTTCAAAAACTTTCAGTTAACTTGGCGCTTAAAGGCTTCGGCTAACAAAACCGCGTTGAAGCAGCGCGTGACAAGGCACACTGGCCGGCACACGGCAGCTGCAACGCGCTGTCTAGTTAGCGCCTGCGCTGCGGTGCTCGCGATGTCGCAATGAGCCGGAAAATTTAACGGCCACGTCTATTGAAATCAACTTCGCACACCCACGCACGCGCTGCGCCTGACATGCTCACGCCACGCCACGTGCCACGCTGCCGGCAGCTCGAGAGCGAGGCAGAGGCTTTATTCTGATAATCGAAGTTCGAAGTTATATTAGCTGTCATCACTGTCACTCGTCATTCGAGACTAAATAGAGAAAAAGGGATGGAGCTCATGTAACTTCGAACTTCGGTTTTCAAAGTAGGGCGCGGAGTAGCTCGAACATGAGCCCGCGTTTTTTTTGGCTTGCTGAGCTGAGAACAATGCGTTTCAAGTATAGTCAACCCGCGCGGGCCTGCGTCCAACCGCGCTGCTCCTGACGCGCGTTTGATTTGCCGAAGCCTTAATATGGTAGGTACAGTCACAATAAGAAATATTTCCTCAGTTGTCAAATTGTGATTAAAGCGGAACTCAGTGGAGTACCTACTCCCTTATAGATGACGCTTACAACATATACAAAGAAGGGGTTTATGGTGATAATGCCACGGAACAGAATATATATCAAAGAAGGTGGTTCACTACAAACTACAATGTAAGTAGTTAGCCAACTTCATGCATGCTTTATTCATGTGATATGCAATAAATAATTTTAATTTTAATTTTAATTTAGTAGTCGAAGAATTGTATCCCTCTATTGGTACCAATATTAAATTTAAAATGCTTATACTATTACTATGCAGTTAGCCGCCTTCTTTGGTATTAAGCCCCAGATAGACGTGCGAGTGAGTACGCCGTACTTATGGCTCGGCGACCTTACTCGCCCGTGTGTCACCCTAGTACGCGAACTTCTAAAGGAAAACAAGGGCGAAGAAGGTCGTCGAGCTTTTTAAGTACGCGTGCTTACTCGCCCAGATCTGGGAGTTTACGGCAGCGCGAGCGCCGAGCCCGCCTCAGCCTCCGCCTCCGCCTCCGCTCCGCGGCCGACCGGCGACCGCTGCAAAGGCCAGCGCCGGTCAGCGCGCTATCACTCCCCTGTGCGGGCCGCGATAAGCGATCACGCATCACTCACTTGTTTGTTGCAGGTTACTGAAACTGTCCTGTTATTTGAAGATAAGCCTGCCAGATCGTTACCTAATAATACCCATAAAAATGATGAAATCTCTTATAAAAAAGTATAGTCAAGTTAATTATTAACTACGTAAAATTATTAAGTAACCGTGCTTTATTTTTAACATTTACATTGATTTTAGCAATTTTGGCTTATTTATAATGTTGTGATATTTTCATACTGTGAATCATTCCTGTATTATTGGAATATTTTTGAAAATTGTATTAAATTTTTCGGACAAGTATATGATATTGAGAGGCTTCCCTGTTTGTTTTATTTTTATTGAGTTACCATTACTTTACGACACAATTAATAGACTTTACTACATTCGCTAGACTGATGTATGTAAATGTTTAATTAAGTCTATCACCAACTTCAAAAACACATCCATTGCGTATTAAGTATTTATTATCTTACAATTTCTTGTTTATAAACTTACAATCATAATGTAAACAACTATGATATCTACTATACAAATCCGGACTTTCCGGTCATCACTGGTCCACGTCGTGCACCTGGTACCACTCGTACCACCTAGTATTCAGGGTTCTCGTGGCAAGCGTCGATGACGGCGGGGTGGCCGAGGCCGCGCGCCTGCCACGCGCGCTCCGTCCACGCCACGGCCGTGAAGCACGCGCCGTTGCTGATGAAGGCGCGCAGCGTGACCGCGCCCAGCCCGCGGCCCAGGCAGCGCCAGCCCTCCGCGCGCACCGAGCGCGCCGCGCAGTCCCACGCGCCCGCGTACCGCCCCGCCGTGTCCCCCTGCACCCTCGACTTCACCACGTCTATAGGATACAGAACGACCCACGACAACGTTCCGGCGATGCCCCCCGCTGCGAACACCCTCATCACGGATTGGTCTCCGCGCGTCATGGCCTCGTAAGACGCAAAGTAGATGGCGAAGGCTGGACAATCGCGTGCCGCTGTGATTCCTAGCCCGCGGAAAAGTGCCCTGAATCCTCCAGTTCTTAATATGTGGCGCGCGCCCGCCAGGGCTCCTCCGGGCATGCCGTCTCCCGGCTTCGAGAGCTGTTGCCGCGTTTTGACCAGCTCGACGGGGGCACAAGCGAAGCTCTGCATGAGGCCGGCTGCTGCACCGGCCGTCGCATGAGTGGTCAGCGATTCTGGGTTGGGTAGTGCTCTCCTTGTGTTCCCGTATGCTCCAAAAACTATAGCATTTACTGCCGCTATACCTCCTAAAGGCGCCCACACACCGCGGTACGCGGTGGAGAGTGTTCCTCCCTTTAGGAGTGCTTTTGTACATTCCAGTGCGCTTCCTCTCCCCGATTGCACGTGCACTTTGAGGGTGTCTAATGGATGACCCGCTATTATTCCAGCACAGCCTAGAAATTACAAATCATGTCATTAAACTGCATTACAGATAGAGCTTGTCAATGGGTGACTGAGACCACAAGATAAATTCAAACTTTTCCGACCAAAAACGATGTCGTATGTTTATTGTCTACATCTAGGCATCTGTATAAAGTTGTGTAAAGTAAATCTGTGATATATCAAAATAATTTCAATCTAACAACTGTGGCCCATTTCACGAAGCTACAAGTTGCAAATTACAAGCGGAAATCTCTTTCTAGCAAAATGAGTTAGAAAGAGATTTACGCTTGTAATTTGTAACTTGTAGCTTCGTGAAACGGGCCCCTGGGGCACGTTTTATAAAGCTACAAGTTACAAGTTTACAGGTCTAAACTGGCAACACTGCTCAAATGGCTGGTCGTTATTGGTCGAGGTTGTGTCAAATGGAAACTTGTAACCAGTAAAACATAATTTGTAGCTTTATAAAACAGGGCCCTGATATAAAAAAGGGTTTAATATCAACATAATAGGTACTTAAAATACAGTTTAAAGTAACATGTCCAAATAAATTAATTTTGAAAAGAGTTCTCCTTAACGGGTTAGGTGTTTGAGGTGCCGATGTATTGCACTTAGAAAGGAAAAGGCGGATAACTCCGTGATTGTCCTAAAATCGATAAGGTAAATCAAAAAATAATGGAGAAAGGAGTCTTGTAACGCACCTACTTGTAATTTCGGTGGCTGTCTTATTTTCAAAATTATCTTGCAATGATGTTTTCTTCGGTAGAAATGTTCTAAATGTACATTTTTATTTCATTGATATTAACTACCCTCAAATCCATGGACGGTACTTGATGAACGGAGGCCTTACAAACATACTTTCGCTTATAGAATCGCGAAATTGAAGTCAATTGTGTTTAATTCCTTACCTCCTATACATCCTGCTACGAAATCCAAAGCCATTGTTGATGGTAGAAGGTTTTCTCAAGCGACAACTGCAAGTAAATCAGATGTTCAGATAAGAAAGGGGGACGTCTTCAGGGCTCAAGCAATTTGCATTGCTCTCGTTAAAGCCTTAATTGAGACGGCGCAGTCGGTGCATAATAAATACATGAGGCAGCGGCATTGCCGCAATTTCGCAAGAGACCCGGGCTACACAAGTATGCCTCTCGAAAGGTTCTGACGTGGACTCTGAAAGAACTCATTCAAATTGCTATCGATATCTTTAATTGGGTACTTATTTATAAACTTTGCGAAGCGACCTGGCTTGTTGACCTCAGATAAGACTAATCTGAGAACACAATAGAACTTACCTCTGGCGTTCAAATCAGATAATCGTAATGTGAGTCGACGTTGTCTCCACTTGAGGTGATGCCAATGAACATATTGGTGCGGCGTAGGAGAGGTGTGGGCCCTGCGGTCCAGCCTCCGCTCGTCGTAGGAAGTGATGCGCGCACGCCGGTCCAGCGTCCACTGTGCCCCGCGCAGGCGCTTCTACTCATTATCTCGTCTCCCGGGTCATCCTTATCAGCTAGGGCCATTATACGTCTTAACAAAACAGACTGTAATGTGTGAATTTTCCTATCAGCTAAGTGGGCATCAGTAAGCATGCTCTCCTATAGATAAATATAACTTTACCCTTCGGTTCTTCAGAGGTTTATGACCTGGTAACGACAGTCAAGAGATGTTTCGCAAGCGACAGCTTGAACAGCTGCTCTGACTTCGTAAAGTATTAAGTGATGTTGCGTTTTCACTTTTGCAATCAAAGAAAATTCGAATTAAGTTGCAAATACAGGGTGTTTGGTAGCTAGGTGCAAAGCTTTAAGGGGGTGATAGAGCAGCACATAATAAGCTATCGATTTAACCCCCATGTATGTTCAGCAATTGTTATTAAGTAGTTTCCGAGATATATTTTTTAGTGTTTTCTTGCATTACTAGAATCACTATGAACTAAGGAAGTTTTTAAAGCTACATGCCAAGTTTTTTTATAATAACTTTTTGAGCAAACGCACAGAGTTACTTTCTCCATACTAAGAGAACCCCGCGTTTGTTTTTCACCTAATATCTATAGAAAAATAAACTTCGCACAAAAAATTTATATATCAGTTTCATAGTAGAAATAGGTACCTATTTATACTATTATGGCAGTGAGCTACAGGCGTTAACAAAGGCATTGCGTTGGGGCCCGCGCTGTATGTATAGTCGCGAACTTTAATTTGGTACCCACCTTAGGTCATAAGTCAATCTGACACTACAACAATAAGGTTGAGTTTCCTAAAAGTTACAAATGACTTGACATCTCTAATGACATTGACGACTTCAAGCATATTTTTCTTGAAATGGGTCACAAACTAACGTTCGTGATAGTACAATAGCAAACTTCTTGAAAAATACTGCAACTACCTACAACCTTGAAATATTTTAGTTATGTATATTTATATATGTAAGTAAAATACATATAATACTAGCTTCTGCCCGCGACTTCTCCCGCGTAGAATTAGTTTTCGGCCACCCATGTTGCGGGGGATATCGATTATCGTTATTCTCTAGGAAAATTGAGAAAATCCGGTATGAAAAAATAGCCTGTGTTAACACACGGTATAAGCTATATCCATTCCATATTAAATTTCATTCTAATCTGTTAAACCGTTGCAGCTTGAAATAGTTACAAACTAACACACACAATACATTAAAATGGCGATCAGTATCTGCGTTCGGTATCATACCGCTCATTGCAATGACCACCAAAACCGAAATACCGTCTGTGTGCCGCGCTCTTTCCTCGTAATGCCCACCGTGAGACTTTGAATCTATCACCAAGGTAATAAAGTTCAATTACGTTTGTTTGTTAATACAATTTTTTGAGGATAGACGGCAATAGTAGGTACTAGGTACCTACCTACATTTTGATGCAAGTGCGGAAAGTACCTATGTCATTTCACACGAGTCCCGAGGTGGCTTTCGAGACGAGTGAAAATGACAGTGCGCACGTGTATTAAACGACGTTTTTTAATACATTTGCAAAAAAATACAATTAACAATGAAAAAAAAAACGGTTCCGTATTTAAAATAATATGGGGTAAATCGTCTATTATTGGCCACTTTCAGTAACTGGCCACTTTGCAATAATATGTGTAAAGCAAAAGATATGCTGGTATTTGTGCGATTAAGGCCGACCGCAAACATTCGTTTTCCGTATACGGTTTCCGAATACGTTTTCCACATTCGGACATCCGCGGCCGGCCGCATACATACGTTTTCCGAATACGATTTCCGCATTCGGAAAACGTACCTAGATCCAGAGATTCCATTATTTCACTTTGCTATGCCATTTTGTACATTGTGTGATAATCTTCTCATGATACCGATGATACGAAACTAGGTACACGGAACCTTCGGTGCGCTAGCCTAATTGGCACTTGACTAGTTTTTTTGCTGATAGCAACATTACCTACGCAATGTCAATATTTTCATCTTTGTCAATTGTCGAGTCAACTGTCATCATTCATTTTGACAGTAGAATTTTGTCAAAGTTGTTGAATTGAATTTAATTAATTTATTCCATGGCTATTATTTATTTGTAATTGCTATATATTACAAGTGGTTAAATTTCGCTCCTTATATAAAAAATAGTAATTGTTTCCTTATTAGTTTTATGTTCAATATTATCATTATATTATATTGTGCGTCCGTTAAACACTATGGCACAACCAATTATCATTAAATAAAATAGCTGGCTGGTGCAATTCAACATATAGACCAATGCCTCGGCACCGGCTAAAATTATTACATTATACACTTTGGGCTAAGGATGTTAAAATTAAACCTTGTAATTGATATACATAGATAGCTAATGTATACACTGATTACTCTATAATGTCGTGCAAAACAGAAGAACCCCAAAGTTTATGTCGGGCGTGTCTCGTGGGAGGCACTGGAGATTTGGTTCCATTAATGCCTCAGGAAGATGGGAGCCTAGCTGAGATGTTTACTCTTGTAACTTCGATTCATGTAAGTTTATTATATTAATGATTTTGGCAGTATTTGAGAATGACTAAGTTTACAATAGGAATAATGTATAAATATTGTTTATTCTTATTAACTTGAATTATTTGTTTAAATCCTGATAAGGGTTAATTTTTCCTAATTTTCTAAATCATCCATACTAATATTATAAATGTGAAAGTGTGTCTGTCTGTCTGCCTGTCTGTCTGTTACCTCTTCACGCTTAAACCGCTGAACCGATTTAAATGAAATTTGGTATGGAGATAGCTTGAGTCCTGGGGAAGGACATAGGCTACTTTTTATCCTGGAAATTTAGACAGATCCCGAGGGAGCAGCGATAAACGACTTCTACGCGGACAGAGTCGTGGGCAAAAGCTAGTTTAAGATAAAAATAAAGATGCACAAATATTATTACTACATACTTAAATGATGATAACATTTAAGTTAAAAAAATATGGTTGAGTTAGTAGTAAAATATGGTAGACAAAAATGGAAAGAGATGGAGGAGGCTTTCACCCAAAAGGGGTCCATTTTAAAATAAATGAGAAAATATACATGTAATTAATATTAAGAAATGGAATAAAAAGCTTTATTTTTATTATAGTTGGGTCAGTCTAGGATGATCCCGGTGACAGCTCTTATAAACACATTACACTTGCTTCTTTGGGTTTGCTATTGTTTTACCGAAAAATATTTCACAAATTTTCATTTGACAACCAATGTACGACAGCCTGACTGGGATCATCCTAGATTTAAAAATTATTTAGCCAGACATGTTTTTAGCCTGCAAAAAACCTAGCTTTAGTACCACATGAATGAATGAATTACCCATGTGGAGGTGATTCACACAAGTATGATAATACGATGCTCATTGAACTGTAATTACAGTTGCAGGAAGGAGACCGCTCGTCACAAATGTGTGCCGCATGCAGAGAGGAGCTGATGCGCTGCTACAGGTTCAGGTCCAGGTGCATCCTGTCAGATGACATTTTAAAGTCATTGCTGAGCGAAAAAATTGACAGAGAAACATCGGACATTAAAGGGTAATAAATGAAGAATTCGGGCACATTAATGTAAAGTCTGTTTCACAGGATTTAAACAAATGTACTCATCCTCATAACCATGCTGCTATAGTTTTGATATACTTTTATGGCTCGCCGCATGCTGCTGCACATCCCTGGATAGTTGGAAGTGATGCTATTCTAACCTGTACACATCAACATGTGGAGAGTCGCATTGCTGTGTCCATCCATACAAATGCTCGGCACGGTGCCGCACCATGGTGATGTGGACAGGCCCTTACAATCACAAGTCATCACTACCACCACCTGTTGATACTCTTAATAGTATTTTAATATCAATGTTTTATTTTTTTTCAGAAATAAACTGGAAATTGGTTGTGAAATTCCTGCAATCTCTATTTTCAAACATGAAGATGAAGAAGGTTCTTGTATATTTTGTTGCATCCCTGAGATTAGACATTACCACAAGTAATAAACACTCAAGAGTTATTTCATTACTTAGTTACAGACGTGCAGTATTTGGAAGACTTGAGTGAGGATGATCTCTTCACAGTGCAGGAAGCACATACTGAAAACGAGTATGTGTTGTTTGATTATTATGTCATTTTTTAAAAAGTTAGCAATCTTTAGGTATTTTTTTAGGGTTCCGTATCTAAAAGGAAAATTTAGCCATATTTCTGAAACTCTTCTATCTGTCCATATGGCTCGACGGGCCTAGTATGGCTGCGTCTATATCGCGCGTCAAATGTGGATAAAGCATCCGTCGCTCTCGTACTTATTTACGTGTCAGAAGGCGACGGATGCCTTATCCAAACTTTGTCACGCTATAAACACAGCCATGGATGACCTGGTTGTCAATTCTCGGGTCTTTCGAGATGCATCTCTATTGTGAATCTGCTTGGAATGACAGCATCACTTCTGTGGAGTCTTAAAAGGGAATTCATTTTGATCGCGACCAAGAATCATTGATTCAAAATGTATTAAAATATAGTAATAAAATGTAATAACTGTTAGAGAAGAAATATTCTTATCCAAGCATGATGGTGTCATTGTCATTGTCAGACGATTTTATCCTTACAGTAGTCATTATTACTATTTTTGTGCACAAAAATGGCCTAAAAGTAGCAACTTCAAAATCTTTAATCTCAGAAACTCAAATTAAAGGAAACTAGAAAATTTGTAATCTGTGGCCTAAACAAACAACATAACAAATAACTTGCAGATTTGGATCTCTGCTTTAAAACATTCTCTACTGCTCCAGAGATCTGAGTTTGGTACTAGATTTTCTTGCTATGTCTTTGTCTTTAAAAAAGTTTAGGAACCCTAATTATGCGAGCCTGACTATCGCTTGACTTTTTATTAGTAATATGTAGTTGTCAATGCCCTTTTCTAGTAACTCATACAGATTTATTTTTTCAGGACCAAATATCTGATCTCTTTATCAGGTAAATACTTACTTCATTACTTACATTTACAGAGAAACAAGGTAAAGAAACTAATTTCTCATTGTATTTAAAAATTTTTTCATTGTATTTTATGGGTGACCATTTTTGATATTATATTTTGCTAAAAATAAATTAAAACTTACTTACTATACAGTATGATTACTTGAACTTCGCGACTCGGCATTTCTTAGTTTTCCGAACAGATTGGAGAAAAGTCACGTGCTTGCGGACACGGACACGTGTACAGTCAAGGACTTTAATTGTTATGCCACTATGGAACCCTGTCATAATGACAGCGTCAAACCACATGAAAGAAATTACGCCAAAATTAATGATTAATGTTATGCGACAGGGTGTCATAGTGGCATAAGGATTAAAGTTCTTGACTGTACACTTACAGATGTGGCTCTAAATGATAATATGGAATATTCATGACTTTTTACACAGCTTCAATAAACGCTGATTCATGCAACAAACAGTTGAGAAAAATCATTTTTTGAATAGCTATAAAAATAACCAAGATATAAGCCTACAAACATTTGTTCCCATCTATTTCTAGTAAAACAGAATTTAACATGGAGTTTATATGGCCGACCCGTTACATGACGTCACAGCGCATATCGGATCTCCCTGTCTAATCGCTTAAAATGCTTGTATTATCCGTATTTCTTGACCGATTTTAATTTTAATTTCACTAACAGTCTCTAGGACTAAAAACCATCACCTGCGTGCATGTTTGACTTGCCCATGCCAAAAACACTATACGTTAAAGACAAGCTTTGCTGACTAACCCCCTTACTAATAAACGTTGAGTAACCGTAGTGTAGACAAACCATACTTTTGTCCTTATCTGTCATTCTGACATTTGAATTTGACAAATAAGGACAAAGCATGGTTTAGTTACACCACCGTTATTCAACTTTTATTAGTAAGGGGGTAAAACAAGAAAATGCCGGGTCCAAAACTTAATGTAATCGTACAGGGCCTCTATTCAACACGGTAAAAACAATATCGTTTTTGATCTGTTATCGTATTGTCACCGTTTTGATAGCTCTTATTTACTTGACAGTAATGGCGTCTGACGTCATAACAATACCATAACAGGTCAACTACGATATCGTTTTTACCGTCGGGAATAGAGGGGCAGGAGGTTTATTTAATATGCATAACGTCGGTGAAACTGCAAAACCGCGTAAGTAACATTTTTAATAAGGAGTAAAATGCACCTTTTTAATAAGGTAGTAGGGTTTATTTTGCTCTATCATAAATTTGTTAGTTACGCGGTTTAGTAGTATCACCGACGATAAAGTTTTTGAAAAAAAACTGACATGTTGACTGATTGATTAATTGATTGAGGTAAGATAACAATCAGATTCAAATTCAGAAAAAAAAATGAAAGGGAGGAAGTTATTTTGTTTTTAATATATGTTTTACCTTACAGGATCACAAAATCATCTTGAACAAGCTGGCGTAGATAAGAAATTAAAAACACGGTATTTTTTCTGCTCGTCTTGTGATAAGGTAATATCAATTATTTATCAATTTTTCATAGTGCTCAATTTCGTAGCACACGGCCTCTATTCTAAAAAACATATAGTTTTTGACTTGTTATCGTATTGTCAACATATATTTACTTGACAGGAATGTAATGGCGGCCGAGTTAAAAACAATACCATAATATGTCAAAGACTTTTTTTTATTGAGTTGAATAGAGGCCCTGGACTGGTTGTTCAGACAGACCTTTAGAGAGTATTTATCTTTCAGCTATTTATTTCAGCTATAACTAGAGGACATGTATGAGGAGTCGTAGAATTAGTTTCCAGCTACTCCCCCTATTTATTGCCGTTAAGGTCGATTTTAGGAAAAAAAACTTAATGCACCCCTACAGTTCCTAAGAATATTCCGCTTGAATATTTTTTTTAAGTCCACCGGTTTCGGCTTTGCATTCACGGAACAGTTTATAATGTAAAGATATGTGTATGTATATAAGATTATTTGAATTTATAATTGAAGTGTGGACTAAGTTACTACTTTTAATTCGAATAAAATAGTATTAGTAGGGATAAATTTACTTTTTCTTGATGATAATATTGATTGATTTTGACTAGAGTATACATACCTACATATTCCATCCGTGTCAAAAACCAATGACCAATCAATAAAATATGTTTCAAGTTTTTAGTTTTATCTCTGTCTGTCTTCGTTTTCTGTGCACCCACTATGTAAATTTCTGATTGATTATTTGTTCAACTGGTAGAGATGCCATTAGGTATTAGGTTCGCCATTTGTACTTATTTCTGTGCAATAAACATTAAATAAATAAATATAATTTGTTGTAGAAATTCAAGAAAATCAAGTCTCTTAGGGTTCACATGAAGAAGAAACACGCAAGCGAGGAAAGGCCTAACGCGTGCGGCGAGTGCAAGGAGGCGTTCAGCTCGGAGCGGGAGCTGCAGCTGCACGCCGCCGTGCACGCGCCGGGGCCCGTGTGGCGCTGCGCCGGCTGCGCCAAGGACTTCCACGGTGCGTCCGACATTCACTGATCAGTCAACTACATTACTAGACTGATAAAAATACAATCCTGACTATTGCCAACTCGATTTTTTCAGTAACTACAAATATTTCAGACATATGCTACTTTTCATCCCGGAAAAATATTTTTTCCCGAGGGAATATCGATAACCGAAATCTACGCGAACAAAGTCGCGGGCAAAGGCATTAGTATTAAATAAATAAGTGAATAAACTCGCCCGACTGGGAAAAAAAATCAAAACCTATTTCGGGCAACAAGACTCATTGTTTCGAATATCTTACAAATGAACATACTTAAATAACAATGTTAAACTTAAAACTAACACTGACGTAGGAAACACGTCCTGATTGCCAAACTTGTCATCGTACAAAGCCGTGTATCCATTTGAGCAGACTCAGGCCGAGCAGCCTCTTCTTGAGCCAAACAGCCTCAGTTTGAGGCTGCTCGTTCTGAGGCAAAGGCTCGAGGCACGTTGCGGATCAGCCCGAAGCGAGTCGCTTCAGCTTGATCGGCAGTGTGCGCAGTTCACACACCCGTCTCCATCAAATGCACGGCTCGGATTGAGGCTTCTTTGAGCACGGCAAAAAAACCGACAAAATATGGCTCAGCTCGCGTTGAGGCAGAGTCTCCGCTTGCGCGGCCTCGGAGCGAGACAGCCGCTCGACCCGAGGCTGCGTTTAGTGGATACGCAGCTCAATAAGCATAGGTCCCCCCACAGCGCGCGCGCGGTTCCGGCGCCACTTGCGCAGGCACCTGGCGCCGCGGCACGCCTGCGAGCGCTGCGGCAAGTGCTTCGCCGAGCCGCACGCGCTGCGCCGCCACGCGCGCGTGCACTCCGGCCAGCCCGCGCCGCGCGCGCACGCCTGCCACCTCTGCGAAAAGAGGCGAGTACACACATCACGACCGAGCGAAACGTCGCACTGTCTTACCGAGTAACTATCATTGGATCTCGGCCTTAATAGTACATTATTCTCTAGGCCCGGAAAATAAGGAATTTCCTGACGAGGTGATTGGCCGGCCTAGTCTTAGCGAGGCCTGCTAAAATCCGAGTCGGGCAATCCCCGTTTTAAATAATGCTTTTCTTAAAATGACAAATACGTTATTATAAGTATTTGTAAAAGGTTTTTGACAAATACAGAGAGAATCTTTTTTTGAAAAAATACAGTATTAAGATAGTTTCACACACGAGCCGCCACCGCCCTATAACTTTTTTGTATGCGGTTACGAAAACAAAAGAAGATAATACCATACAGAGACAATTGCTTTGCGTAGTGGATAAGCTCAGTTCAAAAAATTAAGACTCTACTACCAACTACTAACTACTACTGATACTATTAACTCTGTCTCTCCGATCCGTGGTAACTCTCGACGCCGGCGCAGGTACAGCACCAACAGCCTGCTGAGGGCGCACCTGGCGCGGCACAGCGGGCTGCGGCCGTGCGCGTGCGCGGCGTGCGGCAAGTCGTTCCCCAGCGCGCGCCTGCTCGCCTCGCACGCGCTCGTGCACTCCGACCACAAGCCGCACGCCTGCCCGCACTGCGACAAACGGTGAGCACGCCGCACAGCGACGAGCGGCAACTCGCTCGCTCCTCCGAGCTCGAGACACATGTGACATTGCTTCAATGTACTAAACTAAGTACTGTAGTAGGGTCATTATTTGGGCGTTTGTTCCGAATCACTTTCGTGGTCACATTTTTGTAGAAGTGGCTGCAGATTTCGATTTCGTTTCTGGTTAGGTATCTCAGTTTACCGGACATCTAACAAATATCCAAAAACGGCATCAAAATAAACGCCCAATTCTTTAAAAATATGTCCACAAAAGTGAGGCGGTTGAAACGCTCGAACAATGACCCAGTAGTACTGGGTTTGGCCATATTCAACGGCAGCCCTTATTCGGTTACCGAGACGTGTTAACGGTTTTTAGTAAAAAAAGTAATCCGGTTAAACGACGCATTCGGTCACCGACCTTATGTAAATGCGCCGTTACGTAACATAATATTAAACAGGAGCAATCTTGGTAACCCAGCGATTATTGTAGTGCAATGGAATCTAAACTTTTTGAACGCCATAGACGGCCCTGGCCTTCAACCGAAAGCCATGACGCTACAATGGCTACAGCATAGATACTTGGAACTTGGCTATCATGAACCCCTTTTTAACCTCATTTTCAACTACCTACAATTGTTTGCAGGTTCCGCCACGAATCCACCTTACGGACGCACCTCCGCACGCACACTGGAGAAAAGCCTTATGTGTGCTCTGTCTGCGGAAAGACGTTCATACAGAACTCTAACCTGACACTGCACATGCGTACACACACAGGTAAACCTTGGTCTAGACAGACCGGCTCATAGATATAAAGTTTTATTTAATTTAGGTTATATGTATGGTCTCTGTTGTTCTTATTACTATTATATATCGTTTGCTACCTCGCGCAGGCGAGCGGCCGTACGCGTGCGGCGTGTGCGCGCGCCGCTTCACGTCGGGGTCGTCGCTCAAGGCTCACGCGCGCATTCACACGGGCGAGAAACCTTACAGCTGCGAAATTTGCGGAAAACGGTACGTCTGAATGTGACTTCCATAGCGTTCTTGACAGATGACGTTAATTCTGTTTTTAGTACATCGAGGTAGTTAAAAAAAAAAACTAAGATTAGCTAGATTGCGACAGTGGTTTGTTTTGCCGCGAAAATTTCGGGCTCTAATAGTAATGGATGAATGAGTCGATTGTCCTACCGACTACCAGTGGCCCGTTTCACGAAGCTACAAGTTACAAATAACAAGCGGAACTCTCTTTATAGTAAAAGGAGTTAGAGAGACTTCCGCTTGTAATTTGTAACTTGTAGCTTCGTGAAACGGGCCTCAGGGGGACGTTTTATAAAGCTACAAGTTACAATTTAACAGGTCTAAACTGGCAACACTGCTCAAATGGCTGTTCGTCATCGGTCGAGGTTGTGTCAAATGGAAACTTGTAACCTGTAAATTGTAATTTGTAGCTTTATAAAGCAGGCTCCAGGGGAGCAGCAGGGTACATAGTCCCTGGTTGAGTTGTGGAGCGCCCGCAGGTTCGCGCGGCTGGACCTGCGCGCGCACCTGCGGCTGCACTCGGGCGAGCGCCCGTTCGCGTGCTCGGCGTGCCCCAAGGCCTTCGCCAGCGCCGCGCGCCTGCGCGACCACACGCGCATACACACAGGTATACTGGTATTTTTCTAACATAACTTATCTTGCAGTTCACAACAAAAAGAAATATGGAAAAAGATAATCAACTGAAATAGCTGCCTTCTGGTCTAAGCTATAAGGTTTAAGGAGCTCACGCAGGTAGACAGCCGCTTAGAACGAAAGGCAGCTATTTGAGCAGATCTTTTTACACGTCGCACTCATTACGAACGTCACTTGGTACAGTACCTACTACAATTTACCATATACTTGGTTTTATTCACATTGGGTCAAATTCGCACACTTTTCCTAAAACATAGATGGTAATACTCACAGAACAGAAAAAACAGTAGAAGTGTCAAGTGAGCGTGTAACGTGTGGCATAATTATGCGGAGTTCCGCATAACCTACCATACTTTTGCCGCGATCGCTTATTTCGATATTTCTAAAATATGAAATAAATCCAGAAGCATGCCTTATTGTGCAATTTTGGAGTGTAAAAACGATAGCCGCACCAAAAACATTTTCCATGGTGGCGTGTTGTGTTTATCATAGTTTGAGTATTGGCGACAACAGGTCTGATACTAAACGAAGCTCATGCCACTTCCACTGTTTTTTTCTATTCCGTGATAATACTAATGTTATTTTGTTCAGGCGAGAAACCGTACCACTGCGCCCAGTGCCCACAAAAGTACTCCACGAAATCTCACCTCGCGAAACATCTTAAAACGCACGAAATAAAACCTAACAGACAATTTGTCATACTGCAACACATTGAAGAATCGCCACTCGCAGAGAAAGTGGTGTATACCACCGACGGAGACCACGACGGCGTGGCGATGGAGTTAGAAACAGAAACGGAAGACGTTCACAAAGACGCGCTGGATATAGGAGAGCAGGTTCCTCTGGAAGTTTCCAGCGAGCTGGTCCTTCAGGAAAACGGAGAAGTGAAAACTGAGCTTGCAATAGTCGACGACCAGAACGCGAACATCTGTTTGACTGACGGAGTCATTGTTAACAACGATATGAACTACCCCAGCAATGTTAACGTGGTGACCGTCAACGAGGGCGAGGTGAACATCGCGACCAACGAGCGTGGGGTCAAGCTGTACCAACTCGACCAGAGCTTGGTGCAAATACACAGCGCGGGCGGACAGCTAACTATCAGCCAGATTACTAGCAAAATGACTGCTAATTTTTAATATGTAATTAAATGTTGTTTTAGAAAAAATATTTTTTATTAAGTTACTTTCACTTATCAATTATCATGTTTGAACCAGTGATTCACACCGGTAAAGGCCGGTGCTCACCTGCAGTATGCCACGGTAAGGGATTCTTATTATAAGCTTAGCACTTAGGGTGTTACCAGACCAATCGATCGATCGCCGCTCGACGGCATCGATTGACGTCGATCGAAGTCGATCGATTGGTCTGGTAGGAATCTATCGATCGACGGATATCGTTCGACCAACGGCCGAACCCTATATTCAAACCGCGGATAGATAAGGCTTACTTCGGGTTAAAATTTGACATTTGCCCATACAAAATGTGTCAAATTTTAATCCGAAGTAAGCCTATCTGTCCGCGGTTTGAATATAGGGTTTGGCCATAACCAATCGATCGATTGCCGGTCGACGTTAATCGACTGGTCTGATAGCTTTAATTGATGAAGGAACTATCGATCGACGTTGACTAATCCATTCTGCCATCGATCGACGCTCGATCGATTGGTCTGGTAGGAACTTACGATCGACGTCGACTAATCAATTCTGCCATCGATCGATGCCGTCGATCGACGATCGATCGATTGGTCTGGTAACACCCTTTAGAATTCGTTATTAACGTCACAACCAGAATTAGTACGCCGATATTAGTAGTGCCTGGGCGCTGTAGTGGGCGATGACCATAAACAGCGCTGCCTCTGTCGTAGCGCTCATCGACTTCGCCTTATTTCGTAAGCGGAAGATAAAATCATAAATAAAGATTTTTGTAAAAAATTAACATGTTTTACTTAAGAAAAAAATATGTTTGTTCATAACTAAACTAATTACAGTAATATAATACTCTATTTAAACCAGCCGCTTTTCTTGGCGGCCTGGTACTTCTGAATGTTGACGAGCATGGAGCCGTGGATCTCGCTGGCGGTGCGGTTCTGGCCGTAGTAGTCGACGAACTCCCCGTCCGGGTTCACGAGGTAGATGATGATGGTGTGATCCACCTGCAAATATAAATAATGGCCATTATGACTTACGATAATTGTGATCAAAAACACATTATGACTAGAAATAACTTTGACACACAATATAAACCCATATTTATAAAAAAGGGGACGGGGAAAAAGTAGGTAGCAATCTGAACATTTAATTGTATTTTTTTTGTTAGTGACTGTACAAAAGAATAGGTTGGAAAATGAGAAGAAAAAAAAAGTTTATACACAAGGGAGGTTGAAAGATGGCACTATGATTTCCCAATATCCAACCTGGGGCGTATTGCATAAAAAATAATAGCTTATGTTATAAGCGGAACTCTACTTTCCAACAGTATGTATTAAAAAGAGACTTCCACTTGTATTACAAGTTAGAAGCTTTTATGAAACGGGCCCCTGGGTACCTGGGTGGGATGGCTAGGTTGGAAGATGGGAATCACTCACATATTTTTGCGCCCAATTTTGGATAATATATTATTGCTGGTGACTGTACAGAGCCGTGAGCCGTTTTGTGTTGCGAACGGCTTTATACGTATTGTTTCGGCATTATAGCGTCCTGACGCCTGGGGCACGTGAAATCGCATGCCACTGTGGCGTTTATATGTCATTGTGTTATTATTCTAAGCTTAGAGCTTTGCGATGAGGCAATTTCTTTCGCCTTTTCCGCTCGCTAATCGTACCGCTGTAAGTCGAAAGTCGTGACCTCCCAGTATCAACTAAAATAGTACGGAACAAGGCTCACGATGTAGTCGTCGTCGACGTCGCTGGGGCCGGCGCTGAAGTAGACCCGGTAGGACTTGCAGGCGCGCTGCACCTGCTCCACGGTGCCCGTGAGCCCCAGCAGCCGCGGGGAGAACTCCGCGCAGTACCTGCCGACCACCAAACAATCCTTCACTGATCACCTCGTGGCAGTGAAATTTTACTATGCGAAATATAAAAACTAATAAGGCACTAGTCCCATTGCCGGCAAGGAAGCGATTAGCTATTAACTATTTTCTCGCTCAATAAACGAACAAAGGATAAATCCCATGTCAATAAAAGAGACACATATATTCATAGTTGAGCGCTGGCTGTTCATACTGCCAGCGAGAACTCTCATCAATAGTTCCTCGAAACAAAAGATACAAATCTTGTGACAATGAAGTGACATATATTAACAGTTGATCACTGGCTCTACTCGCTCATAATCGGCAGTGAGAAAAGTGCCTAAAGCATTAAGGTGCTTTAGTTTTTTTTGCGCCTCATTGAATCTGCCAGTTATGTGGTATTGCACCATCCTGCACAATAGGTATTTCTACAATGGATAGGTACTTACTTTCCTACTATTTCCGGACTATCTCTCTTAGGATCCACGGATATGAAGACCGGTTGCAGGGGAGGTGATGATGCAGTAGAATCTAAAAGTAATTTAAACATGATAAATCAATCCAATTATTAATTAATTAATTTCTTTTTTGCCTTATTGTGCAATATGTGTTTACAGAATTATCAACAAGTTTTTAGAGTTGTAAGTAATTCTGTAGCTCTGCCTACTCCACTCTGGGATTATAGGCGTGAAGCTATGTATGTATGTATGTTATTTTCTTTTTTACTACCTTAGATTGAACTGGTCACATAGCATAACATAAGCATTAACATTTAAAAAAGTTGAGACAGATTGTTCCTGTCATTAATCTAAAAATTGATTTTTTGTAGTGCGAACAACCTTAACCTCTTAAGTTTCCACGTACTTGTACAATACATTTACTTATCCTGGTAACAACCAGCCAAAAGGCCTTAACAAAAGGTCAAATATCATTTGAACGATAACGATAAGAACAATAATACTTTTACTTTTTAATGTAACTTATAAACACAACAGGAATCCTACCGTGTTTGTTAACAACTTCCGCCAACTTCTCAAGCTCATCTGGACAGATGTCGGGACAATGGGTGAATCCAAAGTATATCAACAACCATTTGCCCAGCAAATCTGCACTTTTCACTGTATTGCCCTGAAATTAAAAAATACTGATGTTATATATAATATCGAGTTCAAACCAGAGAAGTACTTTAAAACTAGTTATTCAATGTTCAATGTGGTAACAACATTAAAACTAATACTAAAGACAAAAAGCTGGCCAGGTTGTACTATACTAGAGTTACAGAGAGGTCCCGAGCTGTAAGGCCCCTGCTGTTTAGCAGAGAAGGTGAGGGAGGGGGCTAGTAAAGTCCCGCGCCTGAAGGTGAGCCCACAGGGCAACTGCCATAGGGCGTTCTACGTTTTGGCGCTATAGCGGTCCCGTAGCCTCCTAATAGCCGTAGCCCCGGGAGTTTTAGTCAGTGCAAGTCGGACATAACCCAGATAAAAATACTTAATAAACAGTCTCGAACCAGGTCAATCAAATCAGGTACGGTTACCTTGGAATCCACTAGCTCAAACTCCCCTCCTATCTTCGCCTTGCCGAGCTGCCGCTTCCGCTCGCGATCCAGCGCTTCCTGCTTCTCGTTCCTGACGTACAGCATGAAGCCGGTCAGCCCGCCGGCCACCACGGCCGTCGCGGCCAGCGACTTCCACGTTACTGGCGCGTACCACCTCTTCGGCGGCAGCTTAGGAGGTTGGGCGCATTGCCGCACCGATGACGTTGAAAACACACGACACGCTAACCTACTATTAAATCGCGCGATGGAATTCATGTTGATTTGTTTTGTGTAATAAGACTCAGTTAAGAACCTATTTAGTAATTTATAAATGCTTTTTCCCTGTTCTGTGCTTCATGCTCGTTAGCCCATCAGCTGGCTGTCTCGGCTGTCTGTCTGACAGCCTCTGTCAAATAATAAACATGACATACTCTGATGACATATGACATACATGCGTGACATTGTTGCCAGTAATAAATGTTTTTGTACTCGATCTAAAATCGGAAAGATCAATTAATTTATGAAATAGAAATTCTAGTTGTGGTATTCGTAACATGTATATTCGTCACTGCGCTTGCAATAATCTCTGTTTGTTTTTAACCCCCGACGCCAAAAGAGGGGTGTTATGAGATTGACCGCTGTGTCTGGCTGTGTGTGGCACCGTAGCTCTTAAACGGGTGAACCGATTTGGATGCGGATTTCTTTATCTGGAAGCAGGTTTTCTAGCGGTGATTCTTAGGTAGGTTTCATGAAAATCGATGGGCCGTTTAAGAGATATTAGCTCTGAAAGAAGAGGTCACCGTTATATCGGGGGTTTTTATCCACTTAAGTATCTAATAATTATCACATACCGGATTTCGAACTTTGATTAAACTGTCTGAGAATTAAAATGCTCCTTATAACATAACGTTTGGCACACGCAGCGACGCTTTTTGGTTTTCGATCACTTAGCTCACTGATCCATTTCACTCAGTCATTGATTAAAAGGGAAGGAGTAAAATGTCGAATGACCCCAAATCCCAATGTCAGCCGTTTTGCCATATTTCAGATTTATCGCAAGCAAGACATAAGATTTAGGTAATTAATTATTTAAAGTTCTGAATGTCGCGTCGTTGAAATGCTTGTATCAATGTAAACTAAGTATTTATCAAAAAACTGACAAGTGCGAGTTGAACTCGCACACGAAGAGCTCCATAGGGTGATGGAACCAGTAATGGACAAGGCACCAATAATGGACACTTGATTCTTATTTTACAGAAGATAAGTAAGGATTATTCATTTGTTTTGCAACAATCAATTTATAATCGTATGAAATTGGAATTAAGAGTGAATTGTCCATTATATGTATTAGGTACTGGTGCCTGTCAGCTAAAAGTGTCCATCATTGGTGCCGTCACCTTACCATTCTTGAAAGGGAGTGCCCATATATTTTTTATTTTTTTAACCGACTTCAAAAATACGGCAAGGTTCTCAGTTCGACTGTATTGTTTTTTTTGTATGTTTGTTACGCGATTACTCCGTCAATTATGAACCGAATTTAATAATTATTTTATTTGTTTGATTGCTACGTAATTTATAGTGGGTATCAATTAACCGACCAGCAAATTATTCTTATTTTGGTGAACAGAAAAATGTATTTGGTCAGCCAAAATAGCTAGTTGGTAAGTAAATTATGGTTAGCAAACATTTATAAATCTGTCTGCAATTAATGATATACTGAACTGCTCTAAATTATTTTAGTCAGCAAATGAAATATTTGAGCTACATTGAGCGACCCACAATTAATCCAATTTTGGTAAGCAATCAAGGTAAGCAAAATACTTATTTCATTTTGTCCATCAAAAAAAGGGGGCAAATTTACTGCCGCACACGGCAACGCACAATTATGCCAAACCCACCATCAAATTTACAAATTTAACAGAGTCGACGGAGCTCCGCTCACGCGGATCTCCTATTTCTGGGTTGTTCTGGCCCTCCGGGCCTAATATAAAAACGAACCTAACCTAACCTACCTCATATTTATTACACAAATTTTGGTTATCTAGGATATGATTGTGATTTCTAAATTTGTGTCACAAAACTTAACTTGTAATTTCTGCTAGCCTCAAAAATAACAATGCTTGGGTGCTCGCGTCACGTGGTCTGATTTCGCTCCGCCCACAAAAACGAACACTGCTGATTTTTCAAACTAAACGCAATCCACTTATTTATATAGATCCATTATTTTAATATGCACACCTCTCAATTAAACTGCTTACAGACATGTTTTCTCTGCTGACCAATTGTAAAATCTTGCTGCCCAAGTAATTATTTTGCATCTCGACTGTTTATTAGGCATACAAATGATAAAAAAGCAGATTGATATTGGTTAAAATGTTAACCGTTTGTAATTTGTTTGCTGAACAAGAGTTGTAGCCCGATTTTTATTTATTGCCTGCCAAATCTTTGTATGCTGCCCAAATGAGTTAATTGCTTTTTTTTTGCGAATCAATTTTAATAACGGCTGACCATTTATACTAACGGCTTCGGAACCCTAAACTGTGCATGATCTGACATGCTCTCGGCCGGTTTATTTAATGATAACTAAAACTATTTTTTTCGACTCATATATTTTGCTGCAATAATAAATAATTTCTAATTATGAGGCTTTGTTAGCCTCTATGACCTACTTTAAATATCTAACTGTTTTCTAACGATTTCGAAAACCGGAATCATCCTTCAGTAGGCACATCTAGAAGTACCGCATGCGACTCGTTCAATTCACTATGTCGCCTGAATTTTGCGGTGAGGATTCGCAAGCCTTGAGAAAAACCATTAACCACCCTTTATTACCATGAATGGTTATTATAGGTTACAATACTTACAATTATTTCGACATTCGCGGTTCGTGCGCGACGTTAATGAAAAATGTGGAGGGCGGGGCCGCGGCGCAGGCGCAGGTTATAAACACCGGGCCGCGGCGGGAGCCCTACACCCTGCCTGCCTTCTTCGCGACACAGATCGTCTAGCCATCGAAATGTGGACAATAATTTGTGTGAGTTTATTTTGCTTTTATTCCTACCTTTAAAAAACCTTCTCATTTTGAACATTTAATTTGACAAATGCCACATAGGAATCTTAAAAGTCCCTGAAGGCAATAACATAAATAGTGAATACTTACTCCCTCTTCCATACTTTTAAAGCTCCCGCTGCGTTTCAGGTGACACTGCTGGCGCGTCTGGTGCTACTGGGCGTGGCCGGCCAGGAATATCTGCCGCCCAAGATCGGCAGCCCCAAGAAGACCACCCCCGAACCCACCGTGAGTTACTATCTGCTTAAGTACAGTTTAACATCGGCCCCATCCTGTCTTAAGGCTCGTTCATTTTCATTGGTCGATATACATGCTTGTAGCAATCCATTGACCGGTTGTTTTAACATTTTTGACCCGAGAGCAATTGCAGCGACGCAATATAAAGGCTCGGAAAAACGCCCGTCATTTTGAAAACATAACCCTGTTCCGTACAGCTGAGACTTCCTTTTGATGTAAATGAAAAAAAATATTAGATATTTTATGCATTTATTATACCATAATTTATATGTATTTCGCGAAAATTTTATTAATGAATGACACCGGAATAGTAATGGGAAAACACAAACGCACACAAACAGTATACCAATGTCAACAATTAAATATGCCCCAATGACGAGCGTAGAGTGTGAACGAACTTTTTCGACTCATAAATGGGTCCTAAACTTATTATATTTCGATGGTCCTAATTTCACGTCGTTACGGACTCATAGGTGAATTGAAAAAAAATGGTCATTCTTTTTGATTGGCGAAAGTGTTTTTTTCCAATAACCATTCCGGAGTCATTCATTAATAAAATTGTCACTGAATACATACCTACAAATAATGTAAAATACCTAATGATATTTTTTATTAAAATCATAAGGAAGTCTCTGCTGTACGGAACAGGGTTATGTTTTCAAAATAACTGGCGTTTTTCCGAGCCTTGCCTATAAGTATAGGCTATAAGCATAGTTGTATCTTCTACGCCATCTCCCACACTGTCCGTAACAGCGCTTGATATGGTTCTCAGCTACCGGCGAACTACGACTTCTCGTACGACGTGCAGGACTCCGGCGTTAGCTTAGACTTTGGGCACAACGAGAAGCGCAAGGACGACCGCGCCACCGGCTCCTACCACGTGCTGCTGCCCGACGGGCGCATGCAGCTCGTCGAGTACGAGGCCGGCCCCGACGGGTACAAGCCGCAGGTAACACGCCACGAGCCCTACCTGAGGCCCACAAGGCTACAGTACCCTTACCATGACTTACAATCACAGTACTCGCTAGCGAGTCGAATACTCTGTCCCGCGCACTTTATAAGAATAGGTAGGTACTGTGAGGGACACAGCCAGAGGTCGGAATTTTCGTAGCGCTTTCGACTTCTCGTTTATCGACTACCGATATACATATTTTATCGATACGTTATAGAACACAACATATTAACGAAGATTGAAAGTAGAGGTAAACAACAGGCGGTCTTATCGCTAAAGACCGATCTTTTTCAAATAACTTTTGAAAATGTGAAATAGAGATTTGTAATGAAAACAATCGATAGCAATTATTGTTGCAATTTCTTTCGAAAAATGTTTAAATGGCATAAGAAATCCACAAATTATTTATAAGAAACAATAAAATAATATTATTTTAATAGCTATTTAAAGTTTCCAAAAAGTTGGTATCGAAAGGTTATCTCGAAGAGACCGCCGCGATAAGACTGCCTGTTGTATACTTCTAACCGTAGGCGTAGTCATATTTTAAAGATTGTATTCTGTATTTTTATCGATATACATAATGTATATCGAAAGTCGATAGACGAGAAGTCCCTATGACAGCTCAAAAGTGCTACAAGAATTCCGACCTCTGGACACAGCATTCGATTCGCTAGCGAGTAATTGTAACTCGAGGTATTTTGTGGTTTTTCCACGCTAACTTTCGTATGTTAACGAATGCAGGTGATGTACATGGGTACAGCGACGTTCCCGGCGGCGCCAGCCCCGGACAAGTTCGACGGGTATCACTACAACGCGGCGTCCAACCGGCAGAGCGTGCGGCAAGCTGCGCCGCGCGGCACCACGCGCCCCGCCGCGCCGCCCGCCGTCGCCGCGCCCGCGCACGCGCCGCCCGCTAACGCCACGCAGTAGCCTCCCCTCGCCTTCCCCGCCAACAGCCTGAAGACCCGATAAGCGTCGCTGCACAATCAGCGATCAATCACCGACGATTACGGGCAAGCACGATCGTAGAGGGGCGTTTTCAAAAAAAAGCGCGCGTAATTAAGGACTTCAATTAACAAACGGTAACTTTTTCCATTACGTCACAATAATTAACTAAGTATATTTCTCATTAAAAAATAGTGCCATCTCAGACAAAACTCCTGTAGCAAATACAACTATTTTACTAACGAGTGAGGATTGCAACTGCTTCGGTTTTTGAACATGAGATACGGCCTACTGGCGTATGAGGGCAGTACATAAATATTTAACTAGGTAATTATCGTGACGTAATAGAAAAAGTTACCGTTTGTTAATTGAAGTCCTTAACTACGTGCGCTTTTTTTGGAAAACGCCCAGAGCATACTCGGCTGGTGGTCGCCGATCATCGTCTATGATCGCCAGCGACGTGAGTTGTCGGTTTTTCGAACAAAGGGGAATTCCGCGTAGTTGCGTTGATGTGTCCAACGATCGCCGATCATTAATTCGCGGTAAAGATAATTATTAAATTGTATTATATAGTTATTGTACCCATTTACGTCGTTCTATTACGATGAATGCTCAAACACCACCCTCCTTTCCTCTATTTATTTTTCACAACTTTTCGTTGAATAACATTGATATAACCGGTGCGCGGGTCTGGACAAATTAATGTCGCCTGTTTATAAATGTCTCCCAAATATGAATGTGCTAAATGGGATAGGTAAACTTGCTGGACGCCACTCACAATAATAAAATACAGTTGGATTCATAAATAGGTGTAAGTACACTTTAGTACCTTGTCTATTTAATGTAATTTTTTAACTGCCATACATGATTGTCACAGCGATTAAAGCGACAAGGTACTAAAGTGTATACATATTTATGAACTCGACTGTACCAAGTTAAATATAAAGCCTTTGACGGCACCGTGACGTAGGTTCAAGTGTGATGTCATGCCTCCCGTTGTAGTGCGCCTTGCATCAAACCCGTCCGTGCGCATGACTGTAAAAATATGCTATCATCAATAATTCTATTGAAATAACAAAAATATCTTTACCCCTTCTTTCTGGGTAATAAAATGAAAGCCGGTCAAGTGCGAGTCGGAATCGCGCACCGAGGGTTCCGTACCGCCACACAGTTGGTATTATTATATTCCGATTTGAATTCGATTTCGAATCGAATCAGCGCGAGCCCAACTCACGCTTGACCATTTTTTAGCATGTTGTTTTTCTTAAGGTTTGCACTATAAATACTATAATCATACCAACGCTTGTATAGTTTATCGCTTTTACGATTCCACTAAAATAAAAATGCGTTGAAATGACGTTTCTTGTATGGGGCACCCTTTATTATTTCAATTTGTAGAAAAACATTTTTTTCTTAAATCCGCCCTAATAACATATTCTGATAATTAATAGATCCCTACTCGCTTCTCGCTCATCGTCAGCGGTGGAACAAGTACTATCAGCCCAATGGAACCTTGACCCACAATAGAACTGCGTCACAGTGACGTTATGATTCAAGTCGTAAGAAGTGTCAAACAAATTGTTTTATAATGTCACTGTGACCCGTTCTATGGTGGGTCAGGGTTCCATTGGGCTGATAGTACGTTATCGGAGTCCTCGACGACCGTGGACTCTTTCTACTTCTTCCCTGAGGGCCCTGCCAAGTGCACTACGCTAACTAGCGCTTCTATTCGTTTCGTTTTTAACCAATCGCGTCACTCGTAGATCACGTGACTTTTCGTATCACGTCATCTACCAGTGACGCGATTGGTTTAAAAACGAAACGAATAGAAACGCTGATTAGCGTAGTGCATCTTGTCTAGCACCTCTGATTAATTCTGGACTGGCTTACGTTCTTGCTAATTTACTGTCCCGCAATGGTATATCAGTTTTTAAATTGATTGCTTTTGTCTTTAGACAAGGCGATATCGCCTCCATTTAACTTTGGCTGCAGCTCAATGTTATCACGTTGAATATTAACTTTTAAGGCCCGCTTGCACGTAAATTTAACCCTAGGTTAACCCCTGGTTAAATTTATAACGAATGTCAGATTCATATGAGAACCAACCATTTTAACAAATTAACCTGCTAATCTAGGGTTAACCAGGGGTTAACGTTTACGTGTAAGTGGCTTCAGAGGGTTATGAGGCCATACATTTATATCGTGTACCTAGCTGTTAAACATTTTCCATACAAATATATCCGGGCGATACCGTTTCTCACCACCGAAATCAAGTCTAATTTCCACGTGTTTCATTTGTTTCTTACTAAAAAATATTTTCTTGAAAAGGGAAACGTAAAAACCTAGTTCTTTATAATATGTACAACATATTCAAAAATCGTAAAAATCACACTTGATTTAGTGGGTGAGAAACGATATCGCATTTTGTATAGAAATTGTCACTTTCACAATATTTTTTCGGGAACGTGGTAACAAATCTATAAGTATATATAAAAGGCTAAACTGACTGACTGATGTATCAACGCACAGCCAAAACTACTGTACCTAGAAACTTGAAATTTGGTACAGGGGTTCCTTTCATGATGTAAGTGAGCACTAAGAAAGGATTTTCCGAAAATCGACCCCTAACGGGAGTAGCGGGAAACTAATTCTACGCGTACGAAGTCGCGGGCGTCCTCTAGTATTACATATATGTATACAAATGTTGCTCGTTTAATAGTATAGGATAGGATAATAAATAAACTACACAATAAAACATATCACTTTTTATATTTTTACTAAACTACATATTTCAACATTTTTGTAAAGTAAACAAGCGAATAAGTCACGCAGTGATTCAAAATGAAAATAAACTGTACAACTTACTTTTCAATTTTACCCTACTGTGTATCATTCGCTCGCGTACTGTACAATTAAATATTTAGCACCTAATAACAAGTAGGTAAACACTAGATCACGTCAAAAACTAAAAAACTCAAACACTCTGTATTCCACTCTTCAGCCATGCCTAGAAAAACTTGGAAACAAGGCTTTGTAACAATTTGAAAGGAGAGTCTGCGCGTTCTATTTATTCTAAAAAGAGGAAAGAGAATATTTAATCGGATCACTTAATCGAAAGCGACCACTACTGCCAGTCGACACCTGCATTACCAGATGAATAGCAAGCCTTAATATAATGAAAAGAAGAAGGAATGAGTAGTAGGCAGCCCTCTTGTCTCCAAGACGGGCATTCTAGCTCGGACAGGGCGAACAAGACGAAACACGAATGGAGTAAAACACCCAATTATTTATGTCCAAAATACCAGTTGTTGGCACCAAGTGACAATAGAATTATCGCGTTTATAACCTTGAAATAAACTGTATGGCACCAATAATTGGTTAGGGTGCCAATAATCGCTACTACTCGTACTTAAGAGGTTGTGTTCTGGCTGCTTCCGCTACTGGTGCAGCGTGGCTCTGCTCTCTGATTCCTCTATGAGGAATTCCTCCAGGCCGGAGCCAGCCTACCCGGCGTGAAGGATATCGATGCTCTGGTCGGGCCAGTGTACACGCCGGTGCGTTGAGCCAGTGTCGAAGCCCACGTTGTCAAACGCATGGTAATCCTTTTGCATGTTCATCTCCGCTAGGTTTCGGTATCTGTAGATAACGAGAGCTATTTAAAGAAACTGACATACCATGCTCAGTTGTAAATGTTGTAATCTTACCCAACCGAATGTAACTCGATCACAAAAGATCAGCGATAACCTTTACTTCGCACCAGGGCCGAGATTCTAGGCGTTAAAAACCGGTAAAAACCGGCGGTATTGTCTTTGACGTTATCATAATATTGCCAACGTTTTGTCTTATTTAAGTACTTGACAGTAATGGCGCGGCGGCCGAGTTAAAAACAGCCGATATGTTTTTTACCACTGGACTCACAATTTGAAATCCTGTACCCAACCGGCGCTACTGGATCCGTAAAGTACCTACTCTCGTAAAGCCTGGTGAATCAACGAAACTAACTTGACCCCACCCCTCTGCCCCTCGTCCAGCAGTAGCCCCACTGTCCGTACCTCTTGACGAGCACGCAGCACCCCAGCAGCAGCAGCACCTGCACGGCGAGCCAGGCCAGCGCCAGCGCCAGCAGCAGCAGCTCGTGCACGCACACCAGCCCCTCCCCGCTCGCGGCCCGCCCCTCCTCCGCTGCTGTAAACACCACATTTTAGAATATATTAATGGGTGAAAAAAACTGCAACATCAACCTCCCCAAACGCGACGTTATAATAATGAATAAGTAAGTAGATTTAGTTTATGAGGAATCTATGAGTGCTTAAATTAACATGAACTAAACAATAAATCCTAGAAGGTTGTTGAGGCCTATTGTGGTAGTCCAATATCTGCATGGAAATCCGCAAGAACACGAAACGTGTTTTTCGCCGCTGGCTGGAAGTTCCTAAATATACTCGTACGTTAATAGATACATGGATAATATTAAGACTTAGGTACTAATCGGTGGCCCTAGACAAGCTAAAACGTTACGCTTTGCGAAAACGTTATCGTTATAGAAAATTTATAGGATTGCCAGACTGTCGTCGCGGCGAGTGCTTGCGTTAATTCCATACAATTTGTCAGTTTTCGTAATTTCTTTACGGTAGCGTTTAGCGTGGTTGTAAGGGCTGAAATAAGCAGTTATTTTGTAACACGTCACTTGACGAGCAACATTGACCCATAAAATTCAGGCCAGTGGAACAAAAGGTTACAGTTTAAGCGTCTAGACGTACCTACTATAATTATGTAAATCGTGTCTCAAGTCACGGAATGACATTTGCTGCATAATCATATTGCGCTCGGTTAATGAAGTGTGTATTAGGTACGCTTCTTGTTGTGTGATATAATGTTCTATGCCCGTTCTCTGTTGCGTGGCGCGGCGCTGCCAACCGTAGCGACACTAGATAATATCTACCTGCCTATCTACGAGTTACGCAGGCTGATCGGCGTGGTTTCTGACAACTCAATTATCTAAGGCTCTTTATTTTATAATAACGCATACTATTTAACACTTTCACTTTTATCAGGGCTCTAATTTTCATACAAAGTGCACCCGCCTAGCGGATCGGTGGCAGTCAAAGTGAACCAAAAGTGTAATGGATGACAATATTATTATTCTTATAGAAATTAGTGATGTGAAACTCATACACATCACACTTTCCATGCGTCGTCAACAGGATCGGATTTCCTACAAGGCTTAGCCAGCCCGTGGGGGCCCAATGGCGGAACCATCATATACCCTGGGTCTCTAATCTCAGGCCTGATCGTTGACACCTTTAGTCCGGCCGCATACATACGTTTTCCGAATGCGGAAACCGTATTCAGAAAACGTATGTATGCGGCCGGCCGCGGGTGTCCGAATGCGGAAAACGTATTCGGAAACCGTATACGGAAAACGAATGTATGAGACCGGCCTTATGCCCTCAATAAAACTAAGGCCGGCCTTACACTCGTAAGATTTACTTACGTATGTAGGGACGCAGCTATTTGTTAGAATTAAACAGAAATATTTGTTTTTCATTCTAACAGATAGCCGTGTCCCTACTTACGTAAGTAAAACTTACAAGTGTTAGGCCGGCCTAAAAACAATGAACTTACGTAAATTAGCCCTATGGTCGGCTCGAACCATGGTCCCGGCGGACACGACGTCGCCGGAGCCCACGACGACCTCGAGCTCGAGCGGCAGGCGGCCGGGCGCGCCGCACGGGGCCGCGCCGCCCTGCGCCACCACGCCGCCCGCCCAACCCGCCGGCGAAACTGACGCCGGCACCGCCTCGTCGCCCCACTCGAAACTCTCGTTGCTCTGCCGGGCCGTGCGCGCCTGGGCTGTTACGCAGTTCACCTAGAATACGGAAACGATAAATATTGTCAAAATATTAGTGGATACTACTGGATAGATGCATTTTGTTATAAATAAATATTGGGACAATCTCACACAAATTGATCTAGTCCCAAACTAAGCTCTAGACTTGTACTATTGCGATATAAATACTTATATAGCGAAATAAATATATAGAAAACATACTTGTGCTCATCAAACAAATATTTTCCCATACCAGGAATCGAACTCAGGACCGTTAGCTTCGTAGGCAAGGGGGTGAATATTCGGGCGTTTCCACCGCCGTCATTGTTGTCTTCAATATATTGACATAATTAAGTACCTATACGACTACTTAGCAACTTTTGATGTAAAAATTGCAGACCAGGTGGTACTTAGTATCCATTCCAATTAAAAGAACAAGAAAATCATTAATTTTGTCTTGAATAATATGCGAACACAATAATGACGGCGGTTAAAACGCCGAATAACCACCCAAAGTACGAGAAACTACCAACTATATAGGCTAACGCGTCGTTTAGGATAAGTAAATACATGTATATTTCTGGTTGAAAGAAAAAAAGGCTGGTGGATCAGATTCGGGAATAACGGATGAAAGTAGTAGCTACCGGCTCGCAGGGCCCGTCGCAGAACCGCACCATGAGCGCAAACCGCACCACGTGCGAGGTTGGGAAGCGGAAGGCCTTGAAGCGAGCCGCCAGCCGCCGCGTGCCGCCCGCAGCGCTGCGCGAGAACGCCGGGAAATCCACCTGTGCCACAGAATAATAGTACAAGTACAGATGACGCTCTTCTTTACCAAACAAAAATGAGGTACGCCGAAACGCCGAACGTGCCAACACTCGAATCAGCGTTGCTTTCAATTAATCTGCCTGTACGGTTCCCTATTGGATGGCATAAAATTATTTGTAATATTATTGTTACGCATAATTGCTTTTAGCCGAATTAGCGATGGGCATACTCATCTTTACGCATATTTTTTTACGCATAAAATTAAAAAGCATAATCGTCATGAAGACTAACATCAAATAGCATAAATACAAAAAGTCATAATAATAAATTGCCATCATTATAAAATGCATAACAATATTGTCCTAAAAAAGTCATGTACAAAAATGGCACATAGTAATAAAATTGCTATAGCGAAAGTCTTAGAAATACTACGTGAAAAGGTTAGTTTAGTGTTTATATTATATATTTAGGAACTAAGGCGAGGTCGACGGAGGTCCGCTTCGCGGACCTCCTATTCTGGGTTGCTTGGGCGCTTCGCGCCTGGATATCATACTAACCTAACCCAACCTAATGTACCTAACGTGACCTAATTTTACATTACCTAATATGTAACAACGAAACTGTTTAGAAAACTAAAATTATGGTTAATGACAGATATAACAAATAATTATTAGCCCAAACAATAATATGCATAATGTGTATTAGTCTAATACAAATTAGGTCAACTGAAATTATTCTAATAGCGTAATATGCCAAAAAAGTAGTATGCAAAAGTATTATTATGCGACAGTACTATTATGCCAATACAAATTATGCCAAAACAATTATGCGAAACAATAATAGTCTAAAACAAATTATGCGATCCAAGGGGATCCCGCCTGTACACCACACCACAAGCTGGCGGGTCATCGTCAAATCAGAGGCCCTAGCCAAGATGCAAACCCTACTAACGTTTTTCGTTTCTATCACTCAAAATGTATGGGTTGACAGTTGACCACGTGGTTTATCGCAACGCACGAGAAAGTAATCCCGTACATTTTGAGTGATAGAAACGAAAAACGTTAGTAATGTTTGCATCTTTGCTATAGGGCCAGCAACAATAAACGGCTTCTAACAATTAAAAAAGCTACTAAAGCCGGTATCCCACTGCTGCGTACACTGCGCACGCACACTTAGGCCACGTGGGTCAATTGATCTGATTATGGTCACTGACATCATTTCGGGAACACGCACGGAATGACGCTGTGAGGATGTCTACCTGTACCTATCCATTGGTACCTACGAAGCGAATTTATATGTGGGCTTGTGTAGCGTGCGCCGCTGCGGTTTTTTTACCATTTACTTTAGTATCCACAGGCAAAAACAAAAATGGGAACCACCGCCGAAAGCTCCATTGTCAAGAGATAAATTAATAAGAATATTTTTAAGGTAACATGTGGTATTCAATTATAAATTGAGTATTAAGTTGAAAAGGATTACTAGAGACTAATTCGCTGAGCACGTTTAGTAGCAGTTATTACCTGTCCGGTGGGGCAGCCGCGGCTGTCCAGCAGCAGCACCGAGCTGTCGCCGAGCCGCGAGGACGCCACCAGGTGGTACGCCTCGATGTCCGTCTCCTCTGCAACAAACGGCCATTACACCACCAGCCAGAATGTGAAATAAGCAGATGCCCCACCCAAGATGCAAACGCTACCAACGCTTTTCTTTTCTATCACTCAAAATGTATGTGATGATATTCTCGTGCGTTGCAAAACAAGGTTTAGGGTTGAAAAATATTGTGAACTTGGCGCACTTGTAGCATGTAGATCCTATGTGTACTGTAATAGGTAGCTATACATGTCTGTACTGTCATAGTGTTTACCTAGCGTATAAGTATCAAATGCATCTTTCAATAAAGGCAGTTCATAACCATCCTCCGTTGTTTCACTACATACGAACTCCCGTCCCTACACACTCTTGCTTGGCTAAAAAAAGTGAAAAAGTCAGCCTCCGCCTCAGCACCGCCTCGGGCTTCTTTGTGTGGACAGCTTAACAAAGGTATCTTTACCGGAGGTCTCGATCCGCAGCTCGAGCGGCTCGCCGAGCGACACGGCGGCGGCGGCGGCGGCGCCCTGCTCGGCGCGCACCACGTACATGGCCACGGGCGCGCCGCCGCCGTTGTACACCGTGCTGGCCGCCGCCGGCACCGGCACCAGCTCGCTCGCCTGCGACGGACGCCTGCGCACCAATTATGTTAAGAATAAGTCATTTTTAATTCAAGCAACGATACCCATATAGACTAATATACATAACAATATAAAACTTAAAACGAATACCAAGGTGAGAGAACAGCGTGATCCTGTTTTGCCAAAATTGGTGCCATGGTCGTTGCTGGTAGGTTGCTCCGAAACCACCGAAACCTTTCGACCTAACATATAGTACTTGACAGCTATCCTCAAAGTGTAGTTGTTATATTTTTTTACCAAGGTGGCACCAGTGTGGACAGTAGAAGCTGACAGGCACCAATAATGAACGCTCAACTCTTAATTGAAAGATCACACGGGCCTTGTGGAAGAACAAATAATAAACCCTTATCTTCTGAAAAATAAGAATCATAATGTCCATCATTCTGGCCCATTACTGGTTCCATCACCCTAGGGCCCCTGTATTTAACTATATAAACGATTCTCGTGTTAGTCATGTCAGGGCTGCAGTAAGACAAAATTTGCCCCGCCATACTAGAAAAGCGGTCTTTAGAGGGTGAAGGAGACTGTTACCCGCTGTCTTTGACGGCGACGGCGGCGTCGACGTGCGCGGGCGCAGACCGGCGCGGCGCGGCGGGCGAGCAGCCCACGCGCACCCAGCGGTCGCCTGCCGTCTGGATGATCGGGTTGTTCTGGATCATCACCATCACGTACGCCATCGTTCTAGAATCAACACAGGATTGGGTTATCACAGGTCCACAAACTTACCTACCCTATTAGTGTTGGTTTATATTTGTCTTATTTGTACTACTTGTTAGCAGTCCTAGCTAAGCATTGGTAATCAGTTCGTTTTCTAACAATGTAAAGATCATCTCTGTTGCGGAGTTAGTGAATTGATGAGAATCCTGACTCACTATAGAACTGTGTCTCAGTGACGTTATGATTCAAGTCGTAAGAACTGTCAAACAAATTGTTTTATAATGTCACTTTGACAACGTTTTATGGTGGGTCAGGGTTCCATTGCGCTGATAGTACCTATAGTAATAGTAGTACTAGTAGTATAATTGTAAACCTACCTGTTAACGAGTCCCTTGGGCGTGTTCGAGATGGCGTGCGCGAAGTTGACGTCGCAGTCGCCGCGCAGGGGCAGCGCGAGGCGCACGGCGGCGGCGCCGGCGCCGGAGGCCGAGCATTGCTCGCCGCGGCCCGGCACGTACACGCGCCCGCGGAAGCGCCCGCGCGGCCGGTACGTCACCACTAGCTCCTCGCCCTCACAATCCACGGTTACTGAAGTTTACATAATTGAGCATCATATTAGAGGCTTTTTCGCTTGTCTCCCTTTGCAATTAAGTATTTCATAGATATTGACAGCCAGCCTAAAGGTGGATATAAATAACGCGTGGCAGCCGCGCGAGGCAATGTTTGACTCGAGCAGAAGTCCATTTGCCGCGCGAGCTAATAAACTAAAGCCGCGTATCGACTGCGCGCGGCAAACCATCGATCATTGGCTCGCGCGGCGGCCGCGCAATATGGGGACAGCTCCGCCGCGCGCGGCAGCTCGAACATTGGCGCGCTCGAACGTGCCGCGCGGCGAACCAGTTCGTGTCGGTTTTTGGTGGCGCGGCAAAGGAGCGTCAGTGTGTTGTGCGCGCGCAATTGGGACGGACCTTTTACTTAGAGACGCGCGGATCGCCTGCCGCGCTATATCAAAATGTGCGCTTAAAATTGGCTCGCGCACCAAAACGCAGGCTTGCCGCGGTCGAAGATGGCTCGCGGCAGCCGCGCGCAGTCGATACGCGGCTTTAAGAGATTATTTGTAGAACGCGGCTGCCGCGCGCGGCTAGTGATCCAGCCCGCGGCGGACAGCCAAACCGTCCCAACTGCGGGCGAGCGACTCGTCCCGCGGCACGTACGAGCGCGGCAATGTTGAAGCGGTGACCGCGTCATGCCAGCCAATGTTCAAAGATTTGCCACGCGTAATGTGGATCTAGCTTTATCTTAAGGTATAAATGTGACATAATGTGACCCGCCTGCCACATCAAATTGTATCGTTCAGTAAGTAACCTTACTACAAACGCAGGCGACGGCAGCAGAGGCACGAGATTCTCGAACATATCCGCCGCATACATCTATTTTCTCTAGTCTTATTTTAGAATAGCGTCTTACTGTTAAGGCAGATGACGCGCCGGTAGTAGACGGCGCCGGCGGCGCGGCGCAGCAGCCAGGAGCCGGTGGAGACCAGGTCCTCGGAGTGCAGGTCGCACAGCCCGCGCGCGCCCGGCGCCTCCTGCCACGTGAAGCCGCGGCACACGAAGCGGGGCTCCGCCTCACACGCGCTCTTGCACTGGAAACGGACAGGCGGACACCAAATCTTGCAATAAGTTTTAACTGTTTTAGGACGGAACTCTTACACTGCTGTAAACGCTGCTACTAAAGGCACCTACGCATGGATTTTAGTTTTACACAGTAGATACGTTAAGAGTGTTTTTAAAATTCGCCAACAAACCGTCCCCGCAGTTAGGCGAAGAGTGTAAATGTACTTATTGTAATAATAACTTAATAACTAAATAAAAAGCAACCTTTAAATCGCAACTGCATTTTTTGATACTGTCGTCGATATATGTTAAAATCATTAAACCAAATAAAACCCGATTGAAAAAGGTTTTCTTAAGATTTTTATGTAGCCTGTGACACTCGCGCCATCAAGACGAATATAATGACGTATCATTTACTGAAATGGGTTTTCCCGTTGAGTAGTTACGAGGGGACATATAGGGACGGACATACACACATACAGGTCAAACACATATCCCTCCTTTGGAGCTCCGCTGCAGTCGGCTAAAAAAAATGTACTAAGTATATTAGAGGAATTATATGAAAATGAAAATTGCTACCCAAAAAATTTGTAAGTAATGCGTCATAAAAAAAAAAATCCTCTAGTATGTAAATGACGCATTGCAACTATCGAGTCAGAAGCAGATAACATGCTACATAGGTACTCATTAAATTGAATGGATTGTTAAAGTTAGTTGTAGGTAACGCCTAGGCAAGCCATTAAATATGATACCACTTCGCGTAGGTATAAATGTGCATGGTTGTGTAGAGAATAAAACGTACAATATTATCGTCTAAATAGGTATGGGTGAAAAATTTAAGTAAAAATGACCTCTTACATGCAGTTGTGTACAAAACTAATATGGAATTAACGTCAAATTTCAAATATAGAAAGTCGAACGGTCTATACAGATGTGTTACAACTAGGTACATGTACCTAAGAGGTCATTTACTTGAGTTTTTCCCTGACCCTGCCTACGAAGCTAGCGGTCCCGCGGGTTCGATTCCCGGTATGGACCAATGTTTGTGTGATGAGCACTAGTATTTGTTTCTGAGTCTTGGATGTTTTCTACGTATTTAAGATTTTTTCTCTATATAAGTATTTATATCGTTGTCTAGTACCCATAGTACAACAAGCCTGTTTGGGCTAGGTCGATTTGTGTGTTCGTGCCTTTTTTTTTTAAGTCTGTATAAAATGGTTTCCCCCCACGCAATAGAATGGCATCGCGGCAGACCAAGCGATATTGGCAAGATGAGCTTGATGTCTCCAATCAAGCATTCAAATATGTTTTTCTCAACCACTTATTCAATCGCATATAAAAGACATCAACGGGTTCGAACACCTCGAACTTTTTAAAATATTTAAGAGGCCGTTATTACGAAATTATGCCGGTTTTGCTTATTTTTTTGATTTTACAGTTAAAATACTGCTTTTCTATAAGTTTTAATGCTCAACATTGAATGTCATTTTAGGGTTAGGGCGCATAACGTCCCACTCGCAGAATGTCCCTTTGTCCCTTTCGCGAAATGTCCCTTTCCTAAATGCCCCTTACGCAAAATGACCCTTCTGCAAAAGGTCCCGTTCGCAAAACGTCCCTTCACATAAATAAAGTCCCGTTCGCAAAACGTCCCTTTCGCAAAATGACCCGTTCGCAAAACGTCCCTTTCGCAAAATGTCCCGTTTGCAAAAAACGTTACTTTCCATGAGAAGACTTCTAGTCTCTACTTAAACAAGCTTTTTCCAGACGGGACATTTTGCGAATGGGTCATTTCCCAGACGGGACGTTTTGCGATAGGGGCGTTATGCCATAGGGACGTTTTGCGAAAGGGATGGGACCTTTTAAGAAAGGGACGTTTTGCGAATGGGGTATTTTACATAAGGGACCATTTGCAGAGAAGACGTTTTGCGAATGGGACGTAATTTTGCTGGAGGGACGTTTTGCGAGTGGGACGTTATGCGCCCTAACCCATTTTAGTTATGATCGCATAAATGAGCTACGAATAAATGAGACACTTTTTTATTTTTGTCGAGTATTATATAAGTAATGCGAGATTTAGGTTGTTTTAAAACATTTTTTATTGCCAATTCTTTTGAACTTTTTTGATATTTTTTTTAGGCACTGGATTGATTTTGCACTAAAATTTATTTACAAGTTACATTGTAAATTTTTCATACCGTTAAGACGGCAAAACGATTCATGAATATGTGACATTCTAAACCTCTTCGAGCAAAATTCACATAACAGTCGCCGGTGTCAGGTCGATTAATCAAAATAAAATAATAAAATGAAAAAAGTAGCTCTAACATTCGTTAAAATTAGAAATTATCTTTCGTGTTGTGCATTAAAACTTGTAGAAATACAGTATTTCAACTGTAAAATCACGTCTGTAAAATCACGTAAATCAGCGAAATCGGCAAAATATCGTATACGGCCTCTTAAATAGATTAAATTAGTTTCCTAAAATTACCTTTCTAAAATAGTATCAACTAAAGACTGTATTGAAATTTTAGGTAACCTACTTATGTACATTTTGGACTAACCTCATCCTTTGTGTAGTTCTTATTCGTGAACTCGACGTGTTTCAGCGTCTGGTTGTAATATTCTTCGTAGGAACACCGTTCTATCTTCTTTGGGTCTGAAATAATTGGTTACATTTGGTTGGAGTTTCTGTGAGGAGGAAGGTGGGGGCAGCTCGGAACAGAGAGAGTAATTAACGGTAAAACTTCACTATACTCGAAACTCGAATTCAAGACCAAAGTCCTAACCTCAACGGGCGCACATTCGCTGTGATTACTGCATTTTGGTTTAAGTGTAGGTATTTTTATCAATAAAACTTACCCTAATATTACTGGTTACACGAGTTCTCATTCATGTTTTTATGAAATAATGTTAAAATAACTAAATAATCAAGATGGGAACTGTCAGACTTTGGTCTTGAATTCGAGTTTCGAGTATAAACCATGATTAATTTCGTACATGTTGTAACTTAATTATTTGTGGTCACCGTAGCTCAATTGAAATTCACCGTGATATATTATTTTCAATTGTAGGTACCTATTGTTATTCGAAACCCATTTTGAGTAGGTATAAGAATTTATACCCGTTCTATCTCATTGAGTATTTAACTTGGAAAGTAAATAGGTATAAACTTTTGTTTTGTCTTGCCTCGTACGTGTTTCATTTTGAGTTAAAAGAAAATCTTCTCTTCTTAGCATTATAGATCGCCTTTCATTTTTTTAAATAATTAATTCGTTCCTATTACTTATATAAAAATTTAAAAGAGTTAGATCATCTATAAAATGCTCAATAAAATTGAAATATTCAAATGAAACGATTGGATCAAATATAGAAATAATAAATTTGGTTTCTTAAAATTGCATATTATATCGTACAAAAACGTCAAAAGTGTAAATTTTTAACACTTTGTATGATATCATTAAATAATTATACTTTGTAATATACTGTCCTGGGTGATCCCCAGCTACCAGGTGAATTCATCCGATGTACAGTCAAGGACAAAAATAAATATCCGCACAAAGGTGCAAAAATATGTACACGTACATGTGTATGTTTTTGAGACTTTGGGGTGTATACATATTTATGCCCTTGACTTTACAGTCAAGCAATGTCAGGTACACACAATGGAGCTAAATAAGTATGTCAAAGCCACGCAATAAATATACCTAACATTAAAAGTAGGTAAAAAGTATTTTAGGATTTCATTGATTACCCGTCACGTTTGGATTTGGGTATCCATTGTTTCATTGTATAACTTAATGCCACAGGCGTATTTACCTATGGTGTAGGTTGTGCGGCGCACACATGCGCAGGATCTTAGGTTAGGGGGCGCCGAACGCCGCTCGCGACACCTAATAAAAAGAGCATGCGCCGGTCGCAGCGCCGGAGCTCTCGAAGACCCTAGAGGGCGCCAGGGTACCTATTGATGACACACAGGCGCTACATGGGCTAGAGCCGCCTCTGCTTAACGCATTTGTTTGACTGTAACCGTTCTCTAAGTAGCTACACACTCACAGTCATGGCGGCACTGGTTCTCGAGGTAGAAGGTGTAGTAGTTGGAGACGCGGTAGGACTCGGGCTCCGTGAACTTGTCCTCGGGGCTGAGGCCGCAGGAGCCGCGCGCGTCCTCCGCGGGCCGCACCGCGTCCGGCTCCACCACGCCGTTCGGGTGAGCCCATTGAGCAGACCTGACGAACTATCACTGTCAAAACCTTACCGCGTAAACACTAGACAAGTACCTATATGATTTCTTTATCTCCCTTTCGCCGGAATTTGGCAGGATTTAGTAGCTCATAATACGGGCTTAGGATGAAGGGTAAAATCTACAGGGTGGTACTCGATAAACTGTACATATTGAAAGGGATGAAATTTAAGGTTAATTTATCGGTAAAACGTTTTTTTTTACCCGCTGGTTTTTTTTTACAGATTTTTAAACTTTTTAGTAAAGTTTGGGTAGTACCTATACTTACTTGTGACGGTGTAACTTTTGATCTAACAGCCCAAAAAAGATAATACAAAATGCATAGTATTGACATTAGTTAGGTTTATAGTAATTGATAACAATATTAGACCAATTAAAAAAAATAGATGAAAAGAAATAATGACGGGATATGGTTTGCCCAGTTTCAACTAACTTTTGACTAATTAACAAAATTCACGTGATTGTGACTGCCTTAATTTTTCCCTCTACATAGTCACCACGTATTATTCGAAACCAGTAGCACACCTAGTATAACAAAAAGAAGGGTCTATATTGTCTACCATAAATATTTTTAGTCATAATCTGTTTTAAGTCATATTTATCGCAAATCATAACGTTTTTTCAAAAAACTGTAACTTTACAGTTTTTTCATAAATCAACACGTAAATTTCTGCACGTAAGTTATTAAAGAAGTTCTGAAAAGCTTACGGTTTCAGCGATATAAGTCAACAACACAACAGTAATTATGGCCAAAAAAAATATGGGAGACAACGGGCTCCCAAATAATAATATTAGTCAGCGGTCACCTGTAGAGCCGGTCCCCGGGCGGGCCCAGCACGGCCGCGTAGCACTCCTGCGCCGTGGTGTTGAGGACCACCTTCACGTGCGCGCCCTCGGAGTGCAGGTTGTACCCCGGGGTGCTTTCCACCGCCCACCAGCGCTCCTCGCACCCTTCCGGGACTAAGGGGACATGGTAGATACAGTGAGTCTCATGTAAATATTAGGTCCTTACCTATGAAATTGACGTGATTTTTACGTTTTTTATTTCGTGCGGAATTTATTCATTTCAATTTTAACTTCCAAATTATATTTAATTTTCATTAATACAGTATGTTACAAAGGTTTTAGATACAAATAATATGGTTCAATTTCTTACTTAGTGTTTAAAATTAAAGGGTGAACTCAACTCTTTTCATGTGCTGTGAGTTCAAGTGTTTCAATTACGCAGAGTTTTATGAAACTAACTATTTTTTTATTTGACTTCCAAATACTATTTTTAAGTAATTAAGATATGTATAATATAGCTTAGAGGTGTCCAATATTCCTGACAGAATTTTGTTTGGTTTGCATTTGACGTTACTAAATAATCCGCAAAATTAAATGTATGAAAACCACCGTTTTCATAAAATTCTCCATATAAAACGCCAATTTCATAGGTAAGGACCTAATACATTACTCCTAGCTTCTTTAAAAGCGTTCGACAGCCACATCGCTACGTCACTCATGTTTAGTGTTTCATAAAAAAACGAAGATGTCGATCGCTTTAAAGGAACTGGTAATTATGTATTTTACCCGGCTGTTCAATATAGATAAGGTATACGGTGGTTTGGGGTAAGTTCGGACGGTATTTTCATAAATATGTTAATTAGCCTCCAAGTTTCTCGGCTCATAAGAGGTTACAAATAAGTAACATAATGCTTAAACACACATACACATACACCTACCTACATACCTATACATTTTTATACAAATAAAGTGTATACATTTTTGGTTTCTTTACGTCGATGTTAGAACTGTTTTCAAAACTCAGAAACTCAATCGAAAGAAACACGGGGTTGTCAAAATCCACTACGGAATAGAACTAGAAAATCCGTACGTTTCAAGCAAATCTTCTTGAAATAGGCGACGTCGTTGTCGGGGCGCAGGCGCTCGTCGGCGCGCGCGGCGAGCCCGTGGCAGTTGCCGCGCGAGTAGGAGACGGCGACTCCCGCGCACTCGCGCAGCGCGCGGCACTGCTCCAGGCACGCGCCGGCTAGCGACGCCTCGCCGCCGCTCGCCGCGTACACGAATACCGGCGCCGCGCGCTCCGGGGCCACCCCGGACCAGCGCACGAAACTCTCCTTCTCCTGCTCGCTCCCGCACTGGCCATGCACTGGAAAACGATCGAGCCTAAGTAATACACGCAGGCATATTTTACCTGTGTACATTATTGCCTAGGCCCGGAAAGTAGGGAATTGCCTGACGAGGTGGTGGGCAGCCTTGGCGAGGCCTGCTTAAATCAGAGTCAGGCAATCTTCGTTTCCGCCGAGGCATATACCTACCTATATACTTAATGCTTTTCTCAAACAATGCGAGGAAATGATAAAACTACATAGGTACTTAATTATAAGTGTTTGTATCAAAATCAAAAGCTTTTTTGAAAACTACAACTATTATGATAGTTTCACGCACAATCAACCGCTGCCGCCCGGGCGCCGCCGCCATCCTTTCCGAGCATGTTTGAGAAAAGTTAGTTTCTATGTGTAGTGTATCGTATTCAACTCATTTAAGGGGTAACGGGCAATGTAACGGGCATGTTTATCGATGTGGATAAACATGGATAAAGCATCTAGTTACTTTCTGACAAGTAGGTAGGTATGTAAGTATATTAAACTTGATAATATTTGCTTGAGACTCGCAGACGTGAAAACATGATTAGATTTATTAAATCCTCGATAGTTTTTATTTTTCAAACATGACACCTTTTTTGCATATTTTTGGTTCTTCGAAACCCTATAATTTTTAACGATGATTTTCGATTCAATAGCTGAGTATAACTTAATCCTGGCAAACGATTTTTTAATCAATGTTGTAGTTTTAAAGTAAACAGCAATTAATTGAATTTGACGCTGCCAAAAAGGCGCGCGCGAACTATCTCCATTTCACATTCTTTGCGCGGAAGCACAAAGCCATCCCTTTTCATGACAAAACCCAAATCCTTGGTTAATCAAAGCGTCTAGCCGATGCCCCCCAACCTGTTGCAACAGACAAGTGGGCAAGAGGTACAATTAATTATTAATTACTTACTTACATCGGCGTTTCGCACGCTTCATGGTCCCGTGACTGAATCCTTGATCAGTTCGCGAGTCAATGCGGTAACTTACATCGATTCTATTATATTATTGTAATAGGGAAGACGTAATATCACTTAGGTAAGTTATTCATTCTTGCTCTGCAAAATGGTATGCCTTAGCGAAAATACTGAGGAATGTAGGTATATAACCAATGTCACTTGACCTTAACACATACGACCATGCCTCGTATCGCCGGGGTCCATATTGAGTCATATAAAATTGGTCTTTAGATTTTTTATACAAATAATGATTTGTGTCTATACTCATCACTTCTTCGAAAAAATTTGCTCATAGGTACTTTTTTGTTCGTACTTTTTTAAGTCATCATTATCGCAACTTATAAAGCATTTTTTTAAGAAACTGTTACTTTATGAGAATTGTTATAAATCTAACCTAACCTAACCTAATTTTATCTACACGTAAGATATTTAAGAAATTCTGAAAAGTGTACGGTTCCATGAATATTGGCGTTATAAGTTCAGATGAGTATGAGTTCCGATCATTAGTATTAAAAAATATTATGAAGATTATGAAGAGTGATCATTATGATGTAAAATGGTATGAGAAAAAAATTCGGAGTTCCAATAATCGGAGTTGCAATTTTATATGAACTTTGGCGCACTCCTCGTATCCTTGTCTTCATCCCGGGAGCCTGCCGTTTAGCCGAAATATGTTTGCCAAATGTATCGTTTCCCAAACTTTTCATTTGCCAACCCATTTTTTTCCTGTAACTGTAAATATTTCAGGATTTATTTCAGTACCATCGTGTAGAACCCTATAGGTTAGGTTAGGTTAGTTTTTACAAAATCCTGAAATATTTACGGTTACAGAAAACAAAGCGGGTTGGCAAATGAAACGGTTGGGAAACGATACATTTGGCAAACATATTTCGCCGAAACAAAGGTAACCCCTCAATCCCGTTTCACAGTCCCTTTTGGTAACTTACTTAGCTTTAACCCTTTACCAAGCCGCGAAGAACAAGCGTGGCTTAATAAGTTATTTATATCGTTTTGCACCGTATTGAACGTCTTGTACAAGATTTATTTACAAAAGTCGGATATGTTCCTGTAAACCAGAAAAATAAATGTGGGATACGGTATGCCCAGTGCCTGTCTGAGTAATGAACTGGTATATTCAATTTATTAGTGTAATTATATTCTTGATCAGGTAAAGAGTTATATAATATGTCTTCCACATAATATATTGTATACCATAGTCCAGTTTCAATCCAAGAAAATATGATTTCATGATAAGGGGCTGAGTCGTGGCCACCCAGCATCCGTCACTCTCGTACTTACTTACGTGTCGAAAGGTGACGGATGCCTTATCCAAACTTTGCCACGCGATAAACGCAGCCATATTAAGGCCCCAGGTTGTCACACCACCGCTGTTCGCTCGTCGGAAATCATTTTTATTCCGCAAAAGTAGGTAAGTTAGGTTCGTTAAGTATCTTTAGATGCCCGAAAGTCAAATCGCCCAGAAATAGGAGCCCTGCCACATGCAGGGCTCCGTCGAGTAGCAGTGGTGTGACAATCTGGTGTGACGACGAGTCTGCAGCCATAATGTACTACGTGGGAGACATACAAGTATCCCTAAACCTGGTAAAGGGTTTTCAAGTCCTGGCGGATTATCAATCAGTGTCGCGAAGTTACTCGTGACATGTTATATTTATATTTACTAAATAAATTTTGTTGTTTTTATTTATGTCTGATGTGGCTGAATAAAATTTTTCTTTAATATTTTTGACACGTTTCTGAATCGAGATTGTGTTATTCTTTTTTTGTCTTATACTGTAAGCCAGTGGTGCTTTTGACGTTTAAAGTTGCAACATGTCCAGCAGCACTACACTAGTTTTATTTAAATGTCCCTGTGATCAAATCGCTAGTACAATTTGTATGAAACAAAAGAATGCATATTTAACGTTACGGTAAGTGTACCTTCCTCTTAATCACTTTACATAATATAAGGCAACCGTTTAGTATAAAAGCAATGAGCTTTCGAGAAGGTGGGTTCAAACAAATTATAATATCTACTCCTTTAAGTACATCTTACCGACGGCATATTGAGCTAGCAGCGCCACGGAAAACGCAAGTAGCTTGACCTCCATGGCACACGAAGCACTTAATCCTCCCGCTAAGTACACTGTCACGAGGCACGAGAGATATTATCACTTATCACAAGAACCTGCCAGCGCTGCCGCATAGTCTCCGCGTGTTGGGAACATTGAGTGCACCGAGTCCAACGGGAAGGACCCGACCCACCACTCCGCGAGCAAAGCCGGCCCTCGGCCGAGACCACTTGTGCAATTCGTTACAGCGTATTGTAACCGAACAGCTGAACAAACGTAACGATCGCATGCGATTGGATGTTGAGCGTTGTAGGAATAATCAAGCGGAAAATATATCCTCGATATCACTTCAAGAACCTTTTAATTAGAACTGTTACTTAAAAATACATTTATTTGATTTTTTTTGAGTAAATAGTAGATAGTGTTTATACGATTGAACAGTCACGTCAACTAGTAAGGAACATCGATGATAACGCGAGGCAGGGTCGTAGCGCTACTGTGTAGCGACGCATGTGACCGCGGTATAGGGCGCGAACTAGCTCAGGTGACCCTCGCGACAGCCTGCGGCGCGTCCACTGAACACGCGAGCTCCATGAAATGCACCGAGCCTGGCCCCTCCACCGCAGCACCGCGACCTTGCAGTTTATTATGCCTTTACAGACTACAATTTACAATAGGATGACGCGTCCACCACAAACGATAGTGAAACCAAACGATGATACTAACCTTTAGTAAGTATGAACCCAAAACATTTCGCAACAATACAGTATGCGGGCTTGGCTTACCGATAAAAATTATACCCGCAAGTACTTACTACGCTGTTATTTTGCGGGTACCTGTTTCAAAAGCATCCGTCACCGAACGATGCATGCAACTAGTAATTTGCGTAAATTGATAAGGAAGCAATAGGAAAGTTGACGTCCGGAATTATGATGTTTAATAGTAGTGTACGCAAGATATCAAGGGAAGGCTACTCTATCTGTCAACATTCAATTAGAAATCACTAAGGCTGAGTTAGTTAAGACGAATTTTGCGAATCGAGAGGTAACCCAGGGGGATGCCCGTACCAATTATCCAAACCTATAAGGACGGATTTTTTCAAAAAAAATGTCTCTTTATCTTTAAAAAAAGCCTTCTTTTTTGTACATTTTTCGAAAACTAGGTTTGTACGTTTTCATCCAAAGAAAGAAACAAAAAAAACGGAAACTTACGAACCTATCTAAAAACCGTGGAAATCGAACTTGATTTAAGGGGGAAACGTTATTGCCCGGAGTGAGGTAAATTAGTATGTTTTTTTTACAGCTACGCGATTTCAGCTTTACAAACCTCTGCTTTGATTCTTAAAATAGGCAATAATATGCAAGCACAAAATGCATTAGACCTAGTTAAATAGGTGGGTTTTTAAATAGATAGGTAGGGTTAAGGTAGGTATAAGTAGGTAGGTACGGACATATTTTGTCCAAGAAATAAGCACAAACACGAAAAAAAACAGGAAGACGCACGTTCAACTGTAATGAATCGTGCGATGGACAATAACACAATTGATAAAACAAGACGCCATTTTGAAAATAGCCTCTGTCAAGTGTTCAACCAGCGTGTAAATGATTTATGGCGAAGTGAGTAATTGTTTATGATTAGGCTTCGAGCTTCGTTTGACCTATAAAGCAATCTGTTATGGTAATTCGGTAACGCCCGGTGCATTGTTATGCAAATGGAATGGACGCCGCGCCGCGAATGTGCCAAATTACGTACAATTGCCGGCACTCAGCGACATTACACGGTGCTTATATCAATCGGTTTTAAATTAGGATGTTTACTTACGAGACAACAGGTAAATTTTACGTTTATTTTAGTGGGCAGCGTTTAGTACTACTTGTTAAGCGTTTTTAGTTAGACTTAATGTAGATGCCAAACAGAGTAGGTAGCCAGTTCTAGAACAGAAATCCCTCAGGACACTGTGAAAGGGTTCTATCTATGTCTAACGAGTGAAACTAAACCCCTGCAGCGCTAGGCTTGCGTAGCATTTTGCAGTGTTTCCATCGGGTAGGTAATGCCCAAGAGCAAGAATAAGTAAAATAAGTGAAAAGTAGAGTGTTTAACGCAAGACTAAACAACCATAATGACACTCGAAATATAGCCACCCTCGCTCCGCTTGGGTGGCTAATGGTATTCTGTACCAGTCGACCAAATGATCAGTCAGAAATTAAAATAGGTGCACAGAGATACAACTAAAAACTTAAACGTAATTAAATTATCCTAATTATTGCTAATACTTACTACAACAACAAATATATTTGTCACAACATATACCTTCTACCATAATACTCACTCATACACCTTGACGCCTTTCTCCTAATGCGGTAGGCAGCAGAGACTATGGAACGTAGGGGAGCACCGGTCTAAACAGTAGCAACTACAACTTTACAACTTTAGCTTTACATTCATCAATCATATGAAAATCCATATGAAAAAGGAACAAGTTATTTCAGTATTTTCTGATATATTTATTTTCTCGTATTAAAAATTCCGATTGCTTTCTTTTCCTAGACATATTTAGACAAAAAAAAATTTTTTTATACTTATAACAGTAAATATATCCATAAGGAAAGAAAGACTTCGGAATTTTTTATACAACAAAATTCAAATTTCGGAAAACGCACAAAAACCCGGAGAAATGAGGGGGAGGCTATTGTATAGATAGATAGGAACATAAATTTATAAATCAATAGGTACCATAGAATAAATTCCTGTGAAGATGTAATAATAAATTAATTTGAATACGTATACAAATACGTATAAGTAGGTAAAATATTGTAGAAGATACGCTCATTGAATACAAAACGGACACATTCCAAAATAATTTGCTCTTGCACTGAAAATCTTATACCAACAGCTTCTAAATTTAAAATGCAACACTAACTGATTTTGGAATGTGTCTGTTTTGTATTCAATGAACGATTATGGTGTATATGGGATTATTAAAAAACTAGTTAATTAAAAATGTATATTTTTCGTACTTGAAAATTACAAGTGCCAAATGAATATAGGTATGTTCATACATAACATTAAATTTTGGTACCGCCAGCATCACCGACAAGCCTGCGAGCGACCTTCATGCAGTACTAACAAGTCCCTGCTAACTGGCCACTATAGTCCGTTCAACTTTGGACAACCCCTGTGACAGCTGTCTTTCTTAATTTCAAATACTTACTATTCGCAAGCAATGCATAAAAAAGAGATAAGTAATAAATAATGTAAGATATTGTTTTTTTAATTACTGAACGTTATCGCGCAGTCTGTATAAATGTGTTTATGAAAAGTCAATTCAATTCAATTTTTGTGATTTTATAGCCCCATCGATCGGTGCGATGATTCCGCCAATGTCGAGGTTGGATTAACACACTGCCAGTTGATCCTTGGTCTTGTTTGAAAAGTCAAAGAAACAATTGTGTTTACATGAGCTGTCAGAGAGACAATCTTAAATTGAGCTGACTATAGTGAGCCTTATGGTGACAAGATTCACAAATGGTCAGTTGATTGTGTTTATTAAGTGCGGTGGTCAAGTAAAGTCGATTTAAAGCAACATCTAGGCGTCAAATCACACAGTCAGATATAAAAGGTATCAAATAGCCAACAATGTTTAATAGCATAGCATAAGGCCTGACCTTACAGAGTAACTATTAATGTTAGCACAATGCCTTGATTGTTTTTTTATTAAGATATTAGTCCACGAAACATTAAATCATAATACGAACAAAAAAATGCAATTCAATAATAATCAGTAACAATCTACTTACAAGTATTGAAAAAATATACAAGTTATTAAACATCATCTATAGACCAACCACCTTACCAATGTTTTGTCCTTATCTGTCAAATTCAAATGTCACAATGACAGATAAGGACAAAACATTGTACAGCTTTACCACCGTTACTCAAAGTTTAATAGTAAAGGGCTAATGAATTTACCTTCGTCGTATCACATGCCGGATGAGTACAGTCAAGGGTAAAAATAAATATCCGCACAAAGTTGCAAAAATATGGACACATAGACCTTAATGCTATAGTAATAATTTAGATATTTTCGACACTCAGTGGCGTATACTTAATGACCGTACCTATTTATCTTGCTCTGTTACCTAACATATCGATGGATACTGTAGCTTTTAGAGAAAGCGCGATAAATACGAACGTATCCGACAATATAATGTAGTTTAATATATCCGTATTTATTTTACTCATTATAAGAGCTATTTAATATGTACATAATACTAATTCTTGACTAAAATTCAATTGTAATGACTTATTAAACGACTAGATAAAATAAGGGACCGCCCACACCGGAGCTTAACAGTGTGTAAATTTATGGTCTGTCAAAATTGACGCCATGTAATTACTATGACCCATTATTTTGTTTATCATGTTTATCATGTTTATCTACACACCTATCATAAGTCCTCTAATATGCGTTCAAAACCCTTAGGCAAACGACTAGCATTACCTGTGGTAGTAGGTGACAGCGATGACAGCTGTTAATTTTGGAAGATGTTCCAAATTTTGAACTCATTACCTTACAATATTCGATAACGTAATGAAATTACGTTACAGCTGTCATCGCCGTCACCTACTACCACAGGTAATGCTGGTCATTTGCCTTTCGGCTTCTGAGGCTCTACTACGTAATTCGAACTTCGTCTATTGCTATCCCTTTTGCTCTCGACGCGTAAGAAAGTGACGGGGCGATCCGAAGTTCGAATTGCTGATTTCAAAGTAGAGCCCCTGAACCCATCATAGAGTACTTATAATATGTGTAGATAAAGTATTGTACGCGACTCTGCGTAATTTGCATTACGCAACCGTCACGTAAACTACTATTACGCAACGTCACCGTATTTTACGCGTCAGTGTGGGCGATCCTTAAGTTCGGGCAATAACATTGTTTTTGTTTTAGGTACGTCAGTGAACGCAGTATTTTCGATCGATGCCAGTAGAAGTACTTTGCTTCGTTACAATAGCTCTCGCCTCAAACGTGAAAACCAACTCATCAATGTACTTCTACTAGCATGCATTTGCTGGACCAATGTATATCAGCCATTACGGCTCGCTAGCTACAACCCGGCTTTACGTTCAACAGTGGGACGCGACGGCGTTTCGATAGTGTTCGCTTCGACGGAGTAGGCTACAAACCAAAACATCTGCCTGAAAAGAATCACGAAGAAAGTTTCTTCTTTATCCCTTTCTCTAGATACTATCTTTAGAGACGAGTGAAAAAGGTAAGGCTTCCGAAGTTTAGAATTTAATTGTAATAACTTTTAATTTTAAGTACAGGTCGATTCACAAGAGTTGGCACGAATGGATTGAACGAAAGTAATGTCACCTATCATTGTGTGAGTGCCGTCCTTTGAACCGATGTTCGAATTTCAAACCGAAAACCTGTTATTATTTTACACACTTGTATACTTTCGTTCACTCATTCAATCCATTCGTGCCAACTCTTGTGAATCGACCTGTAGTTTACACAATAAAATTAACAAAATATGTAAAAACAACAAAAAAAATACAGTACTGCATAGAAAAACTGAACGTAACTTGCACGGCTTATCTTTTATGGTATTTTTATTATTGTTATGTGTTTACCAGGGTATACAGGTACAAGTATTAATTATTATTATTTCGTTAACCTTATCACCAGGGCTCGAACTTTTAGTCACATCCATGTTAAGCATAACGCTTGAGATCATTCACCCCAAATTGCATCCTAGAATCCTGTTCATTATGCTTAACTTGCCTATTTGTATGTAAATAGTTTGTAAGTAACATAACGGCTAGTTAAGTTTATAATTTTAATTTTAGTTTTGTATTTCATTATTAATATTGTATTACCTTGAATATTTTATGTCCCTAAATAAACACAATTCAGTAACATGTGATTTTTATGCAATAAAATATATGAATATGGATATGAATTTCTTATTTAGCGATATTTCAAAGGGCCCAGATGCAGCTAAATATTTTTTTGTTAATTTGTTTACATGTTAATATGCTTATGAATTATTAACACTTAACATAATTATTATTTGTGTTATTATGTAATTCATCACATCACAAGGTTTATTTTTCAAATTTAATCTTGATTTATATAAACTCAAATATCAATACGCAAGTCAATCCGGGCAATGACGCTCATTTCGTTATTCGAAAACCGAGCACAAGGATACTAAATTGAAGATTTTCTTTGCAGAAATTTCATATGTAACAGAAAATCTATAAAGATATTAATTGTATTTTTATACAAGATGACATAACCAAAATATTTTTTTAATTTACATTTTTTTTAATTTAATGTAATCCTTTTATACTATAAAATTTATAGACTTTATAATGATCTAAGAACATCCGAACATGTACCATATTTTAGTAAATGAAATAATATAGATCAGTAATGAATGAAGTTTATTATTGACTAGTTCCCATAACATCTCACGAAAATCTGATCTCCTTGTGTTACAATTCCACGACGAAGTCGTTCTATTAACAATAACACTTTGTTTATGCAGCTTAATAACAAAGCTTCAAAACAACAACAATATTTTAACAAATAAAATAAGCAACGAATTAAATAACGGAAAAAAAACTTTGGTCAACCAGGTACTTAGAATACTATTTGGTGTTCAAAAGCTGCACACTTCTTATGGCAATACTGAGCTTTGGCTTGATTTTATAACATAACGATATTAACGCATTCGGAGCCCTTTTCACCCAGTGAAATATAAAACAAAAGATGAGACACCTGAACAAAGAGAGGGCAACGAATGCATTAACGATCGTGAGCTCCATTGGCATTACACTGCTAGTTTTGTTTACATTTGACTTAGCAAAGGCGTGATTACGTCCTTGGGGCGCGCAATGCATAAGGTAGGAGGCTATTTCTTAGGAATGCGGTCCCTAAGGTAGGAAAGTATAGAGACGGTCCCCTTCGCAAGCACGGCGTGCCGTGGCTGCCGAAACAAGTTGCCCATCAGCTCCAGAGTCCTGCAAATAGTAGAGTAGTCGATAGTACATTACTGAGGAGATAGGGAAGAAAGCCGTTGCGGGACAAGTATGAGTTATATGATGTATAGGGCGCAAGTGCCTGTCAAAATATTAATACGAACAATATTGGACCCGATTCTAAAGTGGCCTCTAAACATCCTAATTTTATTTAGGTGTCGCTAAAACACTTTGCTATTCTATGAGCAGCTGTCATGATCAAATGACAGCGCTAATTTGAATCTGACGCTTCTTATTTTGGTCAATTAGTATTGTCACAGCTTGACATTCTGAGGCCCGTTTCACGAAGCTACAAGTTATAAATTACAAGCGGAAGTCTCTTTCTAACTCCTTTTGCTAGAAAGAGTTTGCTTGTAGTTCGTAACTTGTAGATTCGTGAAACGGGCCGCTGGAATAGCACTTGTTAAATTGTAATTTGTAGCTTTATAAAACTGCCACAGGTCGTCAAATAGATCAGTCGATCCATCGTGACCTCATATATTCCTAATATTTGTCGTGTAACTAGTGCAGCCAGCGCGCCAACGGGGAACAGGGCGGAATGACCGAGAGACCGATCCGCCCGGCGCCCACTCATCATCATCATCATCATCATCATCATCATCATCATCATCATCATCATCATCATCATCATCATCATCATCATCATCATCATCATCATCATCATCATCATCATCATCATCATCATCATCATCATCATCATCATCATCATCATCATCATCATCATCATCATCATCATCATCATCATCATCATCATCATCATCATCATCATCATCATCATCATCATCATCATCATCATCATCATCATCATCATCATCATCATCATCATCATCATCATCATCATCATCATCATCATCATCATCATCATCATCATCATCATCATCATCATCATCATCATCATCATCATCATCATCATCATCATCATCAGACCGCGACCAACCTTAGGTGCGTGAAGGTCCCGAGCGCGGGCGGCACGGCCGTGATGCTGTTGTTGGTGAGGTCGAGCACGGCCAGGCGCTCCAGCCGCGGCAGCGCGCCGCCCGACACGTCGATGGTCTCGATCTTGTTCTCGGCGGCCAGCAGGATCTCCAGCTTTTCCATCGAGTACACGCATTGCGGCACGTGTGTGAACCTTATTTTAAAAAGTTGTCATTATATATTTGTTTTTAATGCTGTAAATCATTACACAGGCCACCTGTGGCCTGTTTTATAAAACTACAAATTACAATTTACAGGTTACAAGTTTCCATTTGACACAACCTCGTGTTGCCAGTTTAGACCAATAAAATTGTAACTTGTAGCTTTATAAAAACATGCCCCTGATGGTGAGTAGACTCTAGAGCCCATAGACTGTGACAGTTTATACTTTTTTAAGGCGAAAAACCTTACAGCTGCGAAATTTGCGGGGATAGAAGCTTTCCGTCTACATCTCGATATGACTAGGTAGCTAATACGACCACATTGTTTTGTGACTACATCTCGGTCTGACTACATCGCTTTGTGCCTAGATCGCAATACGACTAGATCGCTTTGCGACTACATCTCAATAAGTCGTATTTGCTACCTAGTCCTAACGAGATGTGGACCTAAAGCTTCTATACCATTAGTATGTCTCCACGGTCCGTTCGTCAGTCGGTCATAACTTAAAAGAGTTCTAACTTGCGAACCGTAATTAATAGATAAGGTTTTTTTTTTAGAATACGCGTTATTATGGCGGATTGATTAACAAATGAAAAAAAAATGAAATAATAACGGAGTATACAAGGTTTTTTTAACGTATTTTCATTTTAGTTGTATTGTAAAAACGGTAAAACATAAAAGCGTCAAATTTGGTATAATTATAGTACAAACCATGAAGAAAAATAACAAATACAAAAAAAATTGTCAAGTGTGAGTTAAGCTCGCGCTGATTCCATTGGAAATCGAACTCAAATCAGAATATAATAATACCCACTGTGCGGCGGTACGGAACCCGCCGGTGCGCGAGTCCGACTCGCACTTGACCGGTTATTTTATTTTATTGTTCCTGAAATATAACTGAATTTTTTGGTGCATGTAATTTTTTGAGTTTTTCATCTTCAGTAGTTTCCGAAATAAAAGGCACGTTTTTTCTGTTTTTCAGTATTTGGAACGGAAAAGGCGACAAATTAAGAAAAGTTTTTGGTCGTGTAATGTAGAAATGAATTGGTCGATTACTGGTTGTTGTTGATGTTGAGCTCGCGCAGGTCCCTGAGGTCGGCCAGCTCGGGCGGCAGGTCCGCGAGCCGGTTGCGCGCCGCGTCCAGCAGCTGCAGGCGCCGCAGCCCGCCCAGCGCGCCCGGCAGCCGCGCCAGCGCGTTCGACGACACCACCAGCTGCGTCAGCGACCCGCGCAGCGCGCTGATGCTGCACCGACACACGAGAACCTGATATAACCTTCTAGCGCGCTTTGTTCCTCTCACGCGCTCAGGTTTACTTTGTCTGTATTCCCATTTCGTCCACATTCTCATCCCGGCCACATTCCCAACTCGTGCACATATCTATCCCAAATTGTTCACTTCATATCTCTTTTATATTCCCAACTCGTCCTCATTCTCAGCTAGTCTGAATTCCCGATTAGTCCACATTCCCAACTCGTCGTAATTCCTAACTCGCCTGCAACCTAACTTAGGACTGTAGGGCTGTTCGATATCAATTCGATCACTCGGTTGTTCAGTAGTTGGGAATGTGGACGAGAGAATGTGGACGATATGGGAATGTAAACAAGATGGGAATGTGAACGAGATGAGAATGTGGACGCAATGGGAATGTGGACGAGATGGGATGTGGACAAGATTGGAATGTGGACGAGATGGGAATGTGGACAATATTCATGTGGACAAGATGGGAATGTGGCCGAGATGAGAATGTGGACGAGACGGGAATATGGACAAAGTGAACCTGAGCGCTCTCATGCACGGCTCGGAAACTTGGTTCATTTTTTTAACCAGCTCGCCAGAAACTTGATACATTACATTTTTTTTATCATTGTTTACGTAGAAAACAAGATATTGAATATTTAGCGTTTGCTACGCCCCGCTTTGGACTAGTGAGCGGATTGACGTCATTTTGTTTGCAACCGGGTTTTTTTTTAAGTATAGCACTAATTGTGACGTAGAAAAGACCATGTGGTGTTTAACCTTTTTAGCCATTAGCAGTTTGTTTATTTTGACCTGATTGTCTTGTATTATGTGCACTGACCCCAGCGGCAGCTCGGCGAGGCAGTTCTTGGACATGTCCAAGATGTGCACGTCGCAGGCGGCCGCCGTCTCCAGCAAGTGCGCGGGCACCTCCGCCAGCGCGCGCCCCGACACCATCAGCGCCTGGCTCTTCTTCATCGTGTACCTACGGCCGAGGAATACATTATAAAAATGTAAAGAAACAAGTCCAACAAATAGCAAGCTTTAAAAAACCCAACTGTTGCTAACCAACTTGAAATCGTAATAAATCCTAAATGATCATTCAAAATGAAAATTAATGAAAGAAACCTTAAGATGACTTTTAAATACCTAATGATTAGGGATCGGAAATTCGGATGCTTTTATACCTACAATTAGAAAATTTCCGGAAAAAGCTCAGCAAGTGTGGAGTCAGGAAATATTATTGTTTAATTATTTAAATTTCGGAATTCCGGGATCGTATAAAAAATCAGGAAATAGTGATAACTGTCAAAATAATTAGGTTATGACTATTTTTAGCAATTTTGTTAACATACCTAAAAGAAACAACTAAAACATGTTATTTATTTAAATACTTTAAATCCTATCATATCCTAATTTCCGGTATTCCAGGAAATCCCCGGAAATTTAATAGCAAAATTAAATTGAGTCCGCCTCCATACTACTTAACATTACAACACCAAAAACAAGACAATAAAAGCATCCGAATTTCCGATCCCTACTAATGATACCCCACTTGTCATAGTTCGTCGACTTTATATTTTTATTTTTTACAAAATGGCGTCCGGGTGCCGCCATATTGAATTTTGAATAATATCGTTAGTGACACTCACAAGATTAAGACAAATCGATTGACATAAGAATCATAATTCGGCCCACGCGTTCGGATTCTAAAACGCCACAAAGAAACAAACATACATGTATAAGCTGATAAACACATTACCCCTCCTCCTTCGGTAGTTGGGTAAAACGTCATGATACAACAAGTTCGATTTTCATTTGCAATAATATTATGACAGTGAAAAGTGTCAACCGTAGCGTTAATTAGATCTCACAGAAACTTTAGTCAAAACTGGTAGACCACTTTCTTGGCCGACCGTACCTTGCTTTCATTTAAGATATTTTCCAGATTTTTAGAAAATTGCAGTTTTGGCTGTAGGGGGTCACTTAACTCTAACGAAATTGGCGCTCTTAGAGTTGAATATCCTAAACAATCCCCTAAATCTAAAGTTGAAAAAAATATGTATGCCAAATTTTACGAAACATCTTGCGAAAAGCGCATTTAAAAATTCTAAGGCCTACTTAAGTACATACAAGTAATAATCTAACTTGTAGATAATATTTAAAAAAACTTGCAAATTTTGACGAACAACTTACAAACATACATTCGAACAGTGCAAGTTAAATAAAAGCTTGTAATAAAAAAATGGGACTGAGAGGGTGAAGTGGCCTTCGAGTTTACAGAAAGGATATAAAGAGCTCACTTGTCGGGCCACTCGGAGTCGGTAAAGCGCGCCTCGGCCACCGCCTCCTCCGTGATGCGGTCGCGCAGGAACTTCATCATGCGGTCGGAGCCGCCGCGCAGCACGTCCTGCCGCACGAACGACAGCTTGTTGCCCTCCATGCTGATGCTCTGCAGCTGCGTCAGCAGGCCCAGGTTGCGCGGCAGGCTGGTCGCGACACCGAATATGGAATATTCATGACTTTTTCACAGCTTTAATAATAGCTTATTCATGTAACAAACAGCTGAGAGAACTCATTTTTTGAATAACTATAAAAACAACCAACATTAATATCATCGTGGATCCCCACGTACTTTATAAAGTACAAATTACTGAAGACAAAAGAAACCTAGAAACCTCATAGTTTATTTGACTAGGATGCTTGTACAACCTTACTAATATAGGTATCGGTATCCACGAGGATATAATCAAAACAAGGGTGTACTGCCGTTTGGCCAAATTATTTTTAGTCAAATGTATCATTTTGTCAAATGTTTCATTTGGTCAATCGCTTTTTTTCCAATACTGTAAAATTTCAGGATTTATTTCAGAACCATCGTGTTATAGGTTAGGTTAGGTTAGGTTAGTTTTATAAAAATCCTGCAATATTTACAGTTTCGGAAAAAAAAGCGTTTGACCAAATGATATATTTGACGAAAAATTATTTGGCCAAACGGTAGAGATCCCAAAACAAGCCAACAAAGATTTGTTCCTATCTCTTTCTAGCAAAACAGAATTTAACATGGCCTTAATATGGCCGACGTGTTATATGACGTCACAGTGCACATCGAATCTGTCTAATAGCTGTCTGTGTCTTCACCAAGCGGTTCCAACGGAAGACCAGTGCTGGCTTTACGGCTAGCGAATGCTGAGTTGGGACCGTTTCGCAACAATTTCTCTGTCTTGTTCTTTTTGTATCTACATAATGTAATCTTGTATTGTTGTGAATAAATGTCTCTTTATCTTTATCTTTAATTAGCAGTTTAAAAAGCTTGTACCTATCATCCGAATCTCTTGGCCAGTTTTAATTTCACTTTGGATGATCTATTTTACGGTATTTTCATATTTTGTTAAGAAATGCCATTTGAAAAATCCACTCATTTCCCTATTACCAGACCCTCTCACGGGAGTCATGGGTCGGCATGCCTGCAATGCCGTAATACCCGCGACGTCCAATAAGATGAGTGGATCACCCAGGTGATTATATTGGACAAAAATTCAAATTCAAAATTCAAAATATTTATTCAGTAAATTGGCCACATGAGGGCTCTTTTACATCGGTAATATGGAGTGAATCTACTAGCGCTTCGGACAAGACCATCATTGCGGAGAAGAAGCGCCGGAAGAAACTCCAGCAGAAGGTCATTTTTTCCAATCATAAAATACAATAATACTTAAAAGTAACATTACAAGGTAATAAAGTAATAAATAATTAATTTTAAAACTAACACAAATAAAATCATTACAAATGTAAGGTCAATAAAATAAAATAATAAATAATGACTAGGAGAACAACATGACGAGGTCTCTACGCCAGAAACGACGACGAATATTTCCAGTGAGATCACCCAGGTGATCCTATTAGACGCCATGTCCAGACGATCCCCTGGGTGATTTTAGTGGACATATGTATATCCAGTAGGATCCCCCGGAGATGAAAGATTTTCGTTTAAATATTTCTTCGTACTCACTTTTTCAAACTGTTGTTGCTGAGATCCAGCCTCTTCAGTTTCTGCAGCAGGGACACGTTCTCCGGCAGGACTGACAACTGGTTGTCCCTGATGATCAGCACGTTCAGGTGTTGCATTTGGTCACAAAACTCTTCCGTAATTTCCTAGGAATATAAGAACTATAACTGAGCTATTATCTTCCCAAGTTTGCAATGTGTTTAGGAACGCGGCTGGTTCACCGCTAGCAAAGGATAAATTCATCACTAGACCCCGTTATCAATTGCTCAGTTTGGGCGCAAACGTCACAATAGGGTAGTCTGGGGACTAAATGGAACGGTGTTCATTAACACGATATAAATTAAACTATTATAATAAACAATTTACAAGTCAACTGTCAATTGATTAATTTATCAATTATCAACGTTGTTTTCTCGTTAACTGAGTATGTGTAACAGATCAGAAGTTGTTCTAAATGACTACACCGTTTTAATGATAAAATTGTTCTAAACCACATTAAAAATAGATTCTGAAAGCTCTAACGAATCAAACTATTATAAGAGAGGCATAAAATACAATATTGAAAGCAAACAATGAAAAAGATAATTAAATTTCATAAAAAAAATCGCGTGTGCTTTTTACAATCTATTTTGATAGCGGATAATATACAGAGCGAGCTATGAAAATTAATTCTGCACGAAAGAAGACGAAAAATATATGAAAAGTTGAGAATTGTATTAAAAAAAGGGACGGATTTGCCACGTTGCGTAACGTTAACGATCTTAATGCAGGTCCAGAAATACGAATAACTCCAAGCAACCGTTACAAATCGTGCTTTGATAAACGCTAAATTAATCAATTGACAATTGACTTATAAGTAATTCATATCGTGAATGCCTGATTATAAAAAAAAAAATCCGTTGAACACCAATACACTAGGTTGTAGTGATAATGAACACCGTTCCATTTAGTCCCCAGACTACCCTATTGTGACGTTTGCCCCCAAACTGAGCAATTGATAACCGAGTCTATTTATCACTAACACAAGGAGCGTAACGGTGCCGCATCGTACCGTATAACGCACTGCACCGCTACGTGTGTGTTACTCTCTTATGGAGGCGTAGAGTGCGTGAGCAGAGCCCTAAGCTATTTTAGCGATTCCTTTAGAAACTTGTTCAGGCCACTTAAAGAGTGAACGTTCTAAAATTCCTGCCATCTTCCGGCTCACCTCCTAATAAGCTCGATTTGGGGCACAAAGGTTTTCGCTAATATCTCGAAAACGACGAGAAAAAATCGCATACCAAGTGAAAGCTTGTAAAATTCTATACATACTCGTCTTTTTCGAATTCCCAACTCTTTTCGAGCTACATGCTTAGGAAAAGTCTTTTTTTTAATGATATTTCCCCCACCCATTGCCTTGGTTCACTATGTAGACAGTTCAATCCATGAAGTCCTCCTGTAAGTACTCTAATAATTTCAAACAATTATATCTTGTAACAATTATTGTTTCAGACGAGTAGCAACACTAAAAGAAAATCAATTATAAACTTTTTTTCATTACCGTGATGAAGTTATTGGCCAGATAAATTTCTTTGAGGGCGTTGCACCCATAGCAGTCCGGTAGCTTCTTAATATCATTGTGATTCGCGTCCAATATTTCCATTTTCCTCAGTTCTCCGAGCGCGGGCAGATTACGTAAATTGTTATTGCTCACATTCATTTTCTTTAATTCTAAAACAGTTTTAAATTATTTCAAATCTCATATACAGGGTGGAAACGTGAGTTTGGGAGATCATAGCTTACTTTTGAAGTTATATCACTAATCGAAGTTTAGCGATTTTTAGAAAGATGCAGTCCGGTAGAAAAACGTCGATTTGGCTAAATTTGTTTTTGAGATTTTTCGATGAGGACTCCTTTTTTTAACCATTTGTACGGAAATCCTCTTGTTAGTGTTTTGCCATTTGATGACCTCGGTTTCCTTTTCAACGTCATGAACTTTTAAACGTTGCCTACAGAAAATTTAAAATTTCTTGTATGTTATTTGCATTGCTATCTTCATTGTATTGTTTTTGTTTTTCTTTTGTACAATAAAGTGTTTACATGCATACATAATCAAAGAGTCCTACCATCATTTAAAATGGCTAAAAATATGGACAGATAGACAGACAGGCGGGTGGACACGTAAACCCTACTTACCTCTAAGATTGACAATATCAGGGGGTAGTTCTATCAGCTTGTTGTGCGACAGGTTGAGGTCCACCAACCGCACCAGGTATCCCATGCCGGGAGGCAGCTCCGCGATCTCATTGTGCGATAGATCCTGCAAACAAATAACACTTTAAAAACATAAATACAATCAAATGCTAAATAGCTGTTTGATACCGTAAGCGCCAGCGTTTTATTGTCCTCACCAATGTACGAGAATTAAAACTTTCCTTTAGAAGCAACGCGTGAGCGTTATGGGGATTGTGAAGCTAAAAAATTTCATAACCCAAGTCCAATTTTTACGATTTTTGAGTATCGTTTATATGTATGTTATGAAATTGGAATTGGGAGCAAAGAAGCTTTAGAAGCTTAGCTCCGGCCGATAACGACTGTCACCCTTAAATCAAGTCCGATTTTTACGGTTTTTGAATATGTTGTACCTAGTTGTTATGAAAATCCTACATTCGTACGTTATTTACATTTTTTCATTGTAAGAAACAATATAAAATATTTCCTTGGACAGGAAAACGTACAAACATAATTTTCATAATATCTACAATATATTCAAAAATCGTAAAAATCGAACTAGACTTAAGGGGGAGAAACGTTATCTCAATTTATGTGAAAAATTTTAGCTTCACAATCCTCTTAAAATGTTTGATTCCGAAAATTACAATGAATAGCTAGAAGTTACGCCATAAAACAAATAAATATACTTTACCAAAAAGGTTAACATGACCAGATCCCCAAAGTCAGGTAGTATTTTCTCGAGTTGATTGCGGGAAATACTGAGCCACCGGAGGTCTGTCAGCTGGAAGAACTCGATCGGCAGAGAAACCAGCTTGTTCCGGTCCAGGCTCACGTTAGACAGGTATTTCAGTAAGCCAATTTCTGCAGGGAGTGCAGTTATGGCATTGTCGTGGAGCTAAAAAAAAAGTACCTATCCATAATTGCGGGAGAAATGACGTGTAGGTAGAGTTCGAGCGGTCAGCCTTGCGGCAATCGACTAAGACTTTTACTCCGGTCCACAAAATGTGCGGAACCTTGAAACAATTTTAAGGATTCACGTAAACATTTCGCGCCACAATCCAATCCTTAAAATTCAAAAGATTCTAACATCGATTTTTTAGGAATTTATTATTCTGTGCATGCAATTTTACTTTGAGTAGGTACCATAGCTTAGTTTTGAATTCAATACTTATCTAATATTCGCACCTTTAGAACAATATTGACCTAATTCAGAAATTATAAATTTCAATTTAGGTCTCTATACTAATAAATTTATGACCTGAAGTTTTGAATTAGGTCACTATTGTTCTGAAGGCGTACCGTTTTATTACGTAAACGGCACACCTGAATGAAATGTGAATGCTGCACATAATAAGCCTGAACTTCACTACATAGTGAATAAACATAAAATATAATAAGTTGGTCGGATAAGTTCGTATTTATGTTGCTTTCTCAACTCTCGTAGCTTGAGTACCTACCTACTCATCGATAAAGCTTATCAAAGCCAGACGAAAACGAGCTTATCCAACAAAATACGATATCGCATTAACTCTAGAAACGACACGACATCTCACCAGGGGGAGGGGGGTTCCGAAAATCGCCAAAAACGCCTCATGTAATTAATGAACGCCCCCTAATGAGTACACGCGGGTATGCTGTTTTACAGGGAAGGCGCAAATAGTTATTTATGTGACTGGTGCATAATGAGAGGCATTATACACGAGTGTGGTTTTATGAAACGAGCCGTAAGGCGAGTTTCATAATAAGATCACACGAGTGTTTTAATGCCTAATTATGCGTACAGTCGCATACATAACTTTATCTACATACATATCATAAGTTTTATACAATATGTGAGAAACCTGTATCTGTCGTTACCCTGCATCTTAATGTACCTGCATCTTAATGTTCACATTAAAGTGCAGGTCACTTATACTGTAAAGTGAACATTAAGATGCAACTACAGCGATAACCGATACTTTGATGACATGGAATACTGTAATGTTAACATTACAGTACAACCACAGATACAGGTAACATAATGTAGGGCATTTGCTTATCGCTTCTGAACATATTATATTAAAATTATGATATGGATGTAGATAAAAAATTGTTCATAGAGTCATAGTATAAATAATATTGGGAACCTCTGAGTTACACCACTGAACCATGTAAGGTCAGGCGGGGCTATTCCAACTGAGGCATAAATGCGTCATTAATTTTTTTCAATGTAAAAATAATTTTGGGGCCTTATAAAGTAGTTCAAGTGCCTATTTTTTTTTAGGGAGCAGTACTAGTTTTAGTACTTCTTTTCCTTTAAAATCTTCAAATGACGTGTTTACTCCTGACCTCCTCTCTCCTGACCTTAGCATGTTGTTTGACTTTGACAAATAAATGAAAATTCATTATAAAAATCTGTCATCCTTTGCCATCCATAGTAGAAAATGTACAAAATCAACTAAACGGTTAACAATCGCATGCACTCATGTTTTGCAACACATTCTACGAACAACTTTTTAAAATTTATTATCTCTCAAATATGGATATAACCAATTTTGTGTTTAATGGATGGATGGTGTGTATATAAGTTTCTCTGTAGCAGAAAAACCAAGTTAAATAATAAAGAAAAGTAACCAGTGATGAAAGTGCCTGATGGAGGCCTGTGTCAAAAGTCACTCTGAAGCGCTGATATAAATATTCTATTAAGAAACACAACTACTGTAATAAGCCTCGGAACAAGAAAGGCCCTTGGATTACACCGAGATAGGATTCTTCTGGTATTACTACACCAACCTATAGTTTATTGATAAATGGCATCAATCATCATTAATCAAATTTTACATTAATGTCAACCAGGCTATTAACCATTCAACAATAATTGATTTGACTTAAATTAAAAGACTTTCATATGCACCTTGAGAGTCACAAGTGATTGCAGGTATTTGATGTCTGGTGGGATGACTGCAATTGCATTGGAGCTTAGGTCGAGAGTTTTTAGAGCCTCCGCATTCCACCAGTTGCTTTGATCAGGTCTCCCAAAATCCACATCCTTTGTTTCGTCTAAAACCAGCTCATCAATTTTCCACACATTGTTGGGAACTGAAAAAATTTTAAAGATTTTTCTAATAATCATTTTAGTTGTATCATGTAATACAATTAGGTAGTACTTAACCTTTTATATACTGGTTAAAACAATTGGGACATTTTAATCTCTAGATATGTTTTTAATTCAATTCAATAAACATATTACACAAAGATACAAAAACATGCAAATTTATAAATAAGTACAAAAATTGGCTACAGATCCATCATTGGGCATGATTATGCTCATCATAAAAATAATTGCTCTTACTGGGAATTCAAACCCAGGACTGCTCGCTACATAAGCCAGGAATACACATCCCTGTCGCTGGCACACTTGCATGACAGCTACTTGCATGTGCCATCTACTTTCATTTGATTTACTAGCATGCAATGTTAGAGTGGGGTTGCGGGGGACTGCAAACCTTATGATCATAGCACAAGTGAATGAATATAACTACAGGCATACCTGCCTGGATGACATTGCATACAAGTTAACTTACAAATGTAGTCACGGTGTGCCAGTTAGTTTGTACAGTACCCCAACGAAAATGTTAAGCACTTTAGTGCGTTGTCATAGTAAACTTCAAACAGAACATCAAATGACACACATGACAATGACAATGAAATTCACAATGACAAGGTTCTAAGTATGCTCAACATTTTGATTGGGTGACTATACATGCTATTAACTAGTGTGCATGTTTTACAGGCAGACAGGTTCATTGCCAGCTAGGCTAACCATGTTCACTAAATCATAAAAATAAGAGACTAAGAGAGAATATGCATGAAAATGCTGCATTATATTTAAAGTAATTGAACAAAAGCTTTAAATTAAAGAAATTAAGTCAATAACTAAGTTCTAAAACCTCACGTCTCTATTAAACAACCATAACACAGGAATTTAAAATGTAGGCACACAAATATTACCAAAAGTTCAAAACCTGCATCAAGTTAATATAAACTGCGCAGTAAAGGAAGTACCTAATTAACTAGCAGGAAGTTCATAGTCAGGGAAACCACTCTTACCTGAGCCTAGGCCTCGATTGCATAAACTCAGCTGTCCGGAACGTTTCGCAGACTTGATCAGGGCGATAGGTAATTCTCCCTCAACTTCTTTCTTATCTTGGAGGTGGAAAACAGATTTATTACATACTTTTATTCTTGATTTTGAATGGGGCCTTCTGGACATTTTGTTTACAAGTGTAAATCACATAAATTAATAGAACTAGGTACGTTCGTATACAAATTAATAAAACATTAAAAACATCAATACAAAAACCGCGCTCAATGTTAACTTCCAATCACGAGTAATTTGCAATACAAGAATTTTAATAAACCTATTTTTTTATAGTTACGAAAATGTCATAACAATACACACTGATGGATGTCACTGATTGAGGTATTTTTTTCGGTGTTTTTAAAAGCACGCATTTTGTTTTGCTACTTCAGTGAAGGTATATCGTGAATAGCTGACTTTCCTAATTGGACCTTAACTATTTTATGTTTATGTATGACCACCGTATTGTTAGAGTATTCATGAATTGAACTTTATAAAGTAAAAGGAATTCAGATTTCAGATTTGCCGAACGTGTAAAATGGTAAAAAGTTTGAAAAACTTCTCTGCGGCAAATCTGACAGTTATACATCTGGTGTTACCAATTATATTCGGATAAAACTTGGAAAAAGGTACAAAATTGCGTACAATCGGGGGCACGTTTTATAAAGCTACAAGTTACAATTTTATAGGTCTAAACTGGCAACACTGCTCAAATGGCTCGTCGGCATTGGTCGAGGTTGTGTCAAATGGAAACTTGAAATCAGTAATTCGAACTTCGGATCGCCCCATCACTTTCTTGCGAATTGGTGACGCGTCGAGAGCAAAAGGGATAGCAATCGACGAAGTTCGAATTACGGATTTCAAAGTAGAGCCTCTGTAAATTGTAATTTGTAGCTTTATAAAACAGGCCCCGGATGTAAATAAAAAAATATTGAGTCCGAAAGTATAAAAGAACTTTGTTGTTTTTTTATTTCTTGCTTCTACCGATAGATATTCCTTCGGAAGGACTTCGAGAAGGAAAAAACAAAAGTAATAAGGAAGCCAGTGGCCCGTTTCACGAAGCTACAAGCTACAAATTACAAGCGGAACTCACTTTCTAGCAAAAGGAGTTAGAAAGAGACTTCCGCTTGTAATTTGTAACTTGTTGCTTCGTGAAACGGGCCTCAGGGGGACGTTTTATAAAGCTACAAGTTACAATTTTACAGGTCTAAAGTGGCAACACTGCTCAAATGTCTGTGGCCCGTTTCACGAAGCTACAAGGTACAAATTACAAGCGGAAGTCTTTTTCTAGCAAAAGGAGTTAGATAGAGACTTCCGCTTGTAATTTGTAACTTGTGGCTTCGTGAAACGCGCCCCTGTGGCCCGTTTCACGAAGCTACAAGTTACAAATTACAAGCGGAACTCTCTTTCTAGCAAAAGGAGTTACAAAGAGACTTCCGCTTGTAATTTGTAACTTGTAGCTTCGTGAAACAGGCCCCTGTGGCCTGTTTCACGAAGCAACAAGTTACAAATTACAAGCGGAACTCGCTTTCTAGCAAAAGGAGTTAGAAATAAATAAATAAATAAATAAATAAATAGAGAGTATCTTCGTAAAACGGGCCACTGTTGTGTTTTCAGGAGAATCAACATCACATCACACTGCCGACGAAATCATAATATAAAACGGTCTCCCACCTGCGAAATCTGGGACCGACCTAGGTGTATACACAACAGCGTTTGCCATTATTCTTCTTAATTTGACTTCCAGTTATCGTAATAAATATTTTCTATGCTCTAGCCATTGGCCCAATACTAGAGGGTTTGTACAGTTTTTATAGTCGGAACTACAAAATATAAATATCAAGTAGGTACTAAACATTAAGATTTTTTATAATTTTTGTAGATAATTTAATTCTTGACATTGACAGAACGATTTGACAACACTATGATCCTTTGTTTTTTTTAACCGACTTTAAAAAAGGAAGAGGTAGGTAGGTTCGCAATCTGTCGTGATTGTATTTTTAGGGTTCCGGAAAGAAACTCATAGGATTACTTCATTTTCAGTCTGTCTGTCACACATCTATCCAAAAATTAGAAAGCTTTCCACCATAGAAGCTTTCCACACTCATCAAAACACTAGCTGTATTTTGTCGTTCGGATATCCCTTTCTATCTAGTCTGTAACGATAGAGACGCTCTAAGCGACAAGCGAGAAAATACAACTTGTGCTATGCTACCCGTGCAAGATAGAATTAGTAGCCGGAAAATAGAGCGTCGTCACTCGGGTTGAAAACGAATATTTCCGAAGATGACGTCGTTAGAGCCGTTTTAGAGAACGTGATAGCAAATATTGCTTATTTAATAGTATAGGATATAGGATAATAATATGATATTAAAAATGGGTAACGCCCCAAAAACCGCACACGGCTACATTCCGTTAAAGATGTATATTATGTATAATATTCGTAGCTGTAAGTTTCCATGTCAACAGGTAGTTATAAGTAGTTATTAAGGTTCTCATTAAAAATATTACGATTGTGTTCGTTTCATTATAAACGAGATCAGCGGCCCGTTTCACGAAGCAACAAGTTACAAATTACAAGCGGAACTCTCTTTCTAAGTAGCAAAAGGAGTTAGAACGAGGCTTCCGCTTGTAATTTGTAACTTGTATCTTCGTGAAACGGGCCTCAGATAGGTTCTTCGCCTAGTTTACAAAATGTATTTATAACTTAAACAGAACGAAACAAAAGAACCTATCGGATCGTAACAATACGCATGCGCCGTGGCCACTCAGAAGGAGAGGGTAACCTATTATTCAATGTACTCTACATTATGGGAGAGGGCCTGCATGGTAGGGGTAGGGATGACCGCGCCTGCGCCCTAGCGTTTTTTTCCGACTACCCAATGGCGGGGAAATACCTATTGGCGGGAAAACTGTTTTTCCCAAATTATATTCAAATGTGTTAAGATATAAATGTAATTGTATAATATGGTAGCGCCCCTAGAGTTTAAGTTCTTGTGTCGTAAGGCTGAGGATAATAAGAAAAAATATCAAATAAAAGAAAAGTGGAGGGGAGGATGGAGGTTGGTGGGGAAATTTTGGATATAAAACCGCACCGGTATGTATCGATATTAATAGTCAATCTATCCATAAAGCTAGGTATGTACTCTAGAGGCCCGTTTCACGAAGCTACAAGTTACAAATTACAAGCGGAAGTCTCTTTCTGACTCCTTTTGCTAGAAAGGGAGTTCCGCTTGTAATTTGTAACTTTTTGCTTCGTGAAACGGGCCATAGGTGTCAAAATCATAATACCTTACATATTTATTTTATTGATCATCATTAGTTAAGTCAGAGTGAGTCAAATAAATTGAACCTTGTATTCTATCTATTTAATTAAAGCAAAAATAATCGTTGCGATAATCAGAACAGAACTTATATTTAATTGTGCTGAATTAGCTAGCAGGTTTCCGCCGAGGTCGGACGCGCGCGGCTGCGGCGCGTCGTGGGCCCGGGTGCGTGCGCGCACAGCGCTCTCCTCGTTGCTTCGCCAGTACAACGTCGCCAGTGTGGCCAGGCACTACAACAAATGTTTAAACTTTATTTGTTTTATGCTTGAGAGTTTAATTTAATGCTTGATTAAAGTTGCTGCTGTTACTTTCTTTGCTACAGCAATAGAATAAGACAACACGTCACTAAACAAGCATTAAATTTAATTGACGTCTCTGAGTGCGGCAGTTAGAGTCACAGATTCTGTCAAGCGAGTGGTGACAACGACCGTCTAGCTAATTTCTTAAAATTAAAAGAAATCAAAATCAAAATCAAATTAATTTATTCAGTAAATTTGCCACATACGGGCTCTTTTACACGTCGGTAATATACTTAGAGTGAATCTACTGGCGCTTCGGACAAGACCGTCATTGCGGAGAAGCGCCGCCAGAAACTCCAGCAGTAGGTCATTTTTTCAAACATTATACTTACCTACAATAATACTTAAAACTAAGTTACATTACAAGATAATAAAGTAACAAATATTAATTATTAGAACTAGCACAAATAAAACATTACAAATGTAAGTTCAAATACATTAATCAACGTTAAAAAAACAAAAAAATCTAGTACTATCAAACATAAGTTTATTAGTGCTGGCACCTGTAAGATTTTTTAATTTACCGCCTTTTTCATAGGACACGACTTGCGCTTGACAGACTCTACCGCCCGTTGAGACCGCCTTACTGGTTTCGCACTGTCAGGCTAAATTAAATTCACAATGGAGCATTGCCCTTAAATATTAAACTACCGAAACCCTACTGAGGCTCTACTTTGAAATCCGTAATTCGAACTTCGTCTAAATTGCTACCCCTTTTGCTCTCGACGCATCACTTATTCGCATCCGATCCGAGGCGATCCGAAGTTCGAATTACTGACTTCAAAGTAGAGCCCCTGAACTAGGTAAGCTTTAAGGAAGTGGTTAACTTCAAAGGTGTTCCCCTAACGTTATGGTAACATAATTATAGGGTAACCACATCGATTGGGTAGCCAAGTGATAGGGTTACCCTATCGATAGGGTTAATCAAATGAAGCGGTTTTCGCGGTTGCACGCGATAAAATACTAAGTATAGCTACAAAACGCGCGGTAGGTATAGTCAATGTCAAAAGTACACATTTGACACCCTTTCCACACCTTCGGTTAATATCGAGAGCGTACCTTAACTTTGAACCCGTTGTTTATAAAATGCTCCTCCGTGAGCCGGAAGTCGAGGGTGAGTGCGGCGGCCTGCAGCCCGTGCTGGTCGCGCGCGTGCGCGGCCACGGCGGCGGGCGGCGCGGGCTCCCCGTTGATGTACCAGGCGAGCCGCGCCGCCGGGCTGGCCGCGCCCGCCGCGCACGTGGCCTGCACGCGCTCGCCCGCCGCGTACCGGGACCGCAGCCCCGATATTGTTGGGCCAGTTTCCGGCAACACTGAAAAGTATCGAAATGAGCGGTTGCCGGTTGACGTGATCTGTCATCAGCTTAGCGTCAATCCAATACGTTTCGATTTTAGAAAATCGCTAGTTAGTTAGATCGCCATCAGTTCATAGTTTTTCATTTTGACTAGGCCCCATCTCTAATTAATTCCACACTGTTTAAGCCCATATTGCTTCTATGTCGTAAGTATGTATATTGTTCGAAGCGGTTCGAATCATGGTAGCTCTTATTCTTTGATGTCAACAATTATGATCTACTTTAATAGGCCCGCACTCGACTATAAAGAGATGTAAGTATCAAATTTTTCACCTTTTTTATTGTAATAAGGTCCAAAAGTAGATACACCTGATTGTATATAAAAGTGCATAATATAATAGTGAATACATCGTTCCAAGTAAACGTTACAGCAGAAGACTACGCCGAGCGTACTTTGGCGCCCTCATAACTATTATTATGTTTTCTAATAAAATAAAGTATTGTCTTGTAATCGTCTTGCAATGTCATCTCATTAAGTCTTATTACCCAATAAACTGTGTATTTATTTGTACAACAAAAAACATTTTCAAGAAAATACCTTACTTTATTAGAAAACACAATATCAGTAGTGAGGGCGCCACTGGACTATAGACGCTCGGCGTAGTTTAAAGTACCAAGGAGTCTTCTTTCTTCTGGAACTCCCGCGCGGGATTAAGCCGGATAAAAATATTAAGATTCATCGCCGCGCTCCGATATTATCATCTGAGACACTTGCTAACTTTCCCGTGGCCGTCCCCGTGAAAGATGTTATCCTACGTAATTTAATTCTTAACAAAGTTAAACTAAGTTACGGGTGAAGTTTTGCCGCTCTCGCGATATAAAAAGAGCTGTCCAACTGTGAGCTGATTAACTTTCGTTCGGCTGTGGTAAGTACCTAAACTGAACGGATTCGATATGATTTTTTTATAGTTGGTTGTTTGTTGTTAGTCCTGGGATCAAGATACGCTGGGTCATCGACGACGTCTCAAGACTTCAAGAGTTGCGGTGGAACATTGAGAAGCTAATACAATGGAAGGAAAACCGTCCGCATCACCACTCGCAATTTTGTAATTTAGTTTAGCCCATTAGCTTCAGCCCCTGACACCGTTATGGGTTATGGGTAAACGAATAGATTTTATACTGAGCGACGCAAAGGAGAGTAATGTGATTATCAGACTTTGCTTGTTTGTACAGTCAACAGCATAAATAAGTGATCATTTATGTACCTTGTCACTTTAACGTCGTGTTTGAAATCTATATGTCGTCGCGAGTGTATATTGGCAACATTAAAGTTATTGATTTGATTAAGTAGTACCGGATCTTACCTCTGATTGGTCGATTTAAATTGTAAGGTGCAGTGAACGCAGTGTGGTGGCGCTAGTATCGTTTTTGGCGCCATTACACGAGGACAGAGTCGATGAACAGACATACCATTGCGGACCGCCGTTGAGAACGGTCACGATCGTCACCATCGAACCTGTCACGTTCACAGTCACTACTATACCTACTGTGATTTGAAATATAACGTCACTGGTGTGGAATCTGCGTTTTCTGTGTCATCCCCTAACATGGATACCTCCCGTCAGGATGACGGTGATGAGCCACCTAACTCTCCGCTTCTTAATCCGACGTTATCAGAAGTGGGATTCGCTCAAGCCCTGCCATCATCTTCGGATACCCTCCTGCGACTGCTGCTCGAACAACAGAACCAGAATATGATACGCCTGATTGAAGCCATGCGACCGCCATCCTTGCCTTCCGTGGCAATCAACCTGCCTGAGTTCAATCCTGATCTTACGGACGCCGATCCTTGATCCTGGTGCTCGACTGTGGATATCTGCCTCAACGAACAACCATCAGAAGGAGGAGCCCTAATTATCGCACTGAGTAAGGCCCTAAAAGGATCTTCATCAACATGGCTTTCGCACGTCGCGCACACAGGAATGACATGGCAAGATTTTAAAAACCTGTTCTTGGCTCGCTACGACACTGCTGAAACATGTGCAGCCACTATTATTAACGTCAACAATAGCCGGCCTAAAGAGGGAGAAAATCTTGCCGCATATGCCAGTCGTTTAATCACATCGCTAACGGCCAAATGGAAGGACATGAAGTCTGAAGAAATCGCCATTTCATACGCACATCTTGCACAAATTGACGGTAGAATCAACCGTTTAGCATTTACTACCGACATTAAAACAAGGACGAAGCTAATCCAGGAAGTGCAAGCATTTTCTTTAAAACGCAAGCAAGAACGAAGCACAGATACCTTCACGCACGAAACAAAACGAAATAGGTCGAACTTCACTCCACGAGATGTAAACAAACAGATTCAGTGTCACAATTGTCATAAATTTGGGCACAAATCGGTCGATTGCTACTCCAGAAACAACAAACCGGCGTTAAAAGCACACGCATCGTCGTTTTCAAGCTCCACTCAAGAGCCAAAAAAAGTTGTGACTTGTTATCGGTGCGGAGAAAAAGGCCACATCGCTCCTCACTGCGGAGGCAACGGAGTCGGCGCGCCTGGCAATGGCGTGGGCGTCGGAGCCAGCAGTGGTGCCAGCAGTGCTGCGCTCGAGCGTCGGGTTAACATTTGCGAGGTCACCGGTGTCCGTGGCGAACTTACGCAATCTGGTGAGTCGTACCCTTTTTATTTCGATAGTGGTGCTGAATGTTCTCTTGTGAAACTAAGTATAGCAAACCGGTTTTCGGGAGTGCGTAGTGCAATTAACGTGCGTTTAACAGGCGTCGGCAACGCTCACATTTACTGTACTGAACAGATTTCATGCGCGGTAGTTATTGACGGGCATTGTTTACATTTGTCGTTTCTTATCTTGCCAGACGATAGTATGCCGTATGACATTATGATAGGCTCGGATATTTTAAACTTGGGATTGACTGTTAATTTATCGAGCGCGCGGTTATCAATTATAAAACCGGTTGACTGTTTTAGTGCAATAACGGAAATAGATTTACGTTCAATCACTACCGACATCTCACGCGCATTACGAGATGATCTTGTTAATTTGTTAACGGAGTTTTCGTTTGCTTTTATTGACGGTTTACCACAGACGCGAGTGACAACAGGTGAATTAAAAATTAGACTTAAAGACCCGACACGTACTGTGTATCGCCGTCCCTATCGTCTCAGTCCGCAAGAGCGAGATTTGGTGCGTGCTAAAGTAAACGAACTATTGAATGCCAACATAATTAGACCAAGTAGTTCTCCTTTCGCGAGTCCTATTTTACTCGTGGATAAGCGTGACGGATCAAAGCGTATGGTGACTGATTATCGCGAATTGAACAAAAATACGATCCCTGACCGGTTTCCTTTGCCGCGTATTGATGACCAGATTGCGCGCTTGTACGGTGCGAATTATTTCACGTGTTTAGATTGCGCTAGTGGATTTAACCAGATTCCTATTAAAGACCCTGAAAGTATTGAACGAACGGCCTTCATAACCACCGAAGGCCAGTTTGAATACTTAGCTATGCCCTTCGGGCTACGTAATGCGCCAAGCGTTTTCCAACGGGCTGTATCCAATGCCTTAGGAGTCCCTGCTAACACTGATTCAGGGGTCCTGGTAAGTAATTATGTGATCCTTTATATGGACGATATTTTGATTCCGTCCCAAACTGTAAATGAGGGGTTGATTCGACTGCGAGAAGTATTAACTGCCTTAACTAATGTTGGTTTTTCCCTGAATTTCTCTAAATGTTCATTTCTTATGCGACGTGTGGAGTTTCTTGGTTATGAGATCTCCGCCGGGCAAGTCAAACCTAACCCAAGAAAAGTCGAGGCTTTAACTAAACTTCCGCCACCCGAAAATGCTACACAATTGAGGCAATTTATAGGCTTAGCCTCTTATTTTCGTAAATTCGTTATGAATTTTTCTCAAATTATGATCCCGTTATTTCGTTTAAACACCAATGACAAATTCAACTGGACAACCGAACATGAGGAGGCCCGACAAAAGATTATTTCAATTTTAACGGAAAAACCTGTGCTCACGATTTTTGACCCGGACTTGCCAGCTGAATTGCACACAGACGCGAGTTCACTCGGCTATAGGGCAATCCTATTTCAAAAGGTTGACGATCAATTACGCGTGGTGGAGTACTACAGCCGACGAACCACAGACGCAGAGTCAAGGTACCACTCTTATGAGCTGGAAACTTTGGCGGTGGTGAAGGCAGTTGAACATTTCCACCATTATTTGCAAGGGCGACATTTCATAGTAGTTACTGATTGTAACTCACTCAAAGCTTCTCATGCCAAGGTCAATCTTTCCCCACGAGTTCACCGCCATTGGGCGTTTCTACAGTCCTATGACTTTGAAATCGTTTACAGAGAAGGCAAACGAATGAGCCATGTCGATTTCTTGTCTCGAAACCCTCTGCCCGAAACACCTTCAGTAAAACCGAGTTTTGAGAAAATTGAGCAAAAGTTAGTCAATATAACCACCTTATCTGACAATTGGCTTTTGGCTGAGCAGTTGCGAGACGATGAAATTCAGGCTATTGTCGTGAAAGTAAAAGGGAATCAGCTTCCCTCAGACGTCGCGAAAACATATGACATTCGTTCGGGAATCTTACACCGTTGCGTCCAAAGAAACAACCGCACGCGATGTTTGCCAATAGTACCACTTGCTTTCCGTTGGGCTGTTATTAACCACGTACACGAGTCCTTAATGCATCTCGGTGCAGATAAAACGTTAGAGAAGTTGTATGAGCACTACTGGTTTGACAAAATGGCAAAATACGTTCGGAGATTCATTGACAATTGCATCACTTGTAAAGTTTCAAAAACTCATTCTGGGAAAGTATCAGCCGAACTCCACCCAATACCCAAAATAGCCGTCCCATGGCACACGGTGCACGTAGATATTACCGGCAAATTAAGCGGCAAAAGCGACCAAAAAGAGTACGTTATCGTTTTAATTGACGCGTTTACTAAGTTCGTGTTTTTGTACCACACACTTCGTATCGACACTCCCAGTGCTATTAGAGCTTTGAAGTCTAGTGTTTCTCTTTTTGGTGCTCCCTCGCGCGTCATAGCAGACCAGGGTCGATGTTTCGCGAGCAAAGATTTCAAAGATTTTTGTGAATCATACAGTATTCAGTTACATTTAATCGCGACAGGTTCGAGTCGTGCGAATGGTCAAGTGGAGCGCGTGATGGGCACATTAAAGGGAATGCTTACCTCAGTAGAAACGTCTAATAGGTCTTGGCAAGATGCTCTCGACGAAGTACAGCTAGCATTAAATTGCACGGCGAATCGCGTAACTAAAGCGAGCCCACTTGAACTCATGATTGGTCGTGTAGCACGGCCTCTTAGTCTTTTGACGGCTGACGATACCGAAAACCAGATCGATATTAGCGAAGCAAGAGAACATGCGGCCCACAATATTGAAATCAGTGCCAGTTACGAAAAATCTCGTTTTGACTGTAATAAGGCAAAATTTGATAGGTTTGTTGTTGGCGATCTAGTCCTCATCCTCAATGAGGAGAGGAACCAAACAAAACTAGACCCTAAATACAAGGGACCCTTCAAAATTCTAGAAGTCCTGGAAGGTGATCGATACACGTTAAAATCTTTGACTAATAACAGAAGTTATAAATACGCTCACGATCGCCTTCGAAGAATGCCTCAAAGTACTGTACCCGCGGAACTTAATGTTTGTGACTTAGAATCTCATTCTGATAGTAATTAGAGATTTGGCTTACATATACACACACACACATGGCTCATTTTGTTTTGGGTTGCGCATGCTACACCATCGGCGTAGTTGTAACTGCGGTCCTGTTATAGACCGAACAGGGCGCGATGTGCGACTGGTGCTGTAGCAGCGGCCGGGTTCGCAATGACAGTTGATGTTGTCCATGAGGACAGTGTTTCACCATGACTCCAGCGTAGTTGTAACTGCGACCCTATTAAAGGTCGATCAGGGCGCAATGTGCGACTGGAGGTGTGGTGTGATGAATGGCCCATGGGGGCTAAATGGTTGGTCCATGGGGACCTTGTGGTTGGTCCATGAAGACCTGGTTATCATTGAACGTATGGGCAAATGACTGCCATTATGTTGAGCCATGTGTGAATATCTGGGTGTGTTTGTGTGCAGATATAAAATTGTTATTATTATTGATTACTAATTATTGTTTGTTCACTGTGCGTAATGTCTTATGTTTACTGTTGAGGCTTTCTTTTTCATTTAAGTTTGTGTTGTAAATTACAACCCTTTAGTCAGGGTAAGCCGAGCGAATGGTTATTCCAAAGTTCCAAAGTATGCCTTTGTTGCAGATATACACGAGGACGTGTAACCGGTCAGTCTGGCCGTGTCGTCGCGAGTGTATATTGGCAACATTAAAGTTATTGATTTGATTAAGTAGTACCGGATCTTACCTCTGATTGGTCGATTTAAATTGTAAGGTGCAGTGAACGCAGTGTGGTGGCGCTAGTATCGTTTTTGGCGCCATTACACGAGGACAGAGTCGATGAACAGACATACCATTGCGGACCGCCGTTGAGAACGGTCACGATCGTCACCATCGAACCTGTCACGTTCACAGTCACTACTATACCTACTGTGATTTGAAATATAACGTCACTGGTGTGGAATCTGCGTTTTCTGTGTCATCCCCTAACATGGATACCTCCCGTCAGGATGACGGTGATGAGCCACCTAACTCTCCGCTTCTTAATCCGACGTTATATATATATATTATATATCTATATATATAAAAGGCAATGTCCCGGGTGACATATCAGCGCCCAGCCCAAACCGATAAAGATAAAAAGTTGGAATTTTGAAGTGAAGTTGGTTTTGTAATGGAGGCGTCGTTTAAGAAGGGATTTTTCGAAATTCAACCCCTAAAGGTATGAAAGGGGGTTGCAAAGTTTGTATGGGAAAAAACATTTTTATGGTCCAATTTACTTGAAACTTAGTAGAAATGCTCTTCAATGCAAATAATGAAACACGTATTTCAGCGATTTCTAAAATTCAACCCCTAGAGGGATGAAAGGGAGTTGCAAAGTTTGTATGGGAAAAAATACTTTTATGGTCAAATTTACTTGAAACTTGGTAGAAATGCTCTTCAATGCAAATAATGAGACACATAGTTCAGCGATTACTAAAATTCAACCCCTAGAGGGAAGAAAGGGGGTTGCAAAGTGTGTATAGATAAAATATTTTTATGATCAAATTTACTTCAAACTTGGTAGGAATACTCTTAAATGCAAATAATGAGACACGTATTTCACCGATTACTAAAATTCAACCCCTAGAGGGATAAAAGGGGGTTGCAAAGTTTGTTGAGGAAAAAATATTTGGTATGATCAAATTTACTTCAAACTTGGTAGAAATACTCTTAAATGCAAATAATGAGATACATATTTCAGCGATTACTAAAATTCAACCCCTAGAGGGATGAAAGGGGGTTGCAAAGTTTGTATGGGAAAAAATACTTTTATGATCAAATTTACTTGAAACTTGGTAGAAATGCTCTTCAATGCAAATAATGAGACACATAGTTCAGCGATTACTAAAATTCAACCCCTAGATGGATGAAATAATATGTATACTTAGATAAAATATTTTTATGATCAAATTAACTTGAAACTTGGTAGAAATGCTCTTCAATGCAAATAATGAGACACATAGTTCAGCGATTACTAAAATTCAACCCCTAGAGGGAAGAAAGGGGGTTGCAAAGTGTGTACCTATAGATAAAATATTTTTATGATCAAATTTACTTCAAACTTGGTAGGAATACTCTTAAATGCAAATAATGAGATACATATTTCACCGATTACTAAAATTCAACCCCTAGAGGGATAAAAGGGGGTTGCAAAGTTTGTTGAGGAAAAAATATTTGGTGTGATCAAATTTACTTCAAACTTGGTAGAAATACTCTTAAATGCAAATAATGAGATACATATTTCAGCGATTACTAATATTCAATTTAATATAGTATGCCGTATGACATTATGATAGGCTCGGATATTTTAAACTTGGGATTGACTGTTAATTTATCGAGCGCGCGGTTATCAATTATAAAACCGGTTGACTGTTTTAGTGCAATAACGGAAATAGATTTACGTTCAATCACTACCGACATCTCACGCGCATTACGAGATGATCTTGTTAATTTGTTAACGGAGTTTTCGTTTGCTTTTATTGACGGTTTACCACAGACGCGAGTGACAACAGGTGAATTAAAAATTAGACTTAAAGACCCGACACGTACTGTGTATCGCCGTCCCTATCGTCTCAGTCCGCAAGAGCGAGATTTGGTGCGTGCTAAAGTAAACGAACTATTGAATGCCAACATAATTAGACCAAGTAGTTCTCCTTTCGCGAGTCCTATTTTACTCGTGGATAAGCGTGACGGATCAAAGCGTATGGTGACTGATTATCGCGAATTGAACAAAAATACGATCCCTGACCGGTTTCCTTTGCCGCGTATTGATGACCAGATTGCGCGCTTGTACGGTGCGAATTATTTCACGTGTTTAGATTGCGCTAGTGGATTTAACCAGATTCCTATTAAAGACCCTGAAAGTATTGAACGAACGGCCTTCATAACCACCGAAGGCCAGTTTGAATACTTAGCTATGCCCTTCGGGCTACGTAATGCGCCAAGCGTTTTCCAACGGGCTGTATCCAATGCCTTAGGAGTCCCTGCTAACACTGATTCAGGGGTCCTGGTAAGTAATTATGTGATCCTTTATATGGACGATATTTTGATTCCGTCCCAAACTGTAAATGAGGGGTTGATTCGACTGCGAGAAGTATTAACTGCCTTAACTAATGTTGGTTTTTCCCTGAATTTCTCTAAATGTTCATTTCTTATGCGACGTGTGGAGTTTCTTGGTTATGAGATCTCCGCCGGGCAAGTCAAACCTAACCCAAGAAAAGTCGAGGCTTTAACTAAACTTCCGCCACCCGAAAATGCTACACAATTGAGGCAATTTATAGGCTTAGCCTCTTATTTTCGTAAATTCGTTATGAATTTTTCTCAAATTATGATCCCGTTATTTCGTTTAAACACCAATGACAAATTCAACTGGACAACCGAACATGAGGAGGCCCGACAAAAGATTATTTCAATTTTAACGGAAAAACCTGTGCTCACGATTTTTGACCCGGACTTGCCAGCTGAATTGCACACAGACGCGAGTTCACTCGGCTATAGGGCAATCCTATTTCAAAAGGTTGACGATCAATTACGCGTGGTGGAGTACTACAGCCGACGAACCACAGACGCAGAGTCAAGGTACCACTCTTATGAGCTGGAAACTTTGGCGGTGGTGAAGGCAGTTGAACATTTCCACCATTATTTGCAAGGGCGACATTTCATAGTAGTTACTGATTGTAACTCACTCAAAGCTTCTCATGCCAAGGTCAATCTTTCCCCACGAGTTCACCGCCATTGGGCGTTTCTACAGTCCTATGACTTTGAAATCGTTTACAGAGAAGGCAAACGAATGAGCCATGTCGATTTCTTGTCTCGAAACCCTCTGCCCGAAACACCTTCAGTAAAACCGAGTTTTGAGAAAATTGAGCAAAAGTTAGTCAATATAACCACCTTATCTGACAATTGGCTTTTGGCTGAGCAGTTGCGAGACGATGAAATTCAGGCTATTGTCGTGAAAGTAAAAGGGAATCAGCTTCCCTCAGACGTCGCGAAAACATATGACATTCGTTCGGGAATCTTACACCGTTGCGTCCAAAGAAACAACCGCACGCGATGTTTGCCAATAGTACCACTTGCTTTCCGTTGGGCTGTTATTAACCACGTACACGAGTCCTTAATGCATCTCGGTGCAGATAAAACGTTAGAGAAGTTGTATGAGCACTACTGGTTTGACAAAATGGCAAAATACGTTCGGAGATTCATTGACAATTGCATCACTTGTAAAGTTTCAAAAACTCATTCTGGGAAAGTATCAGCCGAACTCCACCCAATACCCAAAATAGCCGTCCCATGGCACACGGTGCACGTAGATATTACCGGCAAATTAAGCGGCAAAAGCGACCAAAAAGAGTACGTTATCGTTTTAATTGACGCGTTTACTAAGTTCGTGTTTTTGTACCACACACTTCGTATCGACACTCCCAGTGCTATTAGAGCTTTGAAGTCTAGTGTTTCTCTTTTTGGTGCTCCCTCGCGCGTCATAGCAGACCAGGGTCGATGTTTCGCGAGCAAAGATTTCAAAGATTTTTGTGAATCATACAGTATTCAGTTACATTTAATCGCGACAGGTTCGAGTCGTGCGAATGGTCAAGTGGAGCGCGTGATGGGCACATTAAAGGGAATGCTTACCTCAGTAGAAACGTCTAATAGGTCTTGGCAAGATGCTCTCGACGAAGTACAGCTAGCATTAAATTGCACGGCGAATCGCGTAACTAAAGCGAGCCCACTTGAACTCATGATTGGTCGTGTAGCACGGCCTCTTAGTCTTTTGACGGCTGACGATACCGAAAACCAGATCGATATTAGCGAAGCAAGAGAACATGCGGCCCACAATATTGAAATCAGTGCCAGTTACGAAAAATCTCGTTTTGACTGTAATAAGGCAAAATTTGATAGGTTTGTTGTTGGCGATCTAGTCCTCATCCTCAATGAGGAGAGGAACCAAACAAAACTAGACCCTAAATACAAGGGACCCTTCAAAATTCTAGAAGTCCTGGAAGGTGATCGATACACGTTAAAATCTTTGACTAATAACAGAAGTTATAAATACGCTCACGATCGCCTTCGAAGAATGCCTCAAAGTACTGTACCCGCGGAACTTAATGTTTGTGACTTAGAATCTCATTCTGATAGTAATTAGAGATTTGGCTTACATATACACACACACACATGGCTCATTTTGTTTTGGGTTGCGCATGCTACACCATCGGCGTAGTTGTAACTGCGGTCCTGTTATAGACCGAACAGGGCGCGATGTGCGACTGGTGCTGTAGCAGCGGCCGGGTTCGCAATGACAGTTGATGTTGTCCATGAGGACAGTGTTTCACCATGACTCCAGCGTAGTTGTAACTGCGACCCTATTAAAGGTCGATCAGGGCGCAATGTGCGACTGGAGGTGTGGTGTGATGAATGGCCCATGGGGGCTAAATGGTTGGTCCATGGGGACCTTGTGGTTGGTCCATGAAGACCTGGTTATCATTGAACGTATGGGCAAATGACTGCCATTATGTTGAGCCATGTGTGAATATCTGGGTGTGTTTGTGTGCAGATATAAAATTGTTATTATTATTGATTACTAATTATTGTTTGTTCACTGTGCGTAATGTCTTATGTTTACTGTTGAGGCTTTCTTTTTCATTTAAGTTTGTGTTGTAAATTACAACCCTTTAGTCAGGGTAAGCCGAGCGAATGGTTATTCCAAAGTTCCAAAGTATGCCTTTGTTGCAGATATACACGAGGACGTGTAACCGGTCAGTCTGGCCGTGTCGTCGCGAGTGTATATTGGCAACATTAAAGTTATTGATTTGATTAAGTAGTACCGGATCTTACCTCTGATTGGTCGATTTAAATTGTAAGGTGCAGTGAACGCAGTGTGGTGGCGCTAGTATCGTTTTTGGCGCCATTACACGAGGACAGAGTCGATGAACAGACATACCATTGCGGACCGCCGTTGAGAACGGTCACGATCGTCACCATCGAACCTGTCACGTTCACAGTCACTACTATACCTACTGTGATTTGAAATATAACGTCACTGGTGTGGAATCTGCGTTTTCTGTGTCATCCCCTAACATGGATACCTCCCGTCAGGATGACGGTGATGAGCCACCTAACTCTCCGCTTCTTAATCCGACGTTATATATATATATTATATATCTATATATATAAAAGGCAATGTCCCGGGTGACATATCAGCGCCCAGCCCAAACCGATAAAGATAAAAAGTTGGAATTTTGAAGTGAAGTTGGTTTTGTAATGGAGGCGTCGTTTAAGAAGGGATTTTTCGAAATTCAACCCCTAAAGGTATGAAAGGGGGTTGCAAAGTTTGTATGGGAAAAAACATTTTTATGGTCCAATTTACTTGAAACTTAGTAGAAATGCTCTTCAATGCAAATAATGAAACACGTATTTCAGCGATTTCTAAAATTCAACCCCTAGAGGGATGAAAGGGAGTTGCAAAGTTTGTATGGGAAAAAATACTTTTATGGTCAAATTTACTTGAAACTTGGTAGAAATGCTCTTCAATGCAAATAATGAGACACATAGTTCAGCGATTACTAAAATTCAACCCCTAGAGGGAAGAAAGGGGGTTGCAAAGTGTGTATAGATAAAATATTTTTATGATCAAATTTACTTCAAACTTGGTAGGAATACTCTTAAATGCAAATAATGAGACACGTATTTCACCGATTACTAAAATTCAACCCCTAGAGGGATAAAAGGGGGTTGCAAAGTTTGTTGAGGAAAAAATATTTGGTATGATCAAATTTACTTCAAACTTGGTAGAAATACTCTTAAATGCAAATAATGAGATACATATTTCAGCGATTACTAAAATTCAACCCCTAGAGGGATGAAAGGGGGTTGCAAAGTTTGTATGGGAAAAAATACTTTTATGATCAAATTTACTTGAAACTTGGTAGAAATGCTCTTCAATGCAAATAATGAGACACATAGTTCAGCGATTACTAAAATTCAACCCCTAGATGGATGAAATAATATGTATACTTAGATAAAATATTTTTATGATCAAATTAACTTGAAACTTGGTAGAAATGCTCTTCAATGCAAATAATGAGACACATAGTTCAGCGATTACTAAAATTCAACCCCTAGAGGGAAGAAAGGGGGTTGCAAAGTGTGTACCTATAGATAAAATATTTTTATGATCAAATTTACTTCAAACTTGGTAGGAATACTCTTAAATGCAAATAATGAGATACATATTTCACCGATTACTAAAATTCAACCCCTAGAGGGATAAAAGGGGGTTGCAAAGTTTGTTGAGGAAAAAATATTTGGTGTGATCAAATTTACTTCAAACTTGGTAGAAATACTCTTAAATGCAAATAATGAGATACATATTTCAGCGATTACTAAAATTCAACCCGTAGAGGGATGAAAGGGGGTTGCAAAGTTTGTATGGGAAAAAATACTTTTATGGTCAAATTTACTTGAAACTTGGTAGAAATGCTCTTCAATGCAAATAATGAGACACATAGTTCAGCGATTACTAAAATTCAACCCCTAGAGGGAAGAAAGGGGGTTGCAAAGTGTGTATAGATAAAATATTTTTATGATCAAATTTACTTCAAACTTGGTAGGAATACTCTTAAATGCAAATAATGAGACACGTATTTCACCGATTACTAAAATTCAACCCCTAGAGGGATAAAAGGGGGTTGCAAAGTTTGTTGAGGAAAAAATATTTGGTATGATCAAATTTACTTCAAACTTGGTAGAAATACTCTTAAATGCAAATAATGAGATACATATTTCAGCGATTACTAAAATTCAACCCCTAGAGGGATGAAAGGGGGTTGCAAAGTTTGTATGGGAAAAATTCTTTTATGATCAAATTTACTTGAAACTTGGTAGAAATGCTCTTCAATGCAAATAATGAAACATATAGTTCAGCGATTACTAAAATTCAACCCCTAGATGGATGAAATAATATGTATACTTAGATAAAATATTTTTATGATCAAATTAACTTGAAACTTGGTAGAAATGCTCTTCAATGCAAATAATGAGACACGTATTTCACCGATTACTAAAATTCAACCCCTAGAGGGATAAAAGGGGGTTGCAAAGTTTGTTGAGGAAAAAATATTTGGTATGATCAAATTTACTTCAAACTTAGTAGGAATACTTGCTCTGCAATGAAAATAATGAGTCACGTGATAACTAAAATTAAACCCCTTGGGGGATGAAAGGGTGTTGCAAAGTTTCTATAGGAACGAATACTTTTATGTTCTGATTTACTTGAAACTTGGTAGAAATGCTCGATTCAGGAAAAACTACCTCTGAGGAGGTAAAACGGGGGGTAGAAAATTGTATGGTATATTTTTGAAGTGAGAAACGTGGAAAATGTTGTAACGGCTAACTGTAGTTATAAATTAAAAATATTGCTTTCGGCGATTTTGGAAAAACTTAGGGGTAAATTGGCGGTAGAAGTTTGTAAGGGATTATGATAATTTTTGAAGGAAAAAATGTGGAAATGTATATTTACGCTGTTTTTATAAACAAAAAAAAGTTACTTTCGGCGATTTAGAAAAAACTAACCCAAAGGTGGTTAAATGGGGGGTAGAAGTTTGGTAGAAATTTGGTCATTTTTGAAGTGAGAAATGTGGAAATTGGTATTAAGATAACCTAATGTTTACCTTCTTATAAAAAAACCTACCTACCTACAAATTAAAATTATGACTGAAGTTAGATACATGAAACTCGGTATCAACACCAATATAAATTAAATAATAACCATTTTTTAAAACAATCCCTGAACAGTGTGAAAAGCGGGTGAAAGTTTGAATAGGAGTTTTTTTTTTTAGCCAAGTACATGAACTTATAGCATCTAAAACATTGCAATCTTCAGTGTTTTTTAAACATTTGCACCTTAAAGGAATAGTTAGTTAAGAGCAAATCCATTATCAATAAAAAATAACTAAAGGGAAAAACTTGGGATCTAAGACTGTAAAGTTTGTATCGAAATTATGTAATATTCAAATTACTATTACATACTGAAAATATTCAGCTTCGGTGTTTTTCGAAAATCTTCTGCTAAGTGGGTTAATTGTTTGTATAGAAATATGGTAAATTTATGTAGAATCGTATTAAAATAACGTAATGGTGAAAGGGAGGCAGTGAATTTATTTTGTATGTCAATTTTGTTGTTTTAAAGGTTAGAGCCATGAAATTAAAGTTGTTTATGTGGACCGCTTCCTTAAAATTCACGTTCTAGACTTTTTTTAAAAAAGGTGATGAAACCTTTGAAGGTGATGTAAACTATAACTGTACTTTTAACAGAAGTACTGACTCTCCGCAGACGAAGTCGCGGGCGGAAAGCTAGTATATATATAAAAGGCAAAACTGACTGACTGACATATCAACGCACAGCGCAGACTACTGTACCTAGAAACTTGAAATTTGGTACAGGGGTTCCTTTCATGATGTAAGTGAGCACTAAGAAAGGATTTTTAGAAATTCAACCCCTAAGGGGGTGAAATAGGGGGGAGTAGTGGGAAACTAATTCTACGCGTACGAAGTCGCGGGCGTCCTCTAGTATTATACAAAATTGTGAAACGATTGAAAGCGACAAGGTACATAAATGATCATTTATTTACGCTGTTGACTGTACATATTATTATTGCTCTAGAAACTAAACGCGTGGACCAATTTTGATGAGTCTTATATCAATCGATTTGTCAAGGATTTGTCTTAATCTTTTGAGTGTCACTTAAGATATGACTGTAATCAAAATTCAATATGGCGGCAACCAGACGGCATATTATTGTAAAAAAAAATAAGTCGAAGAATTATGACAATTGCAGGGGTATCGTTGAATAGGGATTTAAACTCATCCTTTGGTTACTTTCATCATTTTTCATTACGATTTAAAGTTGGTTCGCAACAGTCTGGTTTTTTAAAGCTTGCTTTTCGCCATTTGATATAAGAGAGGGAAATAAACGAGCATGCGGGAGTCCATGGAAGTACTCATCACCCCGCCGATACACACCACCCAACTAGCAAAAATAAATCTTACAGTAACTCAAGAAGAGTTGTCGGTCCGCTGCCGGCCAATTAGGGAAATGAAAGCCTTTTCTTGAAGGCACCCCATCGAAAAATACTTATTATATTTCGATGAGGCACCCATATCATATGAAACATACATACATACATAAACTCACGCCTTCATTCCCAGAGTGGGGTAGGCAGAGCCACAAACTCACCAACAACTCCAAAAACTTGTTGATAATTTCTGTGACCACATTTTGCACAACCAGGCTAAGATGTTATCCAGTGTATTTGTGACAGGTTGCAAACCCATCGCCTAACAGTACTACACAGCCTTAAGTCCCTTAGTCGTCTCTTACGACATCCAATGGAAGACATGGAGTGGCAACATTCTAAACCCGGCACCACACGGGCTAAAACACGAAACACGGGCCATATGAAACAGTGGTAAAAAATATCATAACTTATGGCTGTGTTGACTAACACACACCCCACACCCCACAACTCACCGACGACGGCCATGTCGGCGTGCTCGGAGACGGTGGGGAAGAGCGGCCGCTCGCCGGACACCTCGCAGCGGTAGCGGCCGCCCGTCGCCGCCTGCGCCGGCGCCAGCGTCACGTTCGAGCCCGACGGATCCGACCGCTGCCGTGCAATTGTACCTCATTACCAGGGATCGGAAATTCGGATCGATATTTACCTAAAGTTGGCAAAATTCCGGAAAAAGATAGGCGAACATGGCGTCGGCTTCTTAAAAATATAATTTTAATAATATAAGGTCCGGGATTCCGGGATTCTACAAAACGTTAATAATAATTGTTTTACATAAAGGATAAAACGTTCCGTTTTGCTCCTATAAGTTCGTTAGGCAAATTAGTTAGGTTAAACAACATTTGGTAAATCTATACGTGGAAAAAAACTTCAAATAGTTAATATAAATACTCAATTGTTAACTTATGCTGGCGTAAATTATTTATTTAGAAATCCTGGGTGTTTTATTTATGAGTAATATGATTGAGTCCACCTCCATACAACTGAACAACAACGCTGCCGCGAAAGTTTAGGTAAATATCGATCCGAATTTCCGATCCCTGCTCATTACAGCACGACACTATTAATATGGAGAGGCTATTTTTTTTTTATCCGCGCGCCATGTTAATTGTGTCGTGCTGTACAAAAGTGCAGTCGAGTTCAATATGTGTACACTTTAAACGCTGTGACAATTCATGTATGCCAGTTTAAACATGAAATTAAATAGACAAGGTACTAAAGTGTACACAATTTATGAACTCGACTGTACAACACTATCGACAATCGCCTGAGTAGCTTTTTAAACCCCAACGCAAAAAGATGTTATAAGTTTGACCGCTATGTGTGTCTGTCTGTGGCACCGTAGCACTTAAACGGGTGAACCGATTTGGATGTGGTTTTTTACATTAGAAAGCAGGTTTTTTGAAAAATGGTCAGATTTTCAAAATTTTGAAAATTTCACCCGGGTGTAGTCCGTAACGGGCCGAATCACCTGACGCTTCTAACGATGTTTTACGCGATTAATTTAATTTTTTGCCGATTAAGTGCGGAGCGACTCAGAAGCGTGGCGCTCGCACTGGCGGACGGTTTGCGACTCCGAGATTGGGGCGTTTAAGAGATATCAGCTCAAAAGTAGGGGTCACCATTATTTCGGGGGTTTTTACCTATCTATAATAGTTATCTAGTGCTTGAGGCGACACGAACCTATGGACGCGACTAAAACGATTCGTGGGTAGGGCTGTCAATATATTGACAAACACATGCACGGAAAAGAAAAAACAGTGGAAGTGGCATGAGCTCCGGTCCAATACTCAAACTATCATAAAAACAATACGCCACCATGGAAAATGTTTTTGGTGCGGCTATCGTTTTTACATTCCAAAATAGCACAATAAGGCATGCTTTTGGATTTATTTCCTATTTTAGAAATATCGAAATATCGAAATAAGCGATCGCGGCAAAAGCCGGTGGTAGGTTGCGCGGAACTCCACATAACTATGCCACAATATGTTACACGCCCACTTGACACTTGTACTGTTTTTTCTGTGCTGTGAACACATGCGTAGTTTCTAACAGGGGTGGCAGTAAGCATACCTCGACGTGGACGCCGAGCAAAGGGAAGCTCCTCCTCGGCTCAGGGTCTCGAGGCACGTAGCGGAAGAACTCCTTGCCGTCTTTGTACCTGTAGAAAGACAAATTTTAACTTAATTGTTATCAACGAACTATCGTATTTTAAATATACAGGGCATTTTTTTTAGCAGTGCACAAATTTTAACATATGATATTGTGTCGTTAATATAATATAATACAACAATAAAATCAGTTTAAAAATATATATTTTTGGAAATTATCCTATGTTTACCTTCTCGTACTAGAAAATCACTTTTTAAAAACCTCAACAGTACAAACCTTTTTACAACACGCCCCTCTCCTCGCACCCCTGCATTGGAGGGTCTATATGATTATCGTTTCATTGAATCGGCAATATCTCTAACGTTTTTTAAGCTAGAGTAGAAATAACACAACAAACATTTTTGGTTATTGATTTATACAGCTTATTTTTTTAATAGGTGCACAAATTTAAGCAAATATTTGAATTTGTGCACCTATTAAAAAAATAACCTGTATAAATCGACGAGACTTCTCCACCACCTAGACCATCTTGGCTTGTTTAAGCGCATTTTAACCCCTTTCGCTAAAAGAGGGGAGTTATAACTTTAACACGTTAGCTGTACATGCGTATCTTTGAAACTGTGTATCAGAAGGTGCAAGAATATGTACACATAGACCGGTCTGTGTACATATTTTTGAGACTGTCGTGTATTCATATTTATGCCCTTGACTGTACAGTAGCTCCTGAAAGGATGGAGCGATTCGAACGTAGCTTTTTTTAAAAGAAAACTAGTGTAATCGGGATGGTGCTTAGCTAGGTTTGATGGGAATCGGTTCAGTCGTTTAACAGTTATCAGTTGAGAAAACAAAGACGATCATATCCCATCGCATTGTACAGTCGAGCTCATAAATATGTGTAGACTTTAGTATCTTGTCACTTTAATCGCTGTGACAATTCATATATGACAGTTTAAACAAGACATTAAATAGACAAAGTAAAGTGTACATACATGTGACAAACATAAAGGGGAATTTAACCTATTTAATTCTCGTATAGTTATGTTCACAAAGTAATACGCACCACTTGACCGAGTAGAGCGCGTCCGCGTCGAGCTGCCAGCGGCACGCCAGCGCTGCGCGCGCGCCTCGCGCCACGTGCGTGGGCACGCGCAGCTCCAGCAGCCGAAGCGCCGACGCACACTCTGTTCACAAACTACTCTGTGATTTCATTTCATTCCTAGGCTTTAAATATGACACGGGTTTACGACCTTGGCACAGACGTGGCATGGCTAGAAAATAAGATACGTTTCGGGGCCCTGAATACTCTATTACGATTATTTACGATTCAAACTTAAATATACACACGCAGCTAACATTTTTCATGTCTCATGCTCTGAAAGTCGTGTAGAAGTGGGTTGAAAGAGAGGCATGTCAACCCTAGGGAATAAAATTAATTTGAAAAAAGAACTGTCAATGTACCTGTGCACTAGCAGAAACCTATACCTACAGCCTCTCTGTAGTAAGATAATAAAAGAATCTAAACCTGTTATAAGCTATGCTAAAATCTTATACAGCCAGGCTCTTTGGTAAAACTATATTGGGTCTTACTTTTTCAAGTTTTATTATCAGGTTTCGTCATAGTCTATATGAAAAGTATAGTGTTTAACTCGGGTAAAATTCACCGTTTGGGTATTTCAAACAAGAAATATTGGTGCTGCGGCAGTGCTGTGCTCGAGCGTCAAATTAAATATCTCGTGTGAAATTGGTGCCTTTCATCCTTTGGTCACAAACTACTCTTTTTGAACTATTCAAGCTAAAGATTCAAACTCAGAACTTCTCCTCGTATCGGTAATCAATAAAGAAGTCATTTTAAATCGGTAAAGTTAAACATTTCTCACTCGGGAGCAAATTCCAAACAACCCTAGTCGTTAGCTCGTTGAACCACGAACGAGATTGCGTAAAAAGGTAATAAAGGAAATAAAGCATTCATGTAAATTTCATCGTAGAGATAAGGATGTAACAAAAGTGGAACAAAAGTGTATAAACGAGTGCAACGAACAAGGTGGACTGTATTTATTGCCGACAGTACTTGTACTATTACTTATTCTGTGCCGAGCCAGGATGAGGAATAAATTAGCGTTACGTATGCATTTAGCAAACTAGTTAATGTACAGTTTTTATGTACTTATAAGCTAACTGGGCCCGCGAAGGGTCGTAGAGGTTGACCTGGCCCACAATTTATATATTAACAGCTTATATATTACCAGCTTAAACTTACCGTGCGCATTTTTATTTTGCAATAACGTGATTGTATTTTGGCATATTGACTTTAAAAAATGCATAAGTCCTTCTACTTCATTAATAATTAATTCCATGGATATCCTGGTGATCCTTGGTTAACTATCAAAAGGTTCTATCAGTTCTATGTTTGCGCATAAATAACGTTGACGATACGACCCTTAGTATATCGAAACAATCAATTATAATTGCCAATGTCTACATGCTAGCTCATTTCATTATTAATGCTTAAATTAAGCGTTTGCAATCGCAATAAATGCAAAGGGCCCTAGAAAAGATGTATAATACTAACGTAAACGATTTTCGAAAACTGTCTTAATGTATGGATAAGCGCTCAACGCCATCGCTCGGCAGCTAACGTCAATCCAGCCTCTATTCTAGGTGGTAAAGACCAAAAGGTCACTGACCCTGTTAACGTATTGTTTTTAACTCGGCCGCCATAACAGTCAAGTAAATAAGAGTTATCAAACGATGACAATACGATACCGGTCAAAGACGATATGGTTTTTACCGTCTAGAATAGACCATGTGGCTTAACGCAAACGTAAATTATTTTCGAAAAGTGTCAAAATGTATGAAATAGACAGACGACCGTCCCATTTTGGATAACGACAATGAACGCCGAATGCATCTTGTCTAGGGCCTCTTACATTTTCGATAACGCTTACATTTGTAGGGTTACAAAGTACCACAGCGTCAACAATATGATAACGATATAGAAACAAGACGGGCTGAATGTTAATTGAGGCTCTGCTGGCCGTTCTTGATACTAATTAAGTATAGTGATGAACTGATAAATGAAACGATTGTCTCACCGACTACTAGGAGAGCAGCCACCGCCAGGAGTACACCGCGGGGACAGCGCGCGCGCATGTTTCACAGGACGCGCGTGCATCGCTGGACACAGCCCACGTCACCCATCTGCTAAATATATTCGACGCCCCCGGACAATAAGTCGGTAATCGCAAAAAGTAAATTTTACAGGAAAAAATATTTACTGGTTTTGTTAAATATCTTTGCAACCGGTTGGAGTACTAAAGGCATTGATATATCAAATGAAAGCTACTTTTTGAAGGAATATAATTTATATAATCATATTTTATAATATGCGTTCAGTATTAAGAAATGAGAGAAAATGCATTTTACAGATAATGAGTTAAAATTTATATCCAATTATAGTTACTTACTGGATTATTGTGGTAAATCTTTGAAAAGTGTTGATTTGTTACTGCATAATATTGACATTTATAACGATATTTTTTGTTTCAAGGGCTAAACGTAATATGTCATTACTATGGTTTTTATAGTAATTTAAAACCAGGTAAAATAACTGCATTGTATGATAGCTTTGTTGTTCTCGGGAATATAGTAACAACATATTCAAGTAACCGTGCAGTACTGAATGACATCGAAATATAAAATAATATAGTGTAAAAGAAAACTATCATATTTAATTAGTATAATAAGATTTATTAATTAAAATAATCAAAAATAAACAATTTTGCTTTAATACCCGTAACAAATTAAGTATAAAGGTAACGAATAAAAAAATCTTCAGTCATAATTATCATTTATTTATTTATTTTATTTGCGATGCCTTTCTGTAAATACTTGCATTTTTTAATTCGTTTGTTATGTCTTCATGATTAAACGCATTAACCAATCGATGAAAAATATAGTACGCAGATAGCCCGGAGACGACATGAGGTATTTTTTACTTCGAAACATTAGATATTTTCGGGAATCCAATAAACTTCAACTACGCAGGCACATTCGCTGCAGCGCTATGGAATAAAAATAAAAATTCTAAGTGGTCAAGTCGAAAATGGCAAGAAATAGAGAAAAGAAATGAAATTTGGGAAATGAAATTTATTTTATTTGGGAAATGAAATGAAATGAAATGAAATAATGAAATGAAATGAAATGAAATAATTTATTTTACAAAATTTTAGGTATAACATGATGGGAAACATAGCAAATGCAAAGTCTCACTAAAATCTACCTTTCCAGGCATGTAAAAAATAACATTAGCTTAAGTCTATCTATAATCTAAAAATTCCTGTATGCTGTAAAAACATTTTTCTATAAGCCATTTTTTTAATGTGCGTTTAAATTTAAAATAAGGGAGATCTTTAATTGAGTCAGGAAGATTGTTGGAGATTTTTATGCACATAACGTAGCTATTCATTGAAACAAGTGACAAATTGGAGAGCGGAACATATAATTTGTTGCGATATTGAGGCCGTAATGGTCTCTTGTACAATTCTTTTAACTGGAGAAAAAGGTGTCCATTTTTATACACAAACATGCATGGGTCTAAAATGTATAAGCTAGGTAAAGAGAGGGTCTCTTAGTATTTGCAGCATATTGTAATGTGTTAGGAAATATAAGAAAAAGAAAGTACTTAGATTTACATGGTATTACAGTTGGTAGACTAATGCACCATGAAACAAAAATTAACAAAATTAAGCTATGTAAAAATCATTATACTATATTGGGACACTCGATTGCTTAGCATCCTTCACCTCACAAAAACTCATGCATTCATAACACACAACCGACCATCGGCCTGCAAGCAGGTCGCACTCCGGCGCAGATACCAAGAGCTCATTGAGCAGCTCAAGCGCGCGGGGGAGCGGTGAGGTTCTGCGCGATACGGTGCACGCCTGCGGCTAAGGACTATCCTGGGCACATCTGGAACACGCAGTCTAATGAGTTGAGTCACCATCTCAGGGCAATCCGATTCGCCACGCAGAACGCGGCAAGCCGAAACCAACAAGCTATAATTGCGCCTCACCTCGAGAGAATTAAATCCAAGAGTGGGACTCTGTGTGGGAGATATTTAGTGGGATATAAAAACGGATAGTACCCGTACTTTTTTTAATATAAAAACCTTAGAAAGGCTTTTTGCACCTTCTCCAAAAGTAAGGAGTAAGTTAATTCTTGCGGATGCCATACAAGTGAAGATGCTTCCAACTTGCTTCTCACTAAAGCATTATAAACCAATTGTATGGCGCTATAAAAATCTCTGACGTTACGTATTACAAAGCCTAATCTCCGAAAGCAGTCGACAGCAAGTTTTGAGATATGCTCACGGAAAGTAAAGCGCTCATCGAACACCACACCGAGGTCTCTAATAGAAAAGACACGGTTAATCGGCTCTGACCCGAGCATATACTGAGCATGTAGAGGAGAACATGATCGACTGAAAGTACAGACATAACACTTGGCTGGATTGAAAAGCAGTTTGTTATCCATACTCCACCGGACAACCGAGTTGACGTCCTCTTGTAATGACTCGCAATCCGCCCTTTGCTCGACAACGTAAATCAATTTTAGGTCATCAGCATAGAGAAGATATTGGGCAGACTTAAGAACCGATTTAAGGTCATTTATCATTATACCGAATAAGAAGGGTCCCAATATAGAACCCTGACTGACGCCCGATCGAGTTTGATACGGGGCCGAGACGAAGCATCCATGGCGAACATACTGCTGCCGATCCCGTAGATAACTAGCAAAAAATTTAAGCATCATGGGAGAAAAGCCAATACCATCAAGTTTTCTTATTAGCACATCGTTGTCTACGCGATCAAAGGCCTTCTTAAAGTCGAAATAAAGTACATCAACCTGGATGCCCCTGTCTAGGTGTTCAGAAATTATGTCAACCAGCAGTAATAGATTTGTGTTGACAGAGCGTTTGGACCTAAATCCATGTTGTGCGTCACATAAAAATGGCTTAACCTGTGTAGACAAGCTCCGGTGGAGTATAGATTCAAACAACTTAGCTAGCTTAGAAAGAACTGCTATAGGCCTATAGTTTTCCATATCAGTACTGCCACTCGCCTTCGGTATTGGTCTTACCCTTGAGACTTTCCAGCAGCTCGGATAAATTCCAGAGGTGAGTGCTAAGTTAAATATATAATGAATCGGGGTTTTCAGGTACTCCGTACATCCCTTTACAATACAACGTGTTACAAAAATACCCGTAAAGCCGAAAGGGGGTTAAATGGTGCCTTATAACAAGTCCATTTACAATATTTGAGAACCGTACTATCACCGTATTACTTACCGGTGAAAAAAATAAAATCATTATCGTTTTCATTGATGTGCAAACCCTATTTCAGTAAAATTAAAGAGTAAACTAGAGTAAAAAGTAAACTACGCAGAATGTTTATGTACATTTTTACCTAATTCGTGAAACAATCAAGAGACATACTAACAAAATGTACAGAATTCGATTAAATAGATATTACAAGTCGAGTTTTGGAGTCGTAATATTCTGAATTAGAAAACATCGTCATTTTGGAAAAAACACGAAACACGTCCTGTCGCACGTCCACATTACTAGGACCCATTATCATTATATTATCTACACAAAATTGTTGATAACGTAAGTACTTACTGTGGGCATTATCAACCATAAGCAGCATCCGTCTCACACGAGCATTTTTTTAAACTTTCGTGTCTTCTCGGTTCCATTGTAGGTACCTACCTAATTACTAACTATTTACACGTATTGGTAGGTAACATACTCAATATTCACAGGGAAGAAACTATTGTTTATTTCGTCACTGACACGTAAACACAAACACACTTTTTTTTAACCAAACGCTCGTCGCACCGATCAATAAATACTCGTCACTTTTGATCAACAGAAATTTGCAACTGTTTATGTAAACAAACAATACGCGTTGCCGGTGCGAGAACAGACACGTGGGGCGGCTTGGCATTTATCTATTACTTTCTAATTTCTTATCAAAGACAGAGATAAACGTACATTACGATGTCCGAGCGGCAACAAGAAAGACGGTATTGTGGGTAACGGGTCGTGACATGATCTGATTTGGCATTAAATAGTACGCAAGTAATTGTTACGAATATTTACAAACGAATTATTTCCCTTTAAAACTTTGTTAGTAGCTAATACCGTGTTAAGTTTATTAAATTGAATACAGTATGATAGTTTACCAAAAAATTTCATAAAAATATTTACGCCAATAAACCGATTATCGCATTTTACCAAATATCAAAATAATAAATCGATGCCCCCGAACAATAAGTCGGCAATGTGATATTATGGACATTTTATTGTTATGCGAAATTCGGAATCAACGGGTTGGAATACATCATATATATTTTTTTCAGATTTTTTTTAATGCAATTGAATAAGATATTAAGAATGACGTATTTATTGTAGGGAAACAGCAAATTCAAAAAGCTATGAGAAAAGTGTCGCTACACATCAATACAAAAGTATTTATTATTTTGATATTTGGTAAAATGCGATAATCGGTTTATTGGCGTAAATATTTTTATGAAATTTTTTGGTAAACTATCATACTGTATTCAATTTAATAAACTTAACACGGTATTAGCTACTAACAAAGTTTTAAAGGGAAATAATTCGTTTGTAAATATTCGTAACAATTACTTGCGTACTATTTAATGCCAAATCAGATCATGTCACGACCCGTTACCCACAATACCGTCTTTCTTGTTGCCGCTCGGACATCGTAATGTACGTTTATCTCTGTCTTTGATAAGAAATTAGAAAGTAATAGATAAATGCCAAGCCGCCCCACGTGTCTGTTCTCGCACCGGCAACGCGTATTGTTTGTTTACATAAACAGTTGCAAATTTCTGTTGATCAAAAGTGACGAGTATTTATTGATCGGTGCGACGAGCGTTTGGTTAAAAAAAAGTGTGTTTGTGTTTACGTGTCAGTGACGAAATAAACAATAGTTTCTTCCCTGTGAATATTGAGTATGTTACCTACCAATACGTGTAAATAGTTAGTAATTAGGTAGGTACCTACAATGGAACCGAGAAGACACGAAAGTTTAAAAAAATGCTCGTGTGAGACGGATGCTGCTTATGGTTGATAATGCCCACAGTAAGTACTTACGTTATCAACAATTTTGTGTAGATAATATAATGATAATGGGTCCTAGTAATGTGGACGTGCGACAGGACGTGTTTCGTGTTTTTTCCAAAATGACGATGTTTTCTAATTCAGAATATTACGACTCCAAAACTCGACTTGTAATATCTATTTAATCGAATTCTGTACATTTTGTTAGTATGTCTCTTGATTGTTTCACGAATTAGGTAAAAATGTACATAAACATTCTGCGTAGTTTACTTTTTACTCTAGTTTACTCTTTAATTTTACTGAAATAGGGTTTGCACATCAATGAAAACGATAATGATTTTATTTTTTTCACCGGTAAGTAATACGGTGATAGTACGGTTCTCAAATATTGTAAATGGACTTGTTATAAGGCACCATTTAACCCCCTTTCGGCTTTACGGGTATTTTTGTAACACGTTGTATTGTAAAGGGATGTACGGAGTACCTGAAAACCCCGATTCATTATATATTTAACTTAGCACTCACCTCTGGAATTTATCCGAGCTGCTGGAAAGTCTCAAGGGTAAGACCAATACCGAAGGCGAGTGGCAGTACTGATATGGAAAACTATAGGCCTATAGCAGTTCTTTCTAAGCTAGCTAAGTTGTTTGAATCTATACTCCACCGGAGCTTGTCTACACAGGTTAAGCCATTTTTATGTGACGCACAACATGGATTTAGGTCCAAACGCTCTGTCAACACAAATCTATTACTGCTGGTTGACATAATTTCTGAACACCTAGACAGGGGCATCCAGGTTGATGTACTTTATTTCGACTTTAAGAAGGCCTTTGATCGCGTAGACAACGATGTGCTAATAAGAAAACTTGATGGTATTGGCTTTTCTCCCATGATGCTTAAATTTTTTGCTAGTTATCTACGGGATCGGCAGCAGTATGTTCGCCATGGATGCTTCGTCTCGGCCCCGTATCAAACTCGATCGGGCGTCAGTCAGGGTTCTATATTGGGACCCTTCTTATTCGGTATAATGATAAATGACCTTAAATCGGTTCTTAAGTCTGCCCAATATCTTCTCTATGCTGATGACCTAAAATTGATTTACGTTGTCGAGCAAAGGGCGGATTGCGAGTCATTACAAGAGGACGTCAACTCGGTTGTCCGGTGGAGTATGGATAACAAACTGCTTTTCAATCCAGCCAAGTGTTATGTCTGTACTTTCAGTCGATCATGTTCTCCTCTACATGCTCAGTATATGCTCGGGTCAGAGCCGATTAACCGTGTCTTTTCTATTAGAGACCTCGGTGTGGTGTTCGATGAGCGCTTTACTTTCCGTGAGCATATCTCAAAACTTGCTGTCGACTGCTTTCGGAGATTAGGCTTTGTAATACGTAACGTCAGAGATTTTTATAGCGCCATACAATTGGTTTATAATGCTTTAGTGAGAAGCAAGTTGGAAGCATCTTCACTTGTATGGCATCCGCAAGAATTAACTTACTCCTTACTTTTGGAGAAGGTGCAAAAAGCCTTTCTAAGGTTTTTATATTAAAAAAAGTACGGGTACTATCCGTTTTTATATCCCACTAAATATCTCCCACACAGAGTCCCACTCTTGGATTTAATTCTCTCGAGGTGAGGCGCAATTATAGCTTGTTGGTTTCGGCTTGCCGCGTTCTGCGTGGCGAATCGGATTGCCCTGAGATGGTGACTCAACTCATTAGACTGCGTGTTCCAGATGTGCCCAGGATAGTCCTTAGCCGCAGGCGTGCACCGTATCGCGCAGAACCTCACCGCTCCCCCGCGCGCTTGAGCTGCTCAATGAGCTCTTGGTATCTGCGCCGGAGTGCGACCTGCTTGCAGGCCGATGGTCGGTTGTGTGTTATGAATGCATGAGTTTTTGTGAGGTGAAGGATGCTAAGCAATCGAGTGTCCCAATATAGTATAATGATTTTTACATAGCTTAATTTTGTTAATTTTTGTTTCATGGTGCATTAGTCTACCAACTGTAATACCATGTAAATCTAAGTACTTTCTTTTTCTTATATTTCCTAACACATTACAATATGCTGCAAATACTAAGAGACCCTCTCTTTACCTAGCTTATACATTTTAGACCCATGCATGTTTGTGTATAAAAATGGACACCTTTTTCTCCAGTTAAAAGAATTGTACAAGAGACCATTACGGCCTCAATATCGCAACAAATTATATGTTCCGCTCTCCAATTTGTCACTTGTTTCAATGAATAGCTACGTTATGTGCATAAAAATCTCCAACAATCTTCCTGACTCAATTAAAGATCTCCCTTATTTTAAATTTAAACGCACATTAAAAAAATGGCTTATAGAAAAATGTTTTTACAGCATACAGGAATTTTTAGATTATAGATAGACTTAAGCTAATGTTATTTTTTACATGCCTGGAAAGGTAGATTTTAGTGAGACTTTGCATTTGCTATGTTTCCCATCATGTTATACCTAAAATTTTGTAAAATAAATTATTTCATTTCATTTCATTTCATTATTTCATTTCATTTCATTTCATTTCCCAAATAAAATAAATTTCATTTCCCAAATTTCATTTCTTTTCTCTATTTCTTGCCATTTTCGACTTGACCACTTAGAATTTTTATTTTTATTCCATAGCGCTGCAGCGAATGTGCCTGCGTAGTTGAAGTTTATTGGATTCCCGAAAATATCTAATGTTTCGAAGTAAAAAATACCTCATGTCGTCTCCGGGCTATCTGCGTACTATATTTTTCATCGATTGGTTAATGCGTTTAATCATGAAGACATAACAAACGAATTAAAAAATGCAAGTATTTACAGAAAGGCATCGCAAATAAAATAAATAAATAAATGATAATTATGACTGAAGATTTTTTTATTCGTTACCTTTATACTTAATTTGTTACGGGTATTAAAGCAAAATTGTTTATTTTTGATTATTTTAATTAATAAATCTTATTATACTAATTAAATATGATAGTTTTCTTTTACACTATATTATTTTATATTTCGATGTCATTCAGTACTGCACGGTTACTTGAATATGTTGTTACTATATTCCCGAGAACAACAAAGCTATCATACAATGCAGTTATTTTACCTGGTTTTAAATTACTATAAAAACCATAGTAATGACATATTACGTTTAGCCCTTGAAACAAAAAATATCGTTATAAATGTCAATATTATGCAGTAACAAATCAACACTTTTCAAAGATTTACCACAATAATCCAGTAAGTAACTATAATTGGATATAAATTTTAACTCATTATCTGTAAAATGCATTTTCTCTCATTTCTTAATACTGAACGCATATTATAAAATATGATTATATAAATTATATTCCTTCAAAAAGTAGCTTTCATTTGATATATCAATGCCTTTAGTACTCCAACCGGTTGCAAAGATATTTAACAAAACCAGTAAATATTTTTTCCTGTAAAATTTACTTTTTGCGATTACCGACTTATTGTCCGGGGGCGTCGAAATACTTTTGTATTGATGTGTAGCGACACTTTTCTCATAGCTTTTTGAATTTGCTGTTTCCCTACAATAAATACGTCATTCTTAATATCTTATTCAATTGCATTAAAAAAAATCTGAAAAAAATATATATGATGTATTCCAACCCGTTGATTCCGAATTTCGCATAACAATAAAATGTCCATAATATCACATTGCCGACTTATTGTTCGGGGGCATCGATATGTTCCAAGTAAATTATTTCAAGCTGTTCAAAACTATATAAATTCTATATACAGGGTGTCCCACAAATTAAAGTCAAGCCGAAAGGAGATGGGCAAGCGGTAATAGTAAGGGAAAAAAAATATCGTTTTTTTTGTTTTCTCATTACTGTGATAGCCATGGCTCGCCCTATCCTCGGACCCTCGAAACCCTCGGTCCAACTCGCACTTGGCTGATTTTTTATCATATTGGTCATTCGATCTACCTAATAGGTATATGTGAAAGAAACCGACCAGGCACGAAGTTCTTTATTTATTTAATGTATTTACGTGATCGTCTGACCACGCCGCGCCGCTGACGTGCTAAACCGTTGTTGCGACGATTTTACGGCACTTAAGGTTTCGTCTTACTTACCGCAAAACGAATACACTCTAAATTCTGCGGTCCTAGTGCAAAAGGGTATAATAAGTCTCCTGAAGATCAAGTACAAAAACGTCCAATGTACTCCTTCTATGTATATACCATTTTTTAGTACGAGTTAAGTCGACTTATACCCTTTTTCACTAGGTCCCCGGAATTAGCCCCAGCGTTTATACAAGCTTGAATTCACGAAGGCAATAGAGTGGACCTTGACGTCGGGTTTGAAACATTTTTTGGCAACAAGAAGGCAAACTATGTAGCAGGTTCCCCTGTGGAATCCCTAATCGTCAATTATCCTAAAGTCCCAATGCATCGTTTGTCCGAATTTTCGTTTAACTTTAAGGCAAATCCGCTTTTTTTACTTTTTAGTGTTGTTATTATTAATTTGTTTGACTTTCCCATACATTGAATACACAGAATTACTCAGCTACATAAGGGTTCCTTTTCTAAAAAATTGATACGGAACCATAAAAATACCTCATGTTTTTATTGAAAAATATTTATTAATAGACTAACTTTGTTATTTAAGAAACTAACTTCGTCTAATTCCTTCATTATAAATATTTTACGACGTTGTGCCCGTTGAAGTCTTTTGGTTCCAAAAACTAATAGGTCAAACAAATGTCAAAGACTACACGAATACTTTTTGAAACAATCATATTAAAGAGCTGACAGTTGAATCTGGTGAAAAAACTTTTACCTTGAATTGGACTAAGACTTTCAAAAATTAAACAATTCCAAATTCCCAATAAAAAAAAAGCTGTTTTGAGGGAGCGTTTATTAGCAGTATAATTAATTAAGCCCTTAATTACACCGAAATGAATTATCATATCATTATTGAAAAGTTAAAAATATGTTCTCTACCGGTTTAAAGGGGGCTTTCTCATGCTGTTATACAAGTTAAGTGTTAGACAAGTTTTGGGACACTCTGTATAGGAGATTATACATCCTTAAATACAAACATCAAAAATGTAGGGATAAAAATTATCCTTAAATTAGTTTTAGTTTAGTTCAATGTATCGCAACATTTGCAACGCAGTAAATGGCAAAATATCAATATAATGTGTACCTACATAAAAAAAATCCATGACTCAGGAACAAATAGAGTACATACCTAAGTAGGTATTTCACAGTATTTGATACTCTCTTATATTTTGTCATACGTACCTTTTTATTTTTACCTTATGTGTACCATTTGTGTCAAATACTATCAGTAAAATAAATTATATTTCTATTTCTTCTATTATATTCTAAAACACAGTCATGACCATACGTGTCACTTAAATATGCAAATAATAATCAAATATAAACACGAAACTTACTAAATCCAACAGGAAGTACACTTCACTCAAATACGTACGGTAACTTAGATCATGCTTACAACACTTATTTGTAATCAAAGCGTTGTAGTTGTGCATATGCAAGCTTTTACAGAAAGCTCCGCGGAAGCTCAACTCGGATATTAAGCGCTGCGACACGTGACGCGCGAGCGACGTCCCTCGTGGAACAACTCGCGGCCGCGGCGCCTTCCCCGGTGGAAACAATTGAAACAACCACATAACGCACATAATCTCACTGTGACACTAATTTACGAAAAAATACATTTAAATAGTAACATTATTGCTGTTAAAAAGAATTAAAATTGTATGAGATTTTTTTTGCATAGTGTCACTGTTGAATTTAACGAGCGATTAGGGTGAAAGCATCAATAATGGACACTTACTGCCGCACTCAGAGACGTCAATTAAATTAAATGCTTGTTTAGTGACGTGTTGTCTTATTCTATTGCTGTAGAAAAGAAAGTGACTGCAGCAACTTTATTGAAGCATTAAATTAAATTGACGTCTCTGAGTGCGGCAGTTAACCCTTAATTAAAATATCATACGGTTATACATTGATTGTAGCTAAACAAATGAATCACCCTTATCTTCTGTTAAATAAGAATCAAGTGTCCATCATTGGGTCCTTGACGTCCTTGTCCATTACTGGTTTCAGCACCCTAGGTAGACCACTCGAGATGTCGAGCATTTTAGTAATATACAACTAACTAAAAAAATAATTGATTATGATTTTTTCATGGTACCTTCGATTTATATAAAATAGAGTAGGTAGATTTTTTAAACAAATCACAGCGGACAGGAACGGGTTTTCCCACGTTTATTTTACTCCTAGGAAGAAAACGAAGCTCTCTCCGTCTTTGTTTTTCAAAAGAAAAGCCATCAATTTCGAAAATGCTTGAGAAAAAAACAGTACCCTGCTCCTACGTAAGTAAATATTACATATTCTTCGGACACCCTGTATGTATCAAGAAATAGAGTGGAAACAACTTGGGGCGCTGATCGCAGTGAAATTGACAACAATATCCAATTTACTTACCATAGGTTATTAGGAACTTTAATATACGCCTTGTTAAGGTAATTACCGGCTCTACTTTCACTGAATTAGGTGTTAAATAAATAATTACAAGTATAGTCCGCTATTGGTGTTCGAAACAATAAGTTATCAAAATTTGGTACTTATTTACAGTTTTGTTTCGTATTGGTAATTTGAAGCCGCTTCGCCCGCTTCACAGGGTGTGTCTTTACAACTTGGTAACATCAATAATATAGCACAGATGTATAAGTTTAATTGGATGGGCTAGTTTAATAAATAAAGTGTAGCTACAGTGACATACCTAAATTTAATAAGTAAACATAAGTAAGTCTAAGGAATATGTCGATATTTCAGTATCGACTTGGCCTACATGGTCAGCCATATTTTTCCTTCACTTTTCAATTCACCAGACAAATTAAAAACCAGCAAATTTAAGTTGTCCTTCAAGGCGTATAAACAACATTTTAGCGCGTGCATTTTCAATTAGGTAGATCTTATGACAGAACTGATCTCAATAGATTATATTAATATTAATTCTCTTACAACTTTCACATAACCAAAACGGAAGCAATTGTTAGTTTAAGTCAAGCCAAGCCCTAGGGCTCGCTGTCACCGGACCGGCCATGCATTACCATAATCGTATGCGCTGCAAATTGATCATGACACCGCGCAGGCGCAGGCGCAGCCGCGGCGCCATTATTGTGGCACCCGTTATGGTGACGACGCGGGAAATATGAATTAGGTACCCCAATTAATATAAACAACTGTGATTAAAGCAATTTCTTTAATTGTCCTAAAAAACAAAACGCGAGGGTAGATAGATACATAATTAATGAAACATTGCTGGTCTATGGAACGGTGCTTTACTTTTCAACTGACTTCTCAGAGTGGAGGAGGTTCTGAGGCTCTACTTTGAAATCCGTAATTCGAACTTCGTCTATTGCTATCCCTTTTGCTCTCGATGTGTCACTTATTCGCAAGAAGGTGACGGGGCGATCCGAAGTTCGAATTACTGATTTCAAAGTAGAGCCCCTGTTCTATTACATTCGATTTTGTGTTTGATACTCGATTGCTCCTCCAATTGTCAACGGATTTGAATGATTATTTTTTCATGGTTCATGTTATATCAAGGATAGTTCTTTTTAAATTCCGTCATAATCTTGTCACGTGACTGTGGTGTCCAGGTCAAATTAATTAAGTACATAGTAGAACTAGTCGACACACTCACGCTGGCACTCAAAAGTTCTTCAACCGTAACCGCTGCAACATCTTGAATTGGTAAATACAGGGTGTCCCAGAACTTGACGTAAATGTTGAGGGATAAGAAATCCTTTTCCTTACCGCCCCAGAATATAGTTTAAACGTTTCAATTTGTTAATTTAGTTTAGGAGTTATTTTAAGGTTTTAATGATACTGGCAAAGAACGCTTTACTTACAGAACTTGGGACACCTATCTGTTAGAATGAGAAAAAAATATTTCTATCTAATTCTAACAAATTCCTGCGTCCGTACTTACGTAGCCTAACTACATAGTATAAATGCTATGCTAAGTAAACTTACGAGTGTAAGGCCGGCCTAACCCTTACATCACATAGGTAATGATACGATCGTGAGGGTTAAAAATATCACTAAAAATGAACCATTTGCCGTGACTGAAAATAAGCACAAAACATATTAATTTAAACCTTAACAACCTTTTACGAGTCCTATTATCTGTTAATTAGAAACATTTAATAAGATTCAATATCATTCTTGACTCTACGCTGAGTTCGGTCTGAAAGGACTAAGTAAATATCGCAAGTTACAATTCCGCTTTCGCGTGCGTTGACAGTACAAACTTAGGTCAGGACAAACATGGCCGAACACAATGCCTTATAAATTGCAGCGAATGACGAACGGCCTGAATTTGCGCCTTGCGCGACCATAATAAGATTAATGAGTCACCTTTAACACTAAGTAAGAAAGAAGCCTAATTTTCTATAAGCTGTTTTTGAATACTACCAGTGGCGGGATGCAAGTTTTTTAGGGTTCTGTAGTCAAACTAGGAACCCTCATAGTTTCGTTATATTCGTCTGGTCTGACTGTATATATTCCACACTCACAATTTCTCTGAGACCATCACACAGAACAGAAAAAACAGTAGAAGTGTCAAGTGGGCGTGTAACGTGTGGCATAGTTATGCGGAGCTCCGCATAACCTACCATACATTTGCCGCGATCGCTTATTTCGATATATCTAAAAGAGGAAATAAATCCAGAAGCATGCCTTATTGTGCTATTTTGGAGTGTAAAAATGATAGCCGAACCAAAAACATTTTCCATGGCGGCGTGTTGTTTTTATGATAGTTTGAGTATTGGCGACAACAGGTCTGATACTAAGCGAAGCTCATGCCACTTCCACTGTTTTTTCTATTCCGTGGACCATCAGAGTCAGTATCAGTTTCAAAGCTATATTTTGCACACATGTAAACATTTTTAATCGCATTAAAACCAATGAAACAAGGATAAAATTATTAGTATTTATATATACAAATTCTTGTGCGAAGTTATGTATGGTTTGATAGCTCTTGAAAAATCATTATGTGTATGTTTTTACATCAAACCGTTTAGGAAATACTGAACTCTACAAGTGTCCTTTTCGGCAGAGCGAAGTAAGATTTTTTTGTAGTTTTGGAATCTTAAATGAAAGCACTTACCTACCAACAAATTTTAAAAGAAAAACTTGGTACCACGACTAAGTAGACTTCATTTGGTTCCTAAGTTTTACTTAAACTACTAAAAATTATCTAAGATAGGTGTACCTACTCGTAGCGAGCACTAAACATTAAATTAGCTCATAGATTACTTGTGGTTTTTGGGGATAGATTTTTGTGTTTGTAGTAACGGTGACGAAACCCTACACTGAAAGCGTGGTCCGACATGCTCTTGCCCGGTTTTTGCAGGTTAGTCTACAATAAAATTTGACTGGTGTAATGGTTATGTAGGTGGCTATCTACAACACGCAGATGCATGACTTAAAATCAAATTTACAAAGTAGACGTAGGTTAGGTGCGGAACCCTCGGCGCTCGAGTCCGACTCGTAGTTGACTGGTGTTTTTAATATTTTAGATATTTAATTATGCAAGTGGTGACAATGGCGATTGAAGGTGATCAGTCGTGTAATTTCGTAAATGTATCTAATACCTACTAACTACTTTCAACCGTTTCGAACCACCTATTATAATTAACGAGTAATACATAGGTAGCTATAATTAAGTAGTTACCTACTTAAGTATACGACTTTCCTCTAAATACAATAAAAAAATAAAAAAATAAACTTAAAATAAATATCAGGGGACAATGTCACACCAATTGACCTAGTCCCAAACTAAGCTCTAGGCTTGTACTAGGGTACTAGACAACGATAAACATACTTATATAGATAAATATATACTTAAATACATAGAAAACATCCATGACTCAGAAAAGTCAGAAACAAATATTCGCGCTCATCACACAAATATCTGCTTACCGGGATTTGAACCCAGGACCGCTAGCTTCGTAGGCAGGGTCACTACCAACTAGGCCAGCGCGTCGTCAAACGTTCTTAAATGTTTGTGTGGATGTCCACGTATTTAGATGTTTGGATTTTGTTTTTTTAATCAAACGAGAACAGCTAAATTTGGCAGTCCCCGGTACTCGAAAATCTGGAACGAAAGGACCCACCTTACGTTCCCAGAAAATTTGCAGCTGTGAGCGAAAAATGATAAACGGACAAAGTCGCAAGTATAGCTACTAATAACAGCTGTTAGGGTTTTGCTTATTATTATATGCTTCTCCTGCCGCTAGGGCGATCGTTGGGTTCCTTGGTCATCATAGCCAGAATCACCCGGCTAACTTGAACTCTCGTTTTCGAACTTCGTAACAAGGTCCTTTATTTATTAGAGGATCATCAAGTTGAGGATTTATTGAGCTTAACAAGGATAAGATACGACAAGGCGCGTCGTAATTAGTCCGAGTTTGGCCCGGCCGCCGCGGCGGGCGACAGCCTTCTAAACGAGGCAATTTGTTCTGCGCCGCCGCGTTTAATGACTTTTTTGGCCAAAGTTGAAATCTCGTTATTTAGTAAGTTCCTTCGCCTGTTGTTTATAAATCAGTCGTATTTTTATCTTAAAGCATTTTTCTCGTTTCACGACCGTTATTAGTTTTACTTAACTAAAATAATTTGCGCAATCTTCATTCAAGTTTAAAAAGGACAATATGATATATTGCTCTTGTTGCACAAATAACTATTACGAGTATCACGTAGACGCAAAAGTTATTTAAAAGTAAGAGGGACACAGTTGAAAATATTCAAATTTATTCGCAGAATAGTATTTTTATCCAGAATTTAATGGGGTCGTTGTGGAGCTAATGTATCGTGCGCCATTGCCGTCTCGTCAACTCAAGCGGGGTAATGGCTTGACGTCCATTCGGAGCTTTATAAAGACGATTCGCCCAGAAACGAGTCACAGGACTCTCGGCGGACCAAGAGATAAGGTGAAGATGGTCAGTCTACAGTTACTCGTGCTAAAGTGAAACAGTTTAGCTATTTGTGCACATAGATTTTTATTCATTCCTTAAGATCAGTTCCGTTTTTTTCCCCTAGTTCAGTGAGTCAAAACTATGGCGGAGGCGAACTTAAAAGAAGTGTAGAACAACACTTCTTTCAGTTTCAATTTCAAAGCACTGATTTTGTCCTGAATCTGCGCAAATCATCTAGCATCTCCAGTTGACAGTTCCCATTCCCATTCTTATTGCTTTACTTCTGTTACCAGAGAAACGCCCAATAAACCTTTTTTTTTACATATGCTTGAAGTACTTAAGTACTCTAGAAGTGTGAGGTGAGAGCGTCGGTTGGCTTAGTTCGAACCCCTACGGTCACCATGTTCCTACATCCCCTCTACATGCTCTTACGGTGAAGGAAAAACATCGTGAGGAAACCTGCGCATTTGAACTGCTGAGTGTGGAGGATATTTGCACAAACGATCCTTAGATCCTAAAGAAGTGTATCCAAGGGGGCCCATCTGTAATATAGTCTAAAACATTCTTGGTTTCATGTTTACCGAAGATGTCAACAAGGCTAAGTGCGTCATGGGTGTCCGTGGCGCTGCTGGTGTGCGCCGCGCTGAGCCCTGCGCCCGCGCACGCGCGCTGCAAACTGCGCCGGCACGTGCACAAGGCGCTGCAGACGGACTTAACGGGCCGTCGCTGCTGGGACGAAGTCAGGATACAGTCCTGCTGGGGTTACTGCCTATCTTACGAGGTAACTACCTTTCCCGAACTGTAGGTAAAGGTAGAGGAATTTAAGTTTTAGTTCTTCAAGATAAACTTTTATGAGGTTAGTCTGCTGGCTAGCGATGACGAAGTCGAGTAGGTATGCTGTCGACAAATAGGTTCTTTAGTTTAGTTTAGAAACAACACCAATACAATGCAAAGTCGCAATCAAAGCGACCATGTTATGCTATGACAAAGCGTAATTAACGACACGGAATAACGGCTTTCAACTTTCAAGTGGCGAAACGCGCTGTTTTTATTACTTGTGTCATTCTGTACGTACTAGCCTCCCCAGTAGGTATCACACTGAAGCAGTGGCTATTCAGCGGTATGGGCCCTCTAACTTTTTTATTATAGGTACAAAACTCGTGAATAAGTAGTAATGATCGCTAGGGCTTTTTGGGTTCAGCCTACGTGCGCCGCACACGTACACCTATGCGTACCTGTATGTATGCCTAAAGCGTTATTTTTTTAATCTTTACCATGCGATATGGATGCTAGGTCCTTCAGTCGAAACACTGAGTTAAATAATTATATAACTAACTTAAATTTAACATTGTTCACTAATTGAAACAAAGACAAAAAATGCTAAGTATGTCTAGTGTTCCCAGGTCAAGTACTACAAAAATCGGAACTGTGCTAATTGGGACCAAAAAATTTGGACCTGGGTTTTCAAATCGGGAAATAATACAGTCGAAAATTCGCGCGCCTTACAACAGTCCTATAACGACAAATGTGGCGTACCGTTTTTGAACTCCCGTTTTTATCTTATTTATCGCTCCAATGTTGTGCATCAAGGGTAAATCGGAACGTGTCCATAGACCCCTGAACATCGGGACGTCCCGCGTAAATCGAGACATCTGGCAACACTAGCTATGTCGGAGACACAGACATCCAATTGTTCCAGATATCGGACTGGCGGTTCCCGTACAAGGAGTCCCACCACCCGGTCTGCTCGCACGGGGAGCGCCGGCACGCCTCGGTGAAGCTGCAGCACTGCGACCCGGGCGCGGAGCCCGGCACCGACGTCTACCACTACATCGAGGCCAAGAGCTGCAAGTGCCAGGTAACTTTATACAAGCTGTTATAGTTATTTGTTATACAAGGGGGGAAAGTTGTATTTTACCTGCGAGTGTTCATTTGAAACACGAGCTAGCGAAAGGATCCTATGATTGACCACGAGCGAAGCGAGTGGTTCAAAAATAGAATCCTGAGCGTAGCGAGTGTTTCAACACACGAGACGTAAAATAACTTTTCACCCGTGTATAACACAAAACTTTTCACCTCACTACAGCGAGGAAAATAATAAAAAGGGTTTGTACTATCAATGATTATTTATTTACCTCTTTTTAATATTTTTTTTGTGTTTTTTATTCGATGCAATTCATTAATTATGATGTTAAAAATTCAGCACTTTTAACGTTTTACGTTTTGTTAGCTGTCAAATATCACTTAAGCTGCCTTCACTAGGCTGTATGGATCAATGTCCTTTGCCTTTTCCCTCTGGGATAAAACACAAGAAAAAAAATATAGGTTGCCTTCAAATGTCAAAACTCTTTCTTCACATGTGGATAAAAAGCAATTTTCTCAATAGATATCAAACAAACAAAAAGGGCTTTCCGAGCTAGTGAGATGAAAATTAATTTGCTTCGTGTGTGTCTGCCCAAGGGTGTAGCGAGGTACGTAAGGGGGGGCACTGCCCTCCCCCTAGAAGATGTAGGAATGCTCTCAAACCGTAAAGTAATATTATACCCCCTCTCCTTAACAAAATAGCTACGCCATTGAGTCTGCCATTTCGGTTAAAATTTCAAAAAATGTGTTTTTGTTTTCAATGTCCTTAGAGATGCCAAGTAACTTGACTTTGGACCTAAGGTGGGTCACAAATTTCAGTCCTTGACTGTAGGTACTTTACATAGCCTACATTAGGAAACCCAAACTATGCGTTGGGTTGGGTTTATATAAACCCAAGAAATGCAATACCTATCGGATGATGGAGTGAGAAAGTGACAGCAAAATCTCCAACAGTTTTGTCACTATAAGCAGTTGATGACTGTTAAAAAAACCTAGGTACCTACAGTCAAAAACGCAAGTCTCAAGAAATGCAGTCGAATCCTGCGCATAGACCGGTGTCTGCGACCACTCTGCGACTTTAATGGGTTGTCATGCATAGGTACTATTTGCACGAACAAACATTCATTCCAGGCATGTTCTTCGGAAGACACGAGCTGCGAGTGGCTGCCCCCCGACTCAAACCTGCTGGGCGGCTTAGTGCTCAGGGCGGAGATCGAGGAGGAACAGGAGTAACACTCAACGACTAACGACTGAAAATTGTTAATTGATCGCAAGTTACAATGCCACTATAAATAAACGATAAACGGTGTAATAAATGGCTTTTTTTACTACTCCTGAGGCCCTACTTTGAAAATCGAAGTTCGAATCGAGAGAAACTGAGAAAGGGATGGAGCTATCGTATCTTCGAACTTCGATTTTCAAAGTACTTTTATTGTATTATGCCTGTGGCCCGTTTCACGCAGATACAAGTTACAAATTACAAGCGGAACTCTCTTCCTAGCAGTACGAGTTAGAAAGAGACTTCCGCTTGTAATTTGTAACTTGTAGCTTCGTGAAACGGGCCTCTGATCGCTGAGAGTGTAAAGGGAATGTAAAAATAAAACCAAGACGAAACACATTCTGCTTCTGTAAGTTACAATTATACATTCGTGATCGGCATGATCGCTGCTTGCTCGTCTCGCAATCTGCAGAAACATTCGTCTACCTACAGCGTGCTTAGCTGGGGCGAATATGTACTAAATTCGCAAAATTAGCGAGTTCCCAATTCTTGAGTCTGCAAGCCGCGAGTCAAATAGTGAGCATTATTCCCTTGCGTACATGGAGTTATTCGCCATTTGCTTCGGGAATCGGCATCGGGTGTCTGTGTAAGTTGGGCATAAACATAGTTGGATGAAAAAAAAATACGGCGCTGTTTGGATTACCAACATAATTTTAACCTTGGTAAAGAAGAGTCCTATGTGGTGTGGAATATATATTATGGTGACAATGTGGTGACAGATAATGCTATAACATGGCTACAACATTCTGGTAAAAATTGGATCATGCTACCAATTTCACTTTTATTAGGGCGCCCTTATTTTTTCTGGTCTCTTAATTGCCTATCCGTCGTCGCGTATTTTGCCTATAATTAATCCTGGATATTTGTAATTGGTAGCGTTTGTAATGTCAATAAATTAATGCAATTTGTCCGCTTCACAGTTTCACAGCTAGTTTATTAATGTAATTTGGCAACACTGTCACTTGCCGTCATTCAGTTTCAATGACAATTTACTTACGCATCGACTTTCTTTCAGGAAATCGGGAAATTTTCGGAAACGTTAAAGAAAAACTCTGGGTATCGGACAAACATGACTACTACACTTATATTTATAACTGTAACTTCATTTGTAAAGAGTAAATAGAGAAGATGAACGCTCTTATTCTGATGATAACAGAGAATTTGTGGTGTTAAGTGTTATGGAAAGTGTCAGTCATGAAATACTTTTGTGTGGTTTTTGTTGTGTGCATATCTTTAAGTGAAAGTTTATCATTAAATCCTGAAAAGCCCGACCCCTCGTCGGCATCGAAAGGGAACGCGTCTTCGGAGCAGAAAGTATGGAACATAAAACTTGACGTTTACTTTTCGAAAACACTGCCAAGCGTTGTAAGGAAACCCTTAGGGGGTGATTTGCGGCTGAGATGCGAAGCCATTATGAACGTCACACACGTCGAAACATACACCAAGAGCAGAGAGGGCGCAGAGCCATCAGTTAAAGAGCTGCCACCTGACCACATCCTACAGAGACTGATGAAGAACGTCAGAATGTCCTGGCGAAAAGACGATGCAGTGGTTAGCAACTCCACTAGGCTGATGATATTCAACCGAATGGACAGAAGCAATGGTACCATTGTTACCAGTCTAAGGATTAGGGACTTAAACGAAAGTGATGAAGCTAACTATACCTGTGTAATAAAGAATTATGAAAAAAAGCAGACAACTGTGTTAAAATTGATAAAAGGCAATGACAAAAATGATCAAATATCCACTGATATCCCACTGAATGCAGAATTAAATAACCAGTTAGGGATGAGTATTAAATCTACTCCAGACTTGCTGTCCCTGGATAGTCGAGCTCAGCATGTCAATGTGAGCTCAGTGCCTGAATCCACTGAGAGTAAGAAATTGGAGCCAATCTGCCAGGAGTACACAGGCATAGTGTGTGCCGCACATCTTAAGGGCCAATTTGTTTACATTCCATATTACACAAATCAGTCAGCTCAAGAAGACAAGCTTAAAACAGCTTTGCAGGTCACTAAGTACTCAAATGATATAAGTTCTAATTGTGAGGGCTATGCAGTTCCCAGTCTCTGTTATTCTGCGTTCCCTATATGCCGAGACCCATTTGTGACTAATGACTTCTTCTTTAAGGAGGCAAAATCGGTCTTACAACAGCTTAGATTGGATCAAAATACCACTTTCCAGCCTTTTAACTACCGGTACAACTCAACAGTTCTGAGACGTGTTTGTAAACTAGATTGTGAAATTCTGGAAAATGAGATATGTCAAACGGAATATGCCATAGCCAAGAGGCATCCTCATATTGGACAGCAAATAACATTGGAAGAATGCCAGGATTTGCCAGAAGATGACCAAGACTGTCTTAAAATTGGAATTGGAGCATTGATGGTGTCAGATGATGAATGCTACTGGGAAAACGGCAGTGGCTATCTGGGCAGAGTGAGTGTAGCAAACAATGGGATGGCCTGCGTGGAGTGGTCCAAGCAGCTGCGGGTAAAGGTGTGGGAACACCCGGAGCTGTCAGGCCGGCACAGCTACTGCAGGAACCCTGGAGGCATTTATAAACAGCCATGGTGCATAGTAGAAATTGGTGGAAAAACTGATATGCTATGTGACATTCCAAAGTGTGCTCATAAAATTTGGATTTACATCGTTGTGTTTTTTCTGTTATTAACATTAATAATTATAAGTTTCATTGTATGTTTGTGTTATAAAAGCAGAAGCAAAAATAATGCCGCAGCAATAAGAGACATAAATCTGCCTAATGCTGACAAAAATATATACGGGAATTCTAGATTAAACTCCCCAATAGAGATGAGCGAGTTATTGACAAATCATAATAGTAACAATCAACCACATCTGACTAGGAACACAAGGGGAAACGGAATCCTGAGAGTACCTCAGTACTCCTTATCACAAATAAAGTTTTTAGAAGAATTGGGTGAAGGTGCATTTGGGAAAGTCTACAAAGGTGCTCTCAAGAGAAATGGAGAAACTTACTATGTAGCAGTTAAAGCACTAAAGGAAAATGCTTCAGCTAAAACGCAGGCTGATTTTAGAAGAGAAATAGACTTAATTTCGGAACTCACACATGAGAACATTGTGTGCATAGTGGGTGTGGCTCTCCGGGAGGAGCCGCTGTGCATGTTGTTTGAGTTCATGGCGCGGGGGGACCTGCACGAGTTCCTCATGGGGCGCGCGCCGCCGTCGGGCAAGGGCCTGCCGCCCATGAGGCTGCTCAGCATTGCGTACAACATTGCTTCAGGAATGCACTACCTGGCATCACACCATTATGTGCACAGAGACTTGGCAGCAAGAAACTGCTTAGTATCTGACGACTTTGTTGTGAAGATTTCAGACTTCGGGCTGTCTAGAGACATATACAGTTCCGATTATTACAGAGTGAGTATGCACAACATTTGTTTATGATATCTCTATGAAAATGTATTCTCACCTCCTGCAGTCCCTTGTACTTAAAATAGTACATAATATGGCCATTGAAATAAAAGTCTAATGCAAAGGCAGTATTAATTAGTAAATTAGTAAATTGACTTTATTTCATTCGCAATAGATTCATGTTCCATTGACAAATTTCGTTGTATGGTGGGCCTTAGAAGGTTAAATTAAAATAGTCATTCTTGGACTAATGGCTGGTTTACATTGGTCCAGCAAAAGCATGCCAGTAGAAGTACATTGACGAGTTGGTTTTCACGTTTGAGGCGAGAGCTATTGTAACGACGCAATGTACTTCTACTGGCATGCTTTTGCTGGACCAATGTAAATCATACATTATTGTTTAGGTACAATCCAAGAGCCTGCTGCCAGTGCGGTGGATGCCGCCTGAATCCATTTTGTACGGGAAATTCACCACCGAGAGCGACATTTGGTCATATGGAGTTGTACTATGGGAAATCTACAGTTACGGCTTGCAGCCGTATTACGGGTAAGTCACTGGAAGTTTAGCAAGGAGGCTATTTAATTGATTGATATTTAATATATCCTGCTTTAGATACAGTGCATTTTTACACTAAACCAAGGGCAGATTGTAGTCCGATTGCCTATTTGTATCCAATGGAACTGTATTTAGTCTGAGTAAGTAATTAATTAAGTAAACGTAAATTAACAAGCAGTATCAAGCACATGGAAATCTCTGGAAGAATGAATCATGTTCAGCAGTTACGAGGTATATGTATAGTGAGAAGAAAAGATATTTAATAAAATCACGTAACTCAGTATACCTACTATGACTAATTAAGTAAGGCCACTTTATACAAATTATGAAAGTATATTACCTACTCAGAGCAAAAAAGTAAATCTTCTGTACCAGAGGCCCTTTAAACATCGAAATTCGAAGTTACTTTATCTCCATTCCTTTCTCTACGTAACTTTGAATTTCGATTTTCAAAGTAGGGTCTCAGATCCTGCCATCGGAAATAATAGGTTTAAGTCTGGCGTGACTTCGGCGCAGGTACAGCAACCAGGAGGTGATCGCGATGGTGCGCGGCGGCGAGCTGCTGGCGGCGCCGGCCGCCTGCCCCGCGCCCGCGTACGCGCTCATGCGCGACTGCTGGCGCCACGTGCCCGCGCGCAGGCCCAACTTCGAGGACATCGTCGACAGGTAGCTTACTCACTCTAATACCTCTCCCGCACTATGCTCTTCGCACTGCTCAGCGCTCTGTACCTTTACCACAAGTTACAAATACCCAGGACCGGATTATCCATTAGGCAGTGTAGGGGCCCCGCATCAGCTAGGGGCCCTGCATCACTTAGGGCGCTCCAGAAAAAAAGTATTTTAGGAAGCAAGATAAGTTAAAGGGCCCCCCAGAATTGTTTTGCCTACGGGCTCCGACATGGTTAATCCGGCCCTGCAAATACCGTACTCAAGTAGCAAGACGTGCGGCATGACGAGGAACCCTGAAGTATGTATGTATGTATGCCAACTCACTTACAATTTTTTATGGTAACGGCACGCTTTCACGTAGGTTATCTTATCCGAAATTATCAGTGTAATTCCGTTCACGAAAATTATCAATATATAGAAAGTTCTTGAAGGTTTTAAAAACAGTGATTCGTTCCTTTCCTTATCCCGTCTCATCTTCGACAAAGAAATTCAAAAGAAAATATAAAGACACTGCGACGAATAAACTCTTAACCTTTTGATCGCCCCAGTCGACATGACAGCGAATTTTTGTGTAGGCATGACGATTGTAGCGCCAGAGGCGCGTTCATCGTAATCGACTAATAGCTTGAAACTCCGGTAGAATACAAGGCTGGGTACAGTCGGGCGGGTGCCCCGAGGCGGCGGAGTCGGGCAGCGAGGGCGGCGCGCGCGGCCCGGCCGAGCGCGCGCCGCTGCTGGCGCCGGCGTGCTCCGCGTCCAGCGGCTCCCTGCTGGCCCCGGCGTGTTCCGCGTCGACCAGCTCGCTGGCCAGCAGCCTGCCGCGGCGCGCGCGCGACTCGCGCTCCACGTGCAGCGAGGGCCCGCCGCTCGCGCCCAAGAAGAAGCACAGCGCCGGCTCCCTCGTCGATCCCGACCGCACCCGCGAGACCGTCGTCCGAATACCGAACGCCCAGCACGGTAACGAGATATAGTCTAATATCGTCCCTCCGATAAAGCTCTCATCAAATTGCAGGATACTAGATTTCCGAGAGACTTCCCTTGAATAGTAAGTTTTATTACACCGAAGCGATTTAATATTTATTTTTAGGGTTTCGTACGAAAATTGTGCAAAAAGAAACCCTAGATTTCGGTGTCTGTTTGTCTGTCTGTATATCACAGAGAAGTTTTTATCAGCACCTATCAACTTGAGGCATATAGTTGTAAGTTGTCAGTAAATTGCTTGCCCGCATCTGTTTTTTATGATGCGCCTTGACGTGAAGTACCAGAAGGTTTAGAAACTGGTGCTTCTCGGTTAATTATTTATTCGATATACGAGCTCGATTTGAGTTGGAAAGTAACAACTATACAGTAATTACAAAAATGAAAACCAATAGCAAGCTAGACGCTTTACCGAGCCCGAGCCAATAACATAACAATTACGATTACAAACTATCCGAGTACTCGCCAATTCGCTGACCTTTCGATCGATGTAAATCGGACTGTAGAAATTAAAATATTGTTATATTTGGCCATCAGGAACACAATAATTTCCTACTACACACAGTAAAGCAAAAAAACACATAACATTCACGATTACTAATTGAACATTACTATTTATTTAATGCACAATATTTACAACGCTATACACATTTCTATTTAATGTCAAGAAAGTAAAATGTGGCCGCAAGCAAACTGTTTTTGGACCAGTGTACGGTGTAAAGCAGTGAATGTATTTTTTTTTCTGTTAAACATACTGTTTTTTTTCAGTAAAGCGATTAAATCTGAAGCTTACAGTTACGCCTGTCAATTGTGTGGTTTTTACGATCCCATTCCGGCCCCTCGGCCCTCGCGCTAAGTAAACACAAGTACAACAACAACGTTAATCGTTCGTCAGCTATTAATAGAATCTAAAAGTGTCCAATCAATCCAGCTACTAGATATTATTCTTCCCGTCAAAACTATGTTTACGTCAGCCATTTATTACTTATTTATTATACCATTACATATTGTAACTCAACGACATTAACAGCTTTAACTTTAACTTTAGTTTCATACGTCTTCCGCAAAAATATCCCGTGTTGGCAGCTCGAAAACATACCTATAGGGTGGTGGAACCAATGATGGACACTTGATTCTTATTTTAATGAAGATAAGGGCTTGTTTTGCAGCAATCAATTCATGATCAAATGGTCTTTGAATTATGATATGAGTTAAGTATCCATTATTGGTGGCTCTCAGCTAAAAATGTCCATCACTGGTCCCATGACCATATTACGGCAATTTACATTGATAAAAAATTACTCATTTTTCACGCGGATATAAATGTAGCTCTAGCCGTAACCCGTCCATACCTACTATATACCTTCTGGCAGTTACTAAGAGTATGTATTTACCTATTTTTACCTCAAAATGTTGTTTTTTAATGTATACTGTAAGGTCGCCGTCAATAGAACTTGCGAACTATGTAAACAAAACCAAACGAAACAATTCACCATGATTACTCGATAATCACGTACTTTTAAAGATCAAGTGAAGTCTTTGCAACGATTTGTACACTAAATCATTATTTTCGTATTAAGTTTCAGGTGAAATAACTATTAATTATACGTTATTTTTAATAAAAACACGCTTGGTGAATATTTGAGGTTATGTGTCAAATAACTAATTTGTTTACATAGTTCGCAAGTTATATTGACGGCGATCTTATAGCGTATTCAAAGTGAAATGCTTTTGAATTCAGTTCAATGTGTGCTTCATTTTTGACACTACTTATTCCAGGGCTGTTGTATACAATATTTGTAGTCACCAATTCTTCTAACTGACCAATATTTAAATCAGTTGTTACTAATTGTACCTATTTTGTATTGCTGCTATATTTTGTGATATTCTTCTTTGTTCCTACCTTATAAGAGTATTTCTCAAAAGGTTCGGTAATTATCGAATTTAAATAAAGTTTAGTATTATGTTTAAAAAAATTAACACACTGAATTCAAAACTTGGATGTCCTGTAATTTTGAAACAAGAATGTTGTATTAGATGAACGAAACTCTGTGTGTCTAACTTAAATTTTGTTAGCAGCTAAGTATTGACTGGTAGATAATAACTTTGATTGTAATTTAATTTAAAAAATATTTATCAACGTAAAGACTTGGGGTGTCTGATACTCAACAATGTGGTTTTTTAATATTGTCGCGTGTCAGCCTGAGAGAAAATGTTACGCCTCAATTTATGTTACACATGAATATGTTATTACTGAACAAAAACTGTGTGTAAAGGCGAAAGTGTGCACTTTCTTTACGTAAAACGCCTGACTAGTCTAGAACTTTGTAAATCCTATGGTAGAAAGTTAGTTTTCGTTTGTCTTGTACCTACTTTCGTTTGTAAGTTGGTAAACGTTATTAAAATATGTATGTGATGTATTTGACTACTAAGCAAATAATTTTTGGGTTCTTACTTATGTGATATGTTATAATCAGCTCCTCGAAAGTGTCATGTTGTCACACAGATATAAATACACATAGATAATGTAAACACCTCAATCTGTATGAAAACCAACCGTGTCACTTTCTACCGACTGTGACACACCAAAGAAGAAGAAGAGCAGAGAATTTTTTTGAAAGATTCAAAGTCGTCGCTTTTATTGCAGTTTATTATCACGCAACGAGGCATTTTCTTAATTTTCAAGGCCGACCGGCTGCAACAACAGGCGCGCGGAACGTCAGTAGCTACGGCCAACCCCGACGCTTGGTCGGGGTTTAAATCCGGATTCGGACACGCGAAGTAGATGCATTTGCGTTATCTATGTGTATTTATATCTGTGTATTGTCATTTGTTATTTTACCTTTTTTAATCAAGAAAGTGTTTAAAATATCGCGTTTAGTTAATTGTTCGTTGGCTGCCCAAGCATTCAACTAATACTTGACCGTGCACCTGTGGACCTCTAGTTTAGCCTTGAACTCGGTCCTTTAAATTAAGATGAAGATGTTTATCTGAGGTGTGCAAACATCACATACATTTTTTTTCGACTGACTCATGTATTACATAAAGTCTGTTCCTATTCGGACTGCCAATGACAATAACAAGTATACCTAACTGTAATTCTCTTTAGATAGAGGATGAAAAAGCGATAAGAATAATGTTAACTCTAATTAGTTAAAAAGGTTGAATATTATATTCATCCATCATCATCATCGTATTATTATGCTGAGTGCGACAGAGACGAAAACCTAGCTTATCAATCAAATGTATCAAAACTTCTTCTACATTTTCATGACAAATATGTTTCGAAAAAATGAAATGTATGTGTCAAGCACCAGTCAGTGTCATCGTCAAAGCACTTTTCATCGAAAAATACAAGGTTGAATAGAGATTACTACCTCAAAATAAACATGAAGACAATGATTATGTGTATAAATAAATAATATGACTGTGCTCTACCTTCAAAAGTACGCGAATTTGGAGTTATAATGGTTAATTGATTTGTATACAAGAGTGACGGAACGAATAGGAACAGACTTTAGAACTATTCAATAACATTCCGACATGCGGACTTGCCCAAAGCCGAGCGCACCAATTTGCTTTTCCTATTGGCTAGCCTGTAATTAGCACCCGTATTCATAATTTTATTAGACTATAAGGATACATATAAGGAAATCATGCAGTTTTCGATGGTACATTTTGTATTTGAAACATTTTTTAAATATTTTTTATTGTAGTACTTCCCGTACTTGCCAAAGACTTCTTTTTGTATGTGATAAATTTACTTTTTACCTAGATGTATTAGTATGATTTTGTAAAATTTATTTATAAACCAGTTTTCTAAAAAAAACTCGTTGTTATTTAAAATATTTATTTTATGTGCTTAAAAACATTAAAAATTACAGTTTAACATACCTAAATACTTTCACTGAGGTAACTTAATGGTTAACAATTCGTAGAAAAAATGGTCAAGTGACAGTCGGAACGCTTCAAAGGTTCCGTACCACCACAGATTTTTACACTGATTATAGGGCAAATAATATAATATACATTGGGAACACCTTTTAAGACTGCGCCGAGCAAACGTCGACCGTCCAGTGGCGCCCTCATCACTATTATTGTGTTTTCTAATTAACTAAAGAATTTCCTTGCAATCGGACGATGCTTTTTTGTAGAGCAAGTAAAAACACAATTTATGGGATACGTACCAAACTTTGATAACAATTACCCTATGAGTAGTCAGCTTAACGGGAAAAGGTGGCCACTTTTTTCCGTTAAGTTGATAACTCAAAGGCCAATTGTTATTAAACTAGGTGATATGTCATATAAGTTGTGTTTTCATTTGTAGTACAAAAAAGCACCGTCCGATTTCAAGAAAATACTTTATTTTATTAGAAAACACAATAATAGTGATGAGGGCGCCACTTTACATCCGGCGTACGCTCGGCGTAGTCTTAACATAGAGTTATTTAATTTTAAATTTTAACAAAGGGGGCACATTCACTTCACGGGCGAAGTTTCACTCTACCCGTTCTTACGCTTCGCGGGAAATCGAGGCAACTGCCGAAATGCTGCCTTATAACAAGACACACGGCAGTTCGAATAAAAAGCCGCGATACTGCAGTGTGTATATTTACACGAATCCATCCAGCCCTTTTTCCCACCTTTAGGGTGCGGCTCCACTGAGGCGGAGACGTGTAGGGATTGACCAATCATAATAGTTGAAATCCACATCTCGTCTCCACTCTGTTTCAATGGAAACAGTCAAGTGGAGATGAGCGGAGCAGAGAGGAGACGTGTAGGAATCGACCAATCATATTAGTTGAAATCCACATCTCGTCCCCGCTCCGCTTCAGTGGAAACAGTCAAGCGGAGAGGAGACGTAACTGCATTACTACATTGTAATCACTCCACTCAGCTCCGCTCGTCTCCGCCTCAGTGAAATCACTTAGCTCTTTTCACAGCTCTGCTCCGCTCAGCTCCGCTCGTCTCCGCCTCAATGGAGCCGCAGCCTTATAAGTTATAATACGACTGCACTCGAGTCTTTTAATGATGATTAAGTCATTCCCTAGTAACGTTTTTTTATACAAGTTTGAAACAGGAACGGGTTGTCTCTGAGTGCGGCGGTTACTCAATAACGTAATCTTGCTTCCAAGAAACAACAGGAATGATTCAAATTTTGCTGAAATATTGTCATTTCATGATCAATTTAAGGTAATGCGATACGAACTTTGGGGCAAAACTTTTCGCGGACAAACTTGGATGATTGGTCAAACATGTATAGGAACGGGACAATCCACTAGGCTCCACCGACTCGATCCACTAGTGGAGCGAACAGCACTCTGGAGTTCAGTGTGATCCACTGGTAGTCTAGGTGGATCCTGTGTCACTTGCAACTTTTTTAGGATCCACCGTCTGCTCCACCAGTGGAGCGAAAAGCATTCTAGGAGTTTGGGAAGATCCGACACTGATCCCAATTATAGCATAAATATGAGGTAGGTTTAGGTTATGTTAGTTCTTAAGAAAGCCCGAAGGGCCAAAACACTCAGAAATAAGAGCTCCGCGATAGCGCAGCTCCGTCGAATCTGTTAAATTTAATTAAAAAAAGGAAGGGATCAATGGTACTACTGGGAAAGAGGGCCAAATAGTAATATATCGGGTCCACTGGGACCAGTGGTGGAACTTACCACACTCGCGTTGTTCGATCCACTGGTGGAGCTGACGGTGGATCCTAAAAGAGATACAAGTGACATCCACCCAGACCACCGGTGGATCACAGAGAACTCCAGAATGCTGTTCGCTCCACTAGTGTATCGAGTTGGTGGAGCCTAGTGGATCGAGGGATAACGTAACCTTGCCATTTCCCGTAAAGTATGCCGCACACATAATTTCACGGACAGTTAGACGGTACGGTACCCTCGGGAGGGGTTCTCTTGACGATGAGCATCTCCCCGTGCACCTTCATGTGCACCTTGAGGTTGTTCCCGCCGGTGAAGCGCATGTCGCACTTGTTGCACGCGTACGGCTTCTCACCTGCCAACCAACGAGAATACTTCTATGATCCACAGTACTACTGAACTGACATCCGTGTAAGGAACAAAAAATAGTGAGGTAAATCGGATCGTAAAAATTAAACAAAATGTCAGTGACATAGTTTTATGGTGGATTAGGGTTCCATTTTGCCCATTGTACGTTTTAAGGTTGGACTGTTGACCGAACCTTAATAAATAGCCGTAAATAATGACCCCATTATTCATAAACATTTCAAGCAAACTAGCTATTGCGCGTTTATAAAGAGGGTAAGTGTTATTACGGCGGATTTCCTAACTTATTATGGCACAATCGTATATAACAACATAGATAAAAAAACATGCCCCACCTCTTGTAAATCAAACATCTTTGGCGGGCGGACTTTTTACTAAGAATTTGTGTATACGGAGCGCTAACCAATCCAACCAAGTCACCGCCAAGGCGTGCGCTCGTGCGATCTGGTCGCTTGTATTGGTCAGTGCTTCACTTAAATTCATAAGAATTGGACTGGACAGAGTATAGAAGACTGCTAAGGTGGTGTAACTGTTAAGGTATGATTCCGATCTGACTAGCCGGTTTTAAGGTGCTTTTCCAGCGGCGAGGCGAGGCGAGACGACACGGCGCTTTTTTTTAACTTGTATTTATTAAACTATTTCGCCGATGGAAAAGCACCATTAAGCAGTGGGTCGCCGGGCTGGAAGCTCCCTGGGTCGTTACCTGTGTGCACGCGGAGGTGTTTCAGCAGCACGGGGCGCGAGTAGAAGGTGCGGCGGCACGTGTCGCAGCGGTGGCGCGGCGTGCCGTCGTGGCGGTCCGCGTGCACGGCCAGCGCGCCGCGCGAGCGGTACGCCGCCGGACAGCGCGAGCACTTGAACGTCTTTTCTTCCCGGTGCACCGCCAGGTGGCGAGCGAACTGGAACATAGAGCTCATATAGTTATCACTCGTTTTTGGAAAACGTTCTGCCTATTTTATTAGAGGACACGCCGTTGGCATGGAGACAATGGATGTGGTTTCAGCAAGATGGCTAGGTACCCGGCACACGACGCTCGTTCAGTCCGCAAGCCCCTAAACAACACGGACCCTGACAGATGCATTGGGAGATTGGGACCAATTTTATGGCCACCGCGTTCCCCGGATCTAAACCCATTGAACTTTTTTTATTGGGATGTTTAAAAGATAAGGTTTATTCAAAAACCGATAAGAAACGGAAAGAACTACGGCGACGTGCCTTCGACGCAGCCCGCGGAAAGCAGTTTAAGAAAATTAAACCGAAATTTTATGAGAAGTGTCATTTGTGCATTAAAGTGGGTTGGAAACAATTTGAACATTTACTGTAAGCCAATGAAAGTTGAACCAGCTTTTTATTATCTTTGAACTCTAATCAACCAAAAGTCAACGATATTCATCCAAAGGAATTAACATTATTTTTTTCCATCTCTTGCTCTCGTGATTTTGGCAAGTAATAAAAAGGGCACAAACAAATGACTTTTTTCAAGCTTTTCTGTTCGTATGTATGTTTGTAAGTTGTCCGTCAAAATTTGCATTTAATTTTGAACCAGTTCCCCTGAAATTGGCTGAAATTTGGACCACATATGTAGACCCGATGACAATGCAATATTAGAGCTGATCTGATGATGGAATCGGTAGGATGCGACCGGATCTCCGCTATACTTAACGTAGATCCACCGTCAGTCTTCGAAAGGATAATTATCGAAGATAATTATCGTGATAATTATCATGATAATTGTCGTGATAATAACAGATGGATAATTATCAATTGATAATAACAAAAAAATGCGCTTGTAAAAGAGAACTGTATTCGAAGTATTCGAACATGTAATTCTGCAACACAATGATTTTTACTCAATCTAACTTTAATTAATGTTGATTTGTGTTAGATTAATATCAAAATAAATAAAATATAAAATTTATTTGTTTTTATTTATGTTTTGTTAGAATTTGCTATGAAAGTCATAGTCACAGTCAATTATTCAGTAACAATATACATTGCATTTGAAATAAAATTAATATATCATTACAAAAAATACAACATAAAAAATAATCAATATTTAAAAAACATACAATTTAAACAAAACCATATATGCAGTAAGTCGTAATATTTGAAAACAAAAAAAATATATACATTAATTAATTAGTTGAGTCACTGAAATCCTCAACTGAGTAAAAACACTTCCCCAGCAAAAAAGCTTTAAGTTTATTTTTAAATATATTTATGTTTGAAAGCATCTTCATTTCAACAGGCAACTTATTAAAAAGAACAATAGCCTGGTAACCCGACGAATGCCTTAATACTTTAAGCCTAGTTTTGGTGGACTGTGGTAGATTTTTCCTCCGTGTCGCCAGTCGCTTTTTTCGCTCTTCGGGTGTTTCTATGTCAGTGATATGCTTCATAAGGTCAGAGAGAACTATATGGATGTATAGGCAAGGGACAGTGAGAATTTCGAAATCCAAGAAAAAAATCTTACAAGATGTACTCTGAGGTATTCTAGCCATAATCCTGATAGCCCTCTTCTGTGCCACGAAAGCAGTGTTAACATTATACTTAAAGCTATGTCCCCAGAATTTAATACTGTATCGCAATCTCGATTGAAACAATATAACAAATAAATTTCTTACACTGGTGATAATTATCCGATAATTATCCGGTAACTGTCAAGATGCGTAATTATCTTGATAATTTAGAACCCTGCCCACCGTGTAGGGACTCATTAATTAGATCTCGATAAGCGGACTTCGAAAAAAAAAGGACAGTTGACAACAAAAGCTTGTCACAAAAAAATATTTTTGAAAGAAACGTTTTAGCCAAAAAAAGGTTCATTTTGATGTTAGAAAGTTGTTTACTATATTAGTTAATACCGAGCGAGTGCGCGGGACGATCACTCACCCCTTTGCGCAGCTCCTTGCCGCAGACGGGGCAGATCTTGCTCTTGTCCACGCACGTGTGCTGCGCCAACTTCTCCGAGTCCGCGAAGATCCTTTCACATAACTTGCAGATGCATTTATCTGAGACGTGCTTTCTTATTTTGTGAGCCTGGAATATAAAGGCACAAAAAATAACATTAAATAAAGTGGGATCACCGTTAAAATGATCATTTTAAGACGAAAAACATACCGCAACACAGTCTACTATGAACAGGGATCTTTACCTAAAGTTGTCAAAATCTCGGAAAAAGATGGCGGATCTCGGAAAATTATATAATTCTATAGGCGGTTACGAAACTTTGGCTACCAAACGGTACTAAACCGTTATGTGCTAAACCGCTTGTGCGCGGAATTGCGGATCTACCGCGCGTTCGGAAGCAAATCCGCGTGACCGGAAAAGGCTTAACAATATTTACCGAAAGTCCGCAGGCATATTTGGAGCTATAATCACACAGGTCGCAGAAAAATCGCTTCACTGTGCCGTGCCCGACAATGTGGGATTTTAACAGCTGCTTGTTGTTGAATCTGAAAATTAACAATAGATCTACAGTAATACCGTATTTTTAATAGCGGCTTTCTTCGTGTTTCATGAAACAAAGTGAGAAATATACTTTCAGATGCGAGTGCGAGTGTGATAACGATTACCAGAGACACTACTTTGTAAATCGAAGTTCGAAGTTACAGCTTCCCAGCCATCCCTTTCTCACGATTTAGTCTCGAACGACTAGTGACAGGGATGGAGCTAACGTAACTTCGAACTTCGACAGAGAGCTCAAAGCTTCAAAATACTCTTGAATACTTTAAGGCCATATAATACTTACACTTTAGAGCAGAAATCACAAATGTATCGCTTCGCAGAGTGCTTAGCCCACACGTGTTTAGTTAGTCTTATTGGTGTGGAAAATTTACTCGGGCAGAGCGAGCACCCCAGTAATATATCCTAAAAAAATAACATCAACGTCAATTTTTGTTCGGCAACATTGATACCTAAATACGAGAGCCGTGTTTAAGTAAGTAAATTTCATAAGTACATGATCACTTTTGTACCTTGTTTTTACCCGACCCAGAAGGAAGGGAAGTTTTTCGTGTGTATATATGTGTATGTCCGTTCCATTGTGTGACGTCCTGTAGCCTAAATGGCTCGAACGATTTTGAAGAGTGTGGTGTCGTTAGATTCGTCTTATAATAAGGACTATGTTTACATATATTTGGCGCAATGGACGTATAGATATTTATTTTGACTGTACCAATGATATTTTTCTTAATTAAAATTACCAGTATATATCATCCAACATATATCATTCCAGTATATATCATTTTTATGCCTCTAGTAATATAGATGTGTCAGATATTTTTGAAGGCAATGTTGGATATCATTGCTGTTGACTGTATTTTACCCGAAGCTATTATGGGGAAATTGTGTGATTATTATTCCTAAAACGGTGTGTAGTGATGTGGATGGAAGGTAACATCTTATATGTTAAGTCCATATGAAGTCAATGTTTGTATGAAATAATACAAATAATTAATCAGTCAAATAATAAAAGGGGTTCCCATAAAAGAAATGTTTTTATTTCGCGACGTAATTTTATTTTTTATTGTACTTATAATCAAAACGGTAAAACATATAATCGTCGAAAAACAACAAATACCAAGAAATGGGCAAGTGTGAGTTAGGCTCGCGTTGATTCGATTCGAACTGTGCGGCGGTTTAGAACCCTCGGTGCGCGACCCCGACTCGCACTTGACCGGTTTTTTCGTTAGAATTATATTGTTGCTTACTATCGATTTTTTTTATCTATTTCGAAAAATGGGGTGCCTTGTCTTGACAGACTAAGTAAAGATCCAAAAGCACAATGAACCAACTTTTTCTCCACAATGGACCTTCCTATAATGCAGCTCCAGATGCGGGGGCGATCGAAACGTCTTGTCGCAGAGATGGCAGCGCTGCCTGAGCGCGTGCACGAGCCCGTGCGCCAACAGCTGCGGCCAGTGCTCGAAGGTGTTCATGGGGCACTGCTCGCACACGCGGTCGGTCTTGTGGCCTTCCAAATGTTCGCTAAACGTAGCAGCGCTGTCAAATGTTTTACAACACAATCCTGAAAACATTGAAATAAATATCAGGACAGTCTTACACTAATTTACTTAGTAAGAGAGCTGCTAAGCATCTTTGAGTAGGTATTTGAGGCACTGTATTGGGGCTAAACAGAGTTATGATTTTTTAAAGTAGTGGTTTTGTTTGAACATTTTATAACTAAATTGAATATCTAAGAAGTAAAAAAATCAAAGAGCCAGATCGTTTAGTCGGCCGTAAAATTGAGCCAGGTGATTGCAAAAGTATTTTCAAAAATATCAAAAAAAAATATTTGAGGCACGTTGTAATTTTAAAAGAGCAGTGTTGGTAACTAAAAATTAAAATTCTCAAAAAGACTGATGATTTCGCTGGTACATTTTTTCTGCCAGCTGGTCGAGAATATTGAACCTTGAACCTAGAGGGAAAACACCCAATTTTTTTTAGATTATAAAGTTGGACTCAAGGGAAACACTCCTTTATTTTTAGAAAGAAGAATAATTGCATTCACAGCACTAAGTTCACCCTTGGTGCGCAGGTCCGACGCAACAGTATACTGTTTATAAAGTGTTTAAATCCGTTTAAACGATATCAGATGCATTCACATTTACCACAAGTTCGCTTTACATTTTGTTTTGTAGTAACCTCAGAAATAGATTTATGCTTTTTCACTTTAGTATATGCTGATTTCCGTTTCTTAGTTTTTTGTTTTGTAGATTTGTTCAAGGGTATATCTGAAAAGAGGTAAGTTATAGTGATATTAGAAGTTTTAGGACTCAAGTAACATGATTAAGACTACGCCGAGCGTCCAGTGGCGCCCTAGTTACTATTATTGTGTTTTCTATTAAACTAAAGTATTGTCTTGAAATCGAAGGATGGTTTTTGTTGTACTACACGGGTCCCGTGCCCTACTTTGAAAGTCGGAGTTCGAAGTTACGTTAGCGTGAGAGGGATGGAGCTAACGTAACTTCGAACTTCGATTTTCAAAGTAGGGCTTCAGGGCTCCCGTCCTCAGGGGGCCCCGAAGGACCGACAATTTCTCTCACATTTATTCTCAAGACATTTCTGTCAGGCACAGTAACAGTGAGCGGCCGGGCCCCAAATTCTTGTGTGCCCAAGAGCCCCAGCATAGCTTAAAGGCCCAGATAGACGTGCGAGTAAGTGCGCCGTACTTATGGCCTGAGGCTCTACTTTGAAAATCGAAGTTCGAAGTTACGTTAGCTCCATCCCTTTCTCTCGATTTAGTCTCGAATGACGAGTGACAGGAATGGAGCTAACGTAACTTCGAATTTCGATTTTCAAAGTAGGGCCTCTGGCGACCTTACGGTAGGCGTCCACCTAATCCGTTGTCGGCCGAAGTATGTTCGGGCGTCGTCGTCCGAACTCGGCCGATCGAATCAAACGTATGTAAAGGAACGAGAGCGCCTACACTGCTACCGTCGGTCTCGCTCGTTCCTTTAAGCCGCTTCCTGACTTGGCGATAATTATGCTTGCAGTAAAACGTACTGTCGGCATAAACGCTGCGCATTGATTGGTAGATGCCACTAGTTGCTAAGCAACCCTTACTGATTCCGTGTTTTACTGCAAGCATACCGACAAGTCAGGAAGCGGCCTTAAGGCCGCCATTACGGAACGATCCGTCGTTGCGATCCACTTACGATCGATCTGAAACGATATCGCGAAGATTCATATTAAGATTGAAATTTCGATGCGATATTGCCACACACGTACAATCCATCGCTCGATACCAGTCTGAACCGACGGATCGTAACGACGGATCGTACCGTGTATGGGGCCACTTACATACGTTTGATTCGATCGGGAGAGTTCGGACGACGACGCCCGAACATACTTCGGCCGACAACGGATTAGGTGGAAACGTGCTGTTACTTGCCCTTGTGTCACCCTAAATTGTGGATTAGTTGTACGCTAACTTCTAAAGGTAAACACGAGCGAAAAGGTCGTCGAGCTTTAAGTCTTACTCGCCCGTCTATCTGGGGCTTATAAGACGACCTTGGGCGCCACTGGACGCTCGGTGTATTTTATAATAATAGATTTGTTGCAATGGAGTGTGGACTCACCGGCATCCTCTGTTTTTATGTGGGGGCTGTGGTCGTCATCATATTCGGGGACAGGCTCTTCAAAATCAACCTCAACCTTAATTTCCTTTTTGATCTTAGTATCTGTTTCATCGACCAGTTCCTCAGATTTAATTGAATGTACAAATAATTCATCAGACTAAAAAAAAAGCAAATTGGACTAATGTGTAGTACAGTTCACCTGTATGGCTGTAGGAACTTGTAAGACCCATTAATTTAAGAAAAAAAAAGAAAAATAAGTAGATCTATTTAATACATTGTATGGCAGCAAAGTGAAAAAGTATTCAGGGATTAAACACATTGTGATTGTCATTACAATAAAGGCTCCGGCACACCAAACGCGTGGCAGCAGCAGCGCGTAGCGTCGCGTGGCGTCAGGGAGTTGTAAAACAACAAAACAAATGGAACCCTGGCCCACCGAGACGCACGTGTGCGGCGCGTGTGCAGCGCCTGACGCCACGCAACGCTACGCGCTGCTGCTGCCACGCGTTTGGTGTGCCGGAGCCTTTATGATGCTGATTGATGAATAATAGTGATATCGATTTTGTTATGAAGGGTCCCTGGCGTGTAGCAATTATTTACCTTGGGCGCATGTTGAGAGTACAGTTCTTGTAAAGTTGCTTCAGATGAAACACATTGGTTTCTAAACTGAATAAAAAAGTTGACTGCCTCCACACAAGTTTTACAAAAGTTTTGAGACTTCCCATCAAATATGGCGACCTGGAAACATTAGCTTAATAAAATATCTTCTTTACATGACATAGTATAAAACAAAGTCGCTTCCCACCTCTGTCATTCTGTATGTGCACTTAGATCTGTTAAACTACACAATGGATTTTGAATGGTTGTCATCAATAGATGGGGTAATACAACAATGTTTCAAGCTAGGTAGGTATAATCTAAAATTTATTATTTATTATTTGGTAGTGTAATAACATTTTTTGTTAAGAAAATCCAATAAATTTCTGTTGCCAGTGTAGAAGAGGAGCCATGACATGGAAATTGACCTACACTGGCATGTGATGTAAATATGCATTAAAACTATCGAAAGTCGACCCTATTGTGCATTGTAAATAGAGGCAAACTAATAAAAAATGTGAGAAGCAGTTGAAAAGCGCTAGCTCAGAAGATGACTAGTGAACACCTTAAAAACCCAAAAAAGGTGTAAAACCTACCTTAAGTAATATGGGGACACCAAATAAGGTTTATCTTCTAATGAACTATACTTCATTTTATTTAGAATTAGAACCCACAACATTATATTGCGGCTCGTGAACTGTAATCTCTTTACAATTTGTACTAGAGTAACAATTGACGACACGCAAATAAAGAGACATTAAAACAATTTTATTTTGCGGCTCCCAGACTATTGTACTTTACCTATTTGTTAAGTAATAAACAGTTGACGAGACGCAATATAATGTTGTTGTGGTTTCTAATTCTAAATAAATTGAAGTATATAGTGGAGAAAGATAACACCTGGTACATTTAAACAATAATTACCTTTAAATTAGTAAGCAAGTTATAATTGCACTTAAAACTTTGATCTGGTTGCAATAAATCTTTATCCGAAGACAAACATGCCCGACACAGGCTCATTTTAAGACTTCTTCTAATGAAATCCTTTTTTTGCGAGTTTGATAATAGCGTTGAGCAAATACAAAATACGTAAGGTAATAAATAACTGAAACCAAGCAACTTTTCTTTTTTGGTCCAACATGAACAGCACGAAAAGCAAGTGATTATCACAGATTTTAAAGGTAGGTTAAATCTGATCTGAAGATCATGATAAACATAATAGAATACATTGAATAATAGGGTATGATATGATAAGATAGGATTGAACTGTCAGTCAGTCAAAGACTATCACATAACATAACATAACATAATAGCCCTCTTGCGTTAAATACTGGAACCCTGCGAGTACTAGCGCCCCAGACGGTTTTTGAGTGAACTTAATTCATGACATGAAAATGATTTTATAATTGATCCAAAGAGCTAAATATCATTGTAAAATAGCATTAAAAAAAACAAAGCAATATATTATTATACCTAGTCTGTTTACTGTATTTTTTTATTATCCTATTTTAAACCGTAATTTAACTCTTTGGATCAATTATACAATCATTTTCCTTTCATGAGTTTCTTGACAAACTATACATCCTACCTGTCTGTACACAGTGCCTCTACTTATTAAAATCCTTGTAGTGCATAAAACTAGAGTCCGACCAGCTTTTATTCCCTTAGCGCCTCTTACGACATCGACGGGAAGACATTGAGTGGCACTATTCTAACCTGGCATCCACACTAAGAATATAATTAAATTGATTAAATTGAAGAATGATAACAAAAGGAATAATATGCACATTATTTATAGACTTAATTGAACATCAAACGCCCGCGTTTTTATTTCCACTGTTTAGATGACGTATAAAATACGTCAATCAATTTATTTGATACATTCAATAAATTAATAAAGATAACGGAATACATGACAATGCGATACTGCACCGCACGCTGCCATCTAGTAAATCATGTACGTCATTACCAAAACACAGCAGATGCCGTTACTGTCTTTGCGATTTACGATTTATTTATAATATCTACCAAGAGTTCCAAATATGTCACTCTGTGACTAGTGTGACTGACTGTCTGTCTGTGGTTCTGATACTGTCCACAGATTAGATTACCAGTATACTATTTTGTCTGACATATTGTCTTGATATTGTCTTTAGACATTCTTATCAGTGATTGTTCTGTTCTGTCTGGTCAGTCTGGTTCTGTTCCACAGTTCTCATCAGTTCTGTTCTGTTTGTTCATTCAATCGAGACTTCAAGTGTTGTATGCAGTTGTATGGGTTTTATGCAGTTTATTTCTGCTTCGTTTCGTTCGTTTACTTTACCCGCCACAAAGCCCACAAATGCCGAGCAAAGAAATGCTTTGAGTTATCTTTGACGAAATTTAATCGTTGTTGTATCTGATAATAACATAAGGTCTGGTTTTTCCCCATAAGGTTAATTTTAATTATATTTACATCTTATTGTCTGTTATAATGTAACAATCGTTATCATTTACAGTGAGTGCATGTATCATTAAGAATGGATCCTGGAAGAGAAAATTTTTCTTTACAAGATTGTTTAAATAACCCTATGAAAAGATTTACTCCAAATGTGCCAACACCTGTTTGGGTAAGCCAGTGTAGATAATCTTATTACTAGTTATTACGAAATACTTTGTCCGTGTAATATACACCCGTATTCACAAACGTCACTATGAGGTCTCACAGTGCTCATGAACGCACAGGGTGGTTCAAATCGTCTTATAAACAAAAGGTCGGTCAAAAGGGTCTAATCAGAAAGCTGTATTGAACGCAGTGCGTTTTCTCAGTGATGGATCCCTTAAGTATTGTTTGCGAATACGGGTGTTTATATGGTAGCTCTTATTATGTTGAGTTTCATTTATTTCAGGACAATGTAGATACGCGCTCAGCACTTGAGGATGACATGTTTTCACCACCACCTGCTCCGTTGAGTCAATCAAACTCAAATGATAATACAAATACTATAAATACAAATATGGCTCGAACTCCACAACACAGGCCTGAAAGTGCCCTTAGTAATACCAGCGTAACTGTCCTGACACCACAACCGCAGCCCAGGGTATCGGGAGAAGTGGCATTCACACCAACCCACAGTTCTTTTACTCCCCAAACCAATCCACACAGCTCAATGACCGCCCAAACACCGGTGGCAAGTGGATCGGGACAAGCCAAAAATAGTTTAAAAATACAGTAAGTAATACTTTCAAATTTTTACAAAGTATAAAACAAAGTTGCTTCATGCCATCCATATGTATGTATGCTTAGATCTTTCGAACTACGCATTGGATTTTAATGTGATTTTCATCAATAGATAGTGATACAAGTGGAAAGTTTTTATAAAAAATTAAATGAGGAATAGAACTTACTTAAGCCCGGGGGCTTCTTGGATACTAATGGAATATTCTTGTATTTTATTCAGCACCCCAAGAGATGCACTTGTTTTTGAACTTAATCATAATCTTATTATTTTTTTCAGGAATTGTGTTTCTACAGTTAGTCTAGGCTGTGAATTGAAGCTCTTGGATATTTATTGCAGAACAAGGTTTTCTGAATTCAATCCTGCACGGTTTCATGGTGTAGTAATGAAAATATTGGAGCCTCGGGCCACTGCATTAGTGTTTAGGTATGTTAATCATAAGGTCCTTTTGAACACGTCTATAATATAAAATAAATCTATGATGTTTTTCAATTAAAATAGAATTCAGAGGTTATTATAACTTTAAGAATAGGAAAAAAAAATTTTTTTGAGTAAGACCTTTATGTAATCAAACAGATTTGCATGAATGATTTTTATTGTATCTAATGAACTCCCAAGATCATATCAGGCAGTGCATTTACTCAGTGAAGGATCCCTTAAGTATTGTTTGTGGATACGGGTGTAAGTCCCAAGACTTCTAAGTAAGTTAACCTTTTGAACGCCTTGCGTCAAATACATGCTATGCAAATTACAACTTAATTTATACAAAACGAAAGTCTCTTTTAAGCTTCAACTTGTACATTAAATAGGTACCGTTTGTTTCAGATCTGGGAAGATTGTGTGCACAGGTGCGAAAAATGAACACGATTCTTACCTTGCCGCGCGAAAATTTGCTAGAATTATTCATAAGCTTGGGTTTCCTGTAAGTATTGAGAATGAAACTGGCCAAGTGCGAGTTGAACTCTTATTTTCTTATTAGAATTCTTATATGTTTTCCTGTAATCAATTAACTATATTTTGTATTTATTCATTCAGTAGATTCGGAGATCCGGGGGGGGGGGGGATTTATTTCATGAATAAAATCAAAACTATTTATTTACAATAATAAAAAAATATATATTTGAGATCCTCATAACGAGCCCTTTCATTTCATATATGACACAGTAAGGTTTGCAAAACCTTTTTTTTTTTAATTTCCCTTTTTGTCCCATGAAAATGACCCTTATTTAAAAAAAAAAACTTTTCACGTCTGTGTTTGAGTCATAGGATTACACCATCCTACCAAATTTCACCTGATTTGGTCCAGTAGATTTGGAGCAAATTGGGCTGTGACTGACGGACGGACAGACAGACAGCCAGACGCATGAGTATCCTATAAGGGTTCCGTTTTTTTTTTCATTTTTTGTACGGAACCCTAAAAATGGTGGCTACCACCAAGACCTGTATTCTACTGGGCAAGGGCGGTTTCAGACTAGAGTTTATTTCAGCCCGTATAGGCTCGGTTTTGTACGAGCGTAGGCGCGCTTGTAAGGCCGTTGACGCGCGAGCCAAAATCTGACACAATAATTCAAGCAAACACAGAAAAAACGCTATATTGCCTTTAACATTTTACTGTACTGTCAATGTTACGGTTGCTCTTTTTAGGGTTCCGTAGCCAAATGGTAAAAAACGGAACCCTTATGGATTCGTCATGTCTGTCTGTCTGTCCACCCGTATGTCACAGCCACTTTTTTCCGAAACTATAAGAACTATACTGTTGAAACTTGGTAAGTAGATGAGTACATGTATTCTGTGAACCGCATTAAGATTTTCAATACAAAAATAGAAAGAAAAACAATAAATTTTGGGGGTTCCCCATACTTAACTGAAACTCAAAATTATTTTTTCATCAATCTCACCCGTGTGGGGTATCTATGAATAGGTCTTCAAAAATGATATGGAGGTTTCTAATGTCATTTTTTTCTAAACTGAATAGTTTGCCCGAGAGACACTTCGAAAGTGGTAAAATGTGTGTCCCCGCCCTGTAACTTCTAAAATAAGAGAATGATAAAACTAAAAAAAATATATGATGTACATTACCATGCAAACTTCCACCGAAAATTGGTTTGAACGAGATCTAGTAAGTAGTTTTTTTTAATACGTCATAAATCGTAAAACGCCATTTACCTTTTACGGAACCCTTCATGGGCTTGTCCGACTCGCACTTGGCCGCTTTTTTTAGTAGGTACATTCGAGTTCATAAATATGTAAAAACTCTTTCGTACCTTGTCTATTTAATGTCATGTCATGTTCAAACTGCCATATACGAATTATTACAGCGATTAAAGTGACAAGGTACTAAATAATATTGTAATGATAAAGTGTGCATACATATTTATAAACTCGACTGTACAGTAATGGCGGCCGAGTTTAAAACAATACGATAACACTTCGAAGTCAATATGGATTTACCTAATAGAACACTGGCCAAGTGCCGGCCCGAATATTGTTTACAGATTGATCATACAGGGACACTCCTGCCTTAGTTAAAGCAGTTCTTTAAGGGCCTGTTTCACAATCGTCAAGTAAAGCATAATATATCTGACACGTAAATTACGCCCTTTCCTTTTCTTACACTTGAACATAGACAAGGAGAGAGCTTACTTTAACTGGCACATAAATTTACTTGTCGATTGTGAAACAGGCCCTAAATTAAATTAATTTGTTTCAGGCCAAATTTCTAGATTTTAAGATACAGAATTTTATAGCAACGGGTGATTTAAGATTTCCAGTAAGACTGGAAGCACTACAGCAAGCTCATGGACAGTTTACGTCGTACGAGCCTGAATTGTTCCCGGGCCTGGTGTACAGGATGGTGCGGCCTAGAGTGGTCTTATTGATATTTGTTAATGGAAAAATTGTGTTTACAGGTAATACAACTTGCATTAGAGTATCAAATTCATTTCCACACTTTCATACTAATATTATAATTGCGAAAGTTTCTCTGCTGGACCAATTTTTAGGGTTCCGTAGCAAAATGGTACAAAAGGAACCCTTATGGTGAGACTTCGTTGTCTGTCTGTCTGTCTGTATGTCACAGCAGGTTTTCTCAGCAACTACAAATGCTATCAACTTGAAATTTGGCATAGTTGTACAACTTGCTTGCCCGCATCTATTTGTAGTAAAAAAAAAATGAAATTAATTTTATTAATAATTGAAAAGGGGTCTAGAATGGGGGGTTCAAAAATGAAAGTGGTTCGATTATAGCAAATGGGGTGTCATATGAAAGGTCTTAATCTGCACATTTCAAAACAATTTTTTTAAAAAAATTCTGTGATATACTTTTTGATTTATAGCCAAAAATGTACAAAAAATGACCGTTCCCCCCCCCCTTATCTCCGAAGTTTATTAATCAAAAATTCTGAAAAAAATCCTGGCGTATAGATAATTACTTATATTTTCTGGGAAAAATAAAATAAAGTGTTCATTATTTACAGTTTTTAAGAAATAACAAAAAAACTAAGAAAATCTGTATTAAAATTTAGGCTAGTCAAGATCGACCTTATTGCCTGGAAAATAAAGCTTATAACAAAATGAGTATTTTCTTTTGCGGTTACCAAGCATATTATCTTCAATACGGAACCCTCGGTGCGCGAGTCCGACTCGCACTTGACCGGTTTTTATTTTTAATGACATTATGGGAATAGAAGATCCCTGGTAAAGGCCATAGGTCCCCAACCAGTGGTGTGCAGAAGCCAAAATATGGTCCGCGAATGATTTTAAATTTAGCGGGCGGTTAGCTGTTTAGCCGTGCAGTGAGTGAGATTATTACAGTTTATTTTTATTATACTTACATAGCTGCTGCTAACAAGAATAATATAAAAGTGGTCCCTGACAAAGAAAAGGTTGGGAACCCCTGCATACCCCTGTTTCTTCAATATATCACTTTCTTTCATAAGAAAGTCGTTAGTAAATCCGCCGTAATAACAAATTTTCCGAAAAATCAACTCGCTATCTATTACCTACGGTTCAAAAGATACAGCTCTTTAAAGTTAGGACGGACGGACAAACGGACTTGGTGTACGGAACCCTAAAATCTCCCCAACTCTTCGGAAATAATTGCGAGCAGAAAGACACCCATTCACTCCAATAAGCAATGGTTCACCTAGATTGCGTCACACCATAAATACGTTTTTTTTTTCATTTCAGGAGGAAAGACAAGAAACGACATTCATGAGGCCCTTGATATAATATACCCCATTCTTAGGAGTTACAGAAAGAATTAGTACCTAAAGTTATATGTTAGTATATTTTGGGTTGAATTGTAATAATAATAATGACATTTTATTTATTTATACAATGATTGCATTAAAATTGTTTGTTTTTATTTATTTAACCTTTTTTTCTCAAGTAAGAAATTATGGCGTATAATGATAGTGTGCGGCGAGCAACGTTCGAGCGTGTTAGTGCGCGTTTCGGCGGACAGAAGAAATGTAAAAGGTCAGTTAAATGACTCGAAGCATTCCATTCGGCCGTTTCCTCGTGGTCCGTGACGTTCGGTGGAGCCCCGGGCATCTGAAAATTTCCTAACCTACCTACTCTTACAACCACTGTTCACCGAATCTAGGTTCACTTTTTGTGCAGTAGGACAAATATAGTAGGACCACGAGGAAACAGCTTTCCATTCCAGTTTTTGAAACATTAGATGCAGGCAAACTAAGGAATGCGGTCGTTATTTAACGCTATCTAGTAAAATTCGTTTAGACGACGTTTTAAGGCTAACGCCAGGATAGGCTAACTAGGCAGTTGGTATTGACCCTGCCAACAAGCCCTTCCGACAGCAAAATCTTGGTCGGACGCTCGTCGCCAAGGCCGTCGGAGTTCTGGCTAGACGGTCGGCCGACCGACCACGCCACAGCTTCAGGGTGTTCGGAACTCGTGGACGGATAACACGTATCGCAAGCGCCCAAAATGGCTCCTAGCCTTTTGAAATTTCAAAGCGCTGGCGTGGCTTGCGTGACCATTTTCACTAAGTGTTTTGGTTATAATATGATGTAATAAACAGGATAAAATAATACCTATGTAGTAAAAAACATATATTTAATAGATAGTTTATTGGTAAGGTAGTTGCGTAACGTTACTTAAAAAATATAATAATTCACAATTCAGTAAAGCATTCATAGTAGGCATTATTTTTTGCTAAATAAAGCTAAACAAGTTTTATTATGTTAAGTATTTCGTAAGTCTACACTTAAATAATAACATTGTTTTGTAACATTAAGATCCACAACTCATGCATTCATCTTTGTTTTGCAAAGAACAGGTGATGGCTGCCATGTTGGGATCATCTCCTTCAGTCTTAGCAGAATTACCATTCATTATTGTACCTTGCGCTTTAGCTTTGTCAACAGTAAACTGGATAGCGTTGACGGCAGCCTTTGTCCTTAGATAATACATGCCGGTTTTGAGACCCATTTTCCAAGCGTAAAAATGAATAGATGTAAGTTTCCCATAGTTGGGTTCAGCAACGTGGATGTTGAACGACTGACTCTGATCAATAAAGGCTCCTCTATCAGCAGCCATCTGAATCGTTGTCTTCACAGATACCTCCCAAACAGTTTTATACAGGTCTCTAATTTCTTTGGGAATGCTCTCTATTTTTTGTATCGAGCCATTGTTGTGAATAATCAAGTTCTTCATGTCATCATCCCATAAATCCGCATCTGTAAGGTCGCGAAGGAGGTGATGATTAACTATTTGAAATTCGCCAGAGAGAACTCTTCTTTGGTAAATGTTTGAGGTAAATGGTTCAAAAGATTCATTGTTCCCCAGAATTTGTGCTGTTGAGGCAGTAGGCATTGGAGCCAGCAAAAGAGAATTTCTGACACCATGTTTAGCTATCTTTTCTTTGAGAGCCGACCAATCCCAGAGATCAGTCGGAGTTTTGTTCCACATGTCGTACTGCAAGATGCCTTGGCTTACCGGGCTTCCTTCATAAGTCTCATATACACCAAGTTTTTCAGCTAATTCGCAACTAGCTTCTAACGCACCATAGTAAATGGTTTCGAATATTTGTTGATTCAATTTTATGGCTGCTTCACTTTCATATGGCAGACGCATCAGAACAAAAGTATCTGCTAAGCCTTGAACACCAATCCCGATAGGCCGGTGCCTAACATTTGATCTTTTCGCCTCTGGAACAGGGTAGAAGTTCACATCAATAATTTTGTTCAAGTTTTCAGTTATTGTCTTGGTCACTTCTTTCAATTTAGTAAAATTATATGTTTTGTCATCATTGACAAACATATTGAGTGCTATAGATGCCAAATTACAGACTGCGACTTCCTCTGGTGATGTGTACTCTACTATTTCAGTGCAAAGATTACTGCATTTGATTGTTCCTAAGTTCTTTTGGTTGCTCTTTCTGTTGCATGAATCTTTATAAAGCATGAATGGTGTTCCCGTTTCAACCTGTGATTCAATAATGGCTTTCCAGAGCATTTGTGCCTTCACTTGTTTCACAAATCGGTTTTCTTTCTCATATTTCTCATAGAGAGCCTGAAACTCTTCTCCCCAGCAGTCTGCTAGGCCAGGACTTTCGTGTGGGCACATGAGACTCCAATTCTCATTCTTTTCAACTCTTTGCATAAACAGATCTGGTATCCATAAGGCATAAAAAAGTTCACGAGCACGAACTTCCTCTTTCCCTGTATTCTTTTTTAAATCTAAGAACTCAAATACGTCTGAATGCCAAGGCTCGAGGTAGACTGCAAAAGCTCCCGGTCGTTTATTACCGCCCTGATCTACATACCTCGCTGTATTATTGTAGACCCTTAACATAGGGACTAGTCCATTGGACACACCATTCGTTCCAGCAATGTAAGTGCCCTTGGCTCTAATATTGTGAACGTGAACACCGATGCCACCTGCGGATTTCGAGATGAGCGCACACTGCTTGAGGGTGTCGTATATCCCCTCAATGCTGTCGTCTTTCATAGCTATCAGGAAGCAAGACGACATCTGAGGCCGCGGGGTCGCCGCCGAGAACAGAGTGGGGCTGGCGTGGGTGAAGTACTTTTCTGAGAGCAAGTTGTAAGTATTGATGGCCGCATTAACGTCATCGCCGTGGATGCCGATCGACACGCGCATGAGCATGTGTTGAGGCCTTTCTGCTACCTATAATGAATAAAATATCTCTTAAACACAACAAACTTACTACAAATAAAAAACATATTCAAGTTAGTTGTGTATTGGAGGGTAATTTAAGATAAAGTAAATTTGCACGTAAATGCAATCATGTTTAAACTTTATGTCAAGGTCGTAGGGCTCATATTTTAACCAATTGTAGTGGGCGACAAAATGTGTCTTAAGGGGCTTCTAAACGGGCCATATTTTCACTGCAATATTGTGGCCAGCAACTTTTGGTGTCCCTCTCTTACTCGTATGTTAGAGAAAGACACCAATAGTTGCCGGCTACATATTGCAGTAAAAATATGGCCCGTTTAGAAGCCCCTTAACAACATCAAATAAATAAATGATGATTGAATAATTAAGTCATGGAAGGTTATCGAATTTGTTAAAATTTCAGGTGTTTTGGGATTAGGTAATTTTGGTATTTTAGGAGTTTTGGGATAAAGGTCTTACGAATATTAGTCATATAAGGGAACCGGTGTTTTGAGAAGAAATAAAATACAGGTATTTGTATTAATATAAAGTCGTTTTGAGATCTAGACCTATTTTTCAAGAGGGTATTATTTAATGAAGCGTACTCAATTACACAATTACCTTATTGTTTATCTTCAACAGATATGATCTTTCCAAAGTTTTGAAACCAAAATAATTGTATTTAAAATCCCTGTCGTAGACAATAGCCGAATCCAATCTCTCTTTATTCTTCATAACAATTTCATAATGGGTGTCTGAGATCATGGGGGTTCTTTTCTTTGTGTGAGGGTTGATGATGTTGTATAGATCAGTTATCACATCTGTAACAAGCAATATTTAGTATAAATAAGAAGCAAAGATGGCTGACAAGAACACCAACAGTTGTGTACCTTATGCACATAGAATAAAGTTCATTTTGAGAAACCCACTACCACACATACATACATACATTAAATCACGCCTGTTTTCCAGAGGGGTAGGCAGAGACCACTTCTTTCCACCTGCTACGATCTTGAAAAATCTCTTTCGCTTCTTCCACATTCATACATCGAGTCAGGCACGCACGTTAGTTAGGCCCTTTTCCAGTATTTCTCCGATTTGATTCGAAAAAGTACGCCTATTGCGGCCCCTTCCGACCCTTCCACTCACTTTCGCTCTGTATATCTCTTTCGTCAATCTTCTTTCATCCATCCTTTCCAAATGACCGAACCATTGAAGCATACCCTTTTCAATCTTAGTCACTACATCCTCTTTTAGACACACACACTACCAATAATACCAATATACCTGAAAAATGTTTCTTTGTCTCTTTATGAAGGTTGGATATGGCCAATCTCGCGGCCAGGATGGCATAGTCGGGGTGGTCTGTAGTCATAGTAGCCGCTGTCTCGGCAGCCAGGTTATCAAGTTCCACAGTGGTCACGCCAGAGTAAATACCACCTATGACCTTGAGTGTTATAGACACCTGTAAATAGCATAATCTATTATAATTATGAACACAAGTAACTCTAGATACAAAACCGGTCAAGTGCGAGTCGGACTCGCGTATCTATTTAAGATTATATGGTTGGAAAACGCAAATGTAAAATAAACTCACGCCTTCATTCCCAGAGTGAGGTAGTCAGAGCTACATAATTAATTACCAACAACTCCAAAAATTCAATGTCCTCAACAAATCAAATGTAATGTAGATTTATTAACATGTTAAATAAAGTACATCTATATAGATTTTTTATTAAATTCCTTTACCCGCAACTTCATCCTGGACAATGTAACATTTGTAGCTCCACCTATCTATCTATAAGGTAGTTATTAGTCAAGAGATGGCGTAACTCTTTAGTTACGATGAACTAATAAATAAATAAGTAAAATAAGTTTAGTTTTAACTTTTAATTGTATTATATTATTTCAATGGTAACTTAAATGAACTAATAAAGTTCCGATTTCCGATTAAATGATAAGGAAGTAGATTTAGGTTCGGGAAAATACTCATTTTATTATGAACCTGATTGCTGATTGATATGCAATAACAGTTTTTTGGTGATGAAGCAGTTTTACAAGATTTACCAAGATCTCTTGATCAATCAAAGACATATAATGAAACCAACACCAGCAACAGATTGTTTTTATTCTTATATTTGTGTAATTAAGTCTACAAAATGCAAAATGTGGTTAAAGAATAAACAACAAATTTTTAGAGTTGGTAATTCTGTAGCTCTACCTACCCCACTCTGGAAATGAAGGTGTGAGTGTATATGTATATGTAAGTCTACAAGCAATACTTACAGGATCTACAAAATCCATATTCAGCCCGTAACATAGTTTCTTAATTCTTGATGTAATTTTATCAATATGAACTTCTTCAACTCTTCCTCCTGCAAGAAGAATTATGTATATTATCTATAACTTATATGTGTACAGCTGACTTGGATGACTATGTCCTAGCTTGCAACAATGGTCTAATTTTTCACATACATTTGGAAAGACTTCCAATATTTATTTATTTTTCTGTTGCTCTACACTATCCTTTGCATTTAAATAAGAGGGCAGTAAGTAATCTTTCTAATAATGTATTTTTTAATCTTTAGGGAAATGCCTATGCCCAGCAGTGAGCAGTGCATCATGTGTTTTAGCAGTCTAATGTTAATATTGATAAAAAAAAACAGGAATCCCCATAAAGTCCCTGATTAACATTTTCCAAATATTCAATTGACTGAATTTTATTTTTTCTTAAAGTATGTTATGGTTAGATTAAATGCATAATTTAATTAATATAATATGTAGGTTAGGGTCTGATTTGAATTGAATTAACTCAATTGTTTACAACTACACATATACTCATATACTTTTTAAATTGTTTAGGTAGTTAACTAAATGTAAACAATCAAAACCACATGGCTCACGTAAACAGCTAATCAAAACAGTTTCGTCGAGCTTCAATGTATCAGTGTTCTGCTCCTATTGGCTAACAACTATATCATTGTGGTTATTTTGTTTACATTTAGGTAAGTTCCTAAACAATTGAAGTATAGCTGGCAGTCAATGTGTTAAAAGCAAAATCAAAAAATAGTCTTCTATCAAAACATTGCATGCAGAATTAAGCCTCTTTTGAATTTCAATCAATTCAAAAATTATGACTCTTTAGAATTATGTAAAGTATCCCATTATTTCACTTCGTCGGTACAAGAGTAACATCATAACAGGAGTTAACAGTCCCTAATATTTGTAGTTTACAGAAGGACCCAGAAGGGCAGGACAGATTTGGCTAAGTCTGAACAAGGTTTATAGTTTTAAAAAAAAGGAGAGGACAAAGTTAGTTGGGTCAGGTAGTTAGATATAATAATAATGTTTTCATCCCCAGGCCTCTCGAATGTTTGACACCATCCCTTAGTATGAACTCCTTCACAGATCATTCTTTATTGTTATTAGCTATTGATCGCTCTATGTAAAGGGTGAATTGCAAAAATATTGTACATAGTTAAGGAGTTAATTGAGATACCGTTAACTTTCTTCAATTGTTTTTCCTTTGTGTAACAAAAATTATCCATTATAATTATATGACTAATCTTCGTTACACAAAGGAAAAAGTTAAGGGCTTAACAACCCTTTTTTAATTGAGCCCTTAACTATGTACAATATTTTTGCAATTCACCCTAAACACAGTGCACACAATGAATCTGTGCCAATTTATGAAATAATTTATAAACAAAGGTCCTAGTGAGGTCTATGGGTTAAAATACATTACACAGATTTACAATTTCCTCAGATAAAATTATCATTACTCATTTTAAAGACATCACCTAGTCTATAAAAGAACCAAATAAAAAGTGTGCTGAAGATATGCTTTGCTCTGAGTAGACTTCTGTAAATTCCGTGATCCTAGTTTCAAATTTACAAATTATAAAAATGTAAGCCCTCTTGCAGTCGGGTAAAAGCAAATATTGCTCAGCCGGCATGTCTTGTCCACAAGCAGGTTAACCGTCTGCATCAGGCTGGAGTTTATACCATTGTTGATAAATAGCAACATAATGAAATAGGATTGATATCAGGACTTTGAAATATTGAAGAAAGTCTGTGAAAGACCTGAGGTAATGTAACGAATAATGAATTTAGGGTATGCTTACCTCTCTTATGCACGTATAAATTTTTAGACTTCCCAACCATATTGAGGTTACAAATAAAGTAGCTTCACGCAGAATAGTGTTTCGATGCAAAAATGATAATTTACAGAATTGAACAAAGAGAAAGAAACCTTAGGAAATTGGTTGCTACTCCAACTAACTAACGGAACGGAAATAGAGGCCGTGACCCGTGACAGAAAATTGCGCGGGAATTGAGATGGGTTGAACCACAGACTACACGAGAAAACAGAAATTTATATGAATTAATATTTATTGGGTTAAGGGGTGGATTCGGATTACATTATCAATATTATTAAACGATTATTCTATTTGACTTCACACTATTATACTTCACGCAACGTTAATCAATTTGTTATAATCTTTCTTTTTTAGGGTTACCTACCTCAAAAGGAAAAAACGGGACCCTTATAGGATCATGTTGTCCGTCCGTCCCTGTATGTCAAGACCCTTTATCTCGGGAACACTGCGTACGTTTTGCTTAGGAGCAGGGGCTCTGCTAAGGCCCCGTTCTCACGAGCGCTTAAAAAGCGTCGCGTTAAAACACAAACACGGAGTTCCGTAAGCTCAATTCAATTTAACGTCCAACGCCCAACGTCGAAAATCGAACAGTGTTCGATAAAAAAGCGCCGCGCTTTAAAACCGCCTTCGTGTGACTAAACACATAGTTATCAATTTGTGTCATTTCAACGTTTTTTTAACGCGCGTTGAAAAAGCGCTCGTGAGAACGGGGCCTAATAGTGGATTTTCACGGCCGTTAAACGATTTTTTAAATAGCTTTTCTGTCAAAGCAGCCGAGTTTTGATAGATACACAGATACCCATGAGATACCCTTACAATCTGTGGGTAACACTGACACTGACAGTGAATAAAAAAAAGTAAAATATCAATCTTATCAAAAACCTGGCCAGTGTTATCAAAACCATGCAATTGCAGGTGTTCAAAGTTCTCAATAAAATTAGTCACTTAACCTAGATACATTAAACCTCACCATTGAATTAGTTTGATTTTAATGTTGTGTTCTGTTAGGTATTAGGTATTAATTGAAATGGATATAAGGACCGCTCACGTAATTGTGGATGGAAGACAATACGATAACGTTTCTTTTCTAATTGGTTTATCACTGGCTGTGTCCTCAAGTTTATTTATTGGATCCAGCTTTATTATTAAAAAAGTTGCATTAAAAAAAATAAGCGCAAGTGGAAACATCAGAGCATCAGCGGGTGGTTTTGCGTATTTAAAGCAATGGCTCTGGTGGCTAGGCTTTTTAACAAGTAAGTTTTTTAGTTACTAAACACTAATGGTCATAATTTTATTATAATATAACTCAATTTGGAAAACACGAGACTGAAGCTATATTTTTTCAGTGGGCCTGGGAGAGGCAGCAAACCTCCTGGCGTATGCCTTTGCACCGGCTGCACTGGTCACACCCCTGGGAGCACTGAGTGTGCTAGTATCCGCTGTGCTAGCTTCCAAGTTCCTAAAGGAACATCTTAATTTTATTGGGAAGGTGAGTTTTATTCAGCCTACATATTTAAACTCAACAAACAAGCAAATAGTTCTGGTGAGAACATAAATTTGATTACTTTGACCCATCAAACAATAAAATTTTGCCACTGTAATTAAATCATTAGCGGAGGCAGAAGATATTTGATTACTTACTTAATACACTCTTGAAACTAAACTGAATTTTATTACACTATGCAAAGAATAAATGGACAAATGTTTAAATTACTTAGATAAGTTTAGGCATGATATAATATTATAAACTTTTGTTTTCAGATTGGGTGCTTCCTTTGTATCGTAGGCTCAGTACTTATAGTTATTCACTCGCCGAAGTCAGAAGAACTGAAAACCTTCAAGGAGTTGCATATTAAACTAATTGATTATCTGTTCTTAACATATGTGGGGACAATATTTTGCATGTGTTTAATAATCAAGGTAGTGTTTGTGCCACGCTTTGGTAACCAGAACATAGCTGTTTACCTGCTGCTGTGCTCCGCTATCGGCAGTCTGACCGTAGTGTTCTGCAAAGCAGTAGCTTTAGGGATTAGAGAAACCATCGCAGGTAAAGCTAATAATTTGACTAACTATCTGTTTTGGTTACTTTTAGTATCATCTGTAGTTTGTATCATGATACAGATGAACTACCTGAATAAGTCCTTGGACATATTCAATACGAGTGTAGTGAGCCCAGTGTACTACGTCATGTTCACGATACTTGTGCTAATCGCGTCAGGTATTCTATTCAGGGAGTGGGAACACATGGCAATTATTGATATTCTTGGTTGTTTTTGTGGTTTCCTTGTTGTTATGACAGCCATTTTCATGTTAAACACATTTAAAGACGTCCAAATTGCATTTAGAGATTTAAATTTGAATGCAAGACGAAGACGAAGCGGCCTGGATGTGGAGTCAGACAGCAACTTTCTGAATACTATAAGTAATAGATGACACACACGACCAGGATGTGATTAATACTTGTAAATAAACAAACAAACTGGTCAAAAATATTAGAAAGATAAGCACTACATTCACATACTTAATAATTTAATTTTATCAGTTTTTTTTTTTTTATATTACAATTTATGACCATAAGATGCTGTTTATTTGTGATTCATTCATTTGATTATTTACATTTTGTTCACTATCATAAGATGTAGATCATTCTTAGGTGTTTAGTATTTATTAAAGATTTTTTAATCAATTTCCAAACAAAACAGTACTATTTATTTCAGCATCCAATCAATACCAAAATGCAAGGAAACCTTAGAATTTCAGACCATATTATCTCAAGGATTTAATCTTATCTAAAACATCATCAGCACTTGAATTGACTCATATTTACAACTATAATATAATATTACATGATGAATAGGTTCTAATAAAGTGATTTTTTTATTAAGTTTTAAATATTCAATTTAGCAAAGGGATTTGCACACTATATATCCTTTATGTTATTGATGTATAAACCCTAGTTTGTGTTATAATGTTTTAAATTAAAATAAATCATGTTAGCCAAAATGTCATCAAATCTACTTGATGACTTTTAATATAATTAAATATAAACTACTTTGCCATAACAAAAGTAAGTCATTGTTAATATGTAAGATGTAAGCATTTGCCATAATATTAACACTTTCATTGCCAGACATTTAATCAAATATAGCATTTAACAAGCATTTCCAAGGTACAGTCAACTACAAAGACATGTATCCACTTTTGCACCTTATTTTTCAACAAGTTCCAAAAGTAAATATGTGTCCATATAGGACGGTTGTGGGAATGGAAGTGTTAGCCTCGTAAGGCCCAACATCCTAAATTTAGGCCATTTGTCAAAGTGACCGACACAATATTATTTTTTGTACTAACGAAATTTAATGAGGGCCTTACGAGGTTAAAGCTGTTTAAACTAAAAAATAAAAACATTTTTTTAGGTGTTATTGAAAATAATAATTGAAAACAGCAAATTATATGAATATATAAATGTTTTATTGCATTAAGAATCCCTTTGAGTGCTTAAAATAATTTACAATTCTAATGATAAAGTCAAAGGTCACATAATTTGTGTCAAAATACCACTCCACTGTGACATCATGCATCCCATCCCTAGTTATAAACTCCACTCTGTCATTTTAATATTTATTCTCAGACTGTTACACCTAAGCTTGGAGTAGTTTGATTCATACAAATTCAAATACATAAGTACCAAAGCCAGCTAAATTAGATAAAAAAAGACATTATCTTATATGGCAACCTTCAATTCCAGATCTTTTCCATAACTTAGAATTATATTATAACTCAACAAGAACAAAACTAATAAAGCAGATTTAATAAAGACATATTTTTACTTGCACTTTCCTATTTACCCTTTATACAATGTATCACTACTATATACTCTTAGAACACCCATTGTCATAAGTAACATAATAGTCCTTTAGTAAAGGTATGACTACCAAGAACTTGTGAAACACTCCATATAATACATTGAGCGCCCTGGATATGTCTTTTAGATCATTTCAACAGTTGAGTGACGTAGCACAGAAATTTTTATGTGCACCATGTGCACATAGAGTACTCGACAGATTAAGTGGAGAGGTGCAGACTGCAGCAATCATTAGTCATATTGCATGCACATTCTCTCAACCAAACAAACAAATTGAGCCAGCATTATCTGCCTTCCCTATGACAATTTTACATAAAAATTCAGACACCATGTTAAGGCCACCAGGTAATAGTCATATAATATTGACTCTGACTGTATATACTAGGCCACCACATTAAGCTTTTGTACAGTCATCAGCAATAATATATGATCCAAAATTGGACTAAAAAATAGAAAAGAGTGTGTTAGATATTTTTGAGTCCAATGCTGGATCATATATATTATTGCTCATAACTGTACCAAATAAAAAATAACACTGGATACTCTGGATAGTGTTTGATGAGTATTTGTAGTGTTAGGCCATAAATAGGTCACATAAATAAATAAATCTTACAAATCCCCTCTCTTTGGTAACATATAAATTGTCATAAAAATGCTTTATACCAGGAATGTACAGTATACTCATCCACTGTCACAAGTACACAGTAACAGTATGATAAATGAATGTTCTACAAATTGGGCAAGTCCTTTGATATCTGTACAGTTGCCTGCAGCAGTCATTGCACAGACACAGGTGGCGGCAGGGCAGCGTCAGGACGCACTTCTGCCGCTCCTGGCAGATCACGCACAGAGCATCAGCAGCATCAGCTGCATCGTTAGCCGCACTCACGCTATCCCCAGCATCCCTCGCACTAGGCTCCCCTCCGCTCACTAAACTAGTTATCACCCTCACCTCCGAGTTGGTAAAGTAGTTATAAAACATATGATACAAATATAATGAATTTCTTAACAATGACCAGTATATCAAAGTAATCTGAGACTGAATTTTTTCCCTGAAGTGTACAGATAAGCGAACTATAACTATGGCACTTATTAATCCTACAAAAGACTCTAAAGGCACATCTGTGAGAAAGTTTGTGAACCTCAATAAAGTCATATATGCACTCACAACAGCGTCCACAATAACGCTCACCACATACCTCAGCATGTGCTTCACCAGCTGAGGCAGGTGCACTGGCACAAACGTAAGTACCAGCCATAGTGAATCCCCCAAAAGAATCACGAAACTTTTTATAACACATAAAACTTCATAAATCACCAATAATAGGGAATCTATCAGCCACTTAATAGAGGTCACTAACGCACTGATTTTGTAAATTATATCGTTGGAGATTCCGACCAAGCCGCTCCAAATAAACAAAGCTTGGTTGACGAATGTATCGATGACATTATTCGTAGCGTTGGGGATGTCCTCACTGAATATAGACAGGTTATCTTCGTAGACTATCTGGAGAAATGTTACAACGCTGTCTACAAAGTTTAACAGTGTTGTGATAACTGCCGCTATTGCAATAAATATGACATGTCCAACGAATGAAGCAGCTAGTAAGACACTTCGAACGCTCTCTGCAAATAGATTAATTACTTTAGCGACTAAAGCAATCATCATTTATTTTCATCTTCTATCTAGTTACTTCAGATAGTAACTAATCTATAGTTTGTTGGACTTCTGCTTGCTTTTGCTTGCCTTGTAATGCGAGTATTGTGAATGTCTTGTGATAACGATCAACCGGATCAACCCAATCAACCGTCAACTTAAAAGTCAATGTCAACTTGAAAAAAAAGTTTACAAATTGGGACAGAGCATAGGGGTTAAAGCTCATATAGCCTCGTTTTTATAAAAGTAAATTATTTTCATATAGTTTTTAGTCTAAGTTACTGTATTCATACATCTTGAACCTTCGAGAAAACCTTTAAATATCACATTTTTTTTATAACATAATAATATCGTTATTCTCACACTATAACGTTATTAATTATAACGTTCTAAAGCTTGGGTATGGACCACAGTATGGACCCAAGTTATTCATATTGGGGTATTCATCACAACGATCCTATTTCCTAGAAGTCATCTCTACCACAAAAAAACATTAACCCAGACTCCCCAGACTAGACACAATTTATTGCATTTATTTTTGCTTCGTCGACTGGGTTAATTAATATTATTGTAAAAATACATTCACGATCTGTCGGTTTTCCATGGCTGGTTCTGGCTGTTTCGGTAAATGCGGTAAATGTCAGTGTCATCTGTCATTGCTGTCAATTTCTGTTTCTGAATTTGAGCTATTCCTCCTGAGAGAGATACTCTTTTAGTGAATCCATTTTAATCGTATTGTTTTACGTACTAAATAACATTTTCAAATAATTAATAATGGCTCCTAAAGGTGGTGGTGATTCTGCTAAAGTTAATTCGTCTGTATACAAGGATAAAAGCAAGCCCACGGATATTCGGCTTAGCAACATAAATGCCGCAAAAGGTATATAATGAATGACTAACAACATCTGAAATGTTTTTTAAATATTTCTCTTTAAATCTAAATAAACCAATAAATGTTTATGTACTATTCGAAGTAAGTATGAGTAATGATAGTCGTGACAAAAGTTAGTTTCATTTAAAATGTCCAAACCCGTTAATAACTTTGATTTGTATTTGTACTTATCACATCTTTGGCCCTTGCGCTAAAATTTGGTCATGTGATGATCTTAACCCCTCATAGGCTTAGGCACGGATCTGTGCTGAAAGTACGGATATTGTTTTTGTCATTCTTTTAAGCTTATCTATAGCCTATTCTTTTTAGCATATATGAGGAGCCTAGAACTTTGTATTTTTTTCTCTAACACAGTTTATTAGTTGCCAATAATCATAGAAAAAACATATTTAAAAGCAGAACAGGTATTAATATATCAAGTATTGTCTTTCACAAGTATCACAATTAAATTATTTATTTATTTGTTGCTAATTGTATTTACCAACATTATTATATTAACTTTAGTTTGTTATATTTCATGACCGAAAATGTTTGGTTCCAATATAAACTCTGGATTATGTTAAACTGTGAATTTCAATGATTTTATTTTATTTATTGGATTGACTCATTTATAGATGTAAATCTGAGGTGATATTTTACTGTTGTTATTGTTTCAGCTGTTTCTGATGCTATCCGGACTAGTCTTGGGCCCCGCGGGATGGACAAAATGGTAAAATGTTTCAAATAATATTTTGATATGCTATTTGTTAATATCTATGATTATTTCTTTTGCTTTATTTATACATATACATGCTAGTGGTGGAATACTTATGAAAAAAAATATTTTAGATCCAAGCAGCCAATGGGGAGGTGACCATAACTAACGATGGGGCTACAATTTTAAAACAGATGAGTGTGATTCATCCTGCTGCCAAAATGGTAAGTTTATTTGAGATAAATTTATACTGTAAAGTAAACTAGATATAAAACAAGTATTGAATGGTACCCGAGGAAAGGCAAAAGGAGCAGAGGGAGACAAAACAAAAGATGTGAGGATGAGATTAAACTTAGACTAAATTTATATGGATAGTCTAAAACCAAATTGATTCTCGTTTTTGTATCTTGCTCTTGCTGCTTATTTTTTTGTAATACTAATTATTTTTTCAGTTGGTAGAGTTGTCTCGTGCTCAAGATATTGAAGCTGGTGATGGGACAACCTCTGTAGTGGTGATAGCTGGAGCTCTGCTGGATGCTGCTGAGAAACTTCTTCAGAAAGGCATCCACCCTACAGTTATTTCTGATGGATTTCAAAAAGCGTTGCAAATGGCCCTGCAGGTGATTACTGAATAATATTACAAAGCAGCAATGTTGAGAAACAACATTTAGGCTCTTGTCCCACTACCTACTATGAGCCGGAAGTGATTAAAGCCACAGATCAAATATTAATATTTGTGTCTCTTTTATTGACATGGGATGGGACTATTTTCTCACTCAACATAGGAACAAAAGTTATAGATCTTTTGAACCTATGTTGAGTGAGAAAATAGTCTTATAGCTAATCGTTTCCTTGCCGGCAGTGGCAGAAATCGTAAGTGATACTGGAATACCGCGCAAGTTACAAATTCCATAAGTTGCAAAATGTACCTTGTTGACTTGCATGCTAAGGTGTATTTTGCATCTTATTTAATTTGTTAATTATGCAGTATTGCAGTTTCACCAATGAAATGCCTTGGTTGTTTTCTGGGCTTGTATTTGTTTTGATGTACACATGCTGAATCATTCTATTAATTCAAGTTTCTTATTGTGATAGATCGTAGAAGGTATGGCTACTCCTGTGGACCTCCAAAATGAAGATGCTCTGCTGCAGGCAGCTGCCACATCGCTAAATTCTAAAGTGGTGTCACAACATTCAACCATCCTGGCCCCCATAGCCGTCCAAGCCATCCGTGCAGGTAATTGATCATTACCTAACTGTCTTGCCCACCACATCTTGGTTCCCCTTATGTTTTATTTTAATAACTTTCGTTTTAAGTCCAACAACTCATTTAATAAACATCATCATAAAATCATTTATGTCACTTTTTTATACAAAACTAACCAGTATACTTAATATAAATTTGTCCAGCTTATGACTTTGAGCAGCCAATTTATATCTAGTTTATGCCTTCGACTGCCAATGTACAACTAGTTCATTATGATTATGACTGGCCAATTTACGACTAGTTTATTATGACTATGACTGCTCAATTTAAGACTAATTTGTTATGGCTGGACAATATACAATTTTATTAAGCCAAAGGCTAGACAATTTTACGAATAGTTTAAGCTAATTACTAGCCAATTTGGCTATATTTTGCCTATGACTAGCCAATTTTCGACTAGTATGCCCATGTCTAGCCAATTTACGTCTGGTATGCCTATAGCTAGCCAATTTACGTCTAGTATGCCTTCAGCTAGGCTATTTATGCAATTGTTTATTTTGTTGCAGTGATGGAGCCGATAGTGGGTGGCGTGGGCGCGCGCGTGGACCTGCGCGACGTGAAGCTGCTGGAGCGGCTGGGCGGCACCGTCGAGGACACGGAGCTGGTGCCCGGGCTCGTGGTGCCGCACCGCGCCGCCAACGTCAACGGCCCGCATCGCGTCGAGAAGGCCAAAGTCGGCCTCATCCAGTTCTGCATCTCTCCGCCCAAGACTGATGTGAGTCACCTAATCTTGACCCTAGGAAGTGCAAATTAGTTTTTATATGCAAATCAACGGCCTGTGATATCCTTACCAAAGACATCGACATAGCATTATTAGCATACACATGATTAGCAGGCTGAATCGGCAGTGGGCTGGCCATATATGTCGAAGAACTGATAACCGCTAGGTTGTACGACTTCTTGAGTGGAGACTGTGACTCTGCAAAGGTAGAGTAGGACGCCCTCCAGCTAGGTAAAGTGATGATTTGCCAAAACTTTTGTGTAAACCTTATGGGATGGAACTGATGATGTTAGCTAAAAAAGAAATTGTTAACAATTGGCAGAAGTTGTTTGATTAATGATACTGTCTCCGTAACAAAAGGTATTTGGTCATTACCAACTAGGCTTCACACGTCGTCAAAATGTGGCTTTGAGCGCGTTCACGGTTGCAGAATTACAGTTAGATATTTTACTATGTTATTGCAGATGGACCACAACGTGATTGTATCCGACTACGCCGCCATGGACCGCGTGCTCAAAGAGGAGCGCCAGTACATCCTCAACATCGTAAAACAGATCAAGAAAGCCGGATGCACTGTCCTTCTGGTGCAGAAGTCTATTTTAAGGTAATTTTCATAAGTCTGTTGACGTAACTGCGAAAATAGTTATTTATGTCTGTGACAAATTCCGTGGTGAGTAGATCAGGCAAAACGAATGTGAAATTGACAACAGGATTTTTTGAATATCAGTGTTTACTACGCCCTCATTTTGTTTGTAACCGCGTTACTCTAGTTGTGACGTAAAAAAGACCGTTAGGTGTTTAAGCTCTTTAATGAACTGAATGAGCTCAAATAATGAACAAAAAAAGTATCGTTTTGGGACAAACCTTTATACCTAAGCATATTTTTTTTACAGAACACCTTTGAAAAACTGGCTTTTGTCAATTTCCTAAACTTAGTCAGAGAATTTCAATTCAAGTCAAGGAAGTCTTGTAGAATATGTGGTATGGAAGTGGCTTTAAATTGTCAAAACGTTCGCAGGGATGCGCTGAGTGATTTGGCAGTGCACTTCCTCGACAAGATCAAGTGCATGGTGATCAAGGATATCGAGCGCGAGGACATCGAGTTCGTGTGCAAGACGCTGGGCTGTCGGCCCATCGCCTCGCTCGACCACTTCACCGCCGAGAACCTCGTGCCCGTCGACCTGGTCGAGGAGGTCAACGAGCCTGCTGGGAAGTTCGTCAAGGTGAGTTGGATTCGGTTTCTTTTTTTTAATGCACCTTAAATAGTTCCATCTTGTAGCCACATTTGGTAGTTGGCTTCCAAATGGGATAAAATTCCCGATTCGAAGTTGGCTACCAAATGGAAATATTTTTCTATCTCGTAGCCACGTTCGGTAGCCGCCTTTCAAACGGGATAAATAATCTCGATTTCAAGCTGGTTACCAAATGGGAACGATTTTCCCATCTCGAAGGCACATTTGGTAGCTAGCTACGAAATGGGAAAGTGCAGTTATGAAATGAGAAAGTTTCCCAACTCGAAGTTACATTTGGTAGTCGGCTACGAAATGGGAAATATGACTTCCCGTCTCGCGGCCGACTATTAAAAATATTCTGAGGGGCTCCCGCGAAACACTTGGAAGTTTTGTATATAATGTAACGTTTTTGTTCGGTTGACAGATGACAGGGTGCGGGGCGGGCGGGCGCACGGTGTCGGTGGTGGTGCGCGGGTCGAGCGGCGCCGTGGTGGCGGAGGCGGCGCGCTCGCTGCACGACGCGCTGTGCGCCGTGCGCTGCGTGGCGCGCCGGCCCGCGCTGCTGCCCGGCGGGGGCGCGCCCGAGGCCGCCGCCGCCGCCGGCCTGGCGCGCGCCGCGCTCGCCGCGCCCGGCGCCGACCACTACTGCCTGCGCGCCTACGCCGACGCGCTCGAGGTCGTGCCCTCCACGCTCGCCGAGAACGCCGGTCAGTCTCCCCTGCTTAGTGTTTGCCGCGAACACCGAACACGAACACCCTACACTAACACGCATCCCGGGCTTGACGAACGTGCTAGTATATTCCGGATTGACAAACGTGGCGGATGACGAGCTCGTTGTGGCAGCGACGACCGACGATTGCTAAACGAGCGTTTGAATACATCGCAGTCGAGTCGAACATCCTTTGATTTGTGCAAAAAACCGACCCCATTAACGCTGATCACCGGCGAGCACGAACACAAACAGGCAAAGACCCTATTAGTGTCTTCCTCCTTCCGAACAGTATCTATAGAACGAATAAAATTAAAGTCTTGAAAATATGAAATTTGTCAATTGCGCTGATTAAATACATTCAAATACATACATTAAAAAAACGCAACTTTCGGCAAAGTTCGGCAACTAAAAGACAGTGTTTAAATAAGTCGTACCGATCTCCAGGTCTGAACCCGATCGAGACGGTGACGGAGCTGCGCGCGGCGCACGCGGCGGGCTGCGCGGGCTCGGGCGCCGGCGTCAACGTGCGGCGCGGCCGCGTGACGGACATGCGCCAGGAGCACGTGCTGCAGCCGCTGCACGTCACCACCTCCGCGCTCGCGCTCGCCACCGAGACCGTGCGCGCCATACTCAAGATCGACGACATCGTGAGTACACCCACCACCACATCGAATAATGTGTTTCACTACTCGAAGACCGACGAGAGAAATCCCTTTAGTCCCATCTCGTAGCCAGTTTTGGTAGCTAGCTACGAAATGGGACATGTATTTTCCCATCTTGTAGCTACCTAGTAAATCGTTACGATTTTCCCATTTCGAAGCCGAAATGTAGTTTCCCATCTTGCAGCTAGCTACCAAATAAGAACGATTTTCCCATCTCGAAGCCACATTTGGTAGCTAGCTTCCAAATGAGAGAAATAATCCCGATTCGAAGCTGGCTACAAAACGGGAATTCTTAAGTCCCACCTCGTAGCCAGGTTTGGTAGCTGGCCACGAAATGGGAAATGTGATGTGTTATCCCATATTTTAGCTGGCTACCAAATGGGAACGACTTTCCCATCTTGAAGCCACATTTGGTAGCTAACTACAAAATGGGAAATGTGCTTTCCCATCTCGAAGCCAGTTACGAAATGGGAACGATTTTCCGAGCTCGTAGCCACATTTGGTAGCTTAGCTAGCACGAAATGTGACTTCTTCCCGTCTCGTAGCAAACTATTAAAAGTTTTATTACATTGTGGATTGTTAATACTGTTTTTTTGTTCCAGGTAAACACATTAAACTGAAGTGCCTTCAAATTGTTCACAAAGTATTAGTTTTAATCTCTTAGAATTCTTAGTTACTATAGACGCTTGTTTTAATTTTTGTCACGGGTGACATTTATATATGTTTTTATAATAAGTCTTGTAACTTCGCATGCTACTCGAACCAAACTTCGCGCACGGTTTTTTTAAGATGAAATACAGGTATTTCATCATACTACCAACCATAATGACTTTGAATACATCAGGTGTGCTTAAATGCTAAAATAATACAATAATAATTGCATTTAAATTGTAATTAACTAATATTTAAAAATAAAAGTATTAATTCAACGCATCCTTTTATTTATTTTAACATTAAATAGGTTATAGACGAAATGTCAAACACCTCGCCCACTGCCGTAACAGCGGCGATGACAGCCGTACGAGCCAAGGCGGGCTACGAGCAACATTCAAACAAGTTGGATCCTGTTCTTCCACTCCGATCAATTAAACTGACCAACTAAAAAGAGTTCAACTATTTTTCTTTAGGGCATTGGTGGTGGTCCACCTATGTCGATTACGGAGAGTAGAATGGACAAAATCAATAGGTAGGTTTAGGTTATGTTAGTTCTTCCGAGGGCCCGAAGGGCCAAAACAACCTAGAAGAAGGAGCTCCGCGTCAGCGGAGCTCCGTCGAGTTCGTTAAGGTCTGCTAAAATAACAAGGGTTTTCTTTCCCAACGGCTCGGCAACAGCGACTATATCAAATTGAACAGAGTCGACGGAGCCCCTATTTCTGGGTGTTTTGGCCCTTCGGGACTTTCGGAACTAACAACCTAAACCTACCTCATATTTATTCTATGAGACTGAAAAAGCGATTTATTTGGTTGGTTCGATAGGAATAAATGGCTACTTGGAGTTCCATTCTGTACAACTAGTTGGTCAGTTTAGTTGATCGGAGTGGAAGACGCCGTCCGACGAACTTAGGCTAAGTTCAGATGAACGCGCGACTTGCACGCGGCAGTCTAGGGTGAACATTCAGTGAGATCGTCGAGCTTGACCGTCTATCACCCCTTTAACAAGTTCAATTTAAAAAAATCAACCATGTCTTTATAACCTTGTTAATTATTGTATAAGTGGTGGTGATTGTGGTTTATCATATTACAAATGTTGTTTTTTTTTTAATTTTCTGCCTACCTCATAAGGGAGGTTAGAATCATGCTGCTGAATTCACACCATTGGACTAGTCCCTTTTACGTCGGACTGAAGCTACAAGCAACACATCGTCAGTGGATGTTGTCAAGATACAGGTTCCTGATGTAATAAAATAAAAATGATATTTTTCTTCTCTTTTATTTTAACTTCAAACATCAAGCACAATTTGTTTTGCAGGTCTAGCGGGTATGTCCCATTTGTTTCATGGAACTACGTATTTTGTATTGAACATTATGTCATAGTTCAATATGAAATGCGAAGTTCCATGGAACAAATGGGACATACCCGTCTAGGCTTGATGGGGGATTATGCCTTTCTGCAGGCCTAGTATAGTATGGTTGCGTTTATCGCGTGACAAAACATGGATAAAGCATCCGTCACTCTCGTACTTATATACGTGTCAGAAAGTGATGGATGCCTTATCCAAACTTTGTCACGCGATAAACGCAGCCATATTAGGCCCCCAGCATTGTTTATAACTTATAACAGGGATAATGCTTAAAGTTAACACCCTACTATTATGTGAGCATTGCAACCTAAGAGCCAGCAATATAAACTGACTAATAAGTCGTCGGCTTAAGGTGCAAATCTGATAAATCCATTTTTAAGAATCAGCAGATTTGCAATTTATTTCATCCTAAAATCCTAAAATGGATTAAGCACTTTAAGCAGGTTTGCACCTTAAGCTGACGAAGTGATTTTTTACATTTCAAGTTGTATTCATAATCGGATATCAATGTATACATAATTATATTTGTATTTATGTGCAATAAAGACTTCATAGATACATACATAAACCTATACAAATCTTGTCCGTTTAATTGGAGAACCATAAATTACATCAGTGTTGTATCGGCAATTCCTATAAAATTATTATTATCTATACAAGTTTCAAAATGTCAAATAGTTTCTATCGCTGATAAGGATGGATCTGGTTAGCGGCTTTGATGTTGGTTTTGATGGCAGAGGGCGCCTTGGGCATGGTGGGTGCGGCGGGGCCCATCTGCGGCGCGGGCCCGCGCGGCTGGCCCAGCCCCGGCGCGCCCACGCCGGGCGGCAGCGCCGGCATGCCGGGCCGGAGCCCCTTGCCCGTGCCCACCGCCGTCACCAGCGCGTGCGTGTCGGCCATGCTATGCGTAGGCTGCATTCCTGTTTAAGGAAAAAAAAAACATTAGTAATTGGCTGCGACTTTATCTGCGTAGGAATTGTTTACTGTTCCTTTAAAGATCTGAAGATTTATTCAAGGTAAAAGTACTGTACAACGTGGTAATCTATGACATGAACTACATATGCTGAACTGCTTTTAATGCAAATTACTTCACCAGTAATGCATGATTATAAAACATTGAATTATCCTTATCAAATTTGACATAACCAGATTAAAGATCACAGTCTTAACATGCAAGTATACAATCCATATCAGCTCAAATCTTCAATAATTACCAGCAGATCGCATGGAGTCTCCTTCCCAATCCTCACGGCCTTTAGATATAATTTCCCACACATGGCTCACAACTTTCGTAAATTGAGTTACTTGTTTCTGTAATCGAAAGAAAAAGTTTAGTACCTAATAAAACACAAAACAAACCACTTTAAATAAAATAATGGGAATTTTATGCAATTGATTTGTTTTCCTTTTCTTCACACCAACTTATTATGAGGATCCAGTGGAGAAAATGAACACAATTTAACTAATGAGCATGCCTAAAATACTTAAATTTCTAATAGACCATACCAAAATGAAACACTAAAAGCATTCAGATGGCACGCGTGGCCTGCCTATTGCTATATTAAATCGGTATGATAGTAGGACTTCTAATTACTAGATTCGAGAAAGTAATTTAGTGAAATATAATCTACTATTACACATTCCACTCTTTTGTACAACAATTACTATCGAATATGTTTCATACCCATCAGGAAACCTAAAAAAGAACAGTTTTCTTACTTGAGCTGTATCATAGCTGAGAGTACCAGCTTTGTGATTGAACTGCTGTAGCCTTTGCTCCGCTTGTGGCTCTGGCTTGGTACGGAGCAGGTCAGGGACCAAGTCGTGAGTGCATGCTGGCACTCGGTTCTCTGTCAACCTCGACAGCGCCTCATCTCTCTCACAACCCAGTTGCAGAGGCAAAACTACTAAAGCTCTCAGGGAGGGGGCAATCTCGGCTTGCAATATCTTACTTAAACCAGTCAACTGAAATCATTGAAAGTTTATAAATTACAAGCTGTTTACGTCAATGTTTACAGATATTTTTAATAATTCATAAATATTATCCATGATATATAATACAGAGGGGAGTATTAATGACTGTCTTGGAAAATTACTTCTAAATACTTACGTGACCAGATAATATAGCATAATTATCAAGAAACGTCGGCCAGTTAATCGTTTCATATTCATTTTCAAGCTTAGCGATAAGTGCTTGTGTAGCGGTCTTCAAATCGTGGACTCTGTTTAGGATAGCTTGTAAAGTCACTTCTAATTGTTTCTCTTCACGCTGCATGGTTTATAGTTTTCGGATATCCCTAAGCCACTATACACAATAACAAACACTGCCAACTTTATAGTGTTTTTGGGCTTGATTACTGATAATTAATTTACTTCACTTATTTTACATTACGGCGCAGTATTCAAATTGTATATAAAAAAAGTTCAAGCTATTTGATTTTAAATTAGTACCTATAGTTTAAATTCTGAACATCTACAGGCACAGAAGTTACAGAAAACGGAAAAACGCTCGCCCACGGATGCCATACGGGTGACGGATGCTTTTGCCACAGACAGACATCTGACACATCTGTCAAATCAGTGTTACTAGCGATAATAATAACTGATATAGATATGAAATACTAAAAAATGGTCAAGTGTGAGTTGGGCTCGCGCGAAATCGATTCAGAATCGAATTGAAATCGGAATGTTTAACCCTTTCTCTGATAATTCCGTTTCCCCGTTTTTGTTGACATTCGGGCCAAAAGCACAATGCGTGCAAGGGCCATAACAATGAAAAAAAAATACTAATACCTGCTGTGCAGTGGTACGAGACCCTCGGTGCGCGAGTCCGACTCGCACTTGACCGGTTTTTTATGATACTTAATACTGTTACAGAAGTATTGACTAAATTTATTAAAAAAATGATTACGAATGTTAGGGGTCCCCGACTTAAAATCACCGATGTTCCGATTACGAGTATTGTTTGTTTGACGTTTATTTGATCGAACATTGCGCAAAAGTACATTGTTGCAGAGGATAGAAAGTACGCGATTTTTGGACGAGTAATATAGAGGGCCGAAACGTAGTTGAGGCCCTCTAGTGTACGAGTCCATAAATTGCACTTTCTACCGAGGCAGACATAGTGCTTTTCACAACTACTGAGAGGAAATAAAATAAAAATTCATATTCAAAACTCAATAGCGTTAGTCAATTGTCGTCGGTTTTTCAAAGGTAGAAGCTGTATCACCGCCAATTTTACCATAGATAACTTTTTTAAAAATCTGGACCCCTGTTCTCGTGGCACTCGAGATTAATAAACTAACATTCGAGATGAAGATGTCAACTCCATATAAAATTGTATTTGTTTCGCCATATCTCCCATGTAATTTCATCTCTAGTGGTTCGACATTAGGGGCCAAGTATGAATTACATTAAAAAAAAAAGCAGTGACATTGTTTTTAGGTGGTTTTTAGTCTGTGTATCTTTTAGCAAAAATACACCTAATATTTTACGACACAAAATGATGTGTTCTGATTGGTCGATTTCAATTTTTCATTTTAAGGAGCTGACACAAAAAATATTGATTGATTTTCATTGGTTCTTAAAGTTGGACAACTATGTTATCGACCAATCAGCAAACACGCCGAGAAAAAAATTCTTGGTGTGTCCTTATAAGTGACGTTTTGTGACCCCAATCAAGACCATCTATGGCCATATTTCCGAGCAGTGTTGTGAAAAGACTACTTTGAAAATCGACTTTCGAAGTTATGTTAACTCCATCCCTTTCTCGATTTAGTCTCGAATGACGACAGGGATGGAGCTAACGTAACTTCGAACTTCGATTTTCGAAGTAGGGTTTCATGGGCCCTAGACAAGATTTTTAGGCTAACGTAAACGATTTCTGAAAACTGACCAATTATAACACTAGGGACTTTGGACCGATTTTGATTAAAATTAAATACTATTTGTAAAACACCTGTAGAAGTAATTCTTTGGTAACAATAAATTGAAATAATATACATTTAATGTAAAACAATATATAGCTATAAAATAATATTAACAATGAACAACTTAACATAAACTAAGCCAGAGTATATAAATATTTATATTATAACACAAGTTCTATATAATTACGAATCTATGGCAATTCCATTCACAATTTCTTTCTTGTCAGAACTTGGCAACTGTCGATAATGAGTTCCGCCAGTTTGATGTTCTGTAAGTCTTCAGCATCTTTTGTTTTCCTATCTAGTAGTAACAGAACCTCTTCCAGGACGTCTGCGGTAGTTTCCAGCGAAGGATTCGCTGGTACCGAGGTGTCAAGTACCTGAAACAATAATGCAATGTTTCTATTTGAGAGGTAAAGAGTCGAGAGATCCCGATCGGCTGTTGTACATGCACAAAAAAAACAAACTACGCTGAAAGTAGCAAGGGCGGTATTCCATCTCTCCAATATCTTTGTCAAATTTCTATATCCAATATTTGAACAAATTTCTTTGAAGGAGGCTCATTCCACTTATCCATTATCTTGGTTCAAGTTTTTATATTTTTTAGCCATTATGAATTAAATGTCATTCGTAATATTTGATCAAATGTCGGTGTTTGTAGTAAATTTAATGAAATCACCCAATTTCTTTGATCAAATGCGCATTGGACAAAGATATTGGACAGGTGGAATACCACCTTAACTTATATTTTAACTAACCTAAATGAAACGATTTGACAGATAAAGAGTTGCCAGTTACATAAATACATAATATTTATATGAAAATAAATAGAAACTAACGCCACTAGTCTGTGTTGTGTTATGAGATGGAAGACTTTTGTTTTGATTAGTTTTACTTGAAATGCTTGATTTATTATTAAGTAATTTTTTTGCCACACGAACATAGATACACGTGTTAAATTCATAACACCTCTTTCTTTTCTTCGGATGTTAAAATAGGTATTTATGATTAGTCTAACGATGCCGAATATAACTACAATTTGTTTTTTTGGTAGCTCAAGAGCGGGATGGTTAAGTTCCCTTATTATTTAATTAGTAAGACGGTACGGACGTGTGCGTGTGCGTGCCTGCGTGCGTGCGTGTGTGGGTCCTACAGGTAGTACGGTACCGTGTTCTGCAGCCGCTTGTAGAGGTGCGGCGGCACGGCGACGATCCACTCGGCGGGGCGCGGCGCGGCCTCCAGGCTGCGCTTGAGGCGCTGCACGGCCAGCGCCAGCAGCGGCGGCAGCGCCGCGCCCGGCGCCGCCAGCCCGCGCGCCGCCTCCGTCGCCAGCGAGTCGTAGCCCGAGTGGAACAGGCCCACCACCTGGACACGGCTCACACTCAAAGACGGGCTCGGTCACCTACTCGTTAAGGCAGAGTGAATTACTGACTCAGAGAGTAACTGACTGAATTCGAGGCATGTCAGTGCTGACTCGATACGAACACAGTGTAAATTGATTTTGAGTCAGTACAGGGCTGTCGCGTCAAACTCCAAATCAAATTACACTATGCCAGTATCAGGTCGGCGCTGACTTGCCTCGAAATTGGAGTCAGTCATTGACCCTGTCTAAACCACCTGCCCTTACTCTCCAAACGATAGCTCTATGACCACCGCTGTATTATTTTACGACATCAGCGAGAATGATTTATCGAAATGAAACTATGCAGTTTATTCCCAAAGTTATAGTTAAACTGCGTGAAATATTTGAACTAGGGGGGAATGGTGGCAGGAACTGACCTGCTGCCGCGTGAGGAAGTCCGGGTCGATGCCCCAGAGGTCGGCCAGCGCCGCGCACCGCTCCATCCAGCGCGCGCACTCCACGGCGCAGTACACCTCGCCCTCCTCGTCGCTGCCCTCCTCCACGCTCACCGTCTCGATCGCCGCGCGGACCAGCTTCGTCAGGAACTTCATCCGAGGATTCCTCAGCTTCTCCGAGGCGTGCAGACTGATCTGCCGGCGCGCCACGTTCCCCGCGAGAGCTTCCAAAATGTACTCGTACTCGATGTCGTACAGAGTCTCGAGGGGCTTCGACGACTTCACGTTGAAGTGGCACTGGTAATAGATCGTGCAAGCGATCTGGTAGTTGAGGTTCAGGATGTCGCTGTCGACCTTTTCGGTGCCCTGCGCGACTTCGACCAGCGCGGGCGTGCTCTCGTCCCAGATCTTTTCGAATCGAATCTCCCGCTTGGGGCTCTCGATCGGAATCGTCGAGCATCTCAGGAAATCCTCCAAATACTTATAGGTGATTTCGAGAAAAACGATCATGGCCGCGTCGTCGAAGCCGACGTCCTGCCGGCAGAGCGACTCCTTGGGCATTTTGCCCACCTTGTTGACGAGCCGACACGCCGCCTCGAAAACGTGCTTGACGTACGTCGACCATACTAAGGAGAACAGACCTAGCCGTAGATGCGGGTCGGATATATTGTTCAAGCAGTCACTGACGGCGGCGAGCTTGCTCGTGAGCTGCATGTCTTTCTGCCAGGCGCTCGCGTACTCCCAGCACATGTTGGCGAGCAGGCAGTCGGCCGCCGTGCTCAGCGGGAACTGCTGCCGGAGCAGGGACAGGCACTTGAAGATCTTCGGGTTGTTGTCGACGTGCACTCGGTTGTTCTCCACGAATGGGTAACAGGGGCTGTCCCCGTCGTCCGACTCGAAGGACTCGCCGGAACTAGCGCGGTTCTTGATGAGCTCGTGGACGACGACGGCCACGGGCACGACCCCCATGCCGCACAGCCATTTCGCGATCAGCTCGGTCACGGACCCCTTGCCTCTCGTGTAAATATACTTTAAATTGATGCGTATATCGTCGAACTGCAACTTCGGCAGATCGCTACCGTTGAAATCTTCCTTGAACATCAGGATTATGCTGAGCAAGGAGATGTCTTCTAGTTTGCCTATCAGGATGCCCCACTTGGCGCTTTCTTTGGTGAGCGACTCCCAGGCGCCGTCGTCTTCCTCCGCGCGCTCGGCCTCGTGGATGCGCCCGACCGCCTTGCCGGCCATGGCCACGATCATGCTGCGCAGCGGGCACGGCGCCTCCACGAGCAGGTCGCGCACCTCCTGCCACCACCCTGACACCTCGTTGTACGATATGTTTCTTACTTCGTCCGCCGCGTTACTTGTATAGTACAAAACAGTTATGATCTTTTCAATCAGATCGATATTTATTTCTTCCAGCGGCATGTTCATTAAATGCATTATGATTAGTTTAACAATATCCTTTGGATCAATGTTACTCTTTTTTATGTAACCGGCCAGCTTGGTGATATCAGAAATGTTCATTATCGATTTAAAGACATCAGCAGATATCTTAGTAAGTTTTTCCGGTGGTAGTTCAGATTTCAACGTCAAGCATTTTGAATTTTCTCCTAATACAAAACAAAAGACGAGTTCTTTAAGGCTGTGAAATTTTTGATCGACAAATGTGACTCTCGCGGGTTGGTGTTCCTTGTAGCCAATCTCTTGTGCCAACATCAGTAATCTCTCCAAAATACAACTATCGTCCTCCAAGAGGTGGAAATGCTCTTTATCTACTTCCACCGCGCCACACTCGCCGTCCGAATCGATATTAATATTGAGATACCGATAAATGTTCGCCATTAAGTTCATCATGTCGTCTGTCTGCTCGTTGTTTATATTCCGGTAGAACAACGCGAGTAAACCAATATTCGCAAAGAAACTTTTGATTTGGGCATCTTGTGGAGTCAACGGTTTTGCCCTGTCAGTACCTTCCCAAAATATATTTAAACATGAAATAATTAATTTCGAAGGTATTTCGTAGTTCCTCACTAACATCTCGAAGCAGTGTTTTTGTAATGCCACTGTTTTCAATTTTGACGCTTTCTCTAAGATGTCACTTTCAAAATTTTCGGACACGGCGAGTGTTTTTTTAATGTATGCACGCAAATCTCGAAGTATATGCAGGTCCTTTGATCTATCTGAATGTTCACCTTCTAGAGCGTAAAAGAACGGGATGGTGAACTTCTTGAGTTTCCCGTCGGGATCGATCAGGACGCATTGCATTTCTGGTAGATTTAGTTTCTTGTGGGAGTAGCTTTTTTCCGCGCCGACGAGGCCGCAGGTGTTGTACAGCAGCTTCCCGTTCTTGGTGGCCGTGAACACGGCCACGCGGGTGCCGCGCTGCATCAGCCTGATGTCGATCAGGCCCTTCTTAGGGTTGTATATGATTAGGAACGTCGCTCTCCGCACTTCTTTGATTACGGACAGCTGGGGTTTTTTATCATCTTGTTCGAATACCTGAAAATTTTAATTTTAAAAGGGACATTGACAAGATAATTAAATTAAGGTATATCTCTAAGGTTAGGTGGCTAAAGTTGCAAGAAACCGATGGATGCAAGTGTCGCAAAACCGGTCCTCGTGGCAAACCTCGGGGGAGCCTATGACCTATGGGGCCTATGTCCAGGACCAGACGGACTGTCGGCTGAAATAATGATGATCATATTTCTAACTGTAACTAAGAAGTCGCCGGAAACAACAGTCGCGCATACTAGTAGCGGGTATCCTGCCTTTTGCCCGAAATATGTTTGGCAAAATGTATCGTTTCCCACCCGTTTCATTATTTCCTGTAACTGTAAATATTGCAGTATTTATTTCGGTACCATCGTGTAGAACCCTAAAGGTTAGGTTCGTATTTATCAAAATTCTGAAACATTACGGTTACAGAAAAAAAAGCGAAAATTGAAACGGTCGGGAAACAATACATTTTGCCAAACATATTTCTATTTCTATTCTCTTGAAATTAGGTCGGTCTACCGAAATCATACGTGCCCAAAAATCGGGTCTGGAACCTCTCACGCTACAAAAACACCTCGGTCAATAATTCGTTTGTCAAGCAATAGTCAAGTCGGTTTAGAGAATGACGTACCTGAAGGAAGGCGCACTGCGCGTCCCGGCAGCCCTTGAAGAGCCGCACGAGATGGTTGTGGGCCAGGTCGAGCACGGCGACGCGGCCCAGCGAGTCGGGCACGGCGGCCAGGCGCCGGTCGGGCGCCAGCGCGGCGCCGGCGCCACAGCGGCCCGCGTCCCACAGCGCCGCGCGCAGCCCCAGCGGCTCCGCGCGCGCGCCGCCCTCCGCCGGCAGGCTCGCACCGCCGCCCAGCCACCCGCTGCGACATCAACCGAACTGTTATCTTACGTGAGGCCCGTGCGCAATAACGCAATACTGCACTTTGATGCGAGTGCCGAGAGTTTGTCATTTTACACGAATCCCGAGGCGACTTGACCCGAGCCAAGACTCGGACGATCGAAGAACCGGACAAGACTCGGGCCGAGTGAAAATGACAGTTCCGCACGTGTGTCGAACGACGGTTTTTCAAAACATTTGCAAAAAAAATGACAGTGAAACGAAAATAAAACAGTAATTAAAAGAGACAATTTTACTTAACGCAATTTGAACAATTAAGGGTAAGAAAATGGAAAAGTAAAAAACACTAGTGCGAAAAATCCAACTTTCCACACGATACCTACACAGCTACAAAAAGTACTACTTTTTGAGGAACTGTAACAAAAGAGCTTTTTTATATAGTTATCCTACATAAAAATATTACATTACTGCAGAGACCAAGAAAAAGGCCATTGCAAAATGAATATGAGTTAGCGAGAATGAGAAGCAGTCAAAGCCGCTAAGATCCATCCGTCCGGCCATCCGTTCAAAGCGTCTACGAGGAAACAAACAACCATACATACAGGTCAAACAAGTTATCCATACTCCTGAAACCTTCGGGTAAAGGTTATGGTACTCACGGCAGCGCGGACTTGATCTTGTTCGCGACGGCGCGCGCCACGTCCTGCAGCGGCGGCGCCGAGCCCCCCTCGAGCGCGCAGTGCAGCCCCACGTAGGGCCGCCCCGCCGCCACCACCAGCGAGTTCATCGGCGGCACCGAGCGGTACCTGCGCGACACATAAACTCACAACATTTATTTGACAAGAACAGTGCAACACAACAAATATTATCAAACATTTTAATCGGAAAAAATAAAAAGGAATAGAAAAAACTCTTTTACACGAATAATTGCGTGTGGAATGCATGAATTTCTATTTACCTAATGAGTCCATTTTTAACAGTCTTAAGGAAATATAACCAAACAGACTCAGATTATCATTGTTCAGATCCAGATCGTGGGACACTACCGACTTTATCACATGTGGCCTCTTAATGAAGGTGTATTTTAAGCTATCGCTATAGTTACCAGGTATCATATCCTCCAAAAGTGGAGGCGGCGAGGAGGTGGTCATAGGAGTTCTTCAGATCCAGGCCCACCACAACCGCATCATTGACCAGCTCCTGCTCGGTGAAGTTCCACTTGCGTATGCCCAGGCTTCTGCCGTCTACTATATAGTTCTCCTGGACGCCAGCTTGAACTTAATAATAATAATTCATGATCATAAACAAAATAAAATGAAATCTTTATTTAAGCTGCTTCATTAAAATAGGAGTATTCTCAATTCACTCAGTTTACAGTTACTCAAGGCCTGCTCTGGACCAATTTGAAAAAAGTTGTTCCAGTGCAGGGTAAGACCTAATCCATTCCATCTTAATACTGAGGGTTAGCAACGCATTTGATGTCTTAAGATTGTCGTTGTAAGATAGGAAACTTGAGATTGTAAATATCTATGGACTCCAGAGTCCACTTACCTTCAGGTGGGCTGTTTAAACAGCATTAAATTATTACTTTTTTTTTATACAAATGTATTACTGTCCCGTCAGGTATTATTTTGTTTCTTTGTAATATTTTAATATTAAATTTTTATGTACTTTCTAATAAAAACAATAAAAACACGAAACAAAATGGTTTAGTAGTCAGCTGCAGAGAAATGTAACCCCCTTTGCTATGAAATTTGTATGCCGGGCGGGTTACTTTTCTCTGCAGCTGACTGTACATTGAATCCAAAGTTCAAGGAAAGCAGGGGTGTGAGCAAAAATAGGACTCCCTTCTTGTTTACCTTTTGCCAGCTGAGCTTTAGCACTTCTTAGAAGATGAAACAAGCTGGAGCCAGTGATGATGCATACGCAGCTGTGGAACAGAACATGCACATCATCAGGCAGCGTGCCGTAGGCCCCGGTGTGGCAGGATATCCTCATCACAGGATGCTCTTCAAGCTTCTCCATGTGTAATAAGTGCCCCGTATTAGTGTAGAACCCAACACTCCCATTATTAAACCCTACAATAATACAAAACCAGTCAGGTCCATTCTGAAAAATACGTAATATTTAATGTTTGATTTGAGTTAAAGAATTTTACAGTTAATCATTTCACTATGTTTGTTTGGTTTTAATTGTTTTAACTTGGCCATAAGGCATTCTAAGGTTTTCTTGACACCATAATATTGCAGTTATCTTAACAGTCCCAGTTTTCACACACGGTACACAAGTGTAGCTTGCAACTATACTTCCATGGAAGTGGTACACCAGGGTCTTTACCTGAGATGATTGGTGGGATGGACAAATAGACAGAGCCAGCATTGACGTTATGTTAGAAGGCAGTGTACCGCTCCAAGATATAAGATAGGTGTTTCTGTCGGTGGATCGAATCCATTGAGAGGTGAGCAGGCACAGTCGGCTGCGGTAGCCCACAGCCAACAAGTTACCGCATGGTGAGATTGATACCAAGCACTGAGTCAGCCAACTGGTGTCTTGAAACAAACATAAGTTCCAGAAATATACACATCATTAATTAAACTTTTATGAACCATATTGGAACTATCATACCTTCCTTTTCAGGTATGAAGAGTGCACGGGCTAAAGTTGAAATATCACCACAGTCAGCAAATAGCTCCACTTGGCACGACATCCTTAATAATCATTGAGCAGACTGTCCTTTTTTAAGAGTACAGAATTATCAATACATCATTGAGTTCGATTTAATAAATCAGGAAATTTTCGATCATAATCAGAACAATCAGAAGTAAACTAAACAATGCAATAATTATTCTGGTCCAACTAATACCAATCCACTTGCACTTTGTATAAAATAAATGAGTCTTTGACACATCCACATAGTTTTAATTCAAGCGGACAGTGTATCTTATTTTTATGAGATACAATAGCAACATGAGTTGGACCATATTACTATGAATCTGTCATTTATACGTCAAACTGTCGGTCGATCGCACCATAGACGTCAGAAATTCAAGAAACTGGCGAATTCTACACGCTCGATATTTATCGTGATATTTGGATCGTAATCCAGAATCACGATTTTTATCGAGTGTGTAGTATATAGCTTATCACGTATCGTGATATATATGGGAGGTTTACAGTTAGGTATAAAACATTAGCCCAATTCGTTCGAGTCTTTTTACGCAGTGTCCACGGAAGCGATTCGCGTTGTGTCGCGTCGCTTGGCTGAATCGCTTAAAGTTGGACACACATTGCTTACACTATTTACATCAATCATTTAAAGACAATATTCTTTAATAATAGAGCCAGAATTTAGTCGCTTTAACGTTAACACATTGTAATTACAAGTTTCTGAGCGCAACATAAATATGTCAATGTCATGTTGGTTTGATTAGATCGAGATCGGGCTCTAATTTCGTGAAAATATTTCTTATTTACTTTTTTATCGTCGCTGATTCTAATACGACACAATTCCTTTTAATAATTATTAATTAGAATAATAGTACTCAATAATATAAATCCTCATTCAGTATGTGATTCTTTTGATTTTAACTTTCTATCTGTTAACACAATGGGGTGCTTACATAGCAAGAAGGATGCATCGGAACTCCATGCGAACGTTTATCATGTGGTGAACGTAGATGAAAATGGTGTAGAGCTATGCTCGGGTAAACTCAAGATCACGGATACCGACATCATTTTGATGAGAGAAGGGAGGGATTCGACGGTTTGGCCCCTGCACTCCCTTCGCCGATACGGCTTTGAGGGCGAAATATTCAGTTTTGAATCAGGTAGGCACTGAATCAAATTTATTGAAGTATTTTAAGAGTATTGATTAGTCCAAACTGGTTATTCCTGAAAATAAAATCTCAGATTGAAAGCATTTCTTATTGACATTTAATAATATTAAAATTATTGTAGACAATGTTTTTAAAAAACCTACTGAAACTAAAATTACCGAATGAAAGATGCCAACTGACATGATTTTAATGTATCTATTATTTTTATTATTTCTTATGTCTTGATTAATATAATAATCATACATGGAGGATCTGCCCTATGACTATAATTTGAGAAAAAAAAACATGAGGTCTGTAGTGCTGGTTTCATAGCAAACAACACGAATTTCTATTAACTATCTTTCAGTAAAGATAGTTTATTTAATAAAATACTTTTAGATATTTAAATACACAAACTTTCACTGATGTATTAAAACAACTAAGAATAAAGTTTTTTTATTTTTAAATGATTTTCATTCATCACTCTCGCACTTACAGATTTGTCAGAAAGTGACATACCTAATAGGCCCCTTGGTATCTGCCATCTTTGGATATGTTCTACAGGTGTTAAATAAAAATCCAGGTTTTCAATCTTGGTGCTGCTGTAGGCAAGATTAAATATGCTACAAGTTGATTTTCGATTTTGTTATGTAATTAGTTATTGAGATACAACATTTATGACTGCCAAATTACAGCTTTATAGTATAGTAGGATTTTTTAGAGTTGGAATCCACTTGAGAGTGTCGGAATCTACTTGAGAGTTTATCTTCCAATGAATGGTATTGATATCTTATTGTGAAGTCTGACCGCAACCGCAAATAGGCGGTGCAAAATGGAACGCATTAATAACAAAAGACTTCATATGAATAGTAACTTTACGTCCTGAAGAAGAAGGTTCAAATAATAATATCAATTCACTCGAGATAGTGTTTTTGAAATTGACAGCGGCAGTGAGGTATTTTATTTGTATTCAATTTCAACAAGTGCTATCTCGAATGCGTTGCCATTACAATTTGAACTTTCTTCATTATGAGGTAAAGTTACTATTCGTAAAAAATCTTTTGTTATTGATGTGTTTCATTTTGCACTGCTAATTTGCGATCGGACTTCACAATGGATAACAATGCCATTCATTGGAAGATAAACTAACAAGTAGATTCCGACATTTAAAAAAAAGACCGCGAACAGACGGATAGACGGACATGGCGAAACTATAAGGGTTCCACGTTTGACATCGAAATCGACGGTGAAACTGCAAAACTGCGTAAGTAACATTTTTAATGAGGAGCAAAATGCACCCTTTTTCTAAGTTGATAAGGTTTATTTTGCTCTATAATATTTTTTTTAGTTACGCGGTTTTGCAGTATCACCGACGAAATTCGAGTCCCGAGAGGCTACTCTCTGCAATGAACATACTCCTTAAGTTACAAAGTCATGTACTTCTTATCCATCCTAATAAACGTAGAGTAACGGTGGTATAGCTATACAATGTTTTGTCCTTATCTGTCATTGTGACATTTAGATTTAACAGATAAGGACAAAACATTGTATAGCTATACCACTGTTATTCAACGTTTATTAGTAAGGGGGTAAGAGTGGAACTGAGGGCTTATTGTCTAACGCACTCGCATTCGCAACCGGCTTCAAAGTGGAGCAATTGTTTTCATTTTGTATGCAGACAAGCCTTCAATTTCCAAAATGAAAACGATCGTGATTGCGAGTGCGTTAGACGTCGACACACGTTAAAAGTTAGACAATAAGCCCTCTGTACTTTTGTTTCGTCCACTAGTTTCAATACTGGTGCTTTATCTTAGTCCACTAGTTTCAATACTTGTGTTTAATTATTACAGGTAGGAGATGCGAGACTGGAGAAGGTATATATGGATTTAGATGTCGCAGAGCATCGGTACTCTTCCGAACATTGCAGCAGCATATTCAAACGAGAAATGTTCTTCATGACTTAGCGCCATATCCGGGGAACCGCCTGACGGGTACGCCTCCCCAGGGCAATCGGCAGACGTTGCAGGCGAGCGTAATTCATCGTTCCTCCATTGACAACGTCCACACAGATAATGGGCTAACAGTAGCTACTATAACTAATACCTCTACTACTGGACTGCCGAGGACTGTCACTCAGTCCCCTAGGTCACCATCCAGCGCTGATATCTTGGAGGTCATGCCGCTGTACCCTCGCCCCCAAACCAGTGGCAATCACGTCACCAATGTCTATCAAATCAGGGATTTCAAGAGAGAGCATAATAACAACCAAGCTGAGGCAACCGCCGAAGGCCGACACGTTTATTGCAACGAATTAATTAGAGATTTAGCTGTTTTAAGAAACACACTGCGCCAGGAGACAGTCCTAAATACGATAAAAGACATCGAGGATGAAACCCGATTCCTTCAAAACCGTATTTTGAATGAAAATGTAGCAGCTAATCAGGCCAGTTCACTTTCACCAACATTCAGCAACAGCAGCGAGCACTACGCTCACCTCAACGTCGAGCCGGAGCCAGCCCGCCTCTACATGAACATAGTTCCGAGCGAAGCCAACGCTGACTCCAACAAGAACGACCGCCCTCCCACCACGCCCCTCACGCCCAAGCCGGTGGAATATTGTAATTTACCAGTCGGTGCTAAGCCAGAAATTAACACCTACGCTAACTTGTCTATAGGACAAACCGGGGATAGCAAAAATGTTAAAAAGTTGCATTTCACTGCTCCAAGTGAACACGTTCAAAAGTTTTCGGAGTCGGACACGTTTCCATCGTTATCACCAGTGGAAGAGTTGGAAGTCAATTACGCCGTTTTAGACATCGACGCCAACAAGGAAGCGAAAAGTGAATTCGCTTCGTCGGAGACTCTGTCGCATAGCAGTTCTAAGAACGAGAGCACTGCGTCGTGCACATCTCAGACGCGGGGCCGACTCGTGTCGCAGCCCAGTGTGGAGCGCACGCCGCCCGTTTCCGCCGCCGCCCCCGCCTCCGCCGCCGCGCCCGCTCCCGCGCTGCCGGCCGCGCTCGCGCTCGCGCCCGCGCCCGCGCCCGGCAACGTCGGCTACACCACCATCGACTTCGATAAGACCGTCGCACTCAATTCCGTCGCCGCGGGCGCCGACTCCGACGTGGATGGCCCTCGTAAAACGAGGCACGACTCTACTCATGTTCTATGCAGCAGTCCTAACAGCACAGACAAACCAAAGTTAAGTTTCAGCTAAATATTTACCTTAGACAACTGATTTAATATTTAACTCTAAGTGTATTCCTACCTAGTTAATTTAATTAATTAATTTAATATTATAAACATGGCTCAAGTTACAACCGATATTAAGCCGTACTACGAAATAGATAAATTTCGCTATTTATGATAAGTATAAAATATCTTGGAAACAAAACAAAAAAATGTCTGGTATAAATCTAGAACAAATACATACAAACGCACTTTAGTTTTCTAGTAATGGAAAAACAATTGTAAACCAAACAAAGTCATTACGAATATTTCGATAGCTGTATGTCGTGAGGAGCATGCTCTCTATGGACACGAAATATATGGAGTTGCACGTTGCTCGAAATGAACGATCTGTCGTCAGCGCCTCTATTTTAGGCGGCAAAATATAAATCGTATTTGACCGGTTATGGTATTGTTTTTAACTCGGATATTATTGTCAAGTAAATAAGAGCTATCGAAGCCTTGACAATACGATAACAAGTCAAAAGCGGTATGGTTTTTACCGTGTTGAATAGAGGCCCTGCTTACGTCAACCCCATTAATATTGTCGACTTTCGAAAATCGTTCACTTAGCGTTATGCGTCTTGAGTAGACCTTCAGAGGCCCTTGCCAAGATGCACAACGCTAACTAGCGTTTCTATTCGTTTCGTTTTTAAACCAATCGCGTCACTGGTAGATCACGTGACTTTTCGTATCACGTCATCTACCAGTGATTGGTTTAAAAACGAAACGAATAGAAACGCTTGTTATCGTAATATAACTTGGCAAGGGCCTCTGGTCCCCGGTCATCGGGGTGCTGGGGTCAATAGGCTAGTGTCCTAAAAAATTCGAATTAGTTCGTCATTTACATTATCAAAAAATATTGAACACATATTTTTTCTTTTGTCAATTAAACAAAAAATGACGAAGGTAAAGTGCGTTGAAGTTTCGCATTGTGACGTCACGAGTCCCCACTCCCGAACTTTGATGCGCGTTATATTTGTCAATTTTGATTGATTTGATAAAGCAAAAAATACGTGTTCAATATTTTTTGATAATCTTACTGACGTACTAATTAGAATTATATTTTTTTTACCCAGGTCACACCCCTATTGTAGGACCATTCTCAAATCAAACTACGATAAAAATGAAAAATCAGTAGACAATAATAAGAAACTATATCTTGAAAAAAAAAACATTTCAACAGAAACGTCTGTTACGAAATTCAAACTATATTAAAGCGAAAAAATTTCGTCGGTCATAGGCAGGATTCGAACTTACATCTCATCTAGGCCAATGCAGGCGCATTTACCAATTATGCCACCAAGACCCTACTTGAGATCCACGAAATTAGTGATCGCTTACTTTTTCATACTCGGAGGGTATGCTGACGCCATCTATCGTTGCTACATTATATCTTTTTATATAAAATCACCATTTAATTTGTTCGGATAGTTATTCCCGAATAACTTATGGATGTACAGTCACGAGATTAAATTTGGTAGGTACCCACCTTAGGTCCAAAGTCAATCTGACATTCTACAACAATAAGGTTGAGTTTCCTAAAAGTTACAAATCACTTGACATCTCTAATGACATTGACGACTTCAAGCATATTTTTCTTGAAATGGGTCCCAAATTAACGCTCGTGACCGTACCTAGTGTTGCCAAAACAGATGCATGTAGTGCTTCAATTAAGACATTTTTTTTTAATAGTGCTGTTTTCTTGTCAATTTGAAGAGGCTAATTTTACTGCTCATTAATTACTTTAGCATAATAAAAGTAAATATTTGTAATAAGACCTAAATATTCGTTTTCCGTAGGTACTTTGAAGCCATACGATCAACAAAAGGACTGTTTTACCAAGCTTAAATCTTGTCGACAAGGATATGATTGTTGTTGATGCCCGCCTTAAGAAGTGGTTTGTCCAGAAAACTTAAACTCGTTAATAACTTGTCCGTCTTGTTGGAAAGTGAGTTAAAAATAATATGGCAGGTCGAAGAAGGTTAATAATAGGGAATGTTCATGACTTTTTTCACAGCTTCAATAACAGCTGTTTTATGCAACAAAAAGTTGTGTTTTTTTTTTAATAGCTATAAAAATAACACAGACAGACAGACGGGCAGTGGAATCTTAGCAATAAGGTCCCGTTTATACCCTTTGGGTACGGAACCCTAAAAAAAACGTTCAAATGCGAGTAGGACTCGCGCATCCAGGGTTCCGTATTTAAGATTTTCATAGGATACCCCACATTAACTCAATTCAAAATTTGGACCGCTGCCGTTTCTTTTCACAGCTTCAAGGGACTTAAAAACCTGAGTATATGGTTTGAATTTCAACTCGATACCTCCACGCGTTCCCGAGATAAAAGGTCTTGACAGACGGACGGACGGACGGACAACAAAGTGATCCTATAAGGGTATCGCTTTTTTTCTTTTGAGGCACGGAACCCTAAAAAACACCTTTGCTTTAAGGTCAACCGGGGCCATTGCGTTTATGGGGTAAATGCATCTTTCAAAGAATAAAATGAAATACGAAATGTTTTAAGCGGTGCTGCCCTCTCATAGAAACGCAATTGCCCCGGTTGACCTTACTTACATGTATGCTCTCGATTTTTTCCGCATTTTATTTTACAACTGTCGGCGTATTTTTAACTAGCTATTGCCCGCTACTCCGTCCGCGGAGAAAAATAAAACATAGCCTATGTTACTCAGGGATAATGTAGCATTCTAACGGTAACAGTATTTTTGAAATCGGTTCTATAGTTTTTGAGTTTATTCGTTACAAACATACAAAAATACATAAATACAGATCTTTCCTGTTTATAATATTAGTGTAGATGTATAACTATGCCAAATTTCAGCTTTGTAGCACCAAGAGTTTCTGAGTTAAACCTCGTACAGACGGACAGACGGACATGGCGAAACTGTAAGGGTTCCAAGTTTGACTTCGGAACCCTAAAACATCAAAACAAAACCATAAATATGGTTTCACTACATAGTATAAAACAAAGTCGCTTCCCGCAGTCTGTCTGTCCTTATGTATGCTTAGATCTTAAAAACTGCGCCACGGATTTAGACGCGGTTTTTTTTCAAGAGGAAGGTTTTTTTGTATAACTAGAGGACGCCCGCGACTTCGTACGCGTAGAATTAGTTTCCCGCTACTCCCCATTTCTTCCCGTTGGGGGTCGATTTTCGGAAAATCCTTTCTTAGTGCTCACTTACATCATGAAAGGAAACCCAGTGCCAAATTTCAAGTTTCTAGGTACAGTAGTTTCGGCTGTGCGTTGATATATAAGTCAGTCAGGTTTGCCTTTGATATATTCTTATAGATAAATGCTGGTTTATTGTTCGGGTGTTACAGAAAACTCAAATAAACCGACCTATCAATATAGTAACCAAAGTGTAATTAAATTGTTAGTCATTTAAGAAAACTATTAAAGTTATTTTTTATTATGTACTAGGCCCCTGTGGACAAGCTATTATGTAAAGCTTCATCAGATGAGCTAGCAGAACTTGTTGTCTTGCCTCCAATTAGTTCGTCGTTCAGTGTGTCGTGGGCGACAAGCGGGTAAATTAAACTTGTGTGCGTCGGCGCAGGATAATTAATGAACGTTAGTTGTCTAAGTGCTACCGATTATGGATATGGATTACATCTGTCTGTAAAATAGGTTAAAATGTTATATAAAAAGCCAAAATATATGTCATATATGACGTTAAATAGTTGCATGTTAATAAATGTTAGAATCTGTGTTCATTCTATTGAGTTATATAACGTATATATGTAATATAAGTAACATAAGTGTCAATAATATCCTGATCAATTAATTAATCTGGTAAAAAATGCATCGCATTAATTGAAATAAATTATACTTATGCAGTAAATATAGTAGGCCAAACACTTGTTTAGTCGGAACATGACCTATATATATTTTTACGTAACACCTGGCCATAATGTGAGTTTTATCGCACGCTGCGCGCACGGTAAAACTCGCATTGTGGCCAGGTGAAGACGTAAAATTGTGTACTCATCACGGGCAGTAAAAAAGAAAGCCCTCTATCGCATATTTACAACCCTCGCCTACGGCTCGGGTCTCAAATACCTGCGATTTCGGGCTTTCTTTCTTTTACAGCCCTTGTTAAGTAATGTACTATATTCACACTATAATAATGACTAGTGACGGTAAACTTTGCACACGTTTCCTTTAATAACATAGATAGTACAATATAATATTAATTAAAATATTCTAATTCTTGTTATTAATTACTTTTAGAAGATACAACTGCCTGATAACGACAAGTTCGCTTTTATACATCCATATTTTAATTTATTGTATTATTTTACATGCAATTTTCTTCAATTTATAACTTTTCTAATGTTTAAGGTGAAAGTGTACAAAATAAAGTCACTTATTCTATTTTTGCAATAAATACTGTGATCCATTATTATTTATCATATGCCGTGATATTAACTAAAATGCCATTAAAAAAGGAGAAGCTTTAAGTAAACTATTAGATATATTTTTTGAATAATAATGATGCTACTGTCGAAAACGTCTGAACTCTACGAGAGACGATAAGAACTGACGTGATAAATATTGTACGTGTAGCCTTGCCACTGTATGGATGGAATGTAATCCATCAGTATTTATCATATTGATGGATCACAGTATTTATTGTCCGTGTAGCCTTCGCCTTATTCTGTTGCTTTGTGGAGTATCACTCACTGTAATTTTCTTCTTGAAGCCGCACACGCATTGAGAGCGGAGAAGGCGTGGTGCGGTGCGTTGCGATACTAAAAACCGTGGCCAAACGTGGCGGACGCGTTTTTTATTAAGGCTTCAATCTGAAATGTGGTCATGTATGTAGATAGTGTGCCTCCCAACAACATGTAATTTAAATAATCATAATGTAAATATACTTTACTCATAGATGTAATTGTAACAAAAAATATCTGCTTATATTAAAAAGCGATTAATATAGGCTGAGGCACGAATCTTGCTACAACATGAAACTCGCATTCTTTCAATTTTTTGACAAGGTTCGTTGCTCACCCTACTTCGTGCCTACATCTTTCCTTTGAAAAGGACATTAGAAACTAAGCCCTAAGCTGTATAATCTTAAAGATTCAAAAAATATTCCATTAAAAGGACCCCTGGTAGGCACGAGGATAAGCTATAGAAGATGCCTAAAATAATGTAAGTGTTATTCAATTGTGTAACATAACAAGCTAAATTTAATTTTGATGCATTTCAATTGAATGCACAGTAAAGTAAGGAGAATTGAACCTTGAAAATATGGCTACTTTGTTTAGGTACAGACGGTGTACCTAGGGATTGAGACTGATAGCGTTGATACCAAATGTAAGACTTGAACATGTGGCCGTCCTGACTCAAGCGGCAGGCGCTTCTACTGCATCAGCAAAATGTGTGTTTCGAGCCATTGTCTCGTACCCTCGGTAGGAGACGGATACAATTGCACTTGAATCACATAGTACATTGTGCCCTTGTTCTACTGAACGTGCTGTCTGTTTGTATATCTATATGAGATTGAGACTGTCCGTCTGTCTGCCATCGCTAAGGGCGCGGACGACGTATTCAGTTGTATTTCGGCGGTTTTATTGAGCCAAGCGAGAGCTATTAGTTTTATAACGAGCTGTGAGGTTCTCAAAGTGACTTAGGCGATTTTTATTCAATTTATTTTTAGTTATTCGTAGATGCCTGTTGCAAGCTGGTAATTTGTTATACAGCTTTGCAATTGAACAAGGTAGGTACTTGTTTTAAAGATGGATGGCCACATCAAAATGTTACTATAGATTATATTTTAAATTAAACGTTTTTGACAATTGTATAGTAGTTAGAAAATTATGTGAAATTGGTAACATTGGTGTAACTATAGGATGGCAGGGCGGGTAAAATGCCACGGGTCCCCAGTCTGTGAGGGGCCCCCGGTCAGAAAAGCCGTGAGCACAGGAGGGACATAATATTTATTTCATTTTTAAGAAAAGAGAAAGTTAGGGCCGTAGCCGACGAATTTGCCACGGGCCGCAGTTGGTATAGTTACGCCACTGGGTATCATTTACTTGCTTCATTCAGTTTCTAATGTAGCTCGGCAACATTTAGGGGAGCCGTATGAGGCAGCCAAGGGGCACGTAGACTAACAGATTACCTACAGTCCTAAGTCTGGCCTCCTGACAGTCCAAAATCATTAATGATTAATGCAATGTCGGCAATATTCGTAAGGCCGCGCCGGCTTTAAAACTGTCGCTCACTAGGTTCAGTTTTCAAACGAGAGTCCGCCAGGTGATGACGATAGTCAGGCAACTGTGTCTACACGGTGAATTTGAATTATTATACAGGAACCAATTCATCTTACTGCCTGGGCAAAATTAAATGCAACTATGCGTGTGTTAATTAATTCCTGAATTATTTAATTATAATAAAGTGATAAAACATTATGTACACTAATCTAATTGTATGGTAACCCTACATTTCTTGAGGTGCATACGTCAGTTAAGAGTTAAGACAAAGAACATAGTATAGGCGTAGGGTAACAATAATTTCGGTTTAAAATCAAATTGTAAATGAAAAAAAGGATTCTTAACATTATGATTGTTTTACGAACTTCTAAATGAAATGTAATTGCCATCGATTACTGAGTAAGAAAAATGGTTCCTGTATACTAATTCAAAGTCACCGTGTATAGCGAATTTTGCGAAGGCATCGTCAGACCAATATCTGACAATGAACTGTTAGCTTGTATTGTAATCGATTAACTGCCAAGCCTAAATCGGCCGGCCGAATGTTAGTTTGTAGACCAATGCGCGAGAGTGCAAGGCTATGAAAGGCAGTCCCAAAGTCTATTATTGTTTGGCGTTGGTAGCGAAGGGGTTTTTCCTCACTATGAGCTATTGGGCCATTTGATGTAGGGTTCTATGACACACAAATTAGAATGTCATTTCCGCAGATTTTTTTTTATCAAAATGGAATTCCCGCCGCATTGTCAGCCGAATGGAAACCTGACCCAACATAGAACTGTGTAACAATGACGTTATGATTCGCAGGGATGGGGAAAGGGGATGGAAAACCCTCTCACAATACACGACTAAACTTCCAACTTAAAATGGATTTATTTAATTATAGGGAAAATACAACTACCATAAAACTGGCCAAGTGCGAGTCGGTCTCGCAGACGTAGGGTTCCGTAGCATTCTAGTTAGGGGCCTGTAATTTTTTATTATTATTTGTGATAGTGCCAATAGAAATACACACCCTGTGAATATTTTAAATGTCTACCTATTACGATCATATACAGCCCGCTGCGAGACAGACGGACGGACAGCGGAGGTTTAGTAATAGAGTCGGCACCCTTTGGGTATGGAACCCTTATGGAACCCTAAAAAAGTCTCGTCAAATGTTTTTAAACATCGAAGCTTTCTTAAGCCCGTCGTCCTAAAGTATATGGGCATAATACAAATTTTAACATATAATGTAAGCTAGCTAGATGATCGTTACAGACATGAATGTGTGATAGTTCCTAAAGCGTCCATATATTTTTGTCAGCGTTCTGTAATATTTTAAAGCGGGGTGTGATTTAAATGGATACCAAACAATTATAGCTTTAATTATTATTATTGTGATAAGTTTTAATTGAGAAAGATGTGTACGCGCGTTTAAAAGTAAAAATCGGAAAATCGTAGAGCCAACTCGTTCTAAATTGAATACATAATACGTTTTACGTGTACAATTAACGTGAATATACCGGTTCTAAATAAAAGTAAGTAGCTTTTTCTTTCTTTTAAACATGCGAGACATTGGTTTATCTAGTAGTGAATAATATAATACTAGTTTATAAGTGCATTGATGTTGTGCAATCGATGGCTACCTATTATTGTGGGTGTCTAATCTATGGATTTTAATAACAAAATGTATTAGCAGATGTGGTTTTATTCGTCGAATTTGAAAAGAAAAATTGAAAATTTGAATTGTTCTCTCTATACAGGTGATAGGCTGACAGCTAAACCTATTCCTTGAAAGGGGTTATACTAAAGCTAATTCGTAAGACCTCTTACATTTTGTTGGACAGTTCAAATAACCTTAATAGTCCACTGCTGGACATAGGTCTCCCCATTCACAGAACAGAAAAAAACAGTAGAACTGTCAAGTGGGCGTGTAATGTGTGGCATAGTTATGCGGAGTTCCGCAAAATCTACCATACTTTTGACGCGATCGCTTATTTAAATATTTCGATATTTCTAAAATAGAAAATAAATCGAGAAGTATGCCTTATTGTGCTATTTTGGAATGTAAAAACGATAGCCGCACCAAAAACATTTTCCATGGTGGCGTGTTGTTTTTATGATAGTTTGAGTATTGGCGACAACAGGTCTGATACTAAGCGAAGCTCATGCCACTTCCACTGTTTTTTTTCTATTCCGTGCTCCCATTGCACGCCACCGAGCATGATCCTCTTTCATCCAGCTCTCGCCAGCCACCTTGCGAAGATCACCGCTCCACATAGTCTGAGGGTGTGAGTTTGCCGATCCGCGGTCTCAACTCAAGAACACTATAACTCCAGCGGTTGTTTATTACTACCTCCTAAAATGTCGAATTCTGTAAATATTATGTCGATTCAATAATTAAGCAGCCTACAAAAAAAAACATCATACAAAACATGATATAGTTTTCGAGATATTCCCTGTTTTTTTGTCTTTATAACCATCCATACCGCAAAAAATATAAGGTTTTTTTTCATTTCCAATGTTTTCATGAATGTCAATATCTCGAATACTTACTATTTATGAGGATCGACGAACTAAACACTATGGTGAAACGGAATAAATAATAAGCTGGGACTTTAAACAGACTTCATTAAAACCGTGAACGCATTTGAAATATTTCTTTTGGTGGATTTGGAATCACACTTTGCTAGAGACCATTAAGTCGTTCTTATTTAATTATGCAGACGTTACGTAATACAGATTTTTATGCGCCTTGCGGTTTTTATTTATTTTTAGAGTCGGTTTTAAAGTAGTTTAAAATCATTCATCGGGAGACAAGGCAGCGATGGTACAGTCAACAGCATAAATAAGTGATCATTTATGTACCTTGTCGCTTTCAATCGTTTCACAATTTTGTATAACATTTCAAACACTACCTTAAAGTGACAAGGTACATAAATGATCACGAGACTCGCTCGCCCCACCACCGACGCCACACATACTGTTGCTATAGCGACCTATAGAGAATTGGAGATACAAATTCGTCGTACAAGGTCGTGTTTAGTCGTCTGCCCTCGCCCGCTAACTGATTACCTATTCCGCCTTCGTAGTGTCAAATTGTACCTCAAAATTATTTTTAGATCACATGAATTATAAGAAATATCTATGGAAATGTATATTCAGGAGCTAGATATAACGGTTTCTAATAATAGCTCAGCTGCAACGATTTGTGATATGGTTTTCATCATCACTTTCGCACGAATTCCAATGTATGAGAGTTCGCAGTAAACTGTGGCACGCTGCGGCAACATATTGTGTTTATTGTTATTAAATAACGGTGGAAAACGTTTATAATGGTGTCATCCGATTTAGGTCTCAGTGTTGCGCAAGGATATATGCTCTTAACCAGTAAGTAGGTACTACTTTGGTACTTGTTCATAAGTTAACTTTGAAAAATAAATGGAATAGGTAGCGTGTAGGGATTCAAATGACATTAATTTGTGAGCTCATAGTTTGGGTAGATAATTATAAGATTTATAAGGTTGGTATTATAATTAGGGGTATCAGTCATGGTACTCGGTTTTCCTATCCTTAAGGTCAGTAAATTTTTGCACATTTTAGGCCAAGCCATAATACATAAAAACCGTGCATGAGCATTTCGGACCATACTCAGTGTAGGGTTCCGACGCCGGCGCCGTTACTGTGTAGTAACAAGAAAAACTATCTCAAAAACAACTAACGTAATGGAACCAGTAATCGACAAGGACCAATGATCGACACTTATTCTTATTTTACAGAAGATAAGGGTTATTCATTTGTTTTGTAACACTCAATTTATGACCGTATGATCTTTGAATTAAGAGTTAAGTGTCGATCATTGGTGCATGTCAGCTTAAAGTGTCGAACACTGGTGCCATTACGTTAGTAGGTACCTAAGTAGTAAGTAATGCTAACTGAATGAACTAGATTTCTATTTAAAGTTATTTGCTTACATAATTTTTAGTAGGTAAGTATAAACACTTTTGTGGCATTATTAGTCGTGATAGTTTTCCCTTTAAATTCGTTATGTGCTTTAATTCAACATATATTTTTCAGATATTGATTATGTACAGTCGAGTTCGTAAATATGTGTACACTTTAGTAACTTGCTTGTTTATTTAATGTCATGTTTAAAATGCCTTATCTGAATTGTTACAACGATTAAAGTGACAGGGCACTAAAGTGTATACATATTTATGAACTCGACTGTACTTCTAGTTTTAGCTGTAGGGAGGGACACGGAACTCTAGCAAAAATTACACTTTTCAAGCTAAAATTGATAATAAAACGTCCATAATACTTAATATTAATATTTTTTCAAGAGCTATCTAGCACTCGATCGGTTTTTAGTAGGTATTTGTTGTTTTTCTTTAAGGTTTGTACTACCTATAATGTTCATGTGTTTATATAATGCTTAGGTACCTCCCATTTTTACAAAACAACAAAAATAAAAATACGTTTCTTGTTGGGGTATCCCTTAAACTACTTATTACTTTTATTTTTGTAATTTGTATATTTGTGCAATGTTATTCCTTAGTACAAAAAGGTGTTTGTTTATATACCATATTTTATAACAATCTTTCTTTATGTTAGAAAATCCGTCGTACCTACATCACATATTCTGAAAAAAAAAAAAACTAAAGATAGGTACAGCTCTTTAAAGTTAGGACGGACGGACGGACGGCGTGCGCTTAGTGATTGATTACGTCCCGTTTACCCCTCGGGTACGGAACCCTAAAAAGTAGGTTGGTATATCACCAAAAATAACATTAAAAATTGTTTCGGAAACCAAACAAGCCGGTTTTTATGACATCTTGAAGTACTTCTTCCTTAATATGGTCAGACCCACTTTAGGAGTTTTTCCTTTAATTACGAACATTACTTATTGCAAGTGTTATTTTGTACTAAAAATTAAATTAACACCATTTCTTTATAGTTTATGAGAAAACCATCTGTGCATACAGACACGGCAGAACTTAACCGCTACGCGCGCGAGTGGACGTGTTTTGGCTGTGCGGCCGTTATTTAATTGATTTAAAATAGCGAAAGAGTGCTAACAGTGTCAATGTTATGTCGTCGCGATGTGGTGGCTGTGTTGAACCAATATATGAGGTTTCCTATTTGGAGTGTTCAAAGGGAGAATGCAGGAAATGGTTTCACCTAAAGTGTTTGGGATTGTCGACGGAGGAGTTCGAAGCTCTGACGGAGGAGTACAAAACCCAGTGGTTGTGTCCAGGATGTGCTTGCTCTAGGCTGAAGCGCGACGACACTCCGGCCAGAGGAAAAATCATGGATCAGACTTTTACCCCTACTAGTAATGTCAACATGGGGCGCGGAGTTCGCCATCAAATGGATGTGTCCCTTAATGAAAATGAGTCTAAAATATTAGAGGTACTCTGCGGCTTCCAGACAGAGATGAGGGGTCGGTTTGATAAACAAATTGAAGAATTTAAACAGCTACAGAATTGTTTTTTAAAAAATCAAACTGAATTATTTAAATTACGCGAGGAAATGAGGGTGGCGCAAAAAAGAATAAATAACGTAAGCGAATTGGAAGATCAAGTACAGCAGTTGAAAAGAAAGAACGAACAACTTGAAGCCTATATTAGGGGTATGGAAAAGAATGTTAAAAAACCGATGTCATGTCTAGAATGTCCAGATACACAAAAGGATTCGTATGCGAAGGTGAGTTCGAAAGGCGTACCCGCAATAGCAGCGAAAGCGGGCTTAAAAAATCTACCCGCGCCAGCCGCAACTGCATCAACACAACCGGGTGGGGCCACGAAACAAGGGAGTGCACCGGTTAGTGAGAAACGATCAGCAGGCGCAGCGGCCCTGGAAGATTCATTAAAGACAAAGGAGATTGCAGGTATTAATGAAAATGAAGAAGGTGACAGAGACTGGATAGAGGTGAAGAAAAATAGGAGAAATAAGTTTCCGAATAACCAAGTACAAAGAGGCGGAAAGGTTGGCTCATCTGAAATTCAGGGCACGGAACGGAAAAAATATCTGCATGTGTGGCGGTTGAAAAAAGAAACTACAGCTGACAATCTAGAAGCCTATGTTAAGGGTATATGCGGGACAGAATATATAGCAAAAGTGGAGAAAATACAGCATAAGACAGAACGAGACTATGCATCTTTTATTATAAGTGTTCCAGAAAGTCGTTATGATCAACTGTGTGAGCCGAGCGTTTGGCCGGTTAACGTGGAGTTCTGTGAGTGGGTGTGGTTTCGCAAACCCAGGGACCCTAAATACACCCCCCAATAAATCGGTGGACATGTATTACCAGAACGTTAGAGGACTTCGGACAAAGTTAGAAGAGTTCTATGCGGCCCTAGCGTCCTCTTGTGGGGACTTGTTTGCGGTAACTGAAACAGGATGCAATGAGTCCATTAATGACGCCGAATTAATCCCGCCGGGCTATACAATCGTCCGGTGCGATCGGACGGATGGACGTAAACACGGAGGCGTATTTTTAGTGGCCACACCGAGAGTCGAGTTGCGGAGCGTACGGATACCGGGTGACGTCAGCGTAAGCGATAAGGTGTTCGAGTTAGTGTGTGCGCGTGTGTATCTACGCGACCGGTTTCTATTCCTATGTTGTGTTGTTTACATCCCGCCGAACAGTAAAGATAATGATTACATGTTATTATTTCGAATTATAGAACAATTGTGTGTTTTGTATAAAAGTGTATTAGTATTGGGAGATTTCAATTTATATTCTTGTAGTTCATATGTTAGTAACTACTTTGAATACCTTCTGTCATTTTGTGGATTCATTCAGAGAAACAGAGTAGCAAATTGCAATAATCGTCAGTTAGACTTAGTTTTGACAACGCTAGAGGAGACGGTTAGTGTGCGAGCCGCGTCGGAGGCGTTGGTGCCGGTGGACGCGTATCATCCGCCACTCGAGGTGCTAGTCGCGGTGGCGGGCGGCCAGAGAGCCGCGGCCCCCGCCCCCCATAATGATACTTATATAGTCACGCAGCAGGATAGGCAGGAGTGGAACTTCGCGAAAGCGAATTTCCCACGGTTATATGCATCACTAGCCTCTATTGACTGGTCACCGTTGTATAATCTGGATAAGGCAGAGCAGTGTTTGTTGTATTTTTATGAAAGTGTCAATGACGTAGTTAGCGACTGTGTGCCTAGAAAAACACGCAAGCGTGTTGAGTCGAAGTACAGTTATCCAGAGTGGTATAATAAGGAAGTAATTAACCAAATAAGGTATAAGGCTACTCTTCATAAACAGTACAAAACAATCCAATCTCAGGAGAATTACTTAGCGTTCGCTGAATCAAGGGCGCGGGTGAAAAGAATGATTAAAATAGCCCATGCGCAGTATCAGGAGCGCGTTCAAAACCATTTAACGGAAGATCCGAAAGCGTTCTGGAAATATGTTAGGTCTAAAACGAAAGGTAGGAATGCACTGAGGTTATCAAAAAATGGGGAAGTACTTGATGGGAGGAACGGGGCCAAAGAGTTTGCAGAATATTTTCGGTCTGTGTATAGTACTAATCCAGCAGTACTTAATGTGGATGAGGCGATGAATGAGGCAGACTACAAGGGTGACTCGGCACGAATATGTCTGGACGGATTACTTCAGTCGGACGTGATGAGGGCACTTGCGAAACTGAAACCGAAGCGATCGGCTGGACCGGATGGTATTCCAGCTTTTATATTTCGAGACTGTAGATTTGTGCTGGCTGAACCGCTAGTGCATATATACAACAGGTGTATAGAGAATGAAGTCTTTCCAGACATATGGAAAACAACCCGGGTGGTCCCAGTTCCCAAAGGAGGAGGTAGTGAAAGTGTCGACGGGTACAGGCCTGTTGCGGTGCTGTCCACTCCTGCAAAAATATTTGAATCGGCATTGCAAAATATTATATATAACCAGATACGAAGTCAGTTGTCAGAGGCTCAACACGGTTTCCGAGAAGGTCGTAGTACAACAAGCAATCTGGTGAGTTATGTGTCTCAGATCGTACCGGAAGTGGACAGTGGGGGGCAGGTCGACGCAGCTTATTTTGATTTCCGGAAAGCGTTCGATGTCGTTGATAACGACATCCTGCTGAGGAAACTAGCCGGCGTGGGCTTCACCCCTCATCTGTTGAAGTTCTTCGCGAGTTACATGAGCAACAGGCGACAATATGTTGAGTATGCAGGACATATGTCAGAGTCATACATTGTCAACTCTGGAGTAAGTCAGGGAAGTAACCTTGGCCCGTTGGAGTTTATTATAATGGTTAACGACTTACCCCAGGTCTTCAAGGAAGCCGGTTGCTTACTGTTTGCGGATGACTTAAAAATTTACATGCCCATCAAAAGCGTCGACGACTGTGTAAGATTGCAAGGAGATATAGATCGAGTGGTATCATGGAGTATGACTAATAAGTTACATTTTAATGCGTCAAAATGCGTGACTATGAGTTTTACTCGAGCGCACAAACCCATACTTCATGATTACGAAATTAGAGCGGAGAAAATGAATAGAGTCAAAAAAATCAAAGACTTAGGAGTAACATTCACATCTGAGCTTGAATTTCGAGACCACATTACTCTTATTTGTAAGAAAGCGTACAGAATGCTAGGATTTATGCTGCGTAGATGTCAGGGTTTCAGTAGTATGAAGGCGATCATCGCCTTATACAATGCAATAGTCCGCGGTAACCTGGAGTGTAATGCAGTCATTTGGGCTCCACATGAAATTAAATATAATCTCATGGTGGAGCGTATCCAAAATAAATTTGTGCGGTTTTTATATTTGAGGCGATATGGTGTTTATCCTTTTTACCCCTTAATGTATCCGACTCTGTTCGTATTGGGTATGGTCGGATACAATGAGCTGCGGGTACGGAGAGAACTATGTTTAGCAACATATGTATTTAAAGTAATTAGGGGTAGAGTAGACAATAGTCAGGTGCTGAATTATGTGGGCTTGTGTGCGCCGGCCGGGTACGTGTGGCGGCGGCGGCGGCCGCGGCTGCTGGCTGAGCCGCGCGGGCGCACGAACCTGCTCCGGCGGGCGCCGCTGACGCGCGCGCTGCGCACCCTCAATCTCGTAGCGGAAAACACTGACTTGTTCTTTTGTTCTCTGAATGAATTCACAAAGTCGGCCTTATACTGTATTTGTTATAGTCGTGATAAGTATAATTAAGTATAGATAAGTTAGAGGTAGTTACGCTATTGTCTTAGGCACAGTCCTGTAAAAATAGTTGTAAGTGTGTGTAAATAAATAAATAAATAAAAATAAAAATAAAAAATAAACTGTAATATTGATAAACTGGAATATATGTGTAGGAAGATATCTTTGTAAAAATTTACGAGTACCTAGGGTAGACGTACCGTTTGTGGTCACTGTATCCTTTTTGGCCACGTAAGGTTTATATTTAAAAATAATACTCATAAATAGTTAAGACTGAAGATAAATATAAAGATAAAATGTAAAAATTTCTTGTAATTTCATAGGTAATGCTTTACATATTAGCTAAAATTTAAAGTGGCCAAAATCGGCGTAAATATAGCCAAAACCGGTACTTCTATCCTAAATAGGTAGTTAATAAATAATAAATAAAATTATACATACTTATAGCTAGGTAATAGATACAGAAAGACAAATTTGGAAGTCAGGGCTTGAGAACGGTTCGAAAAATACCGGATGACTATGGTTCTTAACTTTATCTACACTCATATCATAAGTCCTCTATTATGCGTTCAGAATCCGTAGACAATGACCAGCATTACTTGATACAATTTTACTATGATATGTTTTCTTATCTGTAGCTGTAATGAAAAGTTAAAATTACGATACAACTTTTGATAAAGTAATGTTGTTCAAATTTGGAACATCTTCCAAAACCAACAAAATTCAAACAGGGGGCCAATTCTAGTATCAATTGAACGTCGACTCGGTATATTTGAAGTAAAGTGTCGTACGCCATTTTGATTTCGAATGCCATTAGAATAGGGACTTTGTTAGTTTGTCTATGATTTAAATAAAACATTCATATTCGTGACACAGGTTAGCTTTGCCGCCATGTTTGTTCTGCCGCCTACTGAACGCATCTTAGAGTACTTATAATATGTGTGTAGATAAAGTAATGTATGTAACTGTACATAATTAAGTAGGCCTTAAAACACTCGTGTGATCTTATTATGAAACTCGCCTTCAGCTCGTTTCATAAAACCACACTCGTATTTTAAGGACCCTCTTTATGTATCAGTTGCATAAAATACTATTGCAACGCTCGCTCGGAGCGGCATCGATTCGGCGAGAGAGCGAGCGTTATGATCAGGGAATAGAGAATAAGGGGAACTGGCATGGTCGCCTATTACCGTAAAATGGGGTGGATAGAGATTCGCGGGGTGAATAGAAATACAATCTAAAATAAGTCATAACTTGTTACTAATAAGAACAATTATTACATTGACAAGTCTTTTGGAAAATTACGTTAAAATGTCAGCCTTATAATTAGTACAATATGCTTTATTTTAGGCTGTATTTCTATTCACCCCGCGAATCTCTATTCACCCCATTTTACGGTACTTAGAAAACCAGTGTCGCCAAACTCACACAGCCATAGTTAAATTGATACGCGGCACACTATTGCAAAACCCTTTTGATTGGTAAAAAGTTACAATATCCATACGGTGTTATCGAGTACCATTTACAGAAAGGATCTCTACTCTAACTTAAGCAGTTTACGGCCTAAAATAGACTGTAACAGAAATGTGACATATGTCTTTTTAGTTTTTGACGTTTGATTTCCAGAAAAAGCATCGTTGTCCAGCTACTCAGCATTAGATGGCGCTATATTCAGTTTTGGTTGAATTGAAATGTTTCGATACGCCCGATAACGTCCGAAACTAAATAGTCGTATGTGGCTTTGAATTCCGTATTACGACAAGACCTTTTGGCATAAAGAATGGGGATGCGGGTACAACATAGGTAGTTGTCGATATTTTGTGATATTTATATTAATATTTGGTTTCTTTGAAATGTAGCGACAATGTAAACGGGTCTTTCAATAATTTATAAAAATATAAACAACTAAAAAGTAGCAGGAGCCATCTGTATGCATACATATAATAAAAAAATTGAGAAGGAGAAATTAATCTGTATATTGCAGATATTTAAAAAAAAAATGTCTGGGGGTCTTAAATCATTGACAGAACGCATTTCAATCCTTTTTAGAATTCCTGTTTGTCATGCACGATTTTCTGTATTGGAACTGCATTCTCGCGGATAAAGCGCTTCCCTTTTGGCGAAATCCAGAAATCGTTGTCTAAAAAATGCTCTAAGCAAATAGTGCTAGATAGCATTGGGAACGAAAATTGATTTCCTTTGACATCCATCCATATTTTTTTTACATTTGTATCTTTTGGGAATCTAAAACGGTTGATAAGGCTTTTTAAACATTAACTAAGCCACCACTTCTTCCACCTTCATCTTTAGTGCAGAAAGGTTTCACAGGCTATGTAACCGTAAGTAGGTATTAATTACAATTGACATGCTCGTAAATTGTAATGAAAACTTGAATTACTGTATCTATTACATTCTTCCACATCGCGGTTAACATAATAATTGATTAAACTTTTATCGATATAATGTCGATAAAACTTAGCACAGCACTCGAGTAGCGAGTATTGTTTGACAGTTGGAGTAGCGGAGTAGCGAACAATCTAGATTAGTTGGCAGTTGGCATGATATATGATTATGAACTGTAACTTCTAAGGTATAGAGTAGATTATTACTCAATATTGGACGCGAATTATATCAATGAAGATTAACATTTGTATTATTTCAATAAATAGTAAAATAATACTTAACGATGATAAAAAATGACCGCATTGGACATCGTTTTTGTTCTGCTTGCATTTTTGCAGCTTGAGATAGCGCAACATGGTATTTTTACATTGATAATTATTTTTTTCTCAATTGTACACAAATGTCATGTACACGAGTCGGTTGACATAAGACTGATAATAGTCTGTGGGCGAAGTTTGTGCAACTGCACAAACACTCGGCGACACGGGAACGCCCACTTGCGTCCTCCATTAGTTTTCTTCTCCGTGGTTATGATCGCTAGGGTTAACCAATTTTTATCGGTTTTTGATTCTTCCGAATCTGATGGCGAGGCGACTGTGATGTTTTAAAAGCTATAATGCTGTCTCAGGGATCATTGCATCGTACATTAGTACCTGAGACAGCACTATCCTAATGGATAGGTTTTTGCTTGAGGATATATTACTTACCAAAATTTAATAGACACCCTCAAAAACCCTTTCAAAAACGGCGGGCGGTCGGACGAACAAGCGAAATCGCAGGCAGCGGCGAGTTTAAGTAGTCCCGCCCGAGCGAACAAAACACAGCGCCATTTTTAGCGCGTGCATTTATAATTTGGCGGCATGCAAAGACATTAAATGTATAGTAGTAACATTAAATCTCTTTGGCATGGCTTCTGTCGAAAAGATCGAACGTATAAGGCTGCCTAATTGAGAATGCACGCGCTAAAATGTATTTTGTTCGCTTTGACGGGACTACTCTTGCTGCTGTGACATTCACTTGTTCGTTCGTCCTGTAATTAAGCTGACAAGGTTGCAATTAAAATGTTACTAAAATAGGTATTACGAGGTTAAACCTACCCGTGCCGTGGTAGTACGGGAACGCGTCGCCGCCTTCGTTATCAGTGTCTTTGCGGATTATAATATAAATTATTGCCGAAACTTCAAGGTCTGCTGCGTGTATGCGCGTATACTTATGCGCCGCGCGCCGTTTGACTTTTGTAGGTAAATAAGTAAAATGATTTCGGCGCCAAGAAACGGTCGAGTTGCATTCTGCTAACGTTGAAGATCAATGTAATATACTACTTTCCGGCAGCGTTGCTTGCGCGAGCTTGAAATAGGTATCTTAGAGTTTAAGTATCTTAAAGAGAACTGGGAATAGGTACCTACAGTCGAGTTCATAAACATTAGTACACTTTAGTACCTACTTTGTCTATTTAATGTCATGTTTAAACTTCTGTATGAATTGTCGCAGCGATTAAAGTGTCAAGCTACAAAAGTGTAGGTACACATAGTTATGAACTCGACTGTTCATGACATTATTATGATTACTAAGGCATAAAAAAAACCGGCCAAGTGCGAGTTGAACTCACGTGGAGAGGGTTCCGTATAAGTAATTTTAAAAGTTTTTTTTGATAGAATTCTTATAGGTTTTCCTGTAATCTACTAGCAATGAACTATATTTTGAAAAAAAATAACAACATTTTAGGCTCAGTAGTTTCTGAGATGAGGGGGAATAAGTAGTCAATTTTCGTCTTCTTTCATTAATAAAATCAAAACTATTTATTTTACAATAATAACATTGATCAGACATGCTCTTGCCCGGTTTCTGTGTTAGTAGTAGCAGCGTCGGAACCACAGAACAGAAGAAACAGTAGAAGTGTCAAGTGGGCGTGTAACGTGTGGCACAGTTATGCGGAGTTCCGCGCAACCTACCATACTTTTGCCGCGATCGCTTATTTCGATATGTCGATATTTCTAAAATAGGAAATAAATCCAGAAGCATGCCTCATTGTTCTATTTTGGAGTGTAAAAACGATAGCCGCACCAAAAACATTTTCCATGGTGGCGTGTTGTTAGGGTTCCGTACCAAAATGGTACAAAAGGAACCCTTATGGTGAGACTTCGTTGTCTGTCTGTCTGTCTGTCTGTCTGTCTGTATGTCACAGCAGGTTTTCTCAGCAACTACAAATGCTATCAACTTGAAATTTGGCATAGTTGTACAACTTGCTTGCCCGCATCTATTTGTAGTAAAAAAAATATGAAATTAATTTTATTAATGATTGAAAAGGGGTCTAGAATGGGGGGTTCAAAAATGAAAGTGGTTCGATTATAGCAAATGGGGTGTCATATGAAAGGTACCCTCAAAAACCCATAATCTGCACATTTCAAAACTATTTTTTTGAAAATTTTCTGTGATGTACTTTTTGATTTATAGCCAAAAATTTACAAAAAATGACCGTTCTTTATCTCCGGAGTTTATTAATCAAAAATTCTGAAAAAAATCTTGACGTATAGATAATTACCTATATTTTCTGGGAAAAATAAAATAAAGTGTTCATTATTTACAGTTTTTGAGAAATAACAAAAAAACTAAGAAAATCTGTATTAAAATTTAGGCTAGTCAAAATCGACCTTATTGCCTCGAAAATAAAGCTTATAACAAAATGAGTATTTTCTTTTGCGGTTACCAAGCATATTATCTTCAATACGGAACCCTCGGTGCGCGAGTCCGACTCGCACTTGACCGGTTTTTTTTATGATAGTTTGAGTATTGGCGACAACATGTCTGATACTAAGCGAAGCTCTTGCCACTTCCACTGTTTTTTCTATTCCGTGGTCGGAACCCTACACTGAGCATGGTAAGACAGCTCTTGCCCGGTTTTTCTGTTAGAAGTAGCGACATCGGAACCTTACTTCGGTTTTCTTTGTATATCGCATCGCATTATACTTAGTTGACGTTATGGTAGCTCTTATTCATAGGATGGTAAGGCCTTATCTATCGTATGATTACGAATTTACGATACAGAAGCATGATGGGCTAAAGTAAATTGGAATAGAGCCCTAGTTTATCGGCGCCTTTAGTGATTCAAATACTCGAATACTTACTTGCATTTGGCATTCGCATTCAACATTAATAAAAGTAGTTTCCAGGAAAACAATTCATGGCCGTGAACTGCCGTGATAGTTAAAGTGTGTGTTAGTGTTGGTTGTGTTTGTGCTATCGGAAGTTTTGGGTTAACGTACAGTCAGCAGCAGAAGTAGCTACGCAACCGAAGAGGTCAAAATGACCTGCACTCGACTCTATTGCCAAGAGAATACGTCGTGTCTACTTAGATCATTTTGAGCATGTTATTCTGCTTCGCTACTTTTGATGCTGACTGTACCTAGACACAAAAGGTGTTTTGGCACTATTGCTATTATTATCACACCTATTATTGTTTAAAGGCTACATAGCTTCAGCGCACACATCAGTGGCCTTGGACATTCACGTTTATTTCTAGAACGTTCGGGCTATAGACAAAAGATTTTGTACGCTTCATTGCGTCAGGACAGGATTATAAAGCATGTCGGACCATGCTGGGGTATGATTCTGAAGCTATTTCTACAAATGGTTGGCTGAAATAAAAACGCTTGTGCACTTGCAGTCTTCCGGGAGGGCGGAGGGTCCTTTTCTGTCGGCGGTCTTCTTGTGAATCTTATATCTCAATTTTCAGAGTGCGAACTATCGCTCATCATACACATATATTTTAGAAATACCCCACCGTACCTCTACTCATCGTTCTTTATTTGTGAAATCTCCTTAAACCCTAAGATATTATAGACTTAACTTATTATAAACAATTTCGTAAGTACACTAGGCGCTATATTTGATAGGTATCTACTTACATACATACATACATTAAAACACGCCTGTTTCCCAGAGGGGTAGGCAGAGACCACTTAACATAATATTTATTTACACATTGAATAGAAAACCGGGAAAATCATTGTCCCGTCAAAGGGTAGGTACTTTCATGTTTTTCACGAATGCGTATTGGCGCGATCGGGTAGATGTTAAATGTCAATACTTTATTAACTTTTTTTATTAAAAAAATAATCGAAAAACAGCATATAGGTATGGATGACCCGGATATCGAAGCTTTTTCATGTCTTATATTTTTTCTGCAGCTATGATGAATACGGTTACCATAGACAATCTCGTGGTACCGGAATTGGTGCAGATGAACTCGAGCGCTGTCCTGGACTGCCAGATCTCAGCGAGTGACGACCGGTTCACCCTGCAGTGGCTCTTCAACCGGACGGAGCCGGTGTACGAGTGGAGCCCCGGCGCGCCGCCCCGGGTCAGCGGGGTTCTGGAGGGAAGGCTCGACCCTGCCTTTAAAATCTCCAGTAAGTACCAAAATTGAATAGGGGAGAACGGGGTAAAGGGTGTCAGAGGGCAATGGTGGTTAACGTTGTAACATCCAGTATCTAAACAAACGAATATCGGCCGACTCGGGGACGACAGTCGTGATAAGGTACAAAAGTTCGTTTCTATTCTACTTTTGAAGCTGACCGTACGTTTTGTTGAATTGTTCCTCAGATGAGAGGAGCCAGGAGGGGCGCGGGTTTCGCATCGCGCGGGTGGGCCCGGAGCTGAGCGGCGAGTACACGTGCCGCGTGTCGAGCGACGCCGGGGAGGCGAGTCAGATCAGGGCCATGATGGTCTTCAGTCAGTATAAAGTTTACCGTTGTAGTCTTGCTTTAGCACTTGGCAAAAAATAGTAAAAGTAAGTTTGCAGGTCCTGAGCGGGAGTTCGTGCTGGACGTGCGCGCGAACGGCCGCCACGGCGCGCACGACGTCGAGTGCACCGCGCGCGGGATGTTCCCGGCGCCCGAGCTCACCCTCGAGTACAACCAGTGAGTAACCACTTTTATAATGTGCCGTTTAAAGTGATGCTACAACACCGCAAAGATACCCGTCGAAACGTGACGTGTCGTCATTAGAATTATGAAATGCAATGGCTAGGCACTTTGCCCCGCCGCCGCTGAGTTTTATGTTCATCGTTTGATAAAATTGGGAGTGAGTTATATTCAGGTTTATTTTGTTGTAAAATAACTGTTAATTGATAGTACACAAATCGTTTATCCCCCAGGCACTCTGCACTATTGTACCGAGTGTACCTACTTATTAGTTAGAGTATAGTAGATCTGGCAATGTGGGAATAATGATATAAGGGCAAAATTATCCGCCAGTGCATCTTTATACATAACTATAACCTCGATAAAATAGTCCCTAAACTATTAAAGACGTAAACTTAATCAATATAGCAGTTAATATAATCAATATATATAAAATGCTAAAGAGAGGGCTCGTAGCTACGCGCGCAATGACATTATTTTATGTAGCTGAAGAAGGCAAACGACCACTCAGGTCAGGGCTTAGATTCTTCACGGTCCGACCTTATTGCTTTTGACGTGCTATCGTATTAGCTGAACGACCGGAGGACGATCGACCGCCCCCTGCGTCCCCACCCTTCATCATCATTGTCAACGTTTTGCTAGGTAGCTCTTATCTCGATAGTAATGGCGGCCGAATTGTAAACAATACCATTACACGTCAAAAGAAATATTGTTTTACCCAGTAAAATAGAGGCCCAGGCCTGCAGTGGGTCTCCAGAGACGCGTGGCGGTACTGGTGTCCTACTCGCGCCGGGCTGGGGGGCGTGGCCGCGGGGGCATGTACGGCGCGCGCGGGCCGTGCGCTGCGTGCGCGAGGGGGTAGCGCGGCGCAGACCGCCAAGAACGACGCATATTGTTCACATCCGTTCTTTGAGGGCTGAGTACCGCCAGAGGAGCCCCGTCCGCGGCGTCTACAGAGTTCCCGCGCTCGGAGATGCGCAGTCTCGGGTCGTGCACGATGAACAGGGGCTTGCGCAGGACAGGGGGCGGGGTGTGCATCTCCTCTGCGCTCTGTGCAGGCGCCGGCACTGCGCCCAACTGCGCCTGCACCGATAGCGCTAAGCAAACCAACACCTGCGAATGAAAGATGATAATTAGGTACTTACAATGTTCAGCACGAATCATGGGCCCTACTTTGAAAGTTGAAGTTCGAAGTCACGTTAGCTGAATCCCTTTCTCTCGGTTTATAGTCTCGAATGACGAGTGACAGGGATGGAGCTAATGTATCATCGAACTTCGATTTTCAAAGTAGAGGCTCAGTTCAATAGCGGTGGCCGATATTTGATTTTTGACAGAAGAAAACAGATCAATGATAATATGTGCATTTAGAGCGTCTCTTACGGGAGTCACAGCCCCTGAGGACCGACAAAATGATGCAAATTGCGTGTATAAATAGGCACTCAAGCTTCTTAATCTAATGATAATTGCATTAAAGTGCTTACCAGAAGGCAGTGCATGCTGGACCGATGCGCGGCGACGCGCGCGCCGAGTTATATACGCTGCACACTAACGAGCACCCCGCTTAGCCGAGCAGCTCCATTAACTCGGCAGTGACCACCTTAACTACCTTAAACTGCCTTAAAGGCAGTATGTGTATGTATACCTACGGATTCAGCCGCGGCCGTGCTGGTAGCCCTTAACAGTGCAGTGTGTGTGTGTGTGTGTACTAGGTAAATACATAAACATTCTGTTGCACACGAGAACCTGCCTGAGCCCGTGATTTTGGCAAGCCTACTCCTTATTTTTTCTGCTATTTGAACTTTTTCTTCTACCATAAATTACCCACTAGGAATAGAAGCTCTCGAGCTCGGTGTAGATGGGTGATTCTTTGAGCGTTTCAACCGCCTCATTTCCGTGGACATATTTTTAAAGAATTGGGCGTATATTTTGATGCCACGCGCCGTTCTAATCTACGTTCCGAAACGTACATTTTTTACTATTTTACTATTACAGTTGCATTTACACGTACGGTTCGGAACGAATTTTGGAACGGCGCGTGGCGTTTCCCGCGGTTCGAACTTTACGTGTGCAGGCCGCTAATGGGGCGTGCCCTCCGAAGTCCTAATTCCAAGGCATATTATTATTAGACTGCAAAGTAATTGCCGTTACTACATCACAATAAGTCAGCATTCTTTAGCGGATACTTATATTAATTGCATATCTCTACTTTGTTAGAAATTAATTCTAATGACTAAAACGATTATCAAGACGTGTCGTCGAGTGAACAAGACCTTCCTATAACGTCTACAATATGCTTACCATAGGCTAAATTGCTAAAATCAAATATGCATGGTTTTTTTAAACCATATTTCTCAACAAAATATGAAAATACCGAAAAAGGGATCACAAAAAAGTGAAATTAAAATTACAAAAAATGCTGATGGTACAAGCATTTTAAACTGTTAAATAGACAGCGATTACACAGAGAGATCCGATATGCACTGTGACGTCAAGTAGCAGGTCGGCCATATAAACTACATGTTAAATTCTCTTTTGCTAAAAAGAGATAGGAATAAATCTTTGTTACCTTGTACCTTGGTTATTATAAAATTAGTGATGTTCCCAATCGATATTTTCCGTCTAACACTAGTCTTCAGCTTGCGTCAATTTGACGGTGTAGCCAAGATACAAACATTGCTACAATATGTATGGGTATTGTATTGCAGCGAGCCGCTGCCGAAGCAAAGCCAGCGTGTGTGGCGCGAGGGCTCACTGTACGAGGCGTCGAGCGCGGCGCGGCTGCGAGCGCGCAGCGGGCACGTGACATGCCGCCTGCAGCTGCCGCTCGCCGGTTATAGCGCGATGCGCGAGCGTCCGCTGCACGGTAACTACTCGCCTCCACCTTGGCTCAAGCCACTTGTCCCACTGCCGGCGAGAAAGCGATTAACTATCGACTATTTTCTGGGATAAAAGATATACCTACATAATTATATTAATAGTTGATCGCTGGCTGTTCACAATGCCGGCGAAAATTCTTTCCACTAGTTTTTCGAAGTAAAAAATATAGATCCCGTGTCAATAAATGAGACATAGGTATACAGTATGTAAACTTACTAAAACCATTTGTTTGAATCCGGGCATGTCTAGGCGATAAATAAGGTCTTCGTATATAAATTATTGAAATTCTAACGTTTTTTAGAATTTATAATTGTAATACAAAAATATCATTTTAGTTATTCATGATTCAATAACATCCTGTATTATTTGTTTACAATTGTAACATTTGTCATCTGGTTGTCAGGTCAAGGCCAAGTTCAACATTTTAAATGTCAGTTAAAGTAAGGCTATGTGCACACTTCCGATTAAATACGACGTAGATTAGACCAAATGTGGCCGTTATTTGAACCAAGCGACGATGGTTGTTTCAAGTGAACGCTACGCATCAAAGCTGGATTTTGCCGGGCACGTCGCTTGATTATGTTCGAAGCTTGTACAATCCGCAGCCTCATTTCTTCCTCCGTTCTCGATACTTTTTTTTAAATACTAACTGTTTCACCCATCCCCAGAAGAAATAGTCTAGAGGTGTGGGGTTCAGCAAACGTACCATATCATACAACTCCCCGCTTTTCTAGTGCTGAAGCCAAGATTTTCTGTAAAATGGTTGTAGATCCTTTTTTCCGTTCTGACGTCAATACGAGGACGATGCCCACCACTACTACTACTACTATCCGGTACTAACCGGAACCGCTCTTTCATTGTTACGCAGTCTGGTAATCGCCCTTATAATTGACAATAAAGTGACACCAGTGAAATTTGAATGACATAAATCTGTCACGACGTAAACATTACACACAGGGTGATACTTTTAGGGTTAACCGACTTTGAAAAAGGCAAGTGTTTATAATTTTTAAACAATGATAAAATTAAAAATATTCGACCCTTACTAGCAAAACATGTGTTAAAACACTTAACTCGACTTGGCTATCAACTGGTTTAAAGAGATGGTTTTAGTTAGTTTACATACTGTATACAGGGTGAAATCTGGGTCGTGGTACAAATGATCACCTCTGTGTTCTACCCATGAATATGAACAACTTTCACTATGGGACCAACTGTGAAATCACGAAAAAAAAAGAGCGGTTTCATAGAAAAGTTCAATACGTACTTATTCGACCAAAATGTATGAAACAGCTGATTTTTTCTTTCGTGATTTCACAGTTTGTCCCATCCATAGTGAAAGTTGTTCATATTCGTGGGTAGAACACAGAGGTGATCATTTGTACCACGACCCAGATTTCACCCTGTACTTATATTACAAAGGGCTTTTTAACCGACTTCAAAAAAGGAGGAGGTTATACGTTCCACTGTATGTATTTTTTTTTTTTTTTTTTTTATGTATGTTCACCGATTACTCCGTCAATTGTGGACCGATTTTAAAAATTCTTTTTTGGTTTGATAGAGTATACTTCCGAGGTGGTCCCATTGTCAGCAAATCTGAATCTGATGAAGGGATCAGTGAGGAATTGAGGGAACTCCTCAAATATTGTATGCAAACATATAGCGATTTTAGTATTTTTAGTAACAAGTGTAGCATTTGCATTCAGAAAGTGTCACTTGGTGAAGTGGAACTGATGATGAAGACCACAGATGGCCACCGGAACTCCTCAACGGTACCGATTTCAAGGGTGGCGATAAGATATCTCGATTAAGATAGTTGAGCGACTACAACGAAGCACATTTAATTGTTTTAAAATGACTATGATTTTCCCGCGGCGTTGCTTGCGGCGAGCTTGAAATGTCTTAAAGTTTCATATATCAACTAAGAAGTGGGACTACATAAGCTTATTATGATCACTAAAAAGTGTAAAATAAAATAAATGTTTTAAAAAACAAAAAAACCGCCTTCAAAAACGCAAAAAATAACTTCCACTACTAGGTACTTAGTAGTAGGTACCTATCCTATTAGGTTAGTCTAACTGAAGTCGGCGACCACAATATTTTCAACAAAAAGCCGACTTCAGTTGGACTAACCTAATAGGATAGGTACCTACTACTAAGTACCTAGTAGTAGAAGTTATTTTTTGCGTTTTTGAAGGCGGTTTTTTTGTTTTTTAATTCAATGAGTTATACAATTATAAGTTAATAATTATTAATTAATAATTTTTGATTTCAGGCCATCATGGTACTCACGACAACATGCCATATTGTAAGTACACTTACCTACTTACCTCAAATAAGTATACCTACCACAGAACTATTATAGTTATAGTTCTCTCTCTATATAGTATATAGTGTATATATGTGATACCTACCTAGAATGTAGATAACATTGTTTTATTATTATATTAGTATTAATTCGATTCTATTTTGTTACAGCTAAGGTGCATAACCGTCGGAACTGTGGAGACACACTTTTTTTCAATGTTTATATGCTAATTACTTTAAGCCTAAGCCTAGCCATATTGGTCAGAAGTTAAGTAGGTAGAAAGCTACGAATTCAATGGCTTTTATTCTAGTCTAGTGGCCTTAATGCGACATTAATATAAAGTCATACAAAATACCCAACGACATTTGCATTTGCTGTCGTACGGTTACATCTTTACAGCGCCTCTATTCCCGACGGTAGAAACGATGTCGTAGTTGACCTGTTATGGTATTGTTATGACGTCAGACGCCATTACTGTCAAGTAAATAAGAGCTATCAAAACGGTGACAATACGATAACAGATCAAAAACGATATTGTTTTTACCGTGTTGAATAGAGGCCCAGGTGTTATTATTTTAACTAATCTTTACTTTGTAATAAAACAATATTTTAAACAACACTATTGAAATCTTTTAATTTGCTTGTTAAAGTCAAATGAGAAGCCGTCGGCGTGTTCTTAGACCTGGGTAAAGGGTTAGGATAGGTTTCGATACCCATTCTGCTAAGAAAACTGGAGCTGCTGCAAGTCCAACGTCCATCATAGACAGGGTTCCGTGCTTACTCGGCTAGCAGGAAGCAATGCGTGGAAATGTATGACTTGGTTAGTAAACAGAATTCTGTTAAATTTGGCGTTCCGCAGGGAAGTATTTTCGGGCCAATGCTGTTCTTGGTGAATGTAAATTATGTAACCCTCGGGTCTATTTACTTATAATTTAGGTCGCGTGGTTGGTCGTTTAGTTCTATTCTATACTCCGTGCGTTCCGACCCCGACCCAGTAAACGCGCAGCTTAAAGGGAAAGGCTTATTCTCAGTTGTCCGCACCCCTTTGTTCACACTGCGGACAACTGGGAAATCTGGGAATAACACAAGGGAAATAGTGTGTGCTACGCTGACGACACGGCGATGTCTTTTACGGCAAAATCATGGAAGGGTGCTTATAAATAACAGAAAAAGGCAATGCAGCGCTGACAGAATGGTTGGAGAACAATCTGCTTACCTTACATACAGATAAAATTAAGAAAAACTAACCTTCAAAAGTCATATCCTGGTACACAATAAAACTGCTAGGAAACTCGGGTGACCAAAGTACAGTAATATACCTATGCTACAATACTTTCTCAATAGTATGTGTGTGTACGTCTCGGCAAAAAGCCCAGCATCAAATAGGATCTCCTACAAAGGGTTTTAAAAAATTAAACACGATAAGTTTATAAAAATATATTATTTGAACAATTAACTTAACGTATAAATAAAAGTAAAGTTAGTATCAAATGTTAGAGCAGCGCGTGTCCCTGCGCCGCCGCCAGCGCCGCGAGCAGCAGCCACGAGGCGCCCGCGCGGCCTCCTCTGCCCGCTGCAAGCAAATATGATCGTTAACAACAACCGTGTAATGACTCTGCAGCTCTCCTTTTGGATAACGCAATTAAATATAGTGGCATGGAGCAACATGATGATTAAATTAAAAAAAAAACCTGTCAAGTGCGAGTCGGACTCGCGTCTCACACACCGAGCGTTGGTACCGCCGCACAGTAGGTCCTATATTCCAATTTGAATTGGATTTCGAATCTAATCAGCGCGAGCCCAACTCACACTTGGCCATTTTTTAGTATTTATTTGTTGTTTGTCTTCAGGGTTTTTAATTATAATTTATAATTATAATCATACCAAGTTTGACGTTACGCTTGTATGTTTTACCGTTTTTACGATACCTACAACTAAAATAAAATATGTTGAAAAAAACGTTTCTTGTATTCTTGTCTTGATAATTTCACTTTCTTATTTTCTTATTAGGGTTCCGTACCAAAATGGTACAAAAGGAACCCTTATGGTGAGACTTCGTTGTCTGTCTGTCTGTCTGTATGTCACAGCAGGTTTTCTCAGTAACTACAAATGCTATCAACTTGAAATTTGGCATAGTTGTACAACTTGCTTGCCCGCATCTATTGGTAGTAAAAAAAATGAAATTATTTTATTAATAATTGAAAAGGGGTCTAGAATGGGGGGTTCAAAAATGAAAGTGGTTCGAGTATAGCAAATGGGGTGTCATATGAAAGGTCTTAATCTGCACATTTCAAAACTATTTTTTTGAAAATTTTCTGTGATGTACTTTTTAATTTATAGTCAAAAATGTACAAAAAATGACCGTTCCCCCCCCTTTATCTCCGAAGTTTATTAATAAAAAAATCTGAAAAAAATCCTGCCGTATAGATAATTACTTATATTTTCTGGGAAAAATAAAATAAAGTGTTCATTATTTACAGTTTTTCAGAAATAACAAAAAAACTTTGAAAGTCTGTATTGAAATTTAGGCTACTCAAAATGGACCTTATTGCATAGAAAATAAAGTTCATAAAAAATGAATATTTTCTTTTACGGTTACTAAGCATCTTCAACCAATTATCTTCAATACGGAACCCTCGGTGCGCGAGTCCGACTCGCACTTGACCGGTTTTTTTTTTTTGTTAATCGCTTTCTTTCTCGGTCAAAAGTTCCCTACTAGATAGTTCATATTCTAATTTTTAATCCAGGGCATATTCTGTCTATTTGTGACCTTTTTAATGTTCGTAAAAAGGCTCCTATAAAGTTTACAATTGATTGGTGTACGAAGGTTATTTTATTATCGTCTACTCCGTCTTATCAGGGAGAAGGTTACTGAAGTAATAAGTACTAACTCGTATAGTTTCATAATTTATAGACGATCTGACTGGCCAATAGCGACGCAACTGTCTCTTATTCTAAGGCGTGAAATACGCAGAAGCGGGGCGGCGCAGGCAAGGCGTAGGCGCCGCGTAGGCGCGGCGTAGGCGCGGTCAGGCAAGGCGCGTTAAGGGGTAGAAAAGTCGCAGGCGCGATGCTACACTGCTGCTTCTGTGTATGGCACGCCTATTTAACAGACACTAGCATCCCTCTTGGCTGTCAGTCCGACGTTTGTGTGTGATACCCATTATATCATATTAATTTACTTTGTCAATTGTTTATTGCCTAAACGGTTTTCTGATTAAACTAGTTTTTTCGCCTGTAAATTAAATAAAACTATGTTAAACGGTTATAATAACAAGCAAAAGTGTGTCTAAACCTGCAAATGCACAGAGATGGTGGCGGCGCGGCGCGGTCACCAGGCGATGGGAGTTGATGTTTGACCGAGGTCGAGGCATTTACCCACATGTAGTTTATTCTCACGGACGCATCTACCTGGTTATATTCTTTGACGAGATCATGGACTATTTAAAGGAATAGAATAACAGAGTATTTTTCACAAATTACCCAAAGCAAAAGTATGGAAAATGTCGTAGGGTTATCAACTGTACCTACTATAACATACCTCACTTACATTCTATTCATAGATTTTTCTTTAAAATATTATATTTTCTTTCTGTTTACACCTCGGCCTGGAAAATACTACATTAAATTTGGGCTATAAATAGTTTGCAAACCTAGTCGCATCGCACTGGGAGAGGCTTGGCCGAGGCGGTTCTAACACTCGGCCGCGCCACACCACCTCACCTACTACGTTTGGTTTGGTCATCAAGTTAGGTTTAAGTAACTAAAAACCTAAAGCGGTAAAGCAACGTGCAAAAGCAAATATACAATAAGCTATAAAATTATGAATTAATTATTTTAATAAAGGCGAACATAGTATAAAAGAATAATAATAATAATAATAATAATTTTTATTGGCCAAGTAACAATACATTACATTTAGCAAGTCAGGTTGGTACATATTTCCCTTAATAGTAACATGCATCTATATTACTTATAACATTTATAGCTCTAATAAACATTTACTTCTAAGTAGATCCATGTATTCGTTGATGGAGTAAAATGGGTTTTGTTGACAAAATACTTTCATTTTCTTTTTAAAATCATTAAGTGACAACTCAGTTACCTTAAAGGGCAGTAAATTGTACATATTAATTTTAAGTGGAATCCCTTGTTTATAATATTTCTTAGTTCTCGTTTTAGGTATGCATAACATATGTTTATTTCGTGTGTTAAATTTGTGGACGTCTTTCCTTGTTTTCATAATATCTTTTTGTGTATGGATTTCTACTAAGCTGTTAAATATGTACAATGAAATAACTGTCATAATTCCATCCTTTTTGAAGTATTTCCTGGCGGATTCGTACCTGCGTAAATTATGCATTATTCTGATTGACCGTTTTTGTAGTTTTAGCACTTTTTGTATGTCTGATCCATTTCCCCAGATATTTATTGCGTAGTTTATATTTGCATGTATGTAGGCAAAGTAAGTCATAGTCAAAGATTTTTTATTAATTAGTGGTTTTAGTTTAATAAGAGCATAGTTACCGCTTGCAATTTTTTTACAGATTTTTTCAATGTGTAATTTATGGCTAATATTATTGTCAATTTCATAACCTAAAAATGTCGTATTTGTTTTATTAGTTATTCCTATGTCATCTATGCCGTCAATTTCATTTTTATGTTTCATTGTATAATGTATTAGTGTAGTTTTTTCCGTGTTGAGCATTATACCGTTTGCGTTAAACCAGTTTTTTAGTGTAAACATAGCCTTTTTTATTTTATCTTTTGTGTCAGGTAGGTTAGTGCCTTTGATTCCCACGTGAGTGTCATCAGCAAATAGTGTTACGAGTGAATTTTGTGGTAAGCAAGCTGGCAGATCGTTGATGTAAATCAAAAACAGTACAGGACCTAGTATAGACCCCTGAGGCACACCAACATTTAGTTGGACCTCGTGAGATTTAACTTCATTTACACTGACTATTTGCGTTCTATTTTCAAGGTAGCTTTTGATTAAGTTAAGTTCAACACCGCTAAACCCATAGTGTTTTAGCTTTTCCAAGAGTACATCATGTCTTAAGCAGTCGAAGGGCTTTGATAGGTCGCAAAATAAGCTAGCGCACTTTTGTGAGTCATCCATAGCCTTTAAGACAAATTCAGTTACAGCGCTAAGTGCCATTGTGGTACATTTGTTTTTCCTAAAACCAAACTGATTTTTGTTGAAAATTTCATTCATTTCGAAGTGCTCTAATATTTTGTCCTTAATGATTGTCTCTAATATTTTTGATATTGCGGGAAGAATACAAATAGGTCTATAATTATTTGGGTCATCTTTCTGATTTTTCTTATGAATCGGAATTACTTTTCCTAGTTTAAGGCAAGACGGAAATGTTCCTTGTCTAAGACAACAATTTACTAAATTAAGCATTAATTCTAAAATGTAATTATTTTCTAGAGTTATTTTTTTGATAAAGTCGGAATTCAAGTTATAAATGTCTTTGGAGTATTTGTTTTTCAGAGTTTTAATTTTGTTTCTTAATTCATTTAAGGTCAGTGGCGGAAAATGTATTTGATTTTTTATTTGTTTTTCAGAATTAAGAAGTAGGTTCTTACATTTACACAAGTCAGTCTGAGGATTATTTGCTATTCTTTTTGCTACGGTTGAGAAAAATATGTTTAGAGTTTCAGCAATTTCTTGATTATCGATTATAGTGCGCCCATTTTCGTCACGTAGTTTTTCAATGTTCAAGTTTCGCTTTGTAGTATGTTTATTTGTTTGTTCCTTTATTATATTCCAACATTCCTTAGATTTATTTTTTGCTTTATTTATTCTGTCCGAGTAACTAATTTTCTTTGCAGTATTTAATACTTTTTTATATATCTTTTTATATAGTTTAATTTTAGCAGTTAATTTATCACATGGAGCTAAATCCTGAATTAACAATAATTTCTGTAGATTATTTTTAGATACTTCTATTCCTTTTGAATACCATTTGGTTTTTTTGGTTCTTGGGAAAGACATATTTCTTTCAGGGAATGCTACATTAAAGTAGTGTAGGATCCCATGCAGAAAAGATTCCGTTTTAGCATTAGGGTCCTTATTAAGCAAAATTTCATCGTGCAATCTCTCGTCATTACAAATTAAGTGGTAAAAATAATTATAATTATGGTTAGACATATTTCTTACATACAATGGGGTTTTCTGAGTCAGTTTCGGGTTAGTTGTTGCAATTCTAATAAGTATAGCATTATGGTCAGATAACTTAGTATTAAGGACTCGGGCTTTACAATTTTGTGTGCTAAAGTTAACTATAAAATTATCTATACAAGTTGCACTCTGTCCCTTTGTTCTAGTTGGTTCATTAATAAGGTACTCACAATTATAGCTTTTAAGGGTATTCTTGAATTTGTTTACTTTATTGTTTGCTTTTAGCATGTCCAAGTTGAAGTCACCAGTCAAGATCATTTGTTTACCTTCCTTAGTAATTTTACCAAGGATAAGCGTGATTGTGTCTTTGAACATATCGAAATCATAGTCAGGGCGATAAACACATATCACTACGATTTTTGGTGATTTCAGCTCGATCGCTGCTATTTCACAATTCATCTCTATCGATAACCTACAGATATCTTGTCTTAGTTTACATTTTATATTGTTTCTGATGTAAATAGCAACGCCCCCGTGATTAAATAATTTCCTATTGAAGTAAGATACTAATTTAAAATCTTCGATTGTCATTGTTTCCACTTGTAAGTCATTTGCCCATGTTTCAGTTAAACATAGCACGTCACAGTTAAAACTATCTGTTAGCATTTCTATTTCTGCGTACTTATTACTAATGCACTGGATGTTAGTATGGATTATTGCTAAGTCTGATCCCGTTTCCCCTTTGCGGTCATAAAAGGGCTCGATTTTGTTTCGTTGTTGGTATCGGGTTGGCATTGGATGAACGTTAGTGAAGAAGTTCCACCGTATTTTACTCGGGAAGAACCAGAGTATACACATAAATAAAAATAACTTTACGATAAGTGACAATGAATATCATTTGCATAAAATAATGTATCCTGTTGATAAGTGGGGAAAGAGTTTACTATAGTGCTCCGCCGAAAAGAAGTCAATTCTGACATCTGTCATTCCTGTACAAATTGTAACCTCAAACCCATGAATAGGTTATAAGTTGTACGATGACCGCTGTTCTTTAATTGTTGAGTAACCATAGAATCGTGTTACAGATATAGTTATTAATGATTGGCGATGACGGTAGTACCTAATTTATTTTCTGTTATTTGATTTAGACATTATATTAAAGTTCCATGGTGGCTCAACATTTGAATTCCATGATGACGCCACACCAATGGTATACTGAAATTCAAAACATACAAATTTTGTTTTTCTTTAGTATACTTTTTGGCAAATAGTGCCGAGTCCGGCTGCAATCCTGACAAAAGTTCAGGTCAAAATGGCCACCATTACTGCAGCATATTTATAAAAAAATACCAGGATCGCGTATTCCCCTACTGCCTCTTTCAAATCTGCACAAATTTAAAAAAAAAATCGACCATAACATAAGGAGAGTGTTGGCTAAATGTCTATGTTTATGTTTTATTTAATTTTATGTGTTATAGCGTTCGCTGGATGTTTTAAAATGTCTTTAAAACTAAACAATATTTGTGGTTTTAGAAGATAACTAGTTCTTGTAATAATTAATTAAGGGGTAAAAAGAAAACATAGACATGACAGAAGCTGGAGGGCCTGCCAAGATGCACTACGCTAACTAGCGTTTCTATTCGTTTCGTGTTTAAACCAATCGCGTCACTGGTAGATGACGTGATACGAAAAGTCACGTGATCTACCAGTGCCGCGATTGGGTAAAAACGAAACGAATAGAAACGCTGGTTAGCGTAGTGCATCTTGTCTAGCACCTCTGATATTGATTGTAAGGTGTAAAAATGCTCTAATATTATTATCCAGAGAGGAAACAGGGGACAGCATATCCACTAACGAAAGAGAGGGTCTGACGCCTGCGCGGGTTCGTACCTGGTGCAAAGGTTGCTCATCGCCATTCAACGTGGTAACGCGGCCAGTGTGATGGGTAGGCACTTAGGCCGGGGGCAACTTAAGGGGGACTAAGTTAAGAGTTTATTGTTATTTCATTATTATTTTACTGAATGAATAACTCCTTAAGGTTACAATTGTTATGATAACAGCAGTCAAATCAAACCTATAGATTTGAAGTAGGTATTTGCATGATCGAAAGGCTGGTGTTTTGCTGAAGTACAACTTACGCGAGGGTACCGGCGCCTCGAGCGGCGCCTGCGCCTCGGTCGCGTCGTCGGGGACTGTTGGGGCCGCGGTTGTCTCCTGCCACGCATCTGGGTGACGCCACGACACGTTAGTGCGTACACAAAACGGGGTTACGCATGCGAGTGCTAACTTAAGCTGGGCTTTCACGGGCGCGCCGTTTGTCTCGGCGACAGATTAAGCGTAATATTATGACCACAATTTTGGCGCGCCACGCCATTCAGTTTCCGCTTCTTTACGTTCTAGTCTTTATTAGAAAATGGCAGCCAGAGAACGCATTCACGACGACGCCATTTGGCATGGCGCGGTGGAGTGCCGTTTTAAAACGTGAATTTCGACATTAATGATAGTTAGTTCCCTTCAGATTGCGCGTTGGCGCGTCACGCTGGCTTTCTGTCCATTTGGAAATCCAACGGACCGTGCCAAGTACTTATAAACGCTACAGTTCTGACATTCAAGGATCGATTTTGGCGCGGCGCTGCTCTATTCGGCTTGTTGGAGCGGTCGTGAATGCCCAGCTTTACACTAACTATACATACACTCAGCCAACACAGGTTCTTAGTTCTACCGAATACACTGAACTGTTTATGAAGGTACAGTCAACGTCATAAATATATCATGCGTTAACAAGACGTCAAAAATATCTATAAGTACGCCCCTATGCAACTGACGATAAAGTCCATGTGTACATATATTGGACATGATGCCCGTATAGATGCTTTTGACTGTACAGAATTTCAACTAGGTATGATCTGAATACAATTTCCCGTTGCCGACACCCACACGAACTTAGATCCAGCCTAGTCTGTCTGTTTGTCTGTCTGTCTGTCTGTCTGTCAGTCTGTCACAGCCAATGTGCTCCGAAACTACTGGACCTATTAAGTTGACCTATTCAAAATGTAACTGTGAGAATATCGAATTAAATCAAGATCTTTGTTTAGGTAATCTTTCGCAACCTCTTCAGTATTTTTATAAGTTAAATGGACTGCTGAAAGAAATGATCTGCTGTGTATATTTACAAGCGAATTTGTTGATGAACTATCCTTCTCGTCACACACGTACAGTCAAGGACCTTAATTGTTATGCCACTATGGAACCCTGTTGCATAACGTTAATCATTAATTTTGGCGTAATTTCTTTCATGTGGATTGACGCTGTCATTATGAAAGGGTTCCATAGTGGCATAACAATTAAAGTCCTTGACTGTACTTGGAGACATTTTAGAGACAAATAAATCGTTTTTTTTTTCAAACTTTTGTACGAAAAATCATCAGCTAAGGAACGACTTAATCGTCATTAATAACTCTGAGTGCAGTCAAGGTATAAAAAAGGAAAAAAAAACAATTATATCAATGTTTAAGTATGGCTTTACAATGGTAATGAAATACCTAATCAATCAAATCATTAATGAGATGACACATGGGCGACAGATGGGGGACACTATTGATTGGAGATCATAATCGTATCTAATTTTTTATTGTACCTTTGTAAAGTAAATAGGAGAGCAGTCTAAACGGTGTCCTGCCATCTCTTGTCTCAAACTTTGACTTCTTAATGGAAAAGCAACTGTTGATATCTTAATTTTAAATCAAATCAAATCAAACCTTGTTTTTTTTTTTTAAATACGGTAACGTTCCCATTTTTTTTACTTTTCCTAACTATAACTTTTGTTCTTCTTTTCCAAACAGTTTAATTTTTACCCTACGAGGAATTCAAAATGAACCCAAAAGTAAGTTTTTATGGGAGCGCAAGCGATCTGGCGTCCCCGTAATTATGGCTCTCAAATTCTCAATTAATGGACGAAAACAATGTGACGGTTGCTCAACATTGAGACATGGTTTTGTGCTCTCATATTAGGGTAAAACTATTATTAATAACAATCACTAACACAATCTAATCCAACTATTCCATCAGGCCATTCAAGTGCTGTTATTTTCATGCTTTAGCGTCATTCAACTGAATAACCTACATCGCAGGGCTAAAAGAAGGAACTTTCAGCGAATGTTAATGGTTGCTTAAAAGTGAAAAAATGTATGAATTGACATTACGTAGGCTTATTTTAGAATAGAACATAACAGTCACAACCTTTATAGTCATCGGCTGACTATCGCTATCATTCTCACACACACGTGGCCTGTTTCACAAAGCTAAAAGTTACAATTTACAAGCGGGACTCTCTTTTTAGAAAAAGGAGTTAGAAAGAGACTTCTGCTTGTAATTTGTAACTTGTAGCTTCGTGAAACGGGCCTCTGATAGTATATTCGTCACTCGATAGCTATTAGGGAAATGGTAGCACCGCACTATAACTTTACCCTATACCCACCTACATCATTCTTGATTTCTTTCCGTCCTTAACTTCTACCTATCTAAAGAACAGACTACTTTTCTCTGGGACGGTCTTAAACAACAATAGGAAATTTATTCAAGTGGTATTTTCCAAAAAGTAATTTTAAATATCTGTTATTGTCAACTTGAGTCCCGAAACTAGAGTTCCATTTAAGTGTCTTACGTAACTAGGTATTTTAAAAAAGTAAGTTTTTCAGGTACTTAAGCTTTTCTTTGAGCGGCGTATTTGATGCAAGTAGTTCGACAAGTCCACGCGCGATCGTTTCGAGCGCTCGAAAGTTTCACTCGGAAGTGAGCAAAATCTGTGAAACCGTTTATTGAAATACGAGCGGTAGAATTGAAAACGAATGGTGTGGAATACTCGTCCTTAAATTTTTCAATCGCTCGTATTTCAAAAATACGGTTTCACAGATTTTGCTCACTTTCGAGTGAAACTTTCGAGCGCTCGAAAGTCAAAAATCGGCCCCCTGGTCAGACGTTGGGAAGGCGAGGTGACACCGCCCGCGCCTACCCCCCGCTAACGTTCCGATGCCTCATTTCCGCCAACGTCGTCCAGTACGCCTATCCAAGATGCAAACACGCTATTAACGTTTCTGTTTTCTATCGACTCGAAATGTATGGAGTTGACATATTTATTAAGCAGTCATCGCGATCTCTCATCAGCTTACGTCAATCCTAAACTTGTTAATTTTCTAAAATCGCCAACTTAGCGTTACCATTTTGACTATGCAGGAGTAGTGCGAACAATGTCCAACTATACAATAGATACCGAATATTACAAATATTTCGAACAAATTGTCGGACATACCTGAATAGTAAACGTCTGAAATATAGGAAGTTACGTTAGCGATATCGTTGAAGCGGAGATTGCAGGTGACCTCGAGGCCTTCCAGCTCTGCCTCGGGCAGCGAGGCGCTGGCAGACACGTTGTACAGTCCGTCCACCGGCCCGTGCAACAAAGATGTGCAGTTCAACTGTTTACTGAAAATACACAACGGTGATGGTTATCATCTGTACGCCAACTAACTTAATTTATTTTGAATTTTTTACTGACCGATCACGTGCATTATAGGTACTCGTACAACATAGTTTTATTAACCGGTACCTAGTCAGGAGGAATGTCATAAAAATACGTACCAAAAATCAATAAATCACGCCTGCTTCTCAGAGGGGTAGGCAGAGACCAGTTCTTTCCACCTGCTACGATCCTGACAAATCTCTTTCGCTTCTTCCTCGTTCATACTAGCGTTCGTACGCCGCTACGCTACGGCTAGTATGGACGCATTTTGTCACGCAACGTTGCTAGTGGGTATGCCCAAAGTGAGCGTTCATACTTGGATACGTGCTCGATACGATACGCTCGTGATCGCCAAAATGATACAAACGTGGACCCAGCTTTAGCCACTCGTCATTGCAAGTGGTAAGTACCTGTTAACGGTGATGGTGGCGACTGGGACGGGCGCCACCTCGAGCGCCTCGCACGTCACCAGGACTAGTTTGGTGTCTTCAGACTTGCTCATGTTCAGCAGCGGCCCGCTGCCAATCGCTGTAATCACCATACATACTTAGATTAAGAGACCATATATGGTGCCACGCCTACAAAAGAATGAAAAGAGATGGCTTTATGTGCTTCCGCGCGAAGAATGTGAGATGGAGTAATTGCTGCTTACTTTAAAACCACAACATTTATTGAAAAAATCGGTAACCAGGATTAAGAGTTACATATTCTTACGGAATAGAATAAACAGTGGAAGTGGCATGAGCTTCGCTTAGTATCAGACCTGTTGTCGCCAATACTCAAACAACACGTCACCATGGAAAATTAGTTTGGTGCGGCTATCGATTTTACGTTCCAAAATAGCTCTATAAGGCATGCTTCATGCGCGGATAATAATTAATACTTACAGTAAACCACCAAGCGGTCGTCTCTTCTCGTCTCATTAACGAGGTTCTCGACAACTTCGCATATGAACGTCCCCGAGTGCTCCGGGCTCAGGTCCCAAAGTTGAAGGTTGTCCAGACCTTCGGTTTGTATTGCTGGAAGAATTTAAATAGTTCTTATTAATGGGTCCCATCTATTTGGTATAATTTTTAAAGATAAGATAAAGATAAAAGTCATTTATTCAGTAAGTAGGCCGCACGGGCACCTTTACACGTCAGGAGTCTACCAGCGCTTCCCAAGAGGAGACCACTGCCGAGAAGAAACGCCGCAAGAAACTCAGCAGTCAGTCATTTTTTTAACCATATTTCCTATTACAATGATACAACTTAGTCTAGTATTATATAAAGCTATAAATATTAATTTAAATATAATATCAAATATCATGTGTAGATCAGCAGGAAAACATGGCAAAAATATTAGGAGAGATATAGACGGAGAAAAAGGCAAAAACAAAAAAAAAAAAATAAACAAAGTTTCGACATGTTTTCCTACATCAACAGTGTCCCCTAGACAAGATAAAGGTTTTACATTTGAACAAATTATTATTGACTAATTTTCGAGTTTAGGCCATGCATTTTTGTCTGCTAGATAATCCTCGACCCTATAATACGCTTTAGACATTAACGACTTTTTCAAGTAATTTTTAAGTGCTGAAAAGGGTAACTTTAAAACTACGTCAGGTAATTTATTATAGAAATGAATGCATTGACCAACAAATGATTTATATACTTTACGTACGCGAAATTTTCTAATAGCAATTTTATTTTTATTTCTTGTATTTAAATTATGTATATCATTATCATTTCATATCATTTTAATATCCGAAACGTAGAGGCATAACAAGTTTCGCATAATTTATTTACGCCGTATCTTAGACTTGCCGAAATTTTATTTAGCGTAAATCTATATTATCCGAATGGTGTTTACCCGAATAGTTTAGCATAATAATATTGGCATGGCAGAATTTCAATATGCATAATGTTGTTTAGCATATTAAGCAGAATTTTGATAGCCCTGTCCGAATTTATGTCGGAAACAACAATAGCACTATTTCTTGATTAGCGTAATGGTATATGGAAAAAAACTCAAATTTTGCATAGCTACGTTACGTTAAGCGTAGGTTAGGTCAATTTGAAAAAAAAACATAGGTTTCGGTTAGATTAGAGTCGTGTCCAGGCGCGAAGCGCCCAACTACGCGGAATAGGGGCTCCGCGAAGCGTAGCCCCGTCTCGACACCGCCCCGGAAACGGGACATAAGGCGACTCACCTCGCTTCTTTAGGTCATTATTAGGTTATGTTAATATTAAATAATAATAATATATAAAACAAATATAATATTTACTAATCATGCTTTATTTACTGAGCAACGTTACTGTAGGTTGTAGTTAATTGATGGAGTGCAGAGAGAGATGAAGTTTAAGTAGTTTGTTAAAGTTAAAGTATACATATATACAGATAGTCAAAAGAGTCGGTAATTCTTTCTCTTGATGCGTAGTGCTTGGTAGTTAGTAGCACTCTGCTCTTTATAACTAAACGTATTAGGTACTAATACTAAGTTGCCGAGCGGACTAAAGTAGGTCGCGGGTAAGCATAAGCAAATGTTCCATGATGAGACCGTACAATTGCTACTAAAGGAAACTCAATTTATTAATTCGGCGAAATAAGCTTATCTATGCGAAAACTAACTTTCTGCGAAACTATTTATGCGTAAGTCATTTTCTGCCAAATTACTATTCGGAATTCAGAAAATATGCGTATAACCAATTCGGCTACAATTGGATTCGGCGACGTCAAATTATGCGAGAACAGCAGTAGCAGTAGCACAAAATACAATTCGCCCTAAAAAAATATGCGTAAACTGAGGGTTTCAAAGTCTACAGTGAAGTAGTACTTAACTGCTAGCTTTGAAGGAAAAGGCGGTTCCGCGGTAACAGCTTTCTAGAACTAACTGCCGCACTCAGAGACGTCAATTTAATTAAATTCTCGATTCAAGTTGGTGCTGACTCTTTCTTTGTTACAGCAATAGAATAAGACAACACGTCACTAAACAAACATTAAATTTTATTGACGTCTCTGAGTGCGGCAGTAAGAGTATCTAAGCTATGCTATATACTATAAGGGTTCCTAGTTTGACTACGAAATGCTAAAAACCGCATCCAAATCGGTACACTCGTTTAAGAGCCACGATGACACCGACAGACACACAGACACACACACCCACACAAACATAGCGTTCAAACTTATAACACTCCTATCTTTTCGTGTCAGGCGTTAAAAAACGAACATTACTTACCTACCGATCGCTATTAAGAAACTGGTTGTCGCTTAGATCTCCCTTTCTATCTAGTCTGTAACGATACAGACGCACTGAGAGACAAGCGAGAAAATACAGCTTGTGCTACCCGTGCTGGTAGAACTGTACAATCATGCAGAATGCTACTAACTTATGTTAAGATCCAGCGTATGATTGTGAAAGATGCCCGGCTCCCCGTCGTCGAAGCGCTGGTAGAGCTGAAGGAGCGAGCGGTCGGCCGCTTTCCACCACCACTTGACGTACCGCGGCGTCTGCGCATCGTGCTGGCAGACCAGCGTGGCGTTACCGCCCAGCTCCACGGCCCCAGGCACCTCGAACTTTGTTATTGTGAACTGGTGGCTCACTGAAACGGAATAAAAATAATACTCAACGATTATCTCAATACAAACAATGACCGTTCGTCCGTCCAGCCGTTGCAGCGTGAAGGATTAATAAGATTAGAGCTTTAGTTTGTGGCTAGGTTAATTTGTGCGAGACTGCCCTCTGATATTTAGGTAGCTACCTATTTATTTAATTTATGTATTATTAGGTGGTGCGGCAGAACTTCGTGGATTAAAAATACATAGGTAGGTACTATACCCTCCTAAATTGACCTGATTATTTACGAATGCTGAATAGCTTCAGTTGCTACTAGTGTTGCCAGACGTCCCGATTTACGCGGGACATCCCGATTTTCAGACATCTATGGACACGTCCCGAATTTACCCTTGATCGGGATGCCAATTGTCCCGATTTTCAGCACACCGCCAAAGCGTTCATACCTTTATAAGATATATTTTTTATAGCAACTGAAGGCCAAAAAGCCTCAGTTAGCATTGTAAGAGAGCAGGCAGTAATTGGCGCGATTTTTTTAATGTTACGTTTGTACTGTCCCGATTTGAAAACCCCAGGGCAATACCTATAGACTCAGACGAGGAATCGGTATTTAATGTCTAACATATAGAAACCACAAAAACAGTTCACGTTAGTTTATGTGGGGAGGCTTCCAGATTTAGTTATAGTTTGCTCAATATAGGATGATGCCTGTGACAGCTCTTATACGCACGTATTACAATTGTTTCTTTAACTTTACACATTTACTACATTAGTACAAACCTAGCGACGCCGTTCAGGAATTTAAATAATTAATCACCTATTTTTAATTGCTTCGCTTGCGAGTGTAGTAAGTGATTGAAATTACAAAATGCGGCTGTCACAGGCATCATCCTATATTGAGCAAACTATAGTTAATTAAGACTATAACAGACTATAAAGCAATAGGTAAAACCAAAGACATTACCAGAGGTTAAATATAAAACATGAAATAGGTACATACATGTTAGTAAACACTAGATTTAGCGGCGACGATTATACGCGTCCTCTAAACTAGTACAAAGTAACACGTGACAATGAACTTGAGGAACTGAAGTCGAATTCGCCTGACACGTGTAGTTTTTGAAGGAAAGTCAAAGCCAAACATGTTAAATATCGCTGATTTGATGGGTCTTTTATTGACAATAAAACCTCAAACAGTATAAGTCGCGGTGAATCTAATCCGGTAGGGAATTAGGTCATATTCCGATGAATAAGACGCTATCTTGGCCAACCTTGAGGCGGTCCGGGAATGTTAAAAATACCTCGACGAGCCGCGCGCGGTGTGGGACGTGCCACAGTTATTCATACAAACCCGTTAAATACTAGAACCTATTAACAACAAATCATTTTATATCAATGACGTGGTCATTGATTGCGGAAACGTCGATGATTTAAGACTTCCCATATACGGTAAGGGAAGGTAGCGGAAAGGACGCCGTTGCCACGGCCGTCCAAGGAGTAATTGAAAAAAGTATGCGATCCGTCTGTCGTAGGCAGGTATGACCAATTTATCTAAATGAGGATTGTAAAGTCAGGATTATTAAATATATTTTTTCATTTTTTATATTAATCATTCTCCCTTGAAGGTCAGGAACACACCAACATTATGACATTGTCTATAGTACCTATTTATAAACCACACGCTTCCGAATATTCCAGCAAGTTCAGCCGCACCGTTAAATTATCCAGAGTAGCCATCGGCTATAGGTATACCTTCTTTCCTTCCTTCTTAATCTATGTGCAAAGCAAACGCATCAATTCGTAGCTGCTCTCCGCTTAGACGCGAAAATTGGATAAACAGACCATCGCAACTAGGTATTTGGGCCATTCTTCATTTTCATGCCCAAGAAAACGTCCCTTAACGTGAACGTTTGTTTAAAGTAATAATTTTCAACAAAATTAGTTGACATTAGTTACCTAAATGCACACAATTTTCAGATTCTGATCTACGTACACCTGAATAATGTTTTATACCAAATTGTGTGGGGCTGGGTAAAAAAAGGCTAATATAGTAACGCAGTGGTAGTTATTTTCAAGGGGACGTGGAGACTGGTAACGCAGTGGTAATTTGAGCAGCAAATTCTTGTTTTATATAGAAATATAACAAAAATAGCGGATAAATTTACAGTAAAAAGTGAGACCTGGTTAAGACTTAACGTGGGGCTCCTGGTAAGATAATCTCAAGATATCTACGATTTTTTTAAATGGATCTTGAATTTTCATTTCTATTTTAGGCATGAAAAAGAAGAATGGCCCATTTACAAGGAAAAGGCGGCGTAAGGTGTGGGCGAGGTGGGCCACCGCTTAGGGCCTCGCGGTCCGCGGGGCCTCGTGTCTCAAAGGTCCCGTAGCCAAAATGGCAAAAACGGAACTAGCTTCGCGCGTCATTTCCGTCCGTCCGTATGTCACAGGCATTTTACTCCAAAACTACAAAATGTACTTAGGTATATTGATGAAATTTGGAGTAAGTACGAGTATAGGTGTCTTGTATAAGCCGCCACTTAGTTTGGTTGTTAAATAACGAAAATAAATATTTCTAGGGGGGCACTCTATACATGTAGGTAACAGAAGTTTATTTTCAGCAGCATTAGTTCTTTTAAAAATTGTTTAAGATTCTAAGCAATTTTCTTGATTAAGTAAATATTTTCGGAAAAAACCACTCCGCAAGTTGCATAAATTATGTATCCCCACCCCTTTACCTGTTAAACCGTATGTCCAAAAAATATAAAACAGTTACAAAGGTAACGCTTAATAAATACCTACTTTCAAGGAAAATAATTTTCAATCGTATCTGGTATATCATTTTTTAAATTGCCGAAAAACTGCGCTTCTCAACAAAACGACGTAAGTTTCATGAAGATACGCTCTTTTGCTGGTGAATTTTTTGGGGTTGTAGTAACGGCTTCGGAACGTAACCCTACACTGAGCATGGTCCGACTGGTTCTTGTCCGGTTTTTTTTATTTTACCGAATCCGTCTTTTTGCGCCACCAGAGGGCCTCGCGAAATATATCTACTTGCCTTGCCCACTTGAAATTTAGGACTTTGCCCCGCATTTACGTTAGATATCGACACGACACGACACGACACGACACGATAAAATATTAAACACCATTCCGAGCAAGTCAAAAGAGACCGGTTTAACATTTCCATTTGCAGTTAGCACACATTGTAAAAAAACAAACAAAAATAAACATGACATGAAACTAAAAACTAAAATTGAACCACTGGCACGCAAACGCATTCTTGTAATTAACTGAAAAGGTATTTCATGAAATCATCACCGGCTTTGATTCCTGACATTTTCCTTTAAATGATCTTATTATTGCCATGAGGTCACTGTTATGAAAAGAATAACCAATAGGCAAAAAAAAACACTGTTAACAAAGAAGTTAATAGATTTATTTTTTTGAAAACGCGACTTTTTCATTATATATTTTTTACAATCACGGTATTTTCCTGTAAATCCAACGTAGGCTCACCTGCAACAAGGCAAAGCACGAGATACGGTATCCGAAACATTGCGAGGGAAAACTGTTGTTACGCGAGATGCGCACGACCGGCGCGTGCGATTCGACTGACGCCGCCCGCCCTTCAAGCGGCTGTAGCCTTGGGCGGGCGCGGTGTAATCACAAGTATTATTATCTAAGATATTGATATTGCCTCTGTTTTGTACCAATTTCACCTCAGAGCGTTGATTCATTCACAAAACAAGTCCCTAGTATTAATATGTGTACACTTTTGTACCTTGTCGCTTTAATCGCTCTGACAATTAATATATGGCATAATAAATATATAATAATATAGTCTATTAAATGTCATGTTTAAATGACATTTAATAGACAAGGTACTAAAGTGTACACATATTTATGTACTCAACTGTACGAAACCAAAGTTGAGATCGGGGTTTAACTCTTACTTACATCTAAATATATAAAAGAAGAAACTGACTGATGAGGGATGACTGACTGACATATCAACGCACAACCCAAACCGCTGGGTCTAGAGATTCGCGGCACGTAAGGTACGTTCCTTATGGGGTCTAGGGGTGCACAAACAGGTTTTTTAGAAAATCCAACATTAAGAGGGTGTAATGGGAGTGGAATTATATATGGAAGTCATTCATTTTTGAAGTTAGAAACGGGAAAATTGGTATACAGGCTACAATTTACGAAAAAATATATAACTTTCAGCGATTTTGTAAAAAAGGGGGGTAGAATTTTCTATGAGAGTAGGAGCAGTAGTTTTGTGTAGCATTTTTGTAGTTAGAAACGTGAAAATTGGTATTAGGCTACCTACTACTTATAAATAAGAAATATTACATTTGGCGATTATGAAAAAAATATTCCTAAGGGGGTGGAAGTTTGTATAAGTAGAAGTTGGCCATTTTTGTTGTTATATTTACACTGACACTCTAACTTTTAAATTTATAATTAGCACGGTTCACCAACAACCATAATATGTAATTTTGATTATAGATAGAGTACCTATTGCGCGCAACTTTGCGTAATAATAATTATATCACTCGTATGCTGGTATTATAAAACTATCATTTCATGCAATGTCATTTTAACCGTATAATTTTCATATAAAAAGTCTGGCTGTAAATTTTAATCACCATGCTTATCCGGACATTATCGGAATGGTTTGTTTTTGTCTGCGCGGCAGGCTCGATGAAGTTACACGACGCGGCATTTAAACTGTAGGTATAGGTACCTACTACTATACCATAGCAAGGTTTAATACAGAACTATTATCACTATGACAACGCTTTTGTTATACTATAATAAGTGGCATGGCATCCTGATACCGACAACAAATAAATACATCAAATACATGTTCAGTGTTTAGTAGATAGGTAGGTCCGTAGGCGTAGTAGGAATAACTTAAAGGGAAAGGCAAGGCGGTGGTGCTTTCGTAGCTATTTTCAATTATTATTTAATGAAAACTAAGTATCTACCTACCTACCTACAGTTGACTACAAAGAGATTTTCCTATCCACTTTTTCACCTTATTGAATTGTTGTAATTAGGTCCAAAAGTGAGTACATCTCTTTCTCTTTCTTTCTCTAGTCGACTGTACTGTACCTACTTAGAAGAATATACCTAGAAAATACCCAAGACTCAGAAACAAATACTCATCACACAGATATCTGCCCTGACCGGGAATCGAACCCAGGCCCGCTAGCTACTAACAATTAGACTAACTACGAGTACGTGGGCACGTGGATGGACGGAGCGGAGAGTGATATTAGGCTGCGGCTCCACTGAGGCGGAGACGAGCGGAGCTGAGTGGAGCAGAGCTGTGAAAAGAGCTAAGTGATTCCACTAAGGCGGAGACGAGCGGAGCTGAGTGGAGTGATTACAATGTAGTAATGCAGTTACGTCTCCTCTCTGCTCGGCTCGTCTCTGCTTGACTGTTTCCACTGAAGCGGAGCGGGGAAGAGATGTGGATTTCAACTAATATGATTGGTCGATTCCTACACGTCTCCTCTCCGCTCCGCTCATCTCTGCTTGACTGTTTCCACTAAAGCGGAACGGGGACAAGATGTGGATTTCAACTAACATGATTGGTCAATCCCTACACGTCTCCTCTCCGCTCCACTCGTCTCCGCCTCAGTGGAGCCGCACCCGTACTGTCTCGAAAATTTGTACAGTTCCAGAGATGTATAAATATAAACTTTTTTCGTGGTGAATACCCCGCAGAGATTCGCTAGCACGAAAATGTTTTGCACAAAAAAACATCTGGTGCTGATAATGTTATGTTATGCGTGGTATTTTTGGCTCTTTGTTATGATAACCACGTGTAACCAATTAAATTACATGGGTGATGTTTTATTGCCGTTTGTATCCAAAAGACAGTGAGCACAAGAATCCAGGGCTTGGGGAACGGTTCGAAAAATATCCTCAAGTAGGGTAGTACATAAATGATGACATAATTTAATTGTAAGTACGAAGTTTTTGCAGCTATACAATCGCGATTCAGTCTCGATATCTACAGTTAAAAATTGTCTACGTTTAGTCGCGATACAGTGGCGCGGTTTACGAGCATTTGTATCGCTGCAAAAAGTTGCAGTGGATAAAAGGCCTTTAAATGGGCAATTTGACGATTTATATGGCAACCCTCAAAGCACGCACACTCGTAAACTGGCGGCCATTTTGTGTGCTTCAGTCATGATTAGAAGAGGTTCTGTCCGTATTTTTTTAACGTTCGTGGTCTTACCTAAACTATTTTTAACTGGCAACATTTTTTTTTAAATCAATTAATGGTTGAATGTGGAAGAAGCGAAAGAGATATGTCAGGATCGTAGCATGTGGAAAGAAGTGGTCTCTGCCTACCCCTCTGGGAAACAGTGTGATTTAATGTACCTATGTATGTAGGTACTAAGAGTTGCTACACGCAATAGTAGATAGATCTTATCTCACACATAGGCCCTGTTGGATACACTATCCACATATAAAAACCGGTCAAGTGCGAGTCGGACTCGCGCACCGAGGATTCCGTATTTAAGATGCTTGGTAACCGCAAAAGAAAATAATACTCATTTTGTTATAAACTTTATTTTCTATGCAATAAAGTCCATTTTGACTAGCCTACATTTTAAAATAGATTTTTAGTTTTTTTGTTATTTCTCAAAAATTAAATAAATAACACTTCATTTTATTTTCCCCGTAAAATATATATAATTATCTATACGCCAGGTTTTTTCAGATTGTCTGATTAATAAACTTCGGAGATAAGGGAGGGAACGGTCATTTTTTGTACACTTTTGGCTATAAATCAAAAAGTCACAGCAGAAAATTATTCATATGACACCCCATTTGCCATAATCAAACCACTTTCATTTTTAACCCCCCATTCCAGACCCCTTTTCAATTATTTATAAAACTACACAACTAGGTCAAATTTTAAGTTGATAACATTTATAGTTGCTGAAAAAACCTACTGTGACATACAGACAGACAGACAGACAGACAGACAGACAGACAACCAAGTCTCATTCACCATAAGGGTTTACCATTTTTACAATTTTGGTACGGAACCCTAAAAAATTATATTTTGTACTCTCTGCCATGGAATTACCCAAAACATGATTTCAAACTAGTTGAACACCCTACTCCTATTCTCTTAGACCCGTCCCGGGCGTTGGCAAATCTTCATGACAGACAAAGGGCCAGGAGTAAAATGAAACAGATGGAAATTATTATCATAAATAATTAAAATATAATTTATTAATTTAGTAAAATGTGCATAAGTACAAAGTACTATAAACGAACAACGATCTTAACTCTTAAACAACAAGATTGTGACCAAAACTCTATTAAAGAGTTAATATCATTATTACCATTTAATACTGCTTTGATCGCATCTTAAGATGAAACTAAATGAGATACATTTGATTGTTATAATAGGTAATGCATTTTATAAACTCCAAATATACATAATCAATAAATTGGTATTACCTAAACATTTATCTTAAATGTATTTACATATTAATTACAATATCGGAGGAGTGTGACTATTCCTAGGCGAATGTACCGTGCTCGCTTCAGTTTACGAAACATTAGTGAAGCACCAGGTGCAAATTAAGAGACATGACGATAACCCAACAACTTTTGACCTGTTAAAACAGAACATAGTATGGAAAATCAACGTCGATGGTAGCCGGCAGGATCCAGGCTCGCACTACAGGGCGAAGTGCCCCAGCAGGCGGTCGGGGAAGGTGATGTGCGTGAAGATGGGCGGGTGCTGCGCGCGCGCGGGCGGGCGGCGCGTGCGCGCCACGTGCGCCGCGGTGTCGCGCACGGGATGATAGCCGGCAGGGTCCAGGCTCGCACTACAGGGCGAAGTGCCCCAGCAGGCGGTCGGGGAAGGTGATGTGCGTGAAGATGGGCGGGTGTTGCGCGCGCGCGGGCGGGCGGCGCGTGCGCGCCACGTGCGCCGCGGTGTCGCACACGGGATGATAGCCGGCAGGGTCCAGGCTCGCACTACAGGGCGAAGTGCCCCAGCAGGCGGTCGGGGAAGGTGATGTGCGTGAAGATGGGCGGGTGCTGCGCGCGCGCGGGCGGGCGGCGCGTGCGCGCCACGTGCGCCGCGGTGTCGCGCACGGGATGATAGCCGGCAGGGTCCAGGCTCGCACTACAGGGCGAAGTGCCCCAGCAGGCGGTCGGGGAAGGTGATGTGCGTGAAGATGGGCGGGTGCTGCGCGCGCGCGGGCGGGCGGCGCGTGCGCGCCACGTGCGCCACGGTGTCGCGCACGGGATGATAGCCGGCAGGGTCCAGGCTCGCACTACAGGGCGAAGTGCCCCAGCAGGCGGTCGGGGAAGGTGATGTGCGTGAAGATGGGCGGGTGCTGCGCGCGCGCGGGCGGGCGGCGCGTGCGCGCCACGTGCGCCGCGGTGTCGCGCACGGGATGATAGCCGGCAGGGTCCAGGCTCGCACTACAGGGCGAAGTGCCCCAGCAGGCGGTCGGGGAAGGTGATGTGCGTGAAGATGGGCGGGTGCTGCGCGCGCGCGGGCGGGCGGCGCGTGCGCGCCACGTGCGCCACGGTGTCGCGCACGGGATGATAGCCGGCAGGGTCCAGGCTCGCACTACAGGGCGAAGTGCCCCAGCAGGCGGTCGGGGAAGGTGATGTGCGTGAAGATGGGCGGGTGCTGCGCGCGCGCGGGCGGGCGGCGCGTGCGCGCCACGTGCGCCGCGGTGTCGCGCACGGGATGATAGCCGGCAGGGTCCAGGCTCGCACTACAGGGCGAAGTGCCCCAGCAGGCGGTCGGGGAAGGTGATGTGCGTGAAGATGGGCGGGTGCTGCGCGCGCGCGGGCGGGCGGCGCGTGCGCGCCACGTGCGCCGCGGTGTCGCGCACGGGATGATAGCCGGCAGGGTCCAGGCTCGCACTACAGGGCGAAGTGCCCCAGCAGGCGGTCGGGGAAGGTGATGTGCGTGAAGATGGGCGGGTGCTGCGCGCGCGCGGGCGGGCGGCGCGTGCGCGCCACGTGCGCCGCGGTGTCGCGCACGGCGGCGCGCGGCACGTCCCCGCGCAGCCACAGCAGGCGCGCCAGCTGCTCCTCCGTCACGTCGGGGCACTTGTCCAGCACGCCGTGCAGGTCCAGCGAGAGCATCTCGATGTCCTGGCAGCGCAGCACCTGCCCGAGTACGCAGAGTTGAACAAAAATTCGTAGCCATGGAATAAATAGTCAGTGACCGTTTCAAAAGCAATGCAATGGCAATGCTAAATGAACTTAAAAATCGAGTGGATTTAAGTCGGGTGAACGGGCTGGCCACGAAATAGTGCCAGCCCGCCTTGTCGGGGTATTCTCCATTGAAGAGCGTTCGTGTTGTGCGAGATTTTTTTTTCAATAATTAGACAATCTAGGAAGTGCCCAACTATTTAGAAATTCACACTAAAGGCGCCTTTTTTTAAAACCACTTGCCAAAATAACGCAGTTCATTTTTTTTCAGTGCAGTCACTTTAAGTTTGGCGATTAATTAATTTTGAGTATATGGTTGGGAAACATTTTAAAATTGAGGTAGTTATAGTTTAATACAATTTTCAACTGTAATTTAGAGAAGAGTTATTAAGGTGAACCCTTAATGACTCGTACATCACAAAAAAATGGAAGAAAAGTGAAGATTTGCAATCACAGTCCTTGGAAGATCATCACAGGCCTTCAATTTTCACGATTTTTGTTTGAGTGGTTATTATTTTTTAAGTAAGTACTTGACTTCGTTTTTTTTAATTTTCTTATTTCTGTCACAGCTTAACAATCTCCCCCTTTCGGATTGACGTTGATTTTTGGAAACATGTACGTTGAAAAATAAATGCAAAAAGGTAGGTTTTAAGTAAAAAAAATTTACAAATTCATAGTTTAAATAATACTTGAAACGTATTTTTTTACGGTATTAACGACAGAAATAATAAAATAACTCACGGATTAACTGTGAAATTACTTTGCTTTGGGCATTTCTAAGCAAACATCTAATACAACTACATAATAGAATCCACAAAAGTTTTATTTATTAATATAGGCTAGTTATCCCCAATTAGTTTTGGTAACGGACACAAGTTGTTCCTCTCGTCACAATTTTAAAATAATTTCTTTTAAAATAGCCCATGAAATTCAAAACTTCTACAGTTTTACTAGAGAAGATTGATTAAATAAAACAATAAAATCAAATTCATTAAGGTGAAGTCTTGTAATTGCAACTATCTGGTTATTGCAACTAACTTAAATAACTCCTTCTAGGATAACTGTTTAGAAGAACGACAGGCGTGATATTGTATTTCTTAATAAGGAAGAACGATATCACGCCTGTCGTTGTTCAAAACAGTGATCCTAGAAGGAGTTATTTAAGTTAGTTGCAATAACCAGATAGTTGCAATTACAAGACTTCACCTTGTGATATTGCGTAAAAAATCCAAGCCTTCATTTGTTAGGCTGGGTAGGTACAAGTTTTGGCGATTGTGCCTAAAACAATTTGATACACTTTTTAAATAGGCTGTAAACGCCGTTTGTTAAGATTAACCTTTTTAGTCTATGACATTTAAAAAGAAAAATATACATGGAAGAACTTATTTTACGAGTCTTTGGCTGTTTGGAGTTAGTTATCCTAGTTCAAAAACGGTTTTGAAAAGTAAAAAACGCGGTATGTAATGAAATTTCATGTTTTTTTCTAATTCTGCCGTAGCTAAGAACGCATAATTTCGCGGGCTTTTTTTACAACAGTAAGGTTTACATTTCCCAGCATGTAGGAGAAAAAACAAATACGCCTTTGAAACGCCCACGTACTGCTGAGAGCCCAAACCCGTGGCCAGGCCGTTACAGTTTACGCAACTTGCAACAAAATATTTTCAAGATGTTTGTTAACTCGATTGTTAAGCAGAACAGTTAGCTTCAATAGTATTTATTTTTATACTTAATTGGAATATTTTTCCTTATTTCTAGTTCTTTTTAATTTATGCAACTGTAACTGACCATGCTGTGTACATATTGTTTTGGACTGTAATCTAGATTATAACGTCTATCTGTGTATTCTTCATTTTCTAATTTGATTGCTGTCTGTTTTAGGTACCTAAAAAAAAAAACTTACCTCAGCCAGAGTACTGATGACTTCGAACGGCCAATCCACGTCCACCCCTTCCGCGCCAATCCTCTTGAAAAACGCCCTGATTTGGTTCGCTTCCTTGACTATCTTCGTCGCAGCCTGCTGCGCTTCCTCGGCCGTCTTAAAAGTCACTTTCTTGGACAACATTGCTGTTATATATCTCTTGTATACAAGATTCTGAGCCTCATTTATGACGTATTCGAAGTTTTTCTCCCTCAAATGGTTGTAGTCTTGGAAGTAGTCCTCTAATGTGACACAGATGGTGTCGACGGCGATACTGGATGTCAGCCATTTGGATGTGAACAGATCATCGAAATGTACTTCAAGATCCAAAAACGCCTCTTCAAGCAGGAATTGTGCCGCTTCGTCTCTTAATTTCTGTAAAACAAATGAATCATTTTCGTCTTACTAAAGCGTTGTGGCTAATCCAAACAACTAACTACTGAATAGGATAATGGACAAAAAAAACAGTCAGTTCAGTTTTTTGTAAGGATCAAATGTTACTATAGAGCCAACTGCGGGCTTAGTTTGCTACGCATTATCTAGTGTCATATTTATGCCATTCATATGAAAATAAGAAAATATGGCATTAACGTCACACTTTAAGATGCTTAGTAATAAAAGGACTAAACTCACACAAAATACACTTTTATTTAAAACCTTAAATGTTTATCCTTACGTTAGAATATGGAATAGACATATTTGACACTAACTAGCGTTGGACGTATTCTAGTGTTCTTGCATGCACGAGCACTGCAAAAGTCAGAAATAGGAGTCAAAGTCCGACATACGTAGGTAATCTTTGAAAACGCCCCATATACAAATTGTTATTGAACTATGACGTCACAAGTCCGTAAACACTGCACTAAATGTATGGTAAAAACAAGTAACTTGTAATTTTGGTCGTGAAAAACTGCATTTAAGTAGTTGCTAATGTTGCTATACAAATAATTTTTCATTTAAAGGCAAGGAAGGGTTCTGATAATACTATTGAATTTTCAAATGGATGAAAAACAAACCCGAAATTGTTGGAAAACTTTGAGGTTTATTTTTTAAAGCATTGTGATATTTTTTGTTTGATTTCGACGTTGTTATTATAATTTCCAGTTATTCAATGCATATTACTAGATTATATAGTATTCAACATGAGTCAATATCCCTATTGTCTCGTAACCGATCTTTACTGCTGTACGATATCGAATCAGCGGGAACGAACGACCAGAGGGCCCTGCCAAGATGCATTGCGCTAACTAACGTTTCTATTCGTTTCATTTTTAAACCAATCGAGTCACTGATAGATCACGTGACTTTTCGTATCACGTCATCTACCAGTGACGCGATTGGTTTAAAAACGAATCGGATAGAAACGCTACTTAGCGCAATGCATCTTGGCAGGGCCCTCAGTACCTGGAAGGTGTCGAGCAGCGTGTCGAACTTGCGCTCGGCGGGCGCGTCGTGGCGGCCGGGCGGCCAGTGGCGCGCCTGCGTGTGCTGCGCCAGCCGCACCAGCTGCTCGCTGTTGTTCACGATCGTGATCATGTGGTGCGTGAAGTACACCACGCGCGACCGGTCCGCGAAGTGACTGTTCTGCACACGGAATAGAAAAAACAGTGGAAGTGGCATGAGCTTCGCTTAGTATCAGACCTGTTGTCGCCAATGCTCAAACTGTCATAAAAACAACACGCCGCCATGGAAAATGTTTTTAGTGCGGCTATCATTTTTACACTCCAAAATAGCACAATAAGGCATGCTTCTGGATTTATTTCCTATTTTAGAAATATCGAAATATCGAAATATTGAAATAAGCGATCGCGGCAAATGTATGGTAGGTTATGCGGAACTCCGCATAACTGTGCCACACGTTACACGCCCACTTGACACTTCTACTGTTTTTTCTGTTCTGTGGTTCTGCACCACGAACAACACATCGTACAGTCAACAGCATAAATAAGTGATCATTCATGTACGTTATCGCTTTCAATCGTTTCACAATTTTGAATAACATTTCAAACACGACGTTAAAGTGACAAGGTACATAAATGATCACTTATTTATGCTGTTGACTGTACAGTTAACGAATTTGATTTCTAGGTCACTACGGACAACCAAAACGTAAGAGACTTCTTATGAATTGGTTTACAACGTCACGTTGACAAAGTCCATAATAAATTATTTTGAGGAGGCAAAGTAGAGCTCATTTGGAAGCTCAAAATCCTTAATTTCATTTTTTATTTCACAAGTTTTTCAGTGGTATCTTACATTATTGGAATCATTACGAGTCAGCGAAGTTTTTAAGTGACATGGGCATAAGGGAAAATTTGTTAATTTCTGATTAAAATGATTAATATGAAACTAATAACTTTCGGCCACATGACCTGATTTGCGCCAAAGAAGCTCTACTATTCCTCCTTAAAATGAATGTATCGAATATCCAGTCACCATGTATCTTACGAATTCCATCTAAAAACATTGAGCAACCAATATTATTTACCAAACAACTAAAATCATTCTTAATAAAGAAAACTTTCTACAGATTAAGTAAATATTTCAATATAATTTATAGTGAACTTGAATTTACTTATTGTAAGTACCAATTTCACCAAATGATGTTAAATTTAATCAATGTTAATCGACTGTTAGTTCATACATTTTGACAGCTGTTAACGCTCTAATTGTCTGTTAAGTGGTTAACATCGTTTGGTGAAATTGGTACTAAAGCTAACCTTATTGTTGCTGGGCCCTTGCAAGGCTTCCTGAAGATACCTACCTACTAACAATTCCATCTACCTATTATAATGTAATATAACATGCAATAAATGATTAGAAAGGTGGATCGGCAAGATTGTGGCTCTACGATTTGCGAAAACTGGAGTAAGAAAGCTGAAAACAGAAAAAATCTGTCTACATCTGGAGCAGGCCTTTACCCGAAGAGTACGAAATAAGTAGCTGTACCTAACTAAGAAAGTAATGGAGGCTTTTTATTTTTATATTTAGGGACTCCGTGTGCTCCATGACCGTGTCGTATCTAGGGCACTTACCTTGAACTGCAGAACTCCTTCTCGGTACATGTTCCCGTAGCGCGTCACTTGCTCGATGCTGAGCATCAGCGCTTTAAACGTGATCTCCTTGCTTATGGTCTCAGTAACCTGAAACCAAGTCGAGGTTCTGATCATAAAAGAGGGCATTTACGTTACAACGGTCGTATGTCGTAAAGATCGATTAGATAAAGGACATGCCGCCGGACCAATTTCAACGCGTTTTTTTTTAAGAAAGCTAATTCAATCGGGAGGGGTCTTAGCTAAAGTCGCTGTGAATAGAATTTGCGAACTATGTAAACAAAACCAAACGAACCAATTCACCATGATTACTCGATCATCACGTACTTTTAAAGATCAAGAAAGGTCCTTGCAAAGATTTATACACTAAATCATTATTTTCATATTACGTTTAAGATGAAATAACTATTCATTATACGTTATTTTTAATAAAAACACGCTTCGTGAATATTTGAGGTTATCTGTCAAACAGTACTAATTTGTTTACATAGTTCGCAAATTCTATTGACGGCGACATTAGGTTACAAAGTGTTACGAAAATACCCAGCAAAAAAAATTACAACCCTAGTAAGCTGTCATCTCAGTCATATAATTTCTATAACAGCTTATTAGGGTGCACATCCTCTGCTCATACAGACGACTAATGCGCAAGAGAAGTGTCTCCCTAGGGCGACATATCATCGACCACAAGAGATACAACTCCTCACTCTCACTGCCCAAAGCATCTGGCAATTCCTGCTCCATATTTCATCCATCTAGACCAAGACACGTGACAGGTCAAAATTTGGTATACATTGCAAAATTAACAAGCTGCTACCTCACAGGAGGAATGGTATCATATAAGCTGCACCATGTACAGTCAGCTACGGTTGAAGTTTATTTGCACGTCATGATACAAGTTCGGTTTTCCCTTGCAATAATATTATGACAGTGACAAGTGTCAACCTTAGTGATAATTAGATCTCACAGAAACTTTTGTCAAAACTGGTAGACCGCTTTCTTACACCGACCGTACACTAATGTCACCTGTCACCTATCATTGTCAGGATGGTCAAATAGGGGACTGGCAGCGACAGGCCCTTGCGGTGAGCTCTGAACAAAGGGTTGCCACAAAAGATATGCAACGGTCGAAGCGGCACACAAAGCTCCACCCTTTCAATAATAATAAATAGGGTTTCCATTTTTTTTTCGTTGTTTATAACGTTGGCAAGGGCTTAGCGAGGTACGGGTAGAGGGGAACAGCTGCCCGCCCCCCCACCCTTGAAGATGTAGGAATGCTCACAAACCGTAAAGTAATATTACGCATGCAGCATTTACCTTTGGTTAGATATATTCTTGGTTTGTGTACGCCTGCCCCCCTTAACAAAATCCTAGCTACGCCCTTGAACGCTGGTGAATCGAGGGCGGGTGTCACCTGCAGGTTCTGGTCGATCATCTGGAAGATGATGACGGGCGCGTGCGTGTGGTAGGCGCGCGAGTGCGGCTCCACGTCGGGCGCGCGCTCGCCGCGCCACTCCGCGCGCTCCGACTCCAGCGTCTTCTCCATCCACTCCATGTAGTTCTTCTCCATTTTCTGATGTACATACATACATGTGAAGCAATTGGGAAGGTAACATTATGGGATACAGCATAAGGGCTGAGGGATTGGGGTTTTGAGGATGTTTTTGCTTCATATCTTTACGATAAAATGAACAAAGCTAAAGGAAATAGGCGGTGAGCGAGGAAAAATACCACAAAGTTACCAAAATATAGAGGAATTTTATATTATTAACAAAAATAGAAAAAAAATAGAAAAAAAATTGCCACAATACATATAACACAATACGAACAAACCTGTAAGTACTCGTCCTGCAGCTTCTGCAAGCTTTCTTCGCTAAGGAGGGGGGGCAGTGAGGTGATGTCAATATTAAGTTCCGGGCTCCCCATCAGCTCGGGCCCCGGATACGTGTTCAGGACCCAGGACAGCAGCGTCACGTATTCGTTGCCTTCCAGGCCGTTATCGACTTCAGCCTGTAGCTGTAACACATATAAACCCTTTTTTTAGGGTTCCGTAGTCATCGAGGAACCTTTATAGTTTCGCTATGTCGCATCTGTCCGCGGTAGAGAAGACCACAGCATCTTTACTTTTACTTCTATCTTACTCCGCGTATACGTTTTTATAAGGCCGATTTTGTTTGTCACCAGACCTGGTGCCAAACCATTGAGTTGTTGCGTTTTAACTATATTATTGTGTGTTGTTTGTGTTAATGTGTGTTTTTGTTACTAAGTAGACTTGGTTGGTTCCTGTGATAGCGACTAAAGTGTTTATACCTACTAAAAATCATCAAAGACAGCACTAAATAACTTTAAATAGTAACGACATCGGAACCACACACACTAACTACACTAAGCGAATGGTCCGACATGTTCTTGCCCGGTTTTTATGGTTCCGTTGTCAACAATAACCTTATAGTTTTGCTATGTCCGTCTGTCCGTAGGTCCGTCTATCCATCTGTCCTTCTGCCCGCGATAGAGAAGAAGACGGCATCTTTACTTTCTATCGCGCAGTCCGACTAAACGTTTTTTCAAGGCCGATTTTGTGTGTCACCAGAACTTACAAAACGAAGCAAGAGAGCATAAAAAGCAGAGTAAAAAGTTCTAAATAAGTTAAACTTAAAATAGTACTCACGCTAGAAGACAAGCAGGTGTGATACATGTTGACGTATTTGTTGACGATGTCGTAGTGGGGGGGGAAGCAGGGCACGCACAGCGTGCTGACCACGCGCAGGTCCTCGAGCACCAGCTGCCGCGTGAGCTCCAGGTAGCGCACCAGCCACAGCTTGTTGTCTTCGCGCTCGTCCACCCTCGTGCCCTCGATCCTCTGGGCGACCACGCGGAGAAGCACCTCGAAGGCTATGTTACGCCAGTTCTTCGGCCGGCCCGGCGGCATGAAGCCGGACTGACTTTGTTGCTGGTTTATAAGAACAATATAATAAATAAATTTGTTGTTTGAGGTCCAATGCGGAAACGCTCGTTTTGGGAATCTGAAAGGCTTGTGCCCAGTCGCGAATCTCTTTACATTTGTCACTTGTGCATATTCAATCAATATACGATATAGGTACAGGTTGTTTTTTAACAGGGACATTATGGGGAAATCCGAACAACTTGTTTGGTCAAGAGTGAGTTGAAACGAAACAGTGAAAAATAATTCTACTTTCGCAGCCAATTGTGAAACCGCAATTGCGAAAACGGACTAAAGGAAATGGTCAATGACTATGCCAAAAATGTTTTAGCAAAAAAATACCTAATGTTTGCTAAGACAAGTTACCTGTATCTCCTATGGTTTCGGATGTTCCAGTTAAAAAAACACACTGTGTAATATTATACCATAGTTATACTCTTACTCACTTGACATTGGCGAAATCATACAAAACGAAAAGGTACCTAGTTGGAATCAGAGCTTTCCAAACCGTACGGTAAACATAAATCTATTTCCTATAACTTCGTCAAGCGTGGTCATTTACAGTTTTCTAAAAGGGTATATTATATTTGCAGCAGCTGTTCTGCGTACCTAGGTACTTACCTCTATCGCCATTTGGTCTCTCTTTTCTTCCCTTTCAATAATTCTCAGGGCGGTCACAATTACTGTGGGCTCTTTCCGAACCGTGTTGAGCGTCCTGCTCAGTATCAACCTGATTTGCTTCTCGAGGGAGAGTGAAACCATTTCAACATCCTCGAAATATGCTTTCAGCATTATTTTGTCGTGGGAAGACTGGTTGGGTAGCCGATGTAGCTCATATAGTAAGTCGTCTCGAGAATTCTCCAAGTCATTAAGGCACTGGAATTGAAATCCAAATTTTTACATTGTAAAAATCAAATCACAAGGGCTTTTGAACTTGCCTAGAAGTAAAGAAAAATATGGCAAATTTTCACGGAAGCTTAAAATACGCTGATACAACGTTTCTGCGGTGACGCGTCCATTGCGTCACGTTTTTAGAGCTTCTTCTACGCCTTGCAGTTACGTCCAAAAGAACGCCGTACTTTTTGCGATTCTTACGCAGGTTGGTGTGGTCGGAAAGAAAAAATAAGTCTAAGGGCTAAAAGTTAAAAGAAATGATCGAATGTAGAATATGCTAGCGAGAAAATCTTGCATTAATCTATTTCATTCATCCCAAGCAGCTTTTTTAAACATATCACTGTTTCTGATTGGTTAGGTACTTAAACTCACTCCTCTGACGCAACTAAACTACCTAAAATGTGTCTTGGAAACTACCCATAGCAAGCGCCTAAGACGCGCGCCCCGGGCTCTTGCTATGGTTAGTCCTTTGGACTCAAAGAACTGCTCTCAGTCTTGTGCGGTTTCTTGCCAGTTTCTGATTGTTCCTGACAAAATTTTCTTTCCAGCACGTTGCCATTACAAATTGACCTTAGTAATTATGAAACAACCCGCTTCCTCTTGCCGCACACGTTACCTGATGCGCATGCAGCAGCTTCCCCTCCCCGATCCACTGCTCGGTCTTGGCGACGCTCTCGGGCACCGTGAAGATGTGCTTGAGGCTGTCCATGGCCGTGACGTACTGCGAGTGGCGCGAGTCCTCCTCACGCACGGCCTGCAGCGACGCCACCAGCGGCGGCACGCCTCGCAGCAACTCTTCCAGTTCATCCATCCTTAAAAACATAGAATCAGGCTAATCTATGAGTAGCAAATTTGGTCATTCATTATCTTTAAAAGTAATTTAAAAACGTACTTAAATCCTAGGTAAGTATATTGTTTGTCAAATAATTTAATTAAAAATTGGCCACATCTATTACGTGTCGCGTATTATGGAGTGAATCTCACTTATGAGGCATGTTAAGTTAGTCAAAAACTACGAACAAAATAGAAAAAAACCGTTGCAAGCGTGAAGAGACCCGGCCTTCAATTGGATGAAGCATATCTCAACCATCGCGCCATTCAACCATGTGATACGATTGCCGTAAGAGCAAAAGAATGACTAGCTCATGCTGCCAGAAAAAAACAGTTAACTAAAGCAAAATCAGCAGTAGGTACAGTGAGAAATATTTTTCTTGTAAAATTTTACACAAAAACGAAATGTAATTTACCCTTAGGTTACATTACTAGTAAATTCACTAATTCACATTAATTCAATTTCAATTTTCATCTCTGCCTTAAATTTTATGTTTATGCTAATAATGAAAATGCTAGTAAGTAAATATTAAAATGGTAACACTGACTTAACACTAATTTCCTGCACGTCATCAAGGCACTCTTGGAGCTGCTTGAGCCCCACGCTGACTCCATCCAGCTTGCCCTGCACTGCTGACTTAAGCTGAGCCTCGATTGAGGCCTTCTTGTGGGTAATCCGCTTTTTGTATTGCTCCACCTGTAAAACAGATGATTCATTAGAAATGAGAATAAAAAGAAACCTTATCTCTATTACAATATAGTTTAAATTAAATTGCCTTGGTTATATTATACATTCTGCTGCTGACCAGGTCTCACGAGGACATAAACTAGTAAAAAAAATTAAGATCAAGGCACAACTACGAGCTAGCGTAGTTGCACCATTTTTAATTCTATACAGTAGAAAAGTTACTACTGTTAAACGGTGTACAATGATACGACATATAATACTAGTTGTGATGCACTTCATTCATGTAGTGAATAATTTAATAAGAGAACAAACTAACTGGCAACAACATCTTATTTTACTTAAAAACTATATTTCTATGCCCTAAGGATTTTGTAGTCGCCATTTTTTTGCAACAGTAAATTTTAAAAAATGCTTTTTGTTATGTATGGAATATATAGAATTGAAAGTTCCAACAGGGCCGGATTAACCACGTCAGGGGCTCATGGGCAATGCAATTCTGAAGGCTCCATTACACACTTAAAAAAATACACATTTTTCTCCAGTGTGCGGGGCCCTTAGCCGACGTGGGGCCCCTAGGCAGTTGCCTAACCCGCCTCATGGATAATCTAGCCCAGGTTCCAAGAGAAAATGGCATAAAGCCAAGCCCGCAATTAGGGTTACATTTATTTTTTATTTTTAAGGTCCTCAATATTACTTGTATGTTAACTATGTTACTATTTTATAAATATTTTGATGAATAGGCATACTTTAATTTTTAATTACCTACTTCTTCAGTAAACACAAATTTATTGTTGGTAAGTATTTATCTCTATTTTATTTCTACCAGAACTCATTTCTCTATATCAAAAACTAACTCTTTCATTCATTTAATAAGTCACATCTGACATCAATATTTATTTTTCATGATTAACTTACAAACAACAAAGATGTAATTTTACTAAATACAATTAAAACTCCAACTAATTATATTTAAAGTGTATTTGTAATTGTTACTTAGAATAAACTTATATCCCTATGGTGAGCTAACCATTTCAAATATTGATAATCCTCATTAAGAATGATATTAAACATGTAACTAGACATAACATATTTATCATCATTCATATACATAAAAGGTAGGGGGTGGAAGGAGAGATCAAATACCTAAAAAAATACTTGATAAACAAATAACAGTGACAACAGACCTTCTCTAGTTGTCCGGGCCTTTGCATCATGTTAATAACCATCTTTTCTGCTGCTGCTTTAGCCTCTTCCTCAATTTCATCCATGGTACTTGAACTTATATTCATTTTTTTATTACACAGAAAAACAGTGTGAAATAAAAAAGTAGGTAACTGAATATGTAATTACAACAGTTTGAAAAAGCTTTGTAACTCACTTATTTATTACACCGTATTAATTGTTTTCGTGTTAAGCTTAAAAAATCATAATAAACTTGTGGTGTTGATAAGAAATAACGGAACCATCCAATTTACCGTGTATTTTCATTTAAGTATGTATAGTGTATTGAGTATTGTCTGTAACTTTTTGACAGATGAGTGAATAAACTCTTGTTTTTTTTTGCGTATTAGGCGAAGAGGATTACCATACTGCCAGTTTAACGATAATGTATCTCCAATTTTAACAGTAAAATTTTAATCACATAGGTATGTCACTCAATATAGTTAACTATATGTGAAGGGGTTCAGCAAAGCTAAGGGTTAGTTCCAAATAATAAAAAAGTGCAACCGGCTTTATACACTCTGACATAATAATATCTGACATAGGTGACACTTATATTATGACATGTCAACACATGGCAGTCATGACGCAATGACATATGTCAAAGTGGTGTAAACTTGCGAGTGGTAAACAGGCACTTAGCTATTATTTAATATTTATTTTAAAGTATGTAAAATTTATCAATATTACCAAAGATTGTACGTTACAAAGTAGCTATTAAACTTCACAATGTGGTCAATAATAATATTAGTTATATTGTCGCTAATTGCTTTTCTAATCACCGACGAATTGGTACCGAATTTAAAGGATTTGTTTATTAAAGCTGGTCTCTGCGGCTCAGATTTATGTAAAAGTAGCAAAGAAAAAATGTAAGTGATACTGTAATAGTTTTCCTCACGCTCAAAGTAATGACTTGTTTATTATCATCTTTGATTATTACTATAACACTAACTTTATCTTTGACCTTGTAATCCATTTGAACTTTACCTTGTATGGTGTCAGTTTTGAATTAATTTACTTAAGTATTTTAATTGCAGCCCCGAGGCCTTAGGAGTGGTATCAGGATGTGTGTTTCTTGTAACATGCTTTTTGTTTATACCAATTGTATTTGGCAACAATCTTATGGATACAGCACATTTTCCGCATAATGAAGTAAGTTACCTCAATTTCCATATCTTGCAATTGGATAAACCTGTTGAATCTGACACCCATATTCACAAACAATACTAAAGGGATCCTTCACTGAGTAAACGCACTGCATTCAATACAGCTTTTTGATTGGTCCTTTTTGACCAACCTTTTGTTTATGAGACTATTTGAACCACCCTGGTGAGCACTGTGAGACCTCATAGTGACGTTTGTGAATACAGGTGTTAGTTTAGTACCTATGCCTAGTTTAAAACATACAAGAATATATTTTGATTGTTTGATTTTCTGATAATCAGCTTTATTTGGCACTGTCTGAGTGATGCTCTATTTAGTCCTCTCCTGAATACACAATACACATTCTACACATAATTCCATACATAAATGTCCTGCCTAGTTTCATTTTAATTTCTTAGTGTGTTCCAGCAGTTAACTGCAGTGTAATAGTTACCTTAATGACAGTGTATTATGATTCAGTTCGCAGAGTTACTGGCAGCTCTGCTCTCAATATGTTGTATGTTGCTGTTGGGTTTTGCGGATGACGTGTTAGACCTGCGATGGCGCTACAAGCTGCTCCTGCCAACAGTGGCTTCACTGCCGCTCCTTGTGGTCTATTATGTAAACTTCAACTCTACCACATTCATTGTGCCATTACCATTGAGACAATGGCTTGGGGTATCAATTAATATTGGTGAGTGTTAAACCAAACCATTTATTGTGTGCCACTAATGCCAGGCTGCCAGTGATCAATGGTAGAATCTGATTAGTCTATGTTGATCTATAGTTTCTACTACAGTAAATCAATCCACTTGATGGTGGTTTGATCAAGGGTTGATCTATGACCGATATTTATTGGAACAGCTAGTTCCGTTGCCCACCAGAATTTTCAAAATCGGTTCAGTAGATCCAGAGATTACCCCCTACAACATCACAAACATTACCTCTTTATTGTTTGTTTTATTATTTGATTGGTCAACCTTAACAATTGATTGATCACCATTCTGTTCAAATTCATTTTAAAGGTTCTTAGTTACATTTACACTGCTGCTTAAACTTTCACACTAATCTAATAGGGTAGTATACCTATATCTATACCTTAGCATTTACTCTGAATATTCATATGTATTTGATGGTTACAGGGTGTCTCTACTACATTTATATGGGCATGTTAGCAGTTTTCTGTACGAACGCAATAAATATCCTGGCTGGAATTAACGGATTGGAGGTGGGCCAGTCTGTGGTCATCGCACTGTCCATTATAATGTTCAACATCCTTGAACTAAGAGGAGACCAATATAAGGCCCACACATTCTCTTTACACATCATGATCCCGTATCTGACAACTGCACTAGCATTGCTCAAGCATAATTGGTTAGTTATACTTTTTAATACTAGATGAGATAGATGAGGCTTATGGCAGTCCATTTATGGAATAATTTGCATTTTGCAGGTACCCTTCGAAAGTGTTTGTGGGTGACACTTTTTGCTACGTCTCTGGGATGACATTTGCGGTGGTAGCAATTCTGAGCCATTTCAGCAAAACTGTAATGCTGTTTTTCGTGCCACAAGTTATCAACTTTGTTTATTCTGTGCCACAGCTGTTCCACTTTATCCCATGCCCCAGGCATCGACTCCCGAAGTACACAGCAGAGCTTGATTTGCTACAGCCTAGTAGGGCTATAATTATTAAGAAAGATATGAAACTATTAGATACGTTAATGCTTAGGGTTTTAACCATGCTGTATTTAGTTGATGTAAGGGAAGACAAGGAGAGTATAACCATAAACAATTTAACATTGATTAATTTGTTTCTCATCAAATTGGGCCCAATGTCAGAAAAAAGATTGACAACAAGTTTACTGTTATTTCAAATATTTTGCACTTGTGTCGCATTTATCATAAGATATCCTCTAGCGTCATATTTTTATGATAATTAGGTTTATTCTAATAAGTTCTACAATGTTGTTTCTTTTGTTTGGTACCTCCATTCTGCCCTTCTAAAACAGGCACGTGCGCAACAGAAACGTATTGCAATTGCGACCTTATTATAACCTACAGTTTGATATCGTTCTGTGAATAAATCTCACATACGCCTTTTAGAAGGGCAAGCATTGGGGATGTGGAACAGCTACAATGGCTAGGGGAAGCAAAGAGTATGCAGGAACATTGTTCTGAATCATCTGTGGAACGGAATGAAAACGGAAGTCAAATCTGACATTGTTATATATAAGTTTTAAAATAAAATGAGCAAAGGTGATTATAGGTAAATAGACTAGGAGGCCACGACAGATCTGGTAAAGATCTTCTAGGTAGTAGGTAGGTAAATGTCGGAGTTGTAAGTATATAAAATAAGTACTACTTTTACTCTCGTCAAATATGTAAAAACCTGTCGAGTGCGAGTAGGACTCGCGCACCGATGGTTCCGTACCGCCGCACAGTACCGTAAAACGGGGTAAATAGGAACTAAGGGGTAAATAGGAACACAACCTAAAATGAAGCATAACTTGTTACAAATAAGGACAAGTAATAAATGAAAATAACGTTACGTTCTATTTACGTTATTTCAGTCTTATAAATAGTAACATATGCTTCATTTTAGCTTGTGTCCCTATTTACCCCTTAATTCCTATTTACCCCGTTTTACGGTACCTACCTACCTAGATATTATTATAATTCGACATTCGACTTGAAATCTATTTCGAATCGAACCAGCACGAACCCAACTCACACTTGGCCAATCATACCAAATTTGACGCTTGTATGATTTATCGTTTTTACGATATAAAACAAAAATAAAAAATTAACTAAATAGGTAAGTACCTAGCTGAAAATAACAAAGCTTCCATTTAGGATTTAGGAGATCGTTACCAAATTTGTCGTGACCTCCCATAATATTCATTTGTTGTTTATATGTTAAATGATTCTAAGTAGTCATGTCATGTTAAATGAAAATAAAGAAAAGATAAGCTGTGTTAATTTTTGGCGACTCAAATTTTATCGCTGCCAAAGAAAATTATTTTTTATAACGAGGTCTTGTGCCGACTTCTAGATAAATATTCGGTTTAGATAAAAAGAAATGCGTTTGCCGCTTAAATATAAACCATATTAACAATAAGGATTTAACAACGGAAGGAGTAGCGACGAAGCGATAGGTACTACACTCCCACGGGATCAGCTGAAATTGGTAAAAAAACTATAATTGATACATAGCTTAAAGAAACTAAAGGCCATTTTTAATTACTATTAAACGAGTCGCTACTGTTAAAATTTCGGTCACGTCACGCAGTTATAATAAATACAAATATAATTTTCATTCAAGTGTTTTATTCATTTTTTTTGGTAAGAAGTACAAGTTATAACAAACATGTTTCGTCCGTGGCCTATTTTACACGTCAACAACACCACAACGTAATAAATAAGTGGATGTATTTATATTGTTAGTTTGGTTTGGTACAGTCGTCAACAAATAAATAAGCTGCTCAAAATATCTAAGCATGCACAATAGATGAGGTCATATATTTCGAAGCACCTCTGATCCCCGACACATTTGACGGCGACTATACTTACTTTTCCTAAGTCCGTATTCTTAATGTACTTATGTAGTAGTAGGTACAGCTAGCATCATAATAGGCTATTCTGGCGGCATTTTAACACCTTAAACAATTTCCTGTCGCATGTCCAATATCACGTTAAACCAGCTCATTTCCGATTATACCAGTTTTTTACATTCAAATTATTAATAATAAATGTTTTTTTTATTTATCAACACAAAACAGTACATTAGGTAATTAAGTATTGTTCTATATTTTTAAACGATATTACAATTCTGATTTTACCTATGGAAATCTGGTATAGTATAGAGCTATAAAGTGTCATCTGTTGCTTAAACAAAGTGCATAACGTTGCTTATCTAACACCTCTCAACTCGGAAATTAGCGGGTTTTACATTTAAATTAAATATCATTGGATAGAGCTGCTCACTATCGATCGATCTACTAATCACATTCTAGACGTTTCGGCCAATAAGACACCGGTTACACGCTCAGTATTTCATCAGTCTGGCGTCAGTTCAATCATGATCGAGGGGGACGCAGCTATTATGTTAATATAGCTGCGTCCCTTTCGAGCACGGACTGAACTGACGCCAAACTGATCGTGTAACCCTTGTCTAAGAGATCAGAATTCAAAAAATAGTGACATCGCGCAAATACACCGCTTTTTTTCGATCTCCTGTAAACTTGGTCAAAATGACTTGAGCAGTGTTGTTATAAAAGCGACGACAACGCCTACCAACGTAAAAAAATATCGAAAACAGTAAAAATGTATGGAACTGACATATCTAACGCAACCGTGGGACGGCTTACGTCAATCCTATACATTTTCGATAAGGATAGCGTTCTTAGAATGCGTCTAGTGTAGGCGCACTGGGGCCCTAATATGGCTGCGTTTATCGCGTGTCAAAGTTTGGATAATGCTTCCGTCACCTTCAGACACGTAAATAAGTACGAGAGTGACGGATGCCTTATTCACATTTGCTATATAGACGCAGCCATACTAGGCCCTGTTGTTTGAAATTCGGATATATCGGAAATGATCGGTTAGAGCGACACAGTGTACAGCTGTTTATTTTGCTTACAGTGTATAGCTGAGAGCTATTAACGGCTATTCCTAGTTGTCCGCACCCTAGAAATAAGGTGTGGACAACACGGAATTTTAAATCCCAGTTGTCCGCAGTGTGGACAACAGGGAATAGCCGGCTATTAACAGTGATCGGCTGTCAATCGCTACCACACTCCCTTTTGCAGTAAACAATAATTGTATTTGTATTCTTTCTTAAAATCACGAAGTAATGTACTATCAATAAGTTAGACGTAGGTACAGTAATAAATAAATTAAGTACCTATAGTGCAAACCATTATTCACAAGGACAAAATGTTTCTTCTACTCAGCAGTGTGGCAAGTCGAAAGAGCGGTTATAAAGTTCATTTTAAATTAAACATCACCAAATTAATTAATAATTGGAAGCTCCACCATGTTAAATAATGACGAGACAGCACCAGGTTCAATAAACCATGTCATTGCGATTTAAAGGCTCTAAATGAAGACATAAGTACATCGCGCTGGTCTACCGTCAGCTTTGAAAACGCTACGCAATGGATGCGCAATGGTGTAGTATTCGCTATGTAACTTCGCTCATCCATACATACTTAAATTTTCAAGGTAGATAGAAAGTCCGTAGACTACAGTATGATAAACGCCATACTAGTTAAAGTACTTAATTGGTTTACTAGTAACAATTTACTACTAAATGCTAAGAAAACTAAATGTGTTAGGTTCGCTTTGCCTAATGTTAAACCGGTAGATTCTAGTATTTTTATAAATGACGAGTGTCTGCAAATGGTGGATAAGGCAGTTTTTCTAGGCATAACAATAGATAAAAATTTGCAATGGGGTCCCCATATAGCTGTACTGGCAGGTAAACTAAGTTCGGCAGCTTTTGCCGTTAGGAAAATTAGACAGCTAACTAATGTTGAAACAGCTCGCTTAGTTTATTATAGTTATTTCCATAGTGTCATGTCGTACGGTATTCTGGTTTGGGGTAAGGCAGCTGAAATACAAACTATATTTGTTTTACAAAAAAGGGCCATTCGTTCTATTTATAACTTAAATTCTCGTGACTCCTTAAGAGAACTATTTAAAGAAATTAATATCTTAACTGTAGCATCTCAATTTATTTATGAGAATATTATTTATGTTATTAAAAATTTAGATTCTTTCACCAAAAATTCTGATATACATAATTTAAATACAAGAAATAAAAATAAAATTGCTATTAGAAAATTTCGCGTACGTAAAGTATATAAATCATTTGTTGGTCAATGCATTCATTTCTATAATAAATTACCTGACGTAGTTTTAAAGTTACCCTTTTCAGCACTTAAAAATTACTTGAAAAAGTCGTTAATGTCTAAAGCGTATTATAGGGTCGAGGATTATCTAGCAGACAAAAATGCATGGCCTAAACTCGAAAATTAGTCAATAATAATTTGTTCAAACCTTTATCTTGTCTAGGGGACACTGTTGATGTAGGAAAACATGTCGAAACTTTGTTTATTATTATTTTTTTTGTTTTTGCCTTTTTCTCCGTCTATATCTCTCCTAATATTTTTGCCATGTTTTCCTGCTGATCTACGCATGATATTTGATATTATATTTAAATTAATATTTATAGCTTTATATAATACTCGACTAAGTTGTATCATTGTAATAGGAAATATGGTTAAAAAAATGACTGACTGCTGAGTTTCTTGCGGCGTTTCTTCTCGGCAGTGGTCTCCTCTTGGGAAGCGCTGGTAGACTCCTGACGTGTAAAGGTGCCCGTGCGGCCTACTTACTGAATAAATGACTTTTATCTTTTTTTTTTTTATCTTTACTTACTATACTAATAAGTGTTAATAACTCTGTCTGTCTGTTACGCTTTCACAGCTAAACCGCTGAACCGATTTCGATTAAATTTGGTATGGAGATAGTTCGAGTCTAGGGGAAGGACATAGGATACATTTTACCCCCAATAAACAACTTTTACGCGGACGGTTTCGCAGCAGACAACAGCTAGTTCCCTATATACCGGATATTTCAACTTTAATGAAATCCCAAACCAACAATTAAATAGTTTATTGAATCTGGTGTTTTGAGAATCTTATAATGCTTATAATTAAGTATTTTGAAATTCTGGTATGAGGGATGCGCTCGGCGCAATATCTGTCCAAAAAAATAATGCGATTAGTTGGCCCATTTTGAGGAACAGTAAACAAGCACTCATCACCGCACATCTAGCGTAAATGCATCACCTCGAGAGTTAAGAACAATATTTAATTGGGACACTGAATTAATAGTTGTAACTACTTGTGTAGGTATGCGATGTTAAATTACCTTGAGGCGAGGCGAATCCTGTCTACTGTATATTCTGACCTATGCTAGCCTAGTATCTACGTAACCAGCAGCGACGCGGCAGGGGCCAAGGCCGAGGAAACTGTGTCAAACGGCAAACTGACAAAGCGCTACTACTTGGACTTCAGTATATTTTTTAGATGCATCTGTACTTGCCCTGATACCACAACAACGGACCTTTGCAAATTCATTTCCCATATCAACCGGTATAAATATACGACTTAATAAATAATTCAATTCAACCATTATACTATACATTAATATTTTCAATTTAAAAACCTCACAATTAGAAAATTTGATCAGCTGTCGATTAAAACATTAAGTCATTAATTTAACCAAATATCATATAATATATTGTCTTCGGCGTCGTTGTCGTTGATAACTCGCAGCGTCTTGAGAGTTTGCAAGTAAAAAGTTAATTCTGAGGTGACTACTCCGTGCTGCGGACTACCATTTGCTACAATGTTCATTCGTGCCAATTGCTCTCGTAATTTATCTTTGAAATTTTCATGTACTCTTTTATAAATGTGTCTTATTTGTTCAATAGGCAATATATCTATTAACGCTTCATGCAATTTGACTAAATGTTTAGAAATATTTCGGAATGTTTGAGAAGGAACTGGAGGCTTCGCGTCCCAGTCATGCAGCTGCGAGCAAAGCATATTACTAACTATGAGGCATATCTTATTTTCTATTTCTTGCTTATGGCTAACAATATCATTTTCAATACTCACAAAGCCATTTAATGAAACCTCTTTTGATTGCAGATCAGCCAGCTGCTCTCTAATTATTGGAAGGAGCCACAAGACTACTTGCAGAGATCTGGAGACTAAAGCTAAATTTGATGTAGAAATAGTTTTCAAACCAGCACTTTGTATTGCACCCGCACCCAGAACCAACTGACAACAACGAGAGTTAAACAACCTGATCAATTCTAACATGCAGTGCGTCAAATACTGGACAGTGACTGGCGACTGCTTGGTGGCGTCACAATAATGTAGCATAATTTTAATCAGGAGTTGTACTGTTTTAACAACCGCATAATTTTCCTTATTTATAACTAGAAATTTCCCATCAGATTTAGAAATTTCGTACTGTGCTTTGGTAGATATATTGTTAGTATCAGATATCTTATCAATTAATTGTTGAAGATCACTTGGGACATCAGCACTCTTCCACCGCTCAGCATTCAACGTAGCAGTTAATTGGCTTCTCCTTTCTGAATGCAAATTTTGTATATATTTCATAGCAAAACTTCTGAGCGCCAGTTTCATTGAGTTACTATAATGACCTGTCACTTTTTCGAAATTATCAGAGAAACTCTCAATTAATGTTGACAATTTAGATAACTGAGATAAGTCAGAGAAAACAAAGTCTCTGTCTGTTTTAGTTACTATGAGATTAGCACATCGTTCATTGCTATAGTCTGATAAAGATACAATTATTTTATTCAGCTTATCTTCAACAGAAAGCAGTTCTTCATCACTCCACACTTCCTCACTTTCATTTCCAGTCACATCATCCATTTGGCTGATCTCTAAAACTAGGTCTTTTAGACAAATTATTCTTCGAAACAGAGTGATTAAATTAGGAGTAACCTTTTCGAGAAATACAATACTCTCATTGCAAAGTAGCCATGCATTGTCGGAATTTGACCCTCTGAGAACAACTTCTGTGTTACCATCTCTTTCTGATACAATCTCTATGACACATTGTTTGATTGTAGCCTGAATAGTAGTCATAGCTTCTGTTTTGAATGTATCTATGAAGTCAAATTCTTTCAGCCTTAGAATTCCAGACACAATAGATACTATTTTATCCCTCTCAGGAATATCTGCAAGATCTGAGGGAGGTCTATTTAAATCAATCACGATAAATCTTTGGAATTCATTGCTTAGCATTTTATGAATTAATCGCTTCATTTCAGTCAACTGTGGAGACAAGTGTCGGAATGCCTGAATCCTAGCAAGCTGGGTTGACAGAACTTTTTGTGTAGAACTGATCAAGTCTAATGCAGCCACATAGTCCGAGGTGCTCAACAGAAGTTGGATCATGGGCTGGGTTTGTTGCACTGTCCCTATTAGCTTCAGGAGTTCATGCACGTTACCCAGGTTCCGGTTGGTTCTTGTAAGACTTACCAGCTTCAAAGGACATTGTGTCAGATTATTTTTCACCACACCAATATTACTTCTAGTTGATCTCACAGTCTTGACAGCACGGGCCATCTGTTCCATTATGGTATCATGTGAAAGCATAGCATGAAAGAATGCATCAGACTTCTGTGCTACTTGTTTGGATATCTTCATCTCTATGAAATCGAGGTATGTGCTTAGTGTCTCCTGCAGAGACCGGACAGCGGTATTAGTGTCTTGAGCATCAACTAAATTTGGGAATACCTTGCTGAACACATTTGGATCATGTAACTCTAATGACGGTTCATAGAAAATTTCAGGAACCTCACAAACCGTCTCAACCACAGGTGTCTTCACTTTGGCTGGGACATTGTCTCGCAACTTGCAGTGCCTTCTAAATCTCCTAACAATCCTTTTGCAATATGCTTCAAAGTGCAGTAATGTGATTTCAGGCAGATATGGGCTAGGATGTATTTCTACTTTTTCCACAAAACTGTCACCCCATATTTTGGTAAAAAAATTACTCTGTTTGCCCCTATTGGGATCGTTTAATACTGCTGGGAGATTTTGGGATGATGAATAAAAGGTCCAATCATCTTCTTCACTGTCCTTAGCATAAAGATGGTATTCCCTTACGTGATACTTGAATCCTGCTTTTCGTAAATCAACAAATTGGAGTGTGGCACAAATTCCATTCGGCCCATATTGACATAAGATAATGGATCCTTCCTTAATACTGTGCTTGTCTTGAATGTGTCTGTAAAAATATACGAAAAATACAATACACGTAAAGTAAGATAGTAAATTATTTACCTACATAAGTATGTTAAAAACCTTTCGAATTCCGTGGTTGTACTGAACAGAAGATTGGGACAGTGAACACAGTTCTGCCAAGTTGGCGTCTTCTTACGTGTAATATTGTCCTCCATAACATCTTTGTTTTTACACCAATAACTTGATTTATGATGCGATTGTTTTAGTTGTAGACTATCATCTACAAACTACATGACCGTAATTTAATAGACTCATGGTATCACTGCCGAATCAAGCAAGAACATGACATGACAGCAGTAGTCGAATGACGAATAAAACGAAACGTTGAGACGGAACGTCAATGTGACAGAATAAAAATTGCCATAGGTAAAACCGAGAACCTTTTTTTTACTCTAACTGTGGCCCGTTTCACGAAGCTACAAGTTACAAATTACAAGCGGAACTCCCTTTCTAGCAAAAGGAGTTAGAAAGAGACTTCCGCTTGTAATTTGTAACTTGTTGCTTCGTGAAACGGGCCACTGGACTGATTACTGCTAGAAAAAAGTGTGACCGACAGAGAAACCCATCGCAATTTTTTAACTCTTTTATTAGAGTGACCATCTTTATCGGTGAACAAAAATATTTTTCTAAAGAGCTTTATTTTTAAGTGGTGCAGTCCAAGTTGAGAAACTAATAATCAAAACGGGTGCCTAAATAAAAAATGGATATATATAACAAAATATTTTAACAAATCATCGATTACACATTTCAGGCTACGGAAATAAGCCTACCATCAAATTAAATACTAAGACCTTCCAACCCCTCCCTCTCTAAAGCCCCAGATAGACGGGCGAGTAAGTACGCCGTACTTATGGCTCGGCGACCTTAAGCCGGGTCTGCTGCGCCATGTTATCGTGTTTTTCTAACACCTAACATGCTAGGTCCACCCCCCCGCAGGCGAACGCGGGGGATGTTATCTATCCCCCGCGGCAAACATGTTAGGAAAACACGAATAACATGGTGCAGCGGACCCGGCTTTACTCGCCCGTGTGTCACCATAAGTACGCTAACTTCTAAAGGTAAACACGGGCGAAAAAGGTCGTCGAGCTTAAAGTACGCGTACTTACTCGCCCGTCTATCAGGGACTTAACTGTTCACCATAGCTCACAGAACCACACAACTTCTAGACGTTAATAACCAGTGAACCTTTTCACGAAGCTACAACATAGCTACAAGTTACAAATGACAAGTGGAACTCTCTTACCAAAAGGAGTTAGAAAGAGACTTCCGCTTGTAATTTGTAACTTGTAGCTTCGTGAAACGGGCCTCAGGAAAGGAAGCCGGAGCGAGAAGAACTAATTGTATAGTTGTTTCTCACTTGCACACTTGCATTTGCAGTCATTTTGACCCTATAATGCATTATGGAAAATTGAACCATTTTCGAGATAATCCTCTTTTTTTTTCAAAAACGAAACGAAACTCGAAGAAACTTTATCATTGTAAGTAAGTATTTTTAACTAGTCTCACACAAATGGTTTGAAAACAACAAAAAAAACAATACATCAGGGAAAAATCTTTCACCATTACATACATACATACATACCTTCACGCCTGTCTCCCAATGGGGTAGGCAGAGACTATGGAACGCCAGGTGCACCGGTCCAAACATACAACTTTCGCTTCCTCTACATTCATCAATCTCTTCATGCACGTACGTCGGTTTCGGGTGCTTACCACCACCACAACAATCACCATTACAATCCTACATTATCCCTGATGAACATAGGCTATGTTCAGGGCTTGGAACCGGTTCCAAAAATACCGGTACTTTACCGGTATTTAAAGGTATTTTTCATTTAGGTTCCAGAGAACCGGTAAATATAAATACCGGTAATCCAAAGAACAGGTAAATACGAATACCGGTATTTGTACCTAAAAATACCGGTTCCTAATAAAGGTTCCAGCGACGTTGCCGTTTTGCGCAAGGTCAAGTCTCGTCGGCGGCTCGACGCCCGCGCGCGCTGCGCGAACTTTGGTTGTCGACTTGTCACTATGTACCTACACCGAACGCGGCGTTGTTGCCGGGCGGCGCGGCGCCTTTGCGGCTTGCGGCTTTTGAACAATTTGGTTAAAATCGCAGTTTAAGGTAAATGTACGTTTCCCCGAACAGTTAAGACATGGATGTACGTTATTTTTTTTTTTTTTAAGTAATAAGGTCTGGGATTTTTATACAATTATTATCAATAGTAGAGTGGTAACTCTGATTGGTTTGTCGTCATTTTTAACCGACTTCAAAAAAGTAGGAGGTTCTCATTTCGTCGTATTTTTTTTAATGTATGTTCACCGATTACTCGAAGACCACTGGACCGATTTGAAAAATTCTTTTTTTGTTTAAGAGGGTATACTTTCTAGTTGGTCCCATTGTCAAAATGTCAGGATCTGATGGTGGGATCTTGGAGAAATCGAGGGAACTTCTCAAATATTATAGGCACACCTATAGCGATTTTGGTATTTTTCACTGTAACTCGTGCATTTGCTCTTGAAAGTACTATATGGCGAAGTCGAACTGATGATGAAGACCACAGATTGCCACCGGAACTCCTTAACGGTACCTATTTCAAGGGTGGCGATAAGATATGTCAATTACGGTAGTTGAGCGACTATGACGAAGCACATTTCGGTTTAAATATATGACTATGACATTCCCGCGGCATTGCCTGCGGCGAACTTTAAATGTTCTATAGTTTTCATTAATTGAGAAGTGGGACTACATAACAGCATAAATACGATCACTTAAAAGTATAATATAAAATAAATAAATAAAAACCGCCTTCAAAAACGCAAAAAATCATCACCATCATCATTATCATCATCATTACCACCACCATCACTACGACTACCACCACCACCACCACCATCATCATCATCATCACCATCATCACCATCATTATCACCATCACCATCACCACCACTATCATCATCATCATAATCATCATCATCATCATCATCATCATCATCATCATCATCATCATCTCCATCATCATCATCATCATTGTCGTCACCACCACCATCACCATCATCACCATCATCACCATCACCATCACCATCACCATCATCACCACCACCACCACCACCACCACCATCATCACCATCATCATCATCATCATCATCATCATCAGAGTGAGTTATTTATCTATGCATGATTAACTTCTTTGCACAATACACTTTAATCATACATACTCGTATATTTAATACATACAAACGGCGGACATAATCCTACGGTACTAACTTCCAAAAGTTCGTCGCGTTAATTTGCTTTATTACCAACAGCTTTTTTTTCATCATTATTATGATGCTTTTATATTCAAAATACTTCCCAACATAACAAAGAGGTACAAAACTACAATCTGGCATGCAGTTTTGAAGTACCATGCAAGATATGAATGATTCTTTGAACAAAAAAATTTTACAATATTCTGTCTATTTCATCATTTCCATCTTTGCCTACACTGACAAGTACAACGAGAAAAACTCGGTCACGGTACCCCAACGTCATCAGCAAAACATGGAAATTGGTAAAAAATATTTGGGCAGATTAAATATTTATTTAGATCCCCCCAAAATTCATCTCTCATGAGTCTTTGAAGATGTCTAAAGATACCTCATTAATTTTAATTTTAGTCATTAATATCCAAAGATCAATAAAGTATTACAAAGTTCGCACACAAAACTGGTCAATTACGGTTTCATAGTTTTCATACAACATAAATAATATACCTAAACAGCGTTATTTGAATTATTTTTTTCCTTTTTTATGTTTTTTTTTACATCTAATAATTTGGCATTGTCCGGCACGGCGGACATATATAATATCCCGCATATTTGGCAATGTCCGGTGTGACGGACATAGTTTTTCTCAGAATCTAAAAAAACTAGATTTTTTTCCATATTTTTTCTGTACTCTTAGAGGTTCTATTAATCAACTTATTTGATAAAATTTGTAATTTTACGGTATTGAAGTCTCTGCCAAATTAAGGGTTAAGTCGGTTAAAATACGAAAAGCTTTTCCTAAGTGTAACAAATAATTTTCTGAAAACCGCATCAAAATTGGTTCAGCCAAACGCGAGATAATCGCGAACAAACATACGTACTTACGTACATTCACCCAATAAAAATGTTGAGCATACTTAGAACCTTGTCACAGTGAATGTCATTGTCATTGTCATGTGTGTCATTTGATGTTCTGTTTGAAGTTTACTATGACAACGCACTAAAGTGCTTAACATTCTCGTTGGGGTACTGTACAGTCAAGTTCAAAAAGATGTATGCACTTTAGTACCTTGTCGCTATCGGTCTGACATTTCATATATGGCAGTTTAAACATGACATTAAAAAGACAAGGTACTAAAGTGTATACACTTCTTTTTGAACTCGACTGTACATAGGTACCTACAGGTCAAACTGAGAACGTCCTTTTTTTTGAAGTCGGTTAAATCACAAATCCAAATAACAAAATTTTAATCGAAAGAATATTATGTTAGCGAGCGTCAAGCCGTCGACTATAAGTACCTAACCTGAATCTAACCGACCGATCAGCAGGCCACCTGCCGCTTACCACATAGGTACCATACCTATACTATTCCCTGTCTTTTTTATCCCTCCCTCGCACTAGTCGCACTTATACCCACTATTACTGAATACCGGTATTTTTACCGGTATTCGAGCCTCATTGGTACCGGTATAGTACCGGTAAAATACCTGTACTCCTTACAAAATACCGGTACCACGAGTACCGGTACCTAGCGTGGTACCGGTACCACGGTACCGGTACCTAGACTGGTACCGGTTTCACATCAAGGTCACAGTACCGGTTCTCAAAAATACCGGTATTTCAAGCCCTGGCTATGTTTCATTATTCTGCGCGGGACGGAGTAATAGATAATTGAATATAGAGGTCTTCATATATACAACGAACCGCCTCCCGACACTAGGTACTAGATGCAGTCGACTACTTACAAAGAGATGTGTCCACTTTTTCATCGTATTGCATTGTAGGTAATAAATAAGGTCCAAAACTGGATACATCTTACACTCGTAAGTTTTACTTAGGTACCTACGTATAAGTAGGGACGCAACTGTTTATTAAAATTAGAGAGATTTTTTTTTTTTCTGGATACATCTTACACTCGTAAGTTTTACTTAGGTGCGTATAAGTAGGGACGCAACAGTTTGTTAATTTTTTTTTGTAAAAATAGAGAAAAATATTTTTTTCTCATTCTAACAGATAGCCGTGTTCCTACTAACGTAGGTAAGTAAAACTTACGAGTGGTCTACCACCTTACGGTTGAAGTTCATTTGCACGTCATGATACAACAAGTTCGATTTTCCCTTGCAACAATATTACGACAATGACAAGTGTCAACCTTAGCGATAATTTTAGATCTCACAGAAAGTTTTATCACTTTCTTAGCCGACCGCACATAACGTACTCGGTGTGACCCGGCTACGGCACAGCTCTAAATTAAATAACACACATTAATTCTCGATATGTTTAATTAATTAATACTTTCGTTATCATCTAAGTATGTAGGTACACATCGCAAGTTACAATAATGTCACATTTCAAATAAGACAACGGTGTAAGTTAGTACCTTCAAGGTAACATTGCACTTGTTGTTACATATCTAATTTATTATACTGCCTAGAACTAAATTAACGCGTACAATCCTCAGCAGAATCTAAGTATATTATTTTACATAGAGCTCAAAAAGAACTGACACGCTTTTATGCAACTAACTAGTACGTGTCAGGTATTTCTGACACCGTCAAAGAACTGTTATCATCGCACTGTACTATTCTTTTTGACAATGATAGCATGCGCAGGATACCGCCGACTTGAATATTAAGTTTCGATCTCCGTCTATACATTGAACTGTGACTGGGACCTGAAACAAAGAAGGTAATCAGCTATAATGTTCTCTTAAACAATTTGCTGGCGAGCTCGAAGGCGATTTTTTACAGATTGACCCATACATCCATTACATCGGAATGTCTCAAGCCCAGATAGAAGGGCAAGTAAGTACGCGTACTTAACTTAAAGCTTGACGACCTTTTTCGCCCGTGTTCATCTTTAAAAGTTCGCGTACTTAGGGTGACACACGGGCGAGTAAGATCGCCGAGCCATAAGTAGGTACGGCGTGCTTACTCGCACTCGCACCTCTATCTGGGACTTCACGCTTTGGCCGTGTAGGTAGATTCACCATGGACGCACGCACTTGAACCATGGACGTAGGTAGGTACATCAAGTCGCGAGAATAAGACTTACTCGATTTATAGTTAGGCCTTTTGATGGGTACCTATTATTTCATCGAAACACTTTTCAACGAACGTATCATTACGCAGAATTTTCATTTCATCGAAAGGCATTTCTCACCGCATGTATTATTTTATTTTGATTTTGTCTGTTCTAACCAAACCTAACTAGGTCCGTCGTATTATCTACAGCACTACGGTACAGCTAGCTTCACGTACGTCCTCAGACTCCATGATGTTGCAGCACTGCCCCAGCGAGGTGACGGGGTGCCGCTTGAACCCCAGCATGATGCTGGGCAGCGCCCAGGACTCGCAGTAGCCGCGGCACGCGTTCGTCGTGATCTTGAACTCCACGCAGTCCGGGATGCTGATATTTCTGGTGTGACCTGAAAATACCAGATTACTAACAGAGGCCCATTCCACGAAGCTACAAGTTACAAATTACAAGCGGAACTCTCTTTCTAGGAGAGAGAAAGAGACTTCCGCTTGTAATTTGTAGCTTCGTGAAACGGGACCACTTCACTTCTACATACGAACGAAAGTACCGGCAGAAGTTTTGGATAAGTCAAGAGCAGCAATAGCTAACGTTAGTGATTTTCGAAACGCCCGACGCGATACATCAAATATCGTCACTGCTGGACGAAAAGCGCTAACGTTAGACACGCTTGACTTATCCAAAACTTGGGTGTATACGCGCGTTTCCCTTGTAATGAATAAATTATATAAAAGGAGTACCTAATAGATTAATGATTGTTTGTGCCATTAAAATCATCCCGTGTTTTCAAACCGATGCAGATATGTACCTACAAGATGATTAATAGAAAAATCAATCATAATTAGATTGCCATTAAAATATAAGTACCTAAAGATTATGTTCAACAGTACTACCTAAATTACATTATCCTACTTTTATATGTAAAAGTTTATAGGACGTTGGGATGTTTTCATTTGGTATCTACATTAATCTGCTAGTCATAATGTAATTATTAGTAAGTTGGACAAACATAAACTGACCCATTCTATGACAGCCAGGCTTCCGCCAGGTTTCGCCCGCCAGGATCTGCGTGACGGATATCAACAGAATTATAACTCTCACGAGCATGGTGGAGATGAACGCGGCGGTTGCTTGGAGCTCAATGGAAATGTTTTTGAAAGTTTCAGCTTTTATAGCGACACGGTACAACGAACAAGCAGGGGTGGACAACAAGCTTTTGCTGAAAAAAAAAATGGAGTTAAGGCATAGGAACGAAGCTTTTTGGTTGTGCAAATTGACGTTTTTAATTTGTACGTTATTATATTTATAGGTCTGTGAAAGTTATGTGAGTAAATATTCCGGTAGCTGAGTTCAAGTCAGCTAGGTTGCTAAAGTATTTTATTTTAGTTCCCTTACTTATCTACTGCCGCACTCAGAGACGTCAATTAAATTTAATGCTTGGTTAAAGTAGCTACTGTCGGTTTCTTTGGTATAGCAATAGAATAAGACAATACTTCACTAAACAAGCGTTAAATTTAATTGACCTCTCTCGAGTGCAGCAGCTGCAGTTAGAGTTACTTTTGCATTGAGATTTTGTTAAGCGAAAAATTTTTCTTATTAAGAAAATAATATGTTTTAAAAAGGTTCACCATGTCTGTCCGACACTTTTCCGCTATACATGAAGGGATAGAATAATTTTTCATGTCATAAAACAGCTGACGCCCGGCGGGCACCGTTAACGCTTTAATTCGGAGCCAAAGGCAATGGGCCGCGCCAAAATGAATCTAGCTAAGGGCGTAGGGCGTAAATGCAACGAAATGTGTTTAATTAAAGAAGGATATTAAACCATTTAATTATAATTTAATTTGAGCATGCTTTGAACCTTTTAAGATATAATTTATAGATCTGTAGCTGATTGATACTAATTGACGTCTGGTGTAGGTACCTAACCGAAACACGACGTCGAAGCTTTTGTTCCGAAAGAAACGGTTTGTTTGTTTGTCCTGAAAAGGACAGTTTTCAATGGCAAAAACGAGTCAGTTTTCAGTCTTCTTCTATAATTACAAGAGGTGTTTCATTCAACTCTATATCGCCAGGGGTGTTATTCTCTGAAAAGCAAAGGTGAGCGAACGCAGGAGTGAATTCCAAGCGGCGAGTTTAAGAAGTCCCGTCCGAGCGAACAAAACACATATTAGCGAGTGCATTCTCAATTAGGCAGCCTTATACGTTCGAGACGACATGCTGCCAAATTGAAAATGCACGCCCTAAAATGTGTTTTGTTCACTTTGACGGGACTACTAAATCTCGCCGCTCGGACTTCACTCGTTCATTCGCTCACCTTTGCTTCTTGGGAGAATCATACCCCAGTACCTACTTAAATTCAGGGCCCCTAATATGGCTGCGTTTATCGCGTGACAAAGTTTGGATAAGGCGTCCGTCACCTTCTGACACGTAAATATGAACGAGAGTGACGGATGCTTTGAAACGCGATTTAGTCGCAGCCATATACTAGGCCCGCAGAAATAGAAAATTAGCTACTCTTGTCGTTTTTGGAAATAGATTATTGTTCGGCCAAACCCTATATTCAAACCGCGGATAGATAAGGCTTACCTCAGGTTAAAATTTGACATTTGTCCATACAAAATGTGTCAAATTTTAATCCGAAGTAAGCCTATCTATCCGCGGTTTGAATATTATAGGGTTCGGCCATAGGTAGTAGTAATAGTAACGGCGACGGAACCCCTACCTATTCTGATGATCCTACATGCTCTTGCCCGGTTTCATTATGTTGGTATTATCTTGCGGTACGGTTGCTCGGCAACAGAAAGGTTCAAAATAGTAAACAAAGAGTAATTAGGAATTAACTAACACCGCTTGTGGAAAAATATGGATATTGAGTACAGAATTTTAAATCTCTACAAAACAAAACAATTAAGCGAATGCTTATCATTATGCGCAAACGCTTTGCAGGAAAAAGAGAGTCGCATGGTAGAATTTATTCAAATGAGAGCCATGACCATACAAGCCAAGATGGCAGGCAACGGGTACGAAGAGGTGGTCTACTGTCCCCCCTCGGATGACCTGGCCACCGCAGCAGTCGCCAAGACTCCCAGGCCGGGCACTTCTTTTCAAAGAACTGCAAGGACCGCTCAAAATGTAAGTGGTGACCAAAGTTAAGGGTTCTAACATGTATGTTAAAAAACTTCCAATAGTTCCAATACTAAACTTGACAGTGTTTTACTACCTCTATATTAATTAGGTAGCTTAAATAACTTTTTTTTATATTGAATTAAAATAGTATCGCAGCTTTTCCTCTCTCGACGGTTCCATAATGCTCCCCTTTTTCTCGGAGACTTAAGTATTTTTTTATTTTTAAAACTGTCTACAGCTTGTTCAAAATGCCAGTACCCATAAGGCAAGTTATTCAGTTATTTTAGATAATTTTCAGAGGGTCCAAACATGTAAGGCCCGCTTGCACGTGAATGTTAACCCTAGGTAAACAGGTTAATTCGTTAAAATTTACAGTTCTCATATGAATCTGACATTCGTAAACCTAAAGTCGGCGCCGTCAATAGAATTTGTTAACTATGTAAAAAAAACCAAACGAACCAATTCACCATGATTACTACTCGATAATCACGTACTTTTAAAGATCAAGTGAAGTCTTTGCAACGATTTATACACTTTTTTTTATTTTCATATTGAGTTTAAGATGAAATAACTATTCATTATACGTTATTTTTAATAAAAACACGCTTGGTTATATGTCAAACAGTACTAATTTGTTTACATCGTTCGCAAATTCTATTGACGGCGACTTTAGACATCAATTTACGTGCAAGCGGGCCAAAGTGGCGTTGTAATGTACTCAAGAACTAATTAGGTACCTAAGCGTACCTACTTTGTCGTGATAGTGGGTTCCGTACCCGAAGAGTAGCCCAACGAGACCCTATTAATATGCCTACGCTATCCGTCCGTCCGTCCTTCCGTCCGTCCTAACTAAAGAGCTGTATCTTTTGAAACGTAATAGACAGCGGGATGTTTTTTTTTCGTAATATGTGTCCTTAAGGCGGATTTACTAATAAATAAATAAAAATAAGTGCAATAATAAAAGGGGTACCCATACATCAAACTTTTTTTTCAACGTTGTTTATTTTTGTTGTACAGTCAAGGTTAAAAAGAAATATCCGCACAAAGTTACAAAAATATGTACACATAGACCTTATTCCCATAGTAATAAGGTCTGTGTACATATTTTTGAGACTTTGTGGTGTATACATATTGGTGACCTTGACTGTACCATAAAAACGGTAAAACATACAACCTACTTTTGTGGCGGCACGGAATCCTCGGTGCGTGAGTCCGACTCGCCCTTGACCGATTTTTTATTGTTAGAGGAGAGCAACCGCGACCCTGCAGAGTGGCGCAGGCAGTACCGCGCGCGCGCGCACGGCTCGCAGCGCGCTCAGCTCCGCCGCGCGCGCCTCCCGCGCCGCCACCGCCCTCGCCGGGGCGCCCTTCGCCCTCACCCCCGCAGTTCCTCTGTCCCTGAGGTTCGTTGACAGAGAGGACAAAATTTTCGCGCCAGCAGCCAAAACCCTCTTCGAATATGTGTACTACTGCGAGGGAGATGTGCGAAAGGTGAGATTTTAAAATTAAATTTACACGGTATGTACTTAGGTGGAGAAAAATCGATCCGGAAGACGTGAATTCGCCAACCAACGTGTCGTTCGGCTAAGGCACTTCGATGCTAGCTCGATCGTTAAAACGTATCGATTGATATATCGAACGGTCTGCAAAATCTAATTATTGATATTTCATATGGATAGAACATGTGCATTGACGTCGGCAGGTTTTATTTTATATCAATCGTTTGTTATAATACTATGTAGTTCTATATACCTCTCTTTCATTTCAGGCCATAGATATAGCATTTCAAGCGCGAAAAATAGACGACACCCTAGATTGGTGGTGGCATTTCTCGCTAGCCCGCTGCTACTTCACGCTGGGGATGTTCCGGAACACAGAAGACTGTTTGCGACAGGCGCTCAAACTAAACAAACATGTATCTACCTATCTTCGACTAATTGCGATGTACGTGGGTCTGAACCAGCCTTTGTCTGCCTTGGAGGTTTGCAAACAAGGGTTGTCCCTGTTCCACGAATACACTCCTCTGCTACTTGAGCAAGCGAGGATCCACGAGCAAATGGAAAACTCGGCGTTAGCTGTGAAAATATACCGGATGGTGGCAGTAGTGGATCCGACTAACATGGAGGCAGTCGCTAACATAGCCATGTTTAACTTCTACAACGATCAACCTGAAATTGCCCTACGTTATTACAGGTATTTTAAAACAACGAAATTACATGGGTTTCTGGAAGCTCTCTAGTTGGTAATTTTTATACCTTAGATAGCAGAAAGATATTCGGTGCGGACTGCGGAGACGTAACAAGCCGCGTATCGCCCGTGTCAAACTTTCTCGAAGGAAGATTTGACATGCCGCCGTGACACCAAATCCGCTTCCTTCCTCTAGAGTTGAGTCTCAAATATAACCTTTACCCTTCTCATCCATAAATGACATGCACTGCTTGACATATGGGACTAGGGTTGCCACCCGTACTTTATAATAAAGTATTGTACTCTATTTAAGCGTAGCGTGTACGTTATATTTTACACAACCAATAAAGTACGCCGAAGTACTTTATTTATGACATTCAGTTATTAATGGATATATTTTTAAATTATTAATTATTTGAATGACATTTACCTCAATTTTCAATTTCAATACATTGTAAAAATAACAAAAGTTTTTAACTTACAATCTAAATTGGACATGGATTCTCTGTATTCTGAAATTTATATTCTTAACAAAGTAAGAGAAAAGCTTTTAGAGTCAGATTTAAATTTTAAAAATGTAAGCAATGCTGACATATGGCAAGTCATTTTTTCCAAGGAAACAAATAATTCTAAAAAAATATTTAAAATTGTTTAAATATTGCTGTCTGTTCCGGCTACTTCAGCATTTACAGAACGGGTCTTTTCTGTGATGAAAGCCAAGTGGCGGCACAACAGAAATAAAGCAGCACACAACCTCATCAAAAATGAGCTATTTATATATCTTAACCTGAGTATGCCATGTTTGGACACAGTTGATGTTTTAAAAATGGAAAAAACACTTTTAGAGAAAGCAAGGTCAGATAAAAAATATGCATTTAAAAATAATTAAAAATATACTTTATATTTATGCTGTGTACTTTATTTTTCTTCCTCTTCAGGTAAGTTATACTTTATTCTGTTAAAAAAAAGGTGGCAACCCTATATGGGACTCCTTAAATCTAAGTAGCAACTTTTTTTTTTCTTTCTTTCTTTATCTTCCCGCAAAATCCAGACAAGTCCGTCCATCTTACCGCCAAGACTTAGGTAACAGGTTTACGGGCTTGTTCTTTTTTGGTCTGAGTCCCGATATTTCCCGAACCACTCCACATGCCAAGATTTTTTATTACTTCGACGGAGTAGGTAATACCTGGTTTCAAATTCGTCAAGTTAATTTTGCGGACTGCACTTACATTATTGCTCCTGTTTTGTCCAGGAGGCTGTTAGCCCAGAACGATCCGGGCGCTGAAATATACAACAACCTAGCCCTCTGCTGCCTGCACTGCAATCAATGGGATCTCACGCTGCCCTGTTTCCGACAAGCGCTGTTTTTCTCCTCTGACCCGGAAACACGATCCAATATTTGGTTTAACTTGGCTCACGTGGCTTTGGTAAGGCCTGATATATTTTTTACCAAAAAAACTAATCTAATTTTAGTTTTTAGTAAGGTTCGAGTCAAAATGTATAGGTAGGTACTAGACATATCGTTTAAAGTTTGGTACAAGAGTCTCATACCGCGCTGCGACCATAAGCCTTCCTTGCCCTATTTACCAATTTACTTTGTTTTCCCCTTTTAAGTAACTTACATCACAGTACAGTACGTAGTAGTAAATACATACCTACTTACTTATATGTAGGTATACTTATAAGAGCTCTTTCTGCAGTTCAAAAACGGAAACATACTTATTCCTATAAAATCCTGTCAAAATTACCTACTTGAAAAATTTGAAATTTGAAAATTTGAAATACCGAATTATTTTTTCCAAATATCTATTAATTTGTCCGAATTTTCATTTTTCCCAAAGCTTTAATAAGATTTAATGCATAATTTAATTGCTATACGTTGGTTAGGTTAGGGTGGATTTCATCAATTCGGAATTATGACTCTTCGGAAAAAATATATGTAATTATGTTCGGTAGTCCACAGGAGACATGGCGCTCGCCCGGCGATGCTTGCAGGTGAGCCTCGCCATCAACTCCGAGAACGAGACCTCTCGACAAGCATTACGAATATTAGATGCCCGATTACGTCTCAGAAAAACTCGATAAAGAGGAAACCGAGTGTTGGATGAGGAAAAGAAAATGTTAATAGCAATTTGCGTGAAATACATATATATTAATTTATGTTTTACTTAGTCCACACTCAATAACTTAAAAAAATAAAAGAACGCCGTTTCTTAAGTAACACTTATAAGTACGAATGGAATTAAATGAATAAACGACATTATGTATACATAGGTAATATACCGGTGACTTCAATGTTTTCCACACTTCTTCCCTAAGTTGAACCCCTCTCCTAAGTCTCATGCTGCTAATTTAATGAAAAGTATTTTTTTCGAAGTTTTAATTTATCCCATTTTTAGGAAGGCTGTTACCCTACCACTACGTTCAAATTTGATTGATAATATCGAGTGACAGGTACCTATGACAGGTGTTAAATTTGAGTGTCCCTTGGAATCCCTAACAACGTTTGTCCTAAGACATCGTTTGTCCGAATTTCCATTTGCCCTAAACTAATTTTCAGATGAGTCAGGCAACTTTTTATGTTTTCCAATTATATCTGCGGGTCGGTTAGGTTAGGGTTGCATTATAACAACACTAAAAAGCTTTAAAATTTGAGCGGAAATGGCTTTACGATAAACGAAAATTCGGACAAGCAATGCATTAGGACAAAGGACGATTAGGGAGTCCATAGGGGAACCGTTAAATTTAGGGTACCAGACAACACTTTAGGACTTTTATTATTAGTTATATTAGAAAATTTACGAGAATTAAGGAAGGCTGACTGAGTTAATGTAAATACATAAATACACTATTCGTCATTCACTGATCCACAACCAAGTGTTTTGTATTACCAACCAATTTGAAGTCACCCTGTATAATCATTATCAACTACAAGAGGACGCCGCCGCGACTTCGTACGCGTAGAATTAGTTTCCCGCTACTCCCCCCATTTCTTCCCGTTGGGGGTCGATTTTCCGAAAATCCTTTCTTAGTGCTCACTTACATCATGAAAGGAACCCATGTACCAAATTTCAAGTTTCTAGGTACACTAGTTTCGGCTGTGCGTTGATGTATAAGTCAGTCAGGTTTGCCTTTTATATCTATAGATATGTAGGTACATTTGTCTTAAACCACCTTAGTTACCTTATTACTACCCTTTAAAATAAAAGAAGACACAGTCAAAGAGCTAGCAGGTAGTCGTTGACGGAGATGTTGAATGACCCCTGGTTCCGCAGCTCCTCGTACTGGGCAGAGGCCAAGGAGTCCAGGACCGGTTCAGGGTGCGAGAGATGCGGTTTCACGCTTTCTTCTTCTACGGCCACCTCCACTTCTGGAGGTATTCTGGAATAGTGTCGCGCTTTGATCTGGAACCATCAAATACTTTTTAGGGTTCCGTACCTCAAAAGGAAAACAACGGAACCCTTATAGGATCACTTTGTTGTCCGTCTGTCCGTCTGTCCGTGTGTCAAGACCCTTTATCTCGGGAACGCGTAAAGGTATCGAGTTGAAATTTAAACCATATACTCAAATCTACAGTCCCTTGAAGCTGTGAAAAAATCAAACTTCTACATTTACGGAAAAAAAAGATACCGCCGTTTATGTCGCAAAAAACGTATACTTATTTCGACACTCTCGAGGGAATCAAAATGTATAGGGAATTTCCCCTTGACCTAGAACTATGAAATTTGGCAAGTAACACCGTCTTTTACTACGATTATAAGAAAAATCTGTACATTTTTAGTTAAGTCACAAAAAAACAGGGTGTTTATGCAAGGAACGGCGGCGGTGCAAATTTTGAATTGAGTTGATCGTGTCATGTGCGGAACCCTCGGTGGGCGAGTCCGACTCGCCTTGTCCGGTTTTTTTATGTTCTTTTTACTTAAAAAATGTAGGTAGGTATTAAATAAGCGGAAAAAGGAGTAACATAATAAAACATAAGTTTAATCAATCAGTTCATTATACTTGGGCAGTAAATCGAGAGAAAGGGGATGGAGCTAACTTAATTCGAACTTTGATTTCCAAAGTAGGGCCGCAGGCAGGCCTCTTAGAACGGCGCTACTCCTACCTACAGTGGTTTCTTCGAATGTAATGTCATCAATGTAGGTACCTCGTCCATGGTCGACGGTGGGACACCGATGTTCTCCCAAGCGTCCGATCCCTTGGAAATAACCAATGGTTTAGCGAAATTTACATTTTTCTCTTTAATGAGGAACCCACTACCAAACCCTATGCTGTGGAGCACCTCTTTCGCCCTCTTGACCAGAGGAGGCTCTTTGCAGGAGTAAAAAATCAAATTCGCGTTACAAACAAGGGCAACACTCCGCATGGTCGAACATATAACCTTTTTGATATCATTATCTGGAACAAAAACAGACCCTTATGAGAAGTTAATTTTCAAAATGGGAAGGATTTTTTAGAGAAAAATCCATCACAAATTTGCCCTTGTCCAGAGCTTGTGGATGCTTATCCACATTAGACACGCGATATAGACGTAACCATACTAGGCCCACGGTGAGGCGAACAATTGTGTATACCACAAAGGCGCAAAAATATGTAAGTACATGTATAGGCCTTATTACTAGATTTAATAGGCAATTAGGTCTATGTACTTATTCATATTTTTATGCGAATATTTATTTTTAATCATGACTGTCCCACAGCAGGGTACCTACCTACCTGACTAGCTTTTACTATTTATATATTCGTATATATGTATAGGTATACAACGATAAAAATACTTAGGTAGGTATATAGATAAACATTATGCTTATTTTTTTCCTAACCTGGGGATCGAACCCAGGACCGCTAGCTTTTACAGGTACGGTACTCACTACCAAGTCTACCAATCAACTAAGCTAAGGTAAATAATCCGTAAGTATCACAGATTTGTCTAGATTTAGGCAAGTTCGACTGTCACGGTGGACGGTACAAATATGCCTGCCTAAGTATAATTATATTAAATACTACAGCGCATTTAGTATCGACAGCACCATAATAATCCTTTTACTTAGGTGATTTTCTTAGAGAGCCCGTTCCTGAACTCGGCGGACCAAACTATTAACCGGTAAATTAAATTTGTCCCATCAGAGCGTAAAACACAATTTTAGGAATTCTCAGTTTATCTGCATACTCTAGCTAGAGCCCGCTCTAGATAAAGCTTTAACTTTTGTAACTCGATCGACCGTTCGCCAGAGAGCCGTTTTAAGAGAATAACTTTTCAGACGGACCTCAGACAGACTTATGAACTCGGTAATATGAACAGTGGCGTAAATAACACCCCTCTTTTTGCGTCGGGGGTTAGTAAAAATAGGGTAGCAGAAGGCCTGAGAGGCCGTAAGCACTAAGGGATGTATCTGCCACCCCCATTCGATGAATCTGCCACGCAACGGCCCTTAAATGGTAAAGTTACGACATTTAATATGAATTCTCCTCGGTCTCCCGCTATGTCTTCAATATCAGGGACAATGTCACACAAATTGACCTAGTCCCAAACTAAGCTCTAGGCTTGTATTACGGGCACTAGACAACGATCAACTTATGTAGAGAAATATATACTTTAAATACCTACATAGAAAACATATATTTTATATTTTTTGTTAAAGATATTTTGTGAGGATCTTAGAAGGTGGAAAGAACTGACCTCTGCCTACCCTTCTGGGAAAAATGCGTGATTTAATGCATGTATTTATGTATCTATTATTAAAGAGTCTTCGTAAGCGAAAGAAAGGTCTGCTAAAGGAAAGGTCAGGATTTATTATAGAATGATAAAAGAAATATATTATAAGTAGGTATGACCGGATATTTTTTAAATATTACGGTTAATTCCACCTTACCATAGTTTTTGAAGATGTCGTATTTTCCACCAATTATTATAACTTCTGGAGAGTTTTCATTTTCAGCGAAGGTTTCATTCATGACCGTTATGCAGGTCTCCATAACTTTCCAGATATTCTTTACTTTACTTAAGTCCACCATTACACAATAGTAGAATTGCCCTTTGGCTGGAATTGAAGCCAGGACGTTGTCCAAGATGTCCAGCTTGCCTCCGTACTCCCAAACGTGGCAAATCGTTTTCTCAACGCTTTGTTTATTGACGGACTTCCGGCCGAAAGAGTACTCCAGAACCAATGTTTCTCGAGGATTTTCATTTTTCTCAAGAAATGATGAAAGCATTGTTGATTTACCCTGAAAATATCAGTTAGCCAAAAGTGCCAAACACAGCCTGTCGCCGTGCCCAACTAATAAAACAGTAATATTTATATACAGTCGAGTTCATAAATATGCATGTACACTTTAGTACCTTGTCTATTTAAAGTCATGTTTAAACTGCCATATATGAATTGTCACAGCGGTGAAAGTGACAAGGTACAAAAGTGTAAACATATTTCTGAACTCGACTGTACAGTCGATTAAAAAATCTCTATTTTTGACTGTACATCAGTCAGGGGCATTCCCGGTCACGGTCATTTTTTGTACATTTATGTCTCACCATAAGGGTTCCTTTTTTACCATTTTGGTACGCGACCCTGAAAACTAAGGTAAATGTCCCATACTTCGGTATTTTAAGGCACTGACGACTTTAAGATTTTTTATTTATTTTTCCACACATAATATCAGTTCAGAGGCTTTTGTTTATTTAAGATTGGTATTTCTAGAGTATATTTATGTATTAATTATATTGTTGTGGTTTGAATTCTTTTTTTTATCAGTTTTTTTACAGACCTCTCATTTGAACGCAATTTCGTGGCAAAATTTGGCTCTGTTTTTAAATTCGTGAGTTCATGCTTCCTATTTCGGGATAAAGTTTATGAATAAATTATGTACCTTAATCACCTACAAATTTGAAATTATGATATTTTAAATAGGATGTATAATAAATAGCAGTACAAAAATATATAATTTTGTCTATAATTAAAGACCAAAAGAGATCAAAAATCACATATACCTAAAGAAAACAGAATTTGAATAAAAAATTGTCTCTTTTACCTATTAAAAATTCACTTATTAATTTATTAATTTATAAAAAAATATTTATTTATTTATATTATTTATTTCATTTATTTTACTTATTTTTTAATAATTATATTTAATAAAAAAAAAACTTAGAAAATATAACATTATTATTAATAATAATTGTTATTAATTAGTAGATCTTAAATTTTTATTTTTTTTATTATTTGCTGGCATTTCCAGATCTTACCCAAATGCACCTTACCTTCATAGTTCTCTAACTCACGAAATTAGGGACATAAGGATTAAAATGAAGACCTTTACTCCGTGTTACTCATAATAAAACAATCCCGCAAAAATAAGTAAATTATCGTAACACCATAATACTAATAAAATGTCTAGTTATTAATTTAAAATATCAAAAAAATAAATAAAAAACAGTAAATCGATTTAAACGTTAAATTACAACGCAGCAGTGTAAGCGCATTTTCCTTAAAAATCTAAACTCAGGGTCACTTTAAACACGTATTGTATGAATTTAAGCGGAAAAAGGGTATACCGAATTTAGGTCATAAGAAACTACATTTTATACATTATTTGATTTTTAAATCACATTTGAAATATTTGATATTTTTATAGTCATGAACACGAAACAGAAACATCTCTAAAAAACCGCTAATTCGGGAGTACCACGAAATAGGGGACAAGCGAAAAATAAACTGAACCTTACTTCGTGAATCAGTTAATCGCGATTTTTATCAATTTTATACTTAAAAGTAACGGAAAATATACCTTAATTTAATTGATATGACACACAAAAAAGCACAAATATAAGTTTTGTTAAATCTGACTTTCCTTTTCTTGTCAGTGAGCTTAAGAAGTTCGATGCTGCACCTTACGTCTCAAGCAACCCGCAGGGCTCGCAGAGCTGTTCGTGGCCGACTGAGGCCCGGTTTTATAAAGCTCCGTTAGTAAATTATGTCAGATCAAATTTTAGTAACTTCATACAAGTTTTGACATTCCAGACCGAAATTGGATCTAACGGATCTTTATAAAACCCAGCTTTAGAGTTTAACGCGTTGTATTACAGTCAGCTTAGCCATCCTAACGTTGGAAGTTGGTTTATCAAACAGCTTGAATAATAGACTTTTTTAGGCATGTATATTATTTTGTAATAGTTCTTGAATTTCTTATTTTCGGCGCGGAAACAAAAACTCACGAAAACGTGTACTAGCACGAAAAGGGGGACATTTACCTTACCTATTATACTGTTAGGTGGAGCAAATGCGTCTACGGGCCAAGGGCGTCAAACCAACAAATATTTCCTAAAAAATAAATGGTTTGTCCCACTTTCCCCGCTTAAAAATGCACTTATCCCACCGGACCCTACACTTGGGTACTTTATCTACACATGGTAGTTAAGTAAGGTAACTAACATGTAAACTCTAAAAAATCGTCTCCTGTTCAATACCTAAGGTATTCAAGTAAGTAATTATTTCGGTTTATAGCAAGGACCTTATAGCAAGCATTGGCAAACCAGAGTTGTGTACATACTTGAAGTTAGCTTACCACTGATTTACTTCCCACTAGAAAAATAGTTCTCGAGCTGTCTTCGCTGCCCTCCGATAGGGCCTTGTTAACTACTTGCGAAGCTATTTCAGGAATTGATAACATATTTAAGGACTTTCTAAAACTTTCCGAGGAAGTAGCGTTTGTTGTTTGTAAATATAGCTAGTCGCATAGCAACCAAAAGACAGGCTCTACCTTGAAAATCGAAGTTACGTTAGCTCCATTCGAGACTAAATAGAGAGAAAGGGATGGAGCTAACGTAACTTCGAACTTCGATTTTCAAGGTAGGGCCCCTGGATATGTATCGGTTACGATTATAGCTCTGAACGACTCTACATAAGGTTCATTTTCATTTAGGGCAGACTGTCATTCTCAGTTTCACTTGATGCGCTATAATCGGAAATGGGTAGGTAGTATATTGGTTATTAAGGCCCAGCCACACCGCTTGCGTGACGTGCACGTTAGCTTTCCACTGCGTTGTATAGTATGAATTCTCATTACGACATGTCACTATACAACGCAGTGGAAAACGAACGCGCACGTGCACGTGCACGTCACGCAAGCGGTGTGGCTGGGCTTTTAATCTGCGAGTAAGATTATGTCGAAAAAATGTATGCAGTTGACAGTTGATCTCGCATGAAAAATCATCTCGAAGTCGCTAGAATTGGATCCCGGGTGCTTAGGGTACGTCCTCTCACTCGCTCTCATACGCTCTTATTGAGTGAGAGATAAGTACAAACCCTCAGCACCTTCTAAGTGCTCATAGACTGTAGACACTGTAGTTAACTGGCCATGGAAGTGTGTCAGACTTGAGTGTAAGGGTCTTAGTAGAGGAGTTGTATGAAAATTTGTAGGTGATAGGTCAAAATAATTCCCACAAAGACAGAGTTTGATTTTTTTAGTTCCTTGTTTGTATCTTTTTGACATACTAAAAATATAGAAAAATATAACTGTGCAAAACGCATTTTTTTGAACGCCAAAATTTTTTACTTCAAAAAATTTTAAAAATATTAAATATCGTGTGTGGTATCAAATTACAGGAAATCACACACTAAAAAAGGTTATGAGATTGATTTTATGAACCAAAAATAAATAACAAAGTGGTGGCTGAAAAACTGAAAGATTTTTCAATGTAGAAAATTATTTTGTACATTGAAATCTCAACTAAACTATTATAGTTTTACACATCACAATTCGTTTCATAAAAGAAAAGCATATTTAATTGATGAATATTTTTATTTATATTAATATAATATAAAAAATAGAGGCTGTATATTAATTTAAAAAGTTTTATCAATGAGTGTAATTTATAATATGGAAAAGCACAAATATCATCAGTTTTTGGTGATTTCTTTCAGCGATGTCTTTTAAAAATACAAAATGCCAGACATGAACTGTATCTTGTGCTCTGAAAGTGAAAACGAAAGTTCAAAGTGTGTAAAATTGACTACCAAAGGTATACAAGGTATCATCAGTGCAAGTAAAATTCGAAAAGACAGTATCCATGAGTTATTTAAACCATTGCCTGATCATCCCGTGAGTGTCCATGTCGAATGCCGCCGTTTGTACCTAAATCCCAATAATATCAAGAGTGAACTGAAATCAAAGTTGCATATTCAGGATGAAGCAAGCACCAGTAGAGTATTACGGTCGGACATATCTAAATTTACATTTAAAGAACACTGTTTGCTTTGTGGTCGTTTTATTACTGACAGTGAGAAACGTTTCAAATCTAGCGTTAGTGAAGTCCGTACAAAAATGTTTCAAAATTCGGTAATGAAGGCGTGTAACTCCAGAAATGATTTATGGTCAGCTAATGTTCAATCACGATTGCAATCAGTAAATGATTTACCAGCAGCACAAGCCATTATTTATCACCAGGCATGCAGCGTAAATTTTCGAAAAGGTAACCTAAATAGCAAGTCTCTTGGATGACCTGCAGACAAAAAAAACATGACGCTTTTTTGGGATAATTACGACAATTGCGATATTTTTGTAATTCAGGGTCTTCTTACTAAGTTTCTGGTAATCTAAAACAATATTAGATACTGTTTGACCTTAAGTTATCACATTAGTTATTTCATCATCTTTGGAAACGATAATGTTACCAGAAAAATGTTCTAGCTTCTGCAGCATCCTCACATTAGTATATGGTTCATTATCAACTGGCAGGAAGTCTTTCATTTGAGTCACCAGCTGCTGGACAGAAACAGTCTCATCATTTTCTTGAAACCAACTACATACGCCCAAAAAAGCGTCATGTTTTTTTTGTCTGCAGGTCATCCAAGAGACTTGCTAGGTAATGTATCTTGGGAAACAATGTACTTATTTGGGACTGGGACACCTTTTCGAAAATTTACACTGCATGCTTGATGATAAATGATATTTGCGCTTTTCCACATTATAAATTACACTATTGACAATACAAAAAAAAACGCAAAAAAAATTCCCACCATTCGAGTACATACATCCTTACTGGGACCCAATTCTCGTGACTTCGAGATCGGTTCGAATTCGAGATATCTCGAAAAAAAATGGCGAATCTCGATGAAAAGTCACTTTTCGTATTCTCGTTATCTCTCTATAGAGATATGTCTACTCTCAGCGCTCGACATGCAACGTGTGGTCCTTAGTAGTCGAGATGAGGTCGAGATTGTATTTCATGTGGTATGTCACTGTGTCGTATTGATGATTTACGCTGTCTAGATAGTTGAAAATATTTATCAAATGAGAAAAAGGTTAAATTAAGAAATGGCCCACGAATTTATGGCGGATTTCTCCACCAATTTAGTGGATTTAGAAGCGGAATTGGGGGAAAGGGTTCCTCGGCGCCGTGTGCTATGGCGAGATGATGCTTACCAATTGAGCAATAAATAACGCCTTTGTCAAAAACTTTCGCTTAACGAAGGACTTGATTTTACAATTAATGACGGAGTTGGAGCCATTAATATTTAACAGCGAATTAACGCAAATATAAATCAATTTTTTCTTCCTCGGCGGTGTCCTAGGTGGGCAAATTCCACGCGAATGCGATGCGGTGCGGCGCGGCGCGAAAGAAACAAATAGTAGGTAACTATTAAAGTGTCCTACGCGACCAATACAGGCGCGGGGTGCGGGCGGCGCGCTGCGAAACGAAGCGAACGCGATCAAACTGTTTGATATTTTTCGCGCGAAGCGACGCAACGTCGGGTGTCGGCGGTGGAGGTAGTCCTGCGAGCGGTGGGGTGATTCGCGCGCTCGTAGGACAGGGCCGTCACGCTGCACCGCTTCGCATTGAAACCGCGTGTACGTCACCGCACCGCACTGCTTCGCAATTCTGTTCGCTTTGAATCGCCCACGTAGGACACCGCCAAACTTTGGACAGAGGCTCTACTTTGAAATCAGTAATTCGAACTTCGGATCACCCCGTCCCTTTCTTGCAAATAAGTGACGCTTCGAGAGCAAAAGGGATAGCAATAGACGAAGTTCGAATTACGGATTTCAAAGTAGAGCCTCAGTTTGATTAACCGAACTCACGACGTCGAATTGTACTACGAAGATTTTGCGTTTCGCTTCACGTACTTATTATTGAACGAAGGGTCAAAAATTATTAAAATGAACAAAAGAGGACTTTGCGTATATTAGACTTCATTGAAGTTTATTAATAAGGTACTTTATAAAACGTTCAATCCTTTAAATATATTTAAAACTACCGTGTGTTGTTAATCGATTATACCTGCCACACAATCGAGATAACAAAACGCAGCTTTCCATAGACAACTTATTATCCTACGACATTCAAATGAATCATCTCTATTGGCAGCAAGAATACGATTTACAGTGTTAGTCGACATTTTCGTGACATTTACAATAGAGATTTACATCACGAGACCATCTCGAAATAGACCTTATCTCGAAAGAAGTGAGAATTGGGTCCCTGCACTCTGCACCGATCTCTATGGTACAATAGTTTTTTTTTAATATTCTGCCAAGCAAGTTTCCTTTGAGGTGCGTTGAGATTATAGATAAAAAATAATAATTAATATACAGCCTTTATTTTTTATATTATATTAATATGTATAATTAAAAATACTCATGAACTAAATAAGCTTTTCTTTTATAAAACTAATTTTGAAGTGTAGAACTATAATAGTTTAGTTGAGATTTCAATGTAAGTACAGTCACGAACCGGGATTGTTGAGCCACTTGTCATTGTTCGTAATTTAGCCGTGTATTCTATAACCGATGTCACCGACTGGCTGACAGCTATTCGATTTGCATTACTCGGCCAAATTACGAACAATGGCAAGTGGCTCAACAATCCCTGTTCGCGACTGTACAAAACATTTTTCTACATTGAAAGATCTTTCTGGTTTTCAGCCACCACTTTGTTATTTATTTTTATTTTATAAAATCAATCCCATGACCTTTTTTAGTGTGTAATTTCCTGTAATTTGATACCACACACGATTTTTAATACTATTACAAATTTTTCAAATTTCAAATTTTTGGCGGTAAAAAAAACACATTTTGCACACTTATATTTTTCTATATTTTTAGTATGTCAAAAAGATACACACAAAGAACTAAAAACATCAAACACCATCTTTGTGGGAATTATTTTGACCCCAAAGGCTATATCTCCTCTACTATCTTCCCAGACCTATCGACGCGGAATCGGCTTGAGCCGCTAAGAAAAAGTTTTATGTCCATGCAATAAGAGCGAAAACGACGTCGTTACGTTCGCAACGCTGAAGCGAGATTGACGTTTGTTTCTCTCTTATTGCATAGACATAAAGAGTTTTTTTATCAGCTAACGCCGATTCCGCATCGATAGGTAGGGGAGACCCTTGCTTTGCTGTGACCCTAGTTAAAATAAGATTCATTTTGTAGTAAACATTATAAATGGGTCATACTTACTCACAAAAACAAAAGTTAATTGTCTCTCCTGTGGTCAATAGTTAAAGGCTTGTGTGCATATAAGTTATGTTTTAAGTTTATACGGATATTGGTTCAGCCAGAAAGTTAGGCCTTAAAAAAGTTAACTTCGGGTATGTCCACAGGAAAGACGCTAACCTAAATCTGCATACGACCCAAATTTCTACTTTGACTGAAGCAAACTGCGTTTTAAATAGTTACCTATATTTGAAAACACTATGACCCTTATTTACCATATTGAGATGGAATGGAACTTTAACAAAAGGATCTTTTAGAGGAAAACCCTAATTAATTTGGTGTTTATTTTTTAATTTCATTAAGTTCTATTGGTTACATTAGTACATTAAACATCATAATAAATGCATGACAGTATTAAACACTTTCTTTGAATAAGCTACTAAAGGTTATACAATAGTTAGATGTTATGCTATATTGCTACAAGATATTATCATGTTAAAATGTCTAGCACTTAAAAGCTGCTAGCGCAGTTGGGAAGAATACTATAATATTGTTGGATCTAAGCAATTTGCAGCTCAAGGAGGCTATTTGAAATGCTAAAAAGATATCATCACTTTCCCCATAACAGATCTTCAAAATTACCATACCATATGGTACTTATCCTTTAGGATCAAATAAATGCTTAATTTTGATTATAGAATAAAAAATGTTATCTAACTCCTCTGCATGCCTTGCCAGAAATTTATTCATCCAGGAGATTTTGATATTCTATTTCTTTGTACAAGATATCTTGGTTCAGAGTCTGGAGAATGTCTTGGAAGCGTTGGCGAAGGGTCATGTTCTCCATTCCTGCTATTTCATGCTGGGTCCGCTGGCGGCGCTGCTTCAGCTCCTCCAGCTCTTCGCTGAGCTGCTGCAGCTTAAAGCTGTGGTCACCCTTGTCCTTAGGCTGCAAATAGTCCTCTACTGAATACTGCTCACTGGTTATGGTGCTGGACAAATTAGGGGTGTCCCTCTGCCGGCTAGGCCCAGGCTCTGATAAATTCAACATTCCCTGAGAGCTGAACATTTCTGATTTGAATTGAGTAGCCAAGTTGCTTCCCTTAAAATCACCTGTTCCGTAGATAGAGTTGGTGTCAGAAAGGTGATCATCATATGTACTAGACATTCTGTCATCAATGTCTACGTTAACATTGTCATCTTCAGCATCACTGTCACTAACAGCACCACCAAATATATCTTCAACCTTAGACGAAGAGTTTCCTGTATCTGGCTTGATGTTTTGTTCCTTCTTTGTTTTAAACTTCTCTTGTTTGGTTGAAGTAGAAGGCTCATGTTTCGGATCATCCTCCTCCTGGATCACCTCCCAAGTAACACTTACAGCTTCATTGTCAGCTCTTAACAGCCGTTTGACTTCTTTTTCAATTTCTGGTGCTTCCATACACTTCTTACGCAAGGTCTTTCTGAAACGCCTGCGTCTAATGTTTTTAGTTGGGGGTGTGATGCCATGGGGAAAGAGGTATTTCTTGTCAACTTTAAGGGGATCCTTTTTCTTCTTTGGAGACTCTTCCTCTGTGGGCACTGGGTCAGGCTCTTCCTTGCATATCATCAGCTGGCAAACATCTGCGGTTTTGTAAACATTCTTCCTGTCGATCGTCTTTAGCGATTCTAATATCGTAGGCAAATCTACGATCTTTGCATGTAACAGCCAATGATCTAAGCGAACTTCTCCGTGGCGCATATCATTTTCCAACTGAATTGTAAGTCTGTTTTTAAAATTGTCTCCCGATTTTAAAAGTTCACGCAAGGCTTTCGCTGGTTCTGTAGGTAATCTCATTATGAATTGAGATTCCAATTCTACGGGATAATCTGCCTCACGTCTATTCATTTTTATAGCCAAACCAACAAAGAATCACAGTAATTTCTATATTGAGATATTGATTTATGCCAGCCCAATCGATTCTAGTGGCACGCGTATAAGTAATTACAAGTAATTATTTACGCATTGGTACGCAATTGTTGAATTGACACAAACGGGGAAGGGAAACCCGAGAAACTCACGTATAGAGAAGAATAATTTAAATTGAGCCGTAGCAATTGATTCCGATTTCCGATACAATAATACAATACAACAAGATTATAAGCTGCGGACCATACAAGACAAGTGTACTGTACGGATAACCACAGATTGTATATAAGCAAGGGTTATGTTTATGTCCGGATAGCTAATCAATGTCAAAAGCCACAGATTTTAAGGGTATGTGTATGTGATGTACCCAAGGATTATAAAGGTACTCAGAGGCTCTACTTTGAAATCCGTAATTCGATCTTCGTCTATTGCTATCCCTTTTGCTCTCGACGCGTCACTAATTCGCAAGAAAGTGACGGGGCGATCCGAAGTTCGAATTACTGAGGCACTACTTTGAAAATCGAAGTTACTCTAGCTCCATCTCTTTCTCTCGATCTAGTGTCGAATGACGAGTGACAGAGATGGAGCTAACGTAACTTCGAACTTCGAATTTCAAAGTAGGCTCTCTGATTTCAAAGCTTCCATGTCTTTAGACATATCCTATAATCTGTGCTGTCGACAACATTTTGCGTTTGAAGTGTGAGCAAGCTTCAACGTGTGGTGTGTCACCGATGCGAGCCGAGCAAGTTCACGAACTTAAAGCTCACGATTTTGTAACTCACGCGTCTGTCACTGATGCGAATCAAGTAAGTTCGCGAACTTTATGATAGCGATTTTAAAGCTCGACCGTCTATCACATCATCTTTAATACACTCCGATGTAAGTAAGGCCCAAACAAGGTATTTATAAAAAGTGATTATTTATTTAAATTTTTGAACGGTATTGCAAGAAAACAAGTCGGGATTATTCTAAGAAAATCTTAGATCCTAGACTGGGGCTCTACTTTGAAATCTGTAATTCGAACTTCAGATCGCTCCATCACTTTCTTGCGAACTAGTGACGCGTCGAGAGCAAAAGGGATAGCAATAGACGAAGTTCGAATTACGGATTTCAAAGTAGAGCCTCTGTAGTCGTGTACACAGCCCTTTATTATACTGCTTTATTTTTTTCTCTTCTGTCTATCGATTGCTAACTTATCTGTGGTATTGTATACGACTAAAAAAACACTTATATGATAGATACGTATTGTATGAAAATACCACACAAGGTTTACTGTTAAATGAAGTGGAATTGCGTTACATTTGGTTGCAACATAATTGAGCATTGTGTTGTAAATTTCGGAAAGAAGTGCTTGTTGTGAAGTGCATTTAAATGACTGTATCGTCACCTACATTATGGTTTGTATTACGATTTAGGCGATGAATGAAAAAGACGCAATTGTCACCTTCAGTCTTGCCCTCAGAATTTTGTATTTGTTACGTTCAATTAAAACCTAGATTGGCAAAATAATATTTTTTTTTGTCTAAATATAAAATAACTCTCTTTAACATTTGTAAGTAATACTTTTCTATTGACTGAAGGAAGAGAAAGGCTTCCTTGTTGCACGCCGTAACCTACTTTTAAATGCATTTATCCGATGCATATACATATTATTTGCGTAATTTTTCTACCGTTCCGTTTTATTTTGCCATTCAACCCCATACAAATCAAAACTTTGAAGCAGGCACACTGATTTTGTCTTTTTTAGATTGTGGGATTTTTAGTGTAGCAATTAAGTTTGTTTTTTTGGAAACTTTTGTTAGATGTAATCAATATGTTGTAACTAGGATGGCTAAGTTAATAACTGGCAATTGTTGTTGTTGTGAAGATGTCGGAAGTGGATCCGGAGACTCTGCTGGAGTGGCTGCTGACAGGGCAGGGCGATGAGCGCGACATGCAGCTCATTGCCCTGGAGCAGCTCTGCATGCTGCTCCTAATGTCTGACAATGTTGACAGGTGTTTTGAAAGGTATCTATCAAGTTGTCGAAACCAATTTCATTAATGCATTCTTTTATAAGTCTTTTTGAAACTAAATTGCTTTAAAATCAACAGCATCAAACTTAAAAATACAAACTTTACAATATTTCCTTATTAATGTAGAAACCATATGAAAGATATTTTTTTTAACATAAAGGGTAGGTACAGAGTTTACCTTCTATGTCAAAAAAATAGTATTTTTTTATTGAAACATGTTTAATTGCCCTCTTCACTGACACAATCTAATCACTTCTGTTTAAGCTGTCCACCGAGAACGTTTATACCTGCATTGTGTAAAATATTCTTGGATGAGAGTGCACCTGACAACGTCCTTGAGGTCACCGCAAGGGCTCTCACATACTATCTGGATGTATCTGGTAATTTGAAGTTCAAACTGTATTATTGACTTAAATAAATTATAACGAGATATTCAGTGTTAACAGTAAAGTAATATATGCAGTTAAAGAAATTGTTCAGTGTTTACATATTGTAAAATTTGTCCAGTTCTGAAAATAAAAATAAATAAAAATACTTGTACTAGTTAAACAATAATTTTAATAATAGAAATAAAAAAGAATAATGCATGCACTAGGCCACTAGAGAATGTATATTTGGTGTATATCTATAAATAATATTGTAATGGAAATTAATTAATATAATCTATTTATCATGGAAATAATTATATTTATATCCTATTGTCTTAACATTTTATTCTTTGCTTACTATATCATTTTAGCAGCTGAATGTACGAGGCGGATTGTTGCTATCGAGGGAGCAGTGAAGGCGATCTGCAGCAGACTGCTAACTGTAGATCCTAATAACCGTACTAGTAAGGATCTAGCTGAACAATGCATAAAAGTAAGTGTGTGTGATTAAATGAGCATATTTTAGGTAGTTCCCCGTTTTTAGTCTATGTTTTAGCTATTTAAAGTACATAATGAGGGGTAGAGTAATTAAAATAACGGTAAGCTGTCCTATTTTCGGCACTCCACCAATTGTTCAAATAAATGTTGTGAGTTTGAGTTTTGAAGTATATAGAGCCCGATATTTAAAAATAATACATGTTTTAAATGCCAAAACTCTATCGTTGTAATCAAAATTTCTGAATTATAAAGAACTGGGGCCCATTTATCTAAAGTTTGTATCAGTTGTAACTTTAATTTTAAAGCAAAAATCTCTTTCTTACAATATTTATTATAAAGAGAATTCCACTTGTGTTACAAGTTACATGGTTTTGATAAATGGGCCCCTGTTGTGTAGTGTGTGTGTGTAAGTCAACAACTAAAATGTAGGCAATTGGTTTCCATCTCTCGTACTCTTTATGCAGGAAATATGGTTTAGTTGGACCAGGCTGATGAGATTTAGAAAATTTCATTTATAAACTTTAAGTACTTACTTCAGGGTATCATTGCAATATTAAGGTCATCAAAACAGGGCTACAGTCAAACCATGTGAAGGAGATTTATGATTTTGTACAGTGCTACCAGTCCCTAATGGTTATCAGAAATCTTCTCGTTTTTCTCTGGTCCTGTATCTCAGGACAAATCTGTTTATAGTTATTCGGAAGAAGTCTGACCGTACAAACATGCCTGCGTAAGTCAAAATAAAAGTGACACAAGTGACGAATATACTGTAAATTGCAAGTTGATAGCAAGAACCATTAAGAAGATGGGAGTACTGTTCTTGTTAATTAATTTTGAATATCTATTTTAATTTTGATCATGAGTGTACCAAACCAAATATTGTTTTGTTTGTTTTGTCTTTACGGGTTAAGGCTTCAACCAACCAGGAAATTTGGCACAGAGGTAGCTTTTAGTCTGTAGGTCATAGTGTATCAAGAAATATTTAATACTTACATAGAAAGTAGCGACATAGCTACAACTTCTACATAGACGGAGGCGCAGGCAAAAGCTTGAAGATAACTAAAAGCTCAGTGTAGCACTCCATTGATGAGTTGTTTTGACATTGAGCATGGAGCTATTGCAGCGATGCAATGTTTCACAAAAAGCATGCTAGGGCTATCAATCGATGGAACTGAGCTTTAAATGTTCTCCGGCAGGTGCTGGAGCTGGTGTGCACGCGCGAGGCGGGCGCCGTGTGGGAGGGCGGCGGGCTGCCCGCCGTGCTGCACTTCATCATGCACCACGGCACTGCCGTGCACAAGGATACGCTGCATTCCGCCATGGCTGTTGTTTCTAGGTGTGTATTTTTTACATACTATCTGTTAATTTTAATAAAAACCGGTCAAGTGCTGAGGGTTTTGTACCGCTTCACAGTAGGTAGGTATTTATTTATTTATGTATTTATTTAGTTAGTATTTGTTATTTTTCTTCAGGGTTTTTACTGTATGCATACCAATTGATGTTTATGTCTTACTGTTTTTACGACACAAAAAAATAAAAATACGTTGATAAAAAATCTTCTTGTATGGGGACCCCCTTTTTTAGTTTTTGTTTGTTATTAAATCCTCAGTAATTAAAAGAAAACCCCTGTCTATTCGGACAGCGTAGGCATATTAATGGGGTCCCATTGGGTGCCTCTTGGGTACGGAACCCTAAAAAAAGAAATGCTAGTGCATTAACGAATGTTGCAAATCGTATCTTAATACAGTATTTACTTAATAAACCACATAATAAATACATATAAAAGAATCTAGCAAAAGCTGTTACTGCATAAAGATGAACTATGAACGCGTATGGTGTGTTGGCAGGGTGTGCGGCAAGATGGAGCCGGGCGACGCGCGCGTGGGCGACGCGGTGTCGTCGCTGTCGGCGCTGCTGCTGCACGGCGACGCGCGCGTGGCGGACGCGGCGCTGCGCTGCTTCGCCTCGCTCGCGGACCGGTTCGCGCGCGCGCAGGCCGACCCCGCGCCGCTCGCCGAGCACGGTCAGTACCGCCCCGGAGGCCATAATATTTTTTAATTTTTTTATGTGATAAAGGAGGCAACCGAGCATGCGAGTCACCTGATGGTAAGTGATCATCGCAACCCATATACACCCCCAACACGAGGATTCGCAGGTGCGCTGACCGCATTTAAGAAAAGAGTAGGCTCGTTTTTTCTTCGTATTGGTTCAGAAATACAGACGCTGAGAGCTTATTCCACATAGATAAGGTGCGTGGCAAAAAGGCTCTTTGCTCTCTTCATATTTTATATATTTTGGTTTTTCTACTCACGTACTGTAAACCGCTTATGATTGGTCCGACCGATCTCGGTCACGGCGACCGTTTTAAAGTAGACCCTGCTGTCGCTGGTGAGCTCGCATGTGGCTTATGTAGCCAATTTTCTTTGTGAAAGTTCTTGTGCATTGCGGGCATGTGAGCTCACCGTCGACAATATTGTAGGAAAATGCCACAGGTGGACGGGCTTTTAGTTCGTCGCGCTTGGCGTCAAGCTCAGAGCGCCGTTGTTTTTCAAAGTCGTGGACTTTGGTTTGCACCAGAGTCCGCCACTCAGGTCGTTTGGCAGCCAGCTTTTCCCAGCGAGACGGCTCGATGTCGCATCTTTTCATATGCCGTTTTAGCACATCTTTATACCTAAGGAGTTGTCCGCCATGCTTTCGCTTGCCCTCCTTAAGTTCCGAATAGAAGATGCGCTTCGCCACTCTCTGCTCCGGCATCCTGGACACGTGACCACACCACCGAAGTTGACGCCGCATAATGTACGCCTCAATGCCACCAACATTGGCTCTGCGCAGCACTTCAGTGTTCCGCACACGATCAGACCATCGGATCCTTAGTATCTTGCGTAGACATTTGAGGTGGAATCGGTCTAGCATGCGGATGTGTCGGCGGTACAAGGTCCAGGTTTCGGCTGAATATAAGATGTTGGGCAGCACGACTGCCATATACACCGAGATCTTAGTAGCAAATTTCAAGTCGTGTGAACAGAAGACCTTGGTATCCAGCTTACCGAACGCTGCAGCAGCAGCACCGATCCTGCTGTTGATCTCTGCATCAAGGTCGCACTTAGATGTCAACGTGCTCCCCAGATATCTGAACTTGTCGACCTGCTTCAGTTCGTCCTCGCCGAGTCTAATGGTCAGTGCCTCGTGACCGTCGATGTCCAAAGACATGACCTCCGTCTTTTTGACACTGATTTTAAGGCCGAATTTTTGGCAAGACTCGTCGAAATTAGACATGAGCTGTTGCAGACCTTCTGGGGATTCTGATACGAAGCATAGGTCATCTGCATACAAGATCTCGGTAATTTCAACACAAGAGACTTTTGTGAGGGCTTTGAGCCTCGCGAGGTTAAAAATGTTGCCATCTGTGCGGAAACGGATGCGGACACCTTGAGAGTTAGTTTGTAAAACCTCTTGGACTACGACTGCAAAATACAATGCGAACAATGTGGGCGCCAGAACACACCCTTGCTTTACCCCACAGGTAACGGGGAAAAACTCCGATTGTTCGCCATCGACAGCGACACAGCATTCCATGTCGTCATGCAGGAGTCTAAGAAGTCTTACAAACTGCTCTGTGCATCCTATCTTCCCTAGCACTACCCAGAGAGCTTCTCTAGGCACGCTGTCAAAGGCTTTTTCAAGGTCGATAAAACAGAGATACATGTGTCGACCTTGCTCTCTGCTCTTCTCTTGTAGTTGACGTAGCGAGAAGATAGCCTCACAGGTGCCTCGATCAGGTCGGAAGCCAAACTGAGTTTCAGGCAACAACTTTTCCGACATTTTAATTAGGCGGTTTAATAACACTCGGGCGAAGACTTTCCCGGGAACTGATAGCAGCGAAATACCGCGGTAAGAATTACAATCAGAACGATCGCCTTTATTCTTATACAGGGCCATTATGCGCGACACTTTAAATGTGGATGGCACTTGTTCGTTTTTCCACATAAGATCAAAGAGCTCCCATATAGCTGAATGCAATTCCTCGCCACCGTATTTAAGCAGCTCACCAGGTATAGAGTCGACGCCCACCGCCCGTTTGTTCTGTTGTTGCTTGATGGCAACAACGACCTCGTCACGTGACAAAGGCTCATCCAGCTCGACAGTAGTAGGGAGTTGAGGAATCGAACGCACGTGTTCCAGATCAGCTGACCTGTCCACATTCAACAGAGTGTTGAAGTGTTCCGCCCATCGGCTTAGGACTTCTTCCTTGCTTTTAAGAAGGCCCTCTCCATTAGCAGGCTTAAGTGGCACTTTAGCATGGAAATTTAGCCCTACTAGCTTTCGAACCTCACTGTAAAACTCCCCGAGCTGGTTGGTGTCTGCGAGCCACTGCATGTGTCGAGCTCTATCTTGCCACCACTTGTCTTTCATTTCCCGAGTTAATCTACGCAGCTCCATGTCACTCTGCTTGATCTCCGCAACATCTCGTTGATTTAGCTGTCTATGTTGCCGAAGAAGACGCCGGTGTTTATCGATTGCTTCTTTAAGAGCTCCATCATTCTCATCAAACCAGTCTTCGTGCTTACGGACTTTTAGACCCAGAGTAACTGTGGCGGTGTCTAAAATATGAGAAGATAGAGTCCCCCAATCAGCGTCAACATCCCCAGCGTTCCTGTTCGGCAACATAGCAGTCAAGGCTTCGGTATATTTTTTCCTGGTCCCGATATCATTAAGCCGATCCACGTTTAAACACGGCGGCTTTTGCGTCTTGGATCTGCAAGGACGTCGGAGGCGGAGACGCAGCTTTGTGACAACAAGCCTATGATCTGTCCAACAGTGCGCACCACGCATAACGCGGGTGATTAGGACTTGGGAAATGTCTTGTTGCCGAACGATCGCGTAGTCAATCATATGCCAGTGCTTAGATCGAGGGTGCATCCACGTATTTTTGTATTTGGCTGGAAGCCTAAACATGGTGCTTGTAATTGCGAGATGGTACTGTGCACACAAGCTGAGCAGCAACTGTCCGTTGCTGTTCATGCTCCCGACTCCGTGCCTACCCAGGACTCCGGGCCAAGCATCGCAGTCACGTCCAACCCTGGCATTGAAGTCGCCCAACAGAAGAATCCGTTCTCTAGGCCTTACGCTTTCGATTTGTTTTGAGAGGTCCTCATAGAATTGGTCTTTAATGTCATCAGACTTGTCTAGCGTTGGGGCATAGACACTGATGACATTAAGGTAATTGCTGTCATCTAAGTGTAGGCGCAATGTGGTAATGCGATCCGAGATGTGAACCGGACACTCTTGGAGCTGTTTAACAAGCTTATTCTTGATCGCAAATCCAACACCTGATCGCCGCGGTTCAGAGGCAGCGAGTCCTTTCCAAAAGAAAGTATACCCACCACCGTCTTCTACCAGCTCCCCTTCATCAGCTAAATGTGTTTCGCTGAGAGCAGCCACATCTATATCGTAGCGATGAAGTTCCCGGGCAACGATGGCAGTTTTCCGCTCTGGACAGGCATTGTTAGCGCGATCAAGGAGTGTACGCACGTTCCACGCGCCAAACGTCAAATCAGAGGTTTTATATGATGTGGTATAATTTTTCTTGTAACGTCGACCGCGAATTTGTTGATGCGGAGGCAGCCGCGGTTGCTACCGTCCTTAAAGATGGGGTGAGCAATGTTTAGGGCACCTTTTCTAGCCCCCTCCCCGGCTGAGCGAGGAGAGCAGTGCTTCCCTAAATAGGGCTGCTCTGTCACTCCAGGTGCTGCCGAGTCCTCCCTGTCCCCCCAGATCAGAGAGAAAGCGACCACGGTGTTCTAGGAACACCCCCGAAGTCGCCCGCATGCAGGCCTCAGACAAAGCCCAGTCTGCACCAAACCGGACCTCTCTACCTCGACCCATCGCTACGGGACTTTTCGTCATTCAGAGTCCATTGTACGAAAAACAGTCATCTGCGCAGGAATATTTTTAAGTGTATAAGCGGACGCGCAAACGCAAATACCCTCTCTCGGCCTAGTCCCCCGTAATCCAATGGAACGGAAACCGCTACGATCGGCGGGGGGTTCGGCTGCAGTATCTGACCGACAGTCACTTCCGACCTCGACTGCCGCTCTTGACCATCAACATTGTCTTGCTAGCTCGCCAGATCCGCCAGGGTCCGTTGCTTATCAGCGTGGCCTGCCTTCACTGCCGAGCCAGACTTTATGCACAATTCGGGAGGTAACCGAAACATGTCAGCCGAAGCCTTCACGTCCCCTCACCGGGTTTAGCCCACGAGCCGACGTGGTTTACCGGGGTGTGGCCGTTGGGTGCATACCAACTACTTGGAGCCACCGGTGAGGTTGTGGGATAACTAGTCTTTAGGACTTGCCACCCTTGTATGAGTCGACTGGCTATAATCCTATAGGTACCCCACTACACCCCACCCCACCTACAACCGCTTATATTAATATTGTTAACGGTATACGCTATAGGTGGCAGTCTATAGCGTAACCAAAGAGTGAAAACAGTTCTTTAATGAGCATTGCCATGGTAATAACAATTCTATAACAATTATTATAGCCTTGTTATTACCATGGTTACGCGCATGAATTGGAGCTTTATAAGAAATACTAATTATAAAGGATCAATAAAAATCGGTTTAGCTGTTTTGCATTGTGGCAATATGGAACGGTACAGATTCAGCTCTTAAGGTACTTGTGCCTGTCATTACAGCGTTCGTAAGCTCGCGCTCTACCACCTCGGCACTCGTACTTTAAGAAGCTTAATTTATGGACCAGTTACATTAATAACCATTGTAGAGGCCGGAAAATAGGCAATAAACAAATTGATTGTAAGATTGGTTTTTGCGCAGGTCTCACGGAAGAATTGGTGCGGCGGCTGGCCGGCGCGGAGAGCGGCGACGACAAGTGCCTGGCGCCGTCCGTGTCCACCACCGTCAGCCTGCTGTCCACGCTGTGCCGCGGCTCGCAGCAGATCACACACGTGAGTGTTATAGGTTATACGTTACAGCGGGACAATTTTCCGCAACTTGACGCTGACTTTATGCGCCTTTTTCCGTCCTGGGGTGCTGACACTACTCTTGCCAACCCAGTTGTACCAGGAAGCCGAGCAAACCCTCAATGTTTCTGAAATTTCTGATTTCTGAATGACTTCTGGTAGCGACCTCGGCGTTCCGAGGTGACGTGCCCTGTGTGTTGCCGCCTCAAGGCATTCCATGATGACGTGGGCTGCGGTTTCCTCCGCCGTCATTCAGGCTCTGCACAGGGGGCGGTCTGTGACACCTGACGTGAACAAGTGTTTGTTAAACAAGGCATGACCAGTTATGGCTCCAGTCAACAGTCGGAGTCGGGCACGGTTTAGTAGCCGTAGCTTACTTGAAAATACGGGATTCATAGTCGGAAGGGCTTCTTTGGTCTGCCTGCTGGTGCTTAAGTTGCTCCAGTGGTGTTGGTGCTTTACCTTGGTGATTCGTCACAGTTTGTTCCGCAGCCAGCCGGACGGCTGGTGCAAAATAGGTTCAGGACCTATCAGTTCTGTTTCTGAACCCTTTCTCGCAAGTACTTCAGCCGCGTCGTTACCGCGTGAAAGGCTTTGTCCCTTTATCCACTGTAGGGTGATGGGGTTGATGTTACATACCTTGGAGAGAGCGTTGTGACATTCGTATATTAGCCCTGACGTTACCGTTTAACATTTTAGGGCTTTAACAGATAGGCTGGCGGAGAGTATTCGGATAGGGAGGTCCTACGTAACGTTCCTTTGCTCGATCGCTTTTGTAGCCATGATGATGCCTATGCATTCCGCCTGGAAAACTGTGCTGTGGACTCATAATGGCGTTGAGATATGTATGTTTAGGTCTTCCGAAAAAGTACCTGCTCCGGATCACGACTTTGTCTTGGATCCATCTGTGAAGATCCTTACTTTCGTTGGGTTGAGGTCTTCCCACAGATCCTCGTGCAGTTGTATTTTGTACTTGTTGTCGAAGATGGATTGTTTCGGTATTCTGTCGGTTGCTATTCTTATTCCTCATTCATAGGAAGATAGATTCGTCCTAATAATATCTTACGTTAATCCTTGTACCATTTTTCTATTAGTAAAAAAAATGTCTTATTATGTGGGCGCACATCCAAAAAAGTTTGGAAATTGGACTAGAACTGGGTAGATGGCATTTGGTAATAGCGCTTCAGTAAAACTTCTCCCTGTGTCAGGACCTGGTGCGACTGGAGCTGTGCGCCGCCATCGAGGCGGCGGTGCAGGCGGACGAGCGCTGGTGCCTGGAGTGCATGCGGCTCGTGGACCTGCTGCTCGTGCTGCTCTGCGAGGGCCGCCACGCCATACAGACGTCAGTATTACACGCAAATACGATCTAACGGACCTTATTTACCTACTTAAAGTACCTAGAATACCTATAACGTAACCGAAGTGTGAAAACAGTTCTATAATGAGCGTTGCCATGGTAATAACAGTTCTTTTATAATTATTATAGTATTGTTATTACCATGGTTATGTGCATAATCAATGTCAGTGATGGTGTTTGGTGATCAATTTGGACATCTGACACTGTGTAATATTTTGATAAGAACACAATTGTCGTGAATTATTTTTTACCTTGTAAAGTTCGTGAGCGGACGTCATAGAGTGGTTAGAACCTAGTAGAATAATGAATTATTTTGTATACCGGATTTCTCGTATTCGTCGTAAACTAACTAAATACAGAAATTAATATATAAATAAATAAATAAATAATACATCGGCAGGAGCTCGGGTCGCACGGGTCCGTCGGGGTCCGCGGGCGGGGGCTGCGCGGCGGGCGCGGTGGTCGCGACAGGCGTGACAGGCACGGTGGGGGCGGGCGAGGGCTGCAGCGCGGCGCGCGGCGACAAGTCGCACCGGCAGCTGATCGACTGCATCCGCGGCAAGGACACGGACGCGCTGCTGCACGCCGTCTCCACCGGCAGCGTCGACATCAACTTCACCGACGACGTCGGCCAGACGCTGCTCAACTGGGCCGCCGCCTTCGGCACCAAGGAGATGGTCGAGTTCCTCTGCGAGAAAGGTGGGTCCGACGTATTCTGTAACGGCCCCCTACACTATCGGCGATAATCGTTGATGGTCTGATCGTCTATAATCGGCACGATGATCGTGCAGGCATCCACACTATCGCCCGTAGTGTGGATGCTTGCACGATGCGTGCCCGAAAAACTGACAAATCACGGGTCGCAGGCGATCATAGACGATGATTGGCAAATACAGCCGAGTATGCCCTCTGCACTATCGTGCTCGCCCGTAATCGTCTGTATTCGCCGATAGTTTAGACGGCCCATAAGACACTATAGTGTTCTGCCGATAAGAAGTCAATCCTGACACATTGCACAACCATGAAGTCTCTGAATATGGATAATGTTGACAGCAGTCAAACAACGCTGTTATTACTATCTATTCATTCACACGCAACCAATAAGTTTGGCAATGCTGTCAACAATGTCAATAGTCAGAAACTTCATGGTCGTGCAATGTGTCAGAATTTACTTCTTATCTATAGTGGGGATCCTCTTGGAACATCGACACACATTTATTTGATCGAATTTAATTTAATTGAAACCTAATTTCTGCAGAAACCTTATTGTTTTGAGGTTATCCTAAGCATGGGTTACGTAGGTTAGGTAAGGTTAGACCTGTGACCACAAAAAAATATAACTTATGCACGTGTCGATGAAATGAAAATTCGATATTTCAAGGATAAACCATAGTATCTGTTTTAGTCGTCACTAACACTACTTTAGGCCCGAAACACAAGATTCCTGCCTGCCGGCTTGATATAAGTTTGACTGTCGGGAGATTCGCTTTTATCTCTCAAAAATATTTAGGGCCTGTTTCACAATCGACAAGTAAATTTATGTGCCAGTTAAAGTTAGCTCTCTCCTTGTCTATGTTCAAGTATAAGAAAAGGAAAGGGCTAAATTTATGTGTCAGATATGCTTTACTTGACGATTGTGAAACAGGCCCTTAATGTAACAAACAGTCAACTGACATTGTATGGTGTTTCGTTGTGTGCAGGGGCTGATGTAAACAAGGGACAGCGCAGCTCCTCTCTGCATTATGCGGCCTGTTTCGGGAGGCCGGCTATTGCTAAGGTGCTGCTTCGGTACGGAGCCAATGCTGATCTTCGGGACGAAGACGGAAAGACGCCACTAGATAAAGCTAGAGAGAGACACGACCAAGGTACATAAATAACATTAGATTTTTCTTTACTGTTTGCATAATAATCATCATATCAGTCAAAAGATGTCGACTGCAGGAAATAAGCCTCCTTCAAGGTTCACCACAATATAGGATCCCGTGCATCCGTAAAATGAATATCCCGTCAAACTCCCAATTTATTTTTAGACCTGGGATAAGCATTAAAGATGCAATTAGTCACCTAAATAATTACGCATTGCATAAGTCGATATAAAAAAGAAAGCCTAAGTATATTCCTTGGATTGACTAAAGCATTTGACGCAGTCTCGACTCCCTTGTGGATAAGTCAGATCGGCTCGGCTTATGAGGTAATGCCCTTATTACTTTTAAAGATTTACTTTTTAACCATAGTACGCATCAGATTAAAATTAGCAAGTATGTTAGCGGAGAAGCCCCATTTACGTTCAGGGTTCCTCAAGGCAGTATACTTGGCCCGTGTCTCTTCCTGATTTATATTAATAATCTGTGTCAACTAGCAATAACTAATGGAAGTACGTCTCCCCAATAAGGTTCACCACATTATAAGATCCCGTGCATCCAAAGATAATTTTCCTTATTTGCTCAGTAGGACACCGAGAGGTAGCTGCTATCCTGCAGTGCCCTGGGGAATGGTTAGTGGTGGGCACTCAGGAGTCCCCCACTTTCTCCAATGACGAAGACTTCCCTGAGACAGGGGATAAGGAAATGGCTGCTATTTATTTAGAGTGAGTATTAACGGACGGCCTACTGTTTTATGGTGTTTGCTCATGTCAGAAGATTGTACAAGTAATGATAGGATACAGATTAAAAATTAAATAGGTGCACAGGCCTTACAACCCCTGATGTAACTTTTTCCACATTAATTATGAGGAGTGAGTCATAATGTATTTGTGTACATAATTATTGTAAGTTATGATTTTTGTATCACTGTAACTGTAAACTTCATAAATAATATTTATATGACTGAAAAAGAAAAAACGAAACCCGATTCCGCATAGATAAAGAAACGTGGTGAACAGAACATGCACCGCTGTAGACGAACCCTCACCTAGGTGAGGTAAGAAGAGAAGGAAGAAAGAAGACATGTAATTTTTAACATTGGACATTTTTGATGTTCCAAAGGGTTAGGTCGGGTGAACGGGCTGGCCACGAAATAGTGCCAGCCCTATTCACTTGTCGGGGTATTCTCTATAAAGTTTGTTAAAGGAGTATAAAGGTCAGGCTCCATTTAGCGAAAGAGACAGAGTCACTCATCTATATATCTGTCCATTTCACTCCCTGGAAGTAGTCAGATAGTCAGGCGGTAATCTGTGTCCCCCCGGCAGGCGGCTGGTGCCGGTGTTCTGCGCGCGCTACCTGGGTGCGGCGTCGGCCGGCGCGCGGCGCGCATGCCTGTCGCTGGTGCGCAAGATGGTGCACTACTCGCCGCCGCGCCTGCTGCGCGCGCTGCCCGCCACCGCCGCCGCCGCGCTCACGGCGCTCGTGGCCGCCGTGCTCGACACGCAGGTACCGACCGAGCCCGTCGCTGGTGCGCGAGATGGTGCCCTACTCGACATAAAATGCTACCGGTCGCCGACCATTAAAAACCTTCAGGGTTATTTTATCTTTGTAAGATTACGGCCCTTTCAGATTCACTACAACCATGTAGGATCTTTTGTACAAATTACTCTTGTGGTTGAAACACAACAATGCCTCTATTCTACACGGTAAAATAATATTGCCTTGGCATGTTATCGTTTTGTCAACATTACGTTAGCTCGAACTCGAAAGTGGTGGTCGAAACGATAACATTTCAAAAGCATTATGGTTTTACCCAGTAGAATAGAGGCCTGTATGTATGTTTATCTACACTCATATCATAAGTTCTCTATAATGCGTTCAGAATCCGTAGACAATGACCAGCATTACTTGATACAATTTTACTATGACATGTTTTCTTATCTGTAGCAGTAATGAAAAGTTAAAATTACGATACAACTTTTGATAAAGTAATGTGGTTCAAATTTGGAACATCTTCCAAAACCAACAAAATTCAAACAGGGGGCCAATTCTAGTATCAATTGAACGTCGACTCGGTATATTTGAAGTAAAGTGTCGTACGCCATTTTGATTTCGAATGACATTAGAATAGGGACTTTGTTAGTTTGTCTATGATTTAAAAAAAACATTCATATTCGTGACACAGGTTAGCTTTGCCGCCATGTTTGTTCTGCCGCCTACTGAACGCATCTTAGAGTACTTATAATATGTGTGTAGATAAAGTAATGTATGTAACTGTACATAGTTAGGCCTTAAAACACTCGTGTGATCTTATTATGAAACTCGCCTTCAGCTCGTTTCATAAAACCACACTCGTATTTTAAGGACCCTCTTTATGTATCAGTTACATAAAATACTATTACAATATAGTAAACCTTTTAGCTGTACGGTTTTAGTTGATAGTATCCTTCGGCGAAATTGTTGATATGTGACATGTGGGTAGGGTTGCCAGGCCCAAAAATATAAAAACCGGATACTTAGCTGGACATTTTGCCCTGAAAGCCTGGGGCACGTTTTATAAAGCTACAAGGAAGAATTTTACAGGTCTAAACTGGCAACACTGCTCAAATGGCTGGTCGTCATTGGTCGAGGATGCGTTAAATGAAAACTTGTAATCTGTAAATTGTAATTTGTAGCTTTGTAAAACAGGCCCCTGATACACTGAAAAAAAAAGTGTATTTATTACTATTATTCATTTGAGACTTACTCTCCTCTTAATTATGTTATTATGAGTACCCCGTACCCCGCGCCGCCTGCGGCTCCTGCAAGATCGCAAGTCATGCGCGTCCGAGTGAGTCGCTCACGCGGTTTCATCCGCTTTTGGCGGGGCAGGGGTGACCAAAAGCCTAGAGAAAGCCGGAGAGTGTGTATACAGGGTGACTTCAAATTGGTAATACAAAACACTTGATTGTGACTCAGTTAATGACGAATAGTTTATTACATTAACTCAACTGTTTAATTTTACTAATAAAACTAATAGATAATTAGAAGTACCTATGTATGTTAAACATACCTCAAGTGTCAGGGTAACCGCATTAATCCCAAACAATTGGGATAATTTAAAACTTACATAAAAAATACTATCAATTAAATTAGCAGCATGAGACTTAGGAGACTTTAGTTTAGGAAAGATTTGTGTAAAACATTGATTTTGTATGACCCATTTCAAGTCACCAGGGGCCTGTTTTATAAAACTACAAATTACAATTTACAGGTTACAAGTTTCCATTTGACACAACCTCGACCAATACCGACTAGCCATTTGAGCAGTGTTGCCAGTTTAGACCTGTAAAATTGTAACTTGTAGCTTTATAAAACGTACCCCCGGTATTTGTCCGGAGACTACGGTAAAAAGCCGGTCATGTCCGGCCATCTGGCAACCCTACACGGTGGTGCGTAGCCTCTAGTGCGCTTGTGTGTGTAGGGCGACGCGGCGGGCCGGCGCGCGCCGCCGCGCTTCCTGCGCAGCCGCTATATCCGCCCGCCCGCGGTAATGTTCCGATGGTGTGATGACTCCTGCTGCGGCCCTGCGGCTCTAAATACCACGCTCACAGCTCATTTTAAGCTTAAACACTTGACAGTCCTTGGATACCATAGTAGCCAAAGTAATGCGGTAGTCGAACTCTAGATGTACATTAAAGTACCTTATCTTAGTAATTTGGTGTGAAAGCGGTTTGAATTAAGCATATTAATAGCTGCGACAAGGTACTTAAATGTGCCGGCACCGGTATATTGTCCAACATTAATCACAAATATATCTGACACGTCTTTATGGGGCTTCTAAACGGGCCATATTTTCACTGCAATATTTGGCTGGCAATTATTGGTGTCTTTCTCTAACATACGAGTAAGAGAGGGACACCAATAGTTGCCGGCCACATATTGCAGTAAAAATATGGCCCGTTTAGAAGCCCCTTTATAACTAGAGGCTTGAGAGCGTGTCAGATACTTTTGGGTACTCTGTTGGAAAATATATTATTGCTGGTGACTACAGTCGAGTACGAAGATAAGTACATACACGTTACATTACTTTAGTAGTATATTGAATACATATTTCACCCGACTCTTTAACGACCGTCTTTCTCTGACAGTATCCATGAGGTTCGATAAAAGAATTACACTTCTGCACTCGTTTGCGAGCTGGACTGTCAAGTGACTTCTAATAAAACTTCATACTTGGCTAGATAATTAAAACGTTGAAGTTTTACTTAAAATGAGCTCGTGATGTGGCGTTTCATTTTTGACATACGCATAGACTTCTAAAACCGTGTAACGGTGCGTTATAGAGGAAGAAAGTTTCCATGGGATATGCATTTTGAAATACTTAATCTCTGTTGTATTATTTCGAGCAAAATGTTTATTTAGAGCCGTAGGGACATAACGACAACATCGTACTAGTTAATTTGTTTTGTTATAACTATAAATATATAGAAGTATCTCAATGTGTGACGTGTTCCACAACGGCTTTAAATTTAAAATTGTGATATTTTAATAAATTCTGCTTATCATACAAGGTTACGTTGATACCGTTGACTGACGGACAACAAACTTATAAAGGCTCTCTGTTCCGAATGACCCGATCCATAGCTTTTACATTTCCTTGTTATTACTGTCTTTGTTATCGCTTATCTAGCTTTTTTTTACTAAGCCATATTAGACCTTTTATTTGCTATTAAATTTCTTTCATAACAAGTAACACTATCGGTCAAATTCAGAGATATATGCCACAAATGCATTTTTTTGGCTTTTATGTAAATAAATATTTGCTTTAAAATAAATCACCCTTGTATTTATAATTATTTCCATCAACTGATGCCAAAATTAAAAAGGAGGTACAAAAATTTAGTTATTGAAAGCGTGTGTGCAATAACCACATATTCAGGATTTTTGGTTAAATTATAATCATAGTTTTTATACTTTTTCATCCAGATTTTACACAAAATTAATCCTAAGTTTTTCATTGATTTTCTACGGAGCCTCTGACTTCGTAACCTATAAGTATAAGCAAAATTATTTTAGAAGTCGTACGATGTTGGCGTCTTTATGCAAGGCTTTGTATCGCTAGATATGGAATAACGTTTTGTGTACCTTTTCATAAACATCCCAGAACTGTCATAAGTGAAGTTGATGACTCGAAATAAGTAATGCAAACAACTGCCTGCACCATGTGCATAAGAGAAAAAATATTTACATTGGACTGGGTGATTGGTTAATTGTTTCTTTCTTTTAGATTGGTTTAGAACTAATTTGCTGTAAAATGACCTTGTCGTCGCAAAGCAAGAGGAATAGAAACCTATCTGTTAAAATAATATAGTTTCAAGTGTTGTGTCTCAGTACTTATTAAGTTTAAAGAAATTATTCTAGAACCAAATTGTAGCGCATTTTTCGTGTTTATTTTTTTTGCATACAAATTAGCTGTAAAACACATGGGTTATGAAATGAACTGCAATAACTGAAAAAAGTAAATAAAAATCACAGACAGCACAACTTTTTTTGCTTGAAAAATGCAATTCCTCTCACCAATGGGGTCAAAATAAAGTACCAAAAATTCGGCTAAATATCGCGCTTTGATAATTTTATCTGGCCTACAATATAAAACATACAGATCCCGTCACGAAAAAAGCCGCTGATTGACAATGGAGGAGATGTGTTTGCGCACGGGTACAGTCGCCAACCAATAGCGTGCGTTATCAGCGCGCATAAGCATACCGGCGGAGTGTCCCCCGCCCCGCCCCCTTCATACCACCAATTTCGTTGATAAATGCACGACTGCAAAGGCACATCGCCTGCGGCCTTTTTACGTGACGGGAGCTGTACGCTTGAATACATATAGGTTCATCAAAAAAAACGAATTTTTGAAAGATAAATTCTAAAATTTAAGCGAAGAAAAAAGTAATATGAGAATCTACTTTAGGGATAGATCGAGTAACCAATCGCCCCGTGTATGTAGCATTCGTTCGGGTTATAAAAGGACAGTTTACTTCGTCTCATCGGCTTCTAGTACTAATAACGCACCGATATTGTGGTTTTATGTTACATTTCCATGTTTCCCTGTCACTATTCTATAAGACATCACACCATCGAAATTTACTTGCATTGAATGACCGTGGTTTTTGCTGTTTTTTGTGTTAATATTCGTTTCGTTGTTTTGTAGATTTTAGTATGCTGTTTGGAGTTCAGTAGGCATTTTAAATACATATGTTTAAGTACAGATTATAAAACCAAGGTAGATTTGTCACAGGGAGAAGTGGATTGAGTTTCGTGACCATTTCTAGCAATGGATGCTAGATTTTTTAACTATTAACTTTAACAATGATGCAAACCTTGTTAGCGACGTTGGCAATCTTCCTTGTTTCTACGATCTGACTTCAGTACTCGCAGTATGAATTGTCACATACAAGATATAAAGTTTGTAACATAGGCCGTCGTGCGCGACCTATTGCTGGACACACCTAATCCATTTAAACAAGACTTTTTAACACTGTTTCTTTTGTATAAGAATTGGGACCACTTTCTTTTGTTTTTATTTAAATTGATATGCGTACTTTTTCGAATCAAATCGGAAAAATACTGGAAAAGGGCCGAATTTTAAGTACCCGAAACCGACGTGCGTGCATGACTCGATGTATGAATGTGGAAGAAGCGAAAGAGATTTGTCAAGATCGTAGCAGGTGGAAAGTAGTGGTCTCTGCCTACCCCTCTGGGAAACAGGCGTGATTTAATGTATGTATGTATGTATGTATGATATGGGTAATCTTTAACGTTTTGCAAAATGTAAATGGCGTTGAGGTTCAATTGTGACCCTGCGTCTGCATTCCCGAAATCGTTAAACCTTGGTGTTTTCAAGGCAAGAGTGGATAGACTTTTCTGGGTAAGCGTGTACCACTTTCGACCTCGTCGTCACTGAACGTCAGGTGAGACTGAGGTCAAACGCAAACCCAATTTTGAAGAAAATTACTTTAATACACTAACTGCCGCACTGAGAGACGTCAATTAAATTTAATGCTTGATTAAAGTTGCTGTCACTTTCTTTACTATAGCAATAGAATAAGACAACACGTCACTAAGAATTAAATTTAATTGACGTCTCTTAGTGCGGCAGTAAAAGATAAACTTTAAGAGGCCACCTATGATAAAGTCTGTTGTGTTTCGCGATCTGGATTTCAATCACCGTAACGCCTTTGTATTTGTTCTTTGGATATATTAAACTTGATAATATTTGCTTGAGACTGGCAAACGTGAAAACACGATTAGAAATAAAATCCTCGATAGTTTCATTTTTCAAACATGACACCTTTTTTGCATGTGTTTGGTTGAATCTTCAAAACCCTATAATCTTTAACGATGATTTTCTATTCAATAGTTGGGTATATGTAACTTCTTAATCCTGGCAAACCATTTTTTCAATAAATTTTGTGGTTTTAAAGTAAACAAGTAAACAGCGATTAATTGAATTTGACGCTGCCATCAAGGCGCGCGCGCAAACTATCTCCATCTCACATTCTTCGCGCGGAAGCACAAAGCCATCCCTTTTCATTCTTGTGGGGGCGTGGCATCATGGGTGGGCTCTTAACGGCATATTATAGATCATGAGAGCAAAATTGAGCGAATGAAAGATCGGTGGCTCAAAATTGAACTAATTTCCTAAATAACTGAAGGTTGCCCTGCTGTTATGTATGTCTTTCATGCGCTCGTCCATTATACGGTATCTAACGACACAAACATGGTACTTTTACACTTTCACATTTTAACCATAATTTTTTTATCACTGTCAGCAATGGGTCGGGAAATGCCTCGTGCCTCCGTTATTCAATTTTAAACCAAAGACTCGTCATCGCCGTCAGTCACCCTCAATCATGCCTTGAATCAACTTTTCTGATTCTAGTATGTGGCAACTCGTTTTAGAACTCGCTCGCTATGTATTATTTGATCTGGCGGCAGGATGACGACGACGGTCACATCGTGGTGCTGGGCATCGCCGAGGAGGTGATGGTGAAGGCGGCTGATGTGTACCTGGAGCAGTTCGCGCGCCTCGGCGTCTTCGGCAAGGTCGAGGCGCTGGCCGCCGAGCCCGCCGCCGGTGCCCATGCCGCCGGCGCGGTCGCAGGTATACTATATCCAGCTACCATTTTATAGGCTTAGAAGGCCCGTTTGTGTTTAAATCAACTTTTTAACTGCTTATCATTTTATACACTTCTACGGAGACAATGCTATTCATTTCAATTCAGATAATAACTTTAAATAACTATGCTCAATTTGGTTCGTAACATAACAAAACATATAAAGACATAGAAAACATCCAAGACTCGGTATTCAATATTTGGGCACCTCATACGATTTTTTGCCTTTACTTTTATCTGGAACTGCTAACTACGTAGGCAATGTCGAAGCCGTTGTCAATAAAATCAAGCCAGCTCAGATTTTGTGCGAGGCCTCTCAGGCTCGTATTACACAGAAGCGACGTAAGGTGCGGATACGGCGCAGGCGCGACTTTTTGTACGAGTAAGTCATCAAGTGGCGCCGTATTCTCGCCTTTCGTCGCTTCTGTGTAGTCAAGAATAAAGACGGACAGCATTTGAAGCAAAAATTGCACTTCGAGGCACGTTCTGATGCAGTTGATGTAATCTGCTTAGGTAGACTGCATGCCAACTGCAAGCGGACTGCACAGTTGATTTGCAGACACAGTTGCGTCAACTGCATCATAACTGCCCTGGAACTGCCATTTTGCAGCTGAGCTGCAGTTCAACTGCTGTCCATCTGAACGGGCCTTAAGTATATGGTTGTCCAGGCGGGTGGTCGGACGCGACGAGCCTGCTGAGCAGCGCGGCGTACTCGTGGGGCGAGTGGTCGCTGTGCCGCGGGCGCGACGCGCTGTACGTGTGGGGCGACGCGTGCGCGCTCGAGCTCAGCACCGGCTCCAACGGCTGGTTCCGGTTCCTGCTCGACGGCAAGCTGGCCACCATGTACTCCAGCGGGAGCCCCGAGCACCAGACCGACAACACCGGTGAGCGCCACAAGTTCGATCGCTATGTGTGTGTGTTTGTGTGAGTGTGTCTTAAACGGGTGAACCGATTTGGATGCGGCGTTTGTTTATTTGAAGGGCGGTTTTCAAAAAAAGTTACATAGTTAAGGACTAAAATTAAGAAACGGTAACCTTAGTCAGTTGAGTCACGAAAATTAGCTCTGAAAGTAGGTTTTCTAGCGGGGGTTCTCATCATGCCGCTCGTCTTGCTCCTCGTCATGCCCATCGCTCCCTGCTTTGTCGGTTTTTTGGTCGCGAGTCAAAGGACCTAGTGCGAAGCGTCGCGAATGTGTGTGGACAGAGAGTGCTACATCGCGGCAGCGGGAGGAACAGAGCGATGAGCAGTTCGAGGAGCATAGTGTAGCAGGGGTATTCATTATTATCATGCCTTTCCATTGTTTGTCGTTCACCCTTATTTGGTTAAAATTGAACAGCTTCCGTTTGAAACAGAGAATCGCGGCGAATTCATTGACAAGCTCCAACGAGCCCGGGCTTCGGTGAAGAACTTGGTGCCGCAGCCGATCCTCTCTAAGCCGTCACATACCAAACTGATTCTTGGAAACTGGTCTCTATCTTCTAAAAAGTAAGTATCATCATGGAAAAACAAGCGTTAGTCGGGTTTTGAACCCTTGCTCTTGTAAAGTATTATTGTATTTTATGTTTGATAAAATGACCTTCTGCTGGAGTTTCTTGCGGCGCTTCTTCTCCGCAATGATGGTCTTGTCCGAAGCGCTAATAGATTCACTTTATATTACCAACGTGTAAAAGAGTCCGTATGAGGCCAATTTACTGAATAAATATTTTGATTTGGTTTAGGAAAAGTATCTACGTAAAATGCTCTTGGATATATTAACTGGCCACTTCAAGTACATTTACATCATGTATTTATGCGAGGGAATGCAAAAAAATAGTCCGAGTACATATATTAATATTATCCCTTCAAGCGGCAAAAAAACTAAAGTTAGTTTAAATTTGAATTTTGAGTTAATGTCATAAAGTATAAATAGTTTTTTGACAGCAGCCGTTATACGGTTGCTTGCCACTCGAAGGGTTATGGGATCCTTGAAATAATATTTGTGGATACCCCATATTAACGGAGCTTTGCTGGGTTTCGAATTTCTTATGGTTAATTTCTTCTCGCAGAAATTAATTACTTGTATGATTTCAGGGAAAAAGAACTGCAGATACATAATACCGACGGACAGCAGCAGACGACTTACCTTAGAGAAGACTTGCCAGGGTTCATCTTCGAGTCCAACCGAGGCACCAAGCATTCCTTCACTGCTGAGACTTTCTTAGGTGACTCCCTTTCATAGTACCAAGCTCGATGGAGGCGAAACTTAAGAATAATCGAGAGATTACTTATCTTTTTCATCTTTTATTGTCTCTGGTGGCTGGACAACAAATATTTTTTTCGATTTTAACACGAACACAGTCATATCATAGTAATAGGGCGCCACCAGTTTTACTGTACATGTGGCGTACGCTCGATGTAGTATCAAATCATTCACTTAGTCCTTTTTACAACTGTAATAACTAAATTCAGAACTGTAATAACAAATTCAAATTCAAATAATTTATCTGTAAAACATAGATGTCACATCGACTTAATTAGGATCACTATGTTTTGCCGTAACGTCAAAGTTCTTATTAGACTAAAGTAACATATTTGTAAACTAATGTTATATTAGAGATTCAAATAAGATTAAATTCTCATTGAAATTCATAGGTATTAATTAGAAAGAAAGAAAGAAAAAAAACATTCTTTGTGATAAGCAGACAAACAAAACGCAACTGACATAGATAAAAGAGCTGTTGTCAAAAAAAAAGGTTCAAATTGACTTTTAAAGCCATTGCTGGTCTTCCGTTGGAACCATCCAGTGAAATCAGCGCACACTAAACTCAAGTAAACAAAACAAAAAGAAAGAAAAATACTGCAATAAAAGTAAACAAGTAACAAAATCAATAAGTAAGTATTGAAGTCTATCGACCGCATTCAGAATCAGTTAGTGACGATTAAGTTTGTTTCTTAGAGTCAATTTTTCATCCATTACTTTGAAAAAGAAACGAGTTTATTCTGTCTACAATTTCGCCTATTTTTTTTTTATAATGCGCTTTTTGTACTAACAATCATTTTTTTTCTGTAGGTCCAGAACTGGCAAGCGGGTGGACGGATCGCCGGCCTGCGGCGGTGAACAACGCTAACAATGCGACCCAGAGGCGGTCGCGACTCTCCGCTAAGACGGAGGCACTAAGAACTCAGGTACGTAGCCAATAAGACTTAAAAAAATATGGAGACCAAGTTTATGCTAATTGTATAAATAAAAATTAATTCAAGTATGTATGGGGCATGACGTAATTGAAAACGACTTGACTGATTTGTTTTTTTTTTTCGTCGTGTTTGTAATTGTAAGGACAAGGTTCGTATGAAAGAAAAAAAAACACACGGGCAACGTCGGGCATGGACAGCTAGTATCTAAGACTTTGCTCGCGACTTTCCCTTAACCCGTGGCGCGTCCTGTGGACTGACTTTGGTAAACGACTCCAATAATGACTGTTTACATAAAAATGGTATCCGCCATCTTGGATCGAAAAATCGATGCTGTATTTTGTTTTTTTCGTATTCATAAATCCTGAAAACGACCGAATTTTGACTTAATAATGCCACCCGCCATCTTGAATTCAAAAATGTATGCTATATTCGTTTTTGCATTCATTAACTCTGAAAACAATTGCAATAACGAGTTTTTACATAAAAATGGCAAACGCCATCTTGGATCCAAAAATTTACGCTACTTTTGTTCGCCTCCGAAAATCCACAAAACGATTTCCGGTTAGGGCGCATAACGTCCCACTCGCAAAACGTCCCTCCAGCAAAATTACGTCCCTTTCGCAAAACGTCTTCTCTGCAAATGGTCCCTTATGTAAAATACCCCATTCGCAAAACGTCCCTTTCCTAAAAGGTCCCACCCCTTTCGCATAACGTCCCTATTGCATAACGCCCCTATCGCAAAACGTCCCGTCTGCGAAATGACCCATTCGCAAAATGTCCCGTCTGGAAAAGCTTGTTTAAGTAGAGTCTTCTAATGGAAAGAAACGTTTTGCGAACGGGTCATTTTGCGAAAGGGACGTTTTGCGAACGGGTCATTTTGCGAAAGGGACATTTTGCGAACGGGACTTTATTTATGTGAAGGGACGTTTTGCGAACGGGACCTTTTGCAGAAGGGACATTTCGCGAAAGGGACGAAGGGACATTCTGCGAGTGGGACGTTATGCGCCCTAACCCGATTTCCGAGTCGACCTTGAGCTTTTTTACAGGCGTTTTTCACGTTGCGAACTTATTCGGGAAAGTCGCACGGTGCTGGAAAAAGCGTGCGCGGCTGAAAAACGCCTGTAAAAAGGTCATCAGTGAAGCGTTCACCTTCTTTATTCCGACGTTTTTTAGGTGAGCGAGCGCGCCCGCTCGCTGTACACGCGGCACCTGGCGGGCGCGGCCAACCGCCAGCCGCGCGCGCCCGTGGCCCGCCTGCGCGCCGTGCTGGCGCAGCTGCAGCGGACCGCCACGCACCCCACTGGTCAGTCTTTTCAGCCTTCCTCGCATGTTTTAGTTTTTCTCGATTATTAAAGATGTCTTCCCGTGGATGTCGTAAGAGACGACTAAGGGACTAAAGGCTGTGTAGTGCTGTTAGGCGATGGGTATTAGTGACAGGTTGCAATGTCACTAATACACTGGATATCTTAGCCTGGTTGTGCAAAATGGGGTCACAGAATTATCAACAAGTTGTTGGAGTTGTTGGTGAGTTTGTGGCTCTGCCTACCCCACTCTGGGAATGAAGGCGTGAGTTTATCTTATGTTATGTTAAAGAAGATTTTGTGTTGCAGAGGATTGGCAGCAGGAGTTGACATCGGCCCTGGAACAGCTGTCCGAGCTGCTGTGCGGGGAGGAACTACTATCCGCTTACGAGCTGCAGTCCTCCGGCTTGGCACCGGCGCTGCTGCAAGTGCTGTCGCCTCAGTCTAACGGTTGGTGTTCCAGTGTTCCAGTGCAATTTTAACTCATTTTCTATGTTAGGTAAAATGTTGGATGTGTCTATAATAATACTGTTCCGCAGAGCCGGCGAGCCAGACCGCGGAACGCGAGAGCGTAGTCCGCACGTGGGTGTCGTCGAGCGAGGTCGGCGCAGGCGCGACGTTAGCGGCGCGGCTCGTGGGCGTGCTGGAGAGCCTGGAGCGGCTGCCCGTGCACGCGCCCGCCGGGGACGCGCCGCCGCCGCCCAGCACCGCGCTGCACCACCTCACCAAGCGCATCAGGTAACCGAGCTGCGAGCGGCTCCAGCGCGGCTCGTGGGCGTGCTGGAGAGCCTGGAGCGGCTGCCCGTGCACCACCTATTTCACCTTACAAGCTTATGACAGCCCTCTACAGTTGTTATTATTCGTAACCTGTTTAGGCCTACAGTTTGAGTACATTTTACCGTGATCGTTACGTTTTAGATTATTATCGATTCTGACGCAAACCTGTGCAAGACGATTACCGTATTCTTGATTTCTGGACAAATTCCAAAAAGTACGTGTTTACTAACTACTTCTCTTTCACTCACACGCCAAACATGTGCTAAGCTATGCAAATTACACCTCAATTGATACGAAACAAAGTCTTGAACTTGAACTATTGACGTCTGTAGCCGTCGTGGCGTCAGTGGCAAGACTCTCAGTTGTGGCGGCCAAACGGTTAATATAATTTGACCTCCTGGCAGGCTGCGCGTGGTGCGCGCGCAGGCGGAGGGCGCGGAGGAGCCGCCGGCCAACAACGCGGGCCGCAGCCTCAAGGTGGAGGCGCTCACCACGGTGCGCCAGCTCGAGCGGTTCCTGGCCAAGTCCGTGGCGCGCCAGTGGTACGACATGGAGCGCGCCTCCTTCACCTTCGTGCAGAAGATCAAGGCCGAGGCGCCTATCGACTTCGTCTACGATGTGAGTCACCTTTTTTACAACATTTTATTTAGCTTGCACTGTTCGTATGTTTGTAAGGCTCGTTTCACACTTACCACAATCACACCACATCGCAGCGACAAAAAGTGATTGCGACAAAAATTTATGGCTAACGGCAAAATGTGGTCCGTGTGAATAGAATTATTTACTTTTCATAGAAATTACAGTCCGACCTCATCAGTTGTAGCTGCGATGTGGTGTGGTTGTGGTAAGTGTGAAACAAGCCTAAGGTGTTCGTCAAATTTTTTAAAACCAATTATGAACAGTTCCCGTTAATGGACTGGGCTGAAATTTGTTTTTTTATTTATTTTTTTATTTAGGAAAACAAACAGTCATAAATAAACACCATACTTAAGTAAACCCGATGAGAATGCAATACCATGGTATCAAAGAGCTGATCTGTAGTCTTAACGTAGACCCACCGTGTTGGCATTCTTTAGTTTAGTCTTGATAATGCCGATAATGACTTTGCAAAAGTAGAGTAGGGAAGGAGGGTTTCCAATAAAAGTGTAATGTTTGAAAAACAAGTGTTTTTTTCAGTTTCAAGAAACAAGTGTACTTGAAAAACCCGATTACATATTGAGTTAACAATACCTTTTTTATAATCGGCAATGTTCTTTGCATTTTTATATTTCATTTAATTAAAGTGACCATTTAGACGAGTTATCTATAAAAACGTGGCCAAAATATTTTACTATCTGGTACAAAACTTCCAAGTCCGCCGAGACCCTCTCAAGTTCAACGCGGACGTTGCTGTCGTCGTTATGCTGCATCGAATATGTATTGTAAATGTGCATATCGCTTGTATCTTCACACAATGCTTTGCATTGGCCTCCTCTAAAAGATGCGGTAATAACTTGGAATTGTTTCAATACTTTCATGAATTTGCCTACACTCCGAGTACAGCTTATAGTCAAGATGTAATATTTTAGCTCCATGGCGATAATCTAAAACCAATATAAGTTCATATGAGTCATGTATGTATTTAACCACTTTATGTATAGTCAAGGAAACTGATTGTTTATCAGTTCGACATACTTCGCGAAATAGCCGTGTTATACTTTTCTCGGCGTGACACTACTTATGACTCGTGCAAAACGTTGACGTGCGTCAAACTGGTAAACAATCAAATTCCTCTACTGTAGAAATTAAAGCGACAGCAGGGGCCTGTTTTATATAGCTACAAATTACAATTTACAGGTTACAAGTTTCCATTTGACACAACCTCGACCAATGACGACCAGCCATTTGAGCAGTGTTGCCAGTTTATATTGTTACTTATAGCTTTATAAAACGTGGCAGGAATGCGTCACATTACCAATCACTTGTACAATAAAAAAAACATAAAATTGATACAAGTAATATCTTAAAAAAACCATAAGAAAGTCTTTGTCACCCCGTATTAGAAAGTAATCAAACAAATCAATATTTTTTTAGGTTTTTGGAAATAAATTGAACTTACCTATTTATTTTACTTACTTGTTGTCAATTTTAAAAAAGGAGCTCGCTAACTAAATACGAGTAACGTCAAATATGTTCCACACTTTGTGCCGACCAGTGGGAGACTGCGTCACCATCGCTAGGAAAAAGCGGATAAACAATTGGGAAATTGACTAGTCTTTATTTAGTGCTGCCACTGAAATAATCATACTATTAGTATGCGTCAGTATTAATAAGAATTACATTTACCTTAAACCGAAATGTATGTTACGCATATTTTAAATTAATATCGGTTTCAGGAAAACCAAAGTGAATTGTAATATGTGGTTTACTTTCCTTAAGTCTAAATAGAAATTGTACAGTTCGAAATTATAGGTTAAATCAGAAAAATAACTACTTAAAAATAACGACAAGGCATAACACTGATGAAGGCATAAACTTATTTCCATACACTTGATATTACATATAAATTTTACTAAATAAAAAAAATAATAAATTTAATGAAGGTTCAAAATAATAAAGAAATATGACAAATTGTAAATACTTCCTACCTAAAATATGCCCATTGTGGCTGCGCCAAAGTTCATATAAAATTGCAACTCCGATTATTGGAACTCCGAAAATTTTTCTCATACCATTTTACATCATAATGATCACTCCTTATATTCTTCATAAAAAATGTTTATACTAATGATCGGAACTCATAATCATCTGAACTTATAACGCCAATATTCATGAAACCGTACACTTTTCAGAATTTCTTAAATATCTTACGTGTAGATAAAATTAGGTTAGGTTAGGTTAGATTTATAACAATCCTCAAAATGTAACAGTTTCTTAAAAAAATTCATTATGAGTTGCGATAAGTATGAGCAAAATTTTTCGAAGAAATGAAGTATGAGGAAAATTTTTCGAAGAAATGATGAGTATAGACACAAATCGTTATATGTATAAAAAATCTAAAGACCAATTTTATATGAGCCAATATGGACCCTTTTTCCAATCACATTTAAGGCATTTAATATCAGATAGTTGCACAATAAATGTTCCCCGGCAGCACGACTTCGACGAGCACGGCGTGCTGTACTTCATCGGCAGCAACGGCGGCACGTGCGAGTGGGTGAACCCGGGCGCGCACGCGCTGGTGTCGGTGTGGTCGTCGGACGGGCGGCAGCTGCCCTACGGGCGCGCCGAGGACGCGCTGTCGCGCGCGGCCGAGCCGCTCAACGTGCACACCAACGACGACCGGCGCGCCTTCCTCGCCGTCGACCTGGGCCTGCAGCTCGTGCCCACCGCCTACACGCTGCGCCACGCGCGCGGCTACGGCCGCTCCGCGCTCCGCAACTGGCTCTTCCAGGTCACTAACCATTATTTATTTTAATCTGGAATTGAATATATGGTATTTCGAAATGCTGTTACTTTGGGAATGAGCGATTGGACCGCGTATAGGCTATTTAAGCTTTCGTTGTGTAAAGACGTTCGATCTTCTTGAGTCACAACGACATGGCTCTAGTAGGCATTTTCCCGGAAATGCATTAAAATTCTGAATCATTATTTTCCTAATATTCATTTTTCCGAAAGCTGTTATGCTAAATCAATTTTATTAACCGACTTCAAAAAAAGGAGGAGATTCTTAATTTGTCGGGTTTTTTAATTTTATTAAATGCATAACTCAATTGCTACATGTAAGCGATATCAAAAAATAAAGTCCTATACCAAAACATTGCATTCGGAATTTTAGTCAATTTGAAATAATTATGAATCTTCGCAATTATGTTACGGGTGGGTGAATTGCGAAAAAATTGTACATAGTTAAGGGCTCAATTAAAAAAGGGTTGTTAAGCCCTTAACTTTTTCCTTTGTGTAACGAAGATTAGTCATATAATCATATGGATAATTTTTGTTACACAAAGGAAAAACCATTGAAGAAAGTTAACGTTATCTCAATTAACTCCTTAACTATGTACTATATTTTTGCAATTCACCCGTACCTCATTTTTCCAAATGACCCGTTCGTTACCACAGAACAACGGATAAAATTTCCCCTGCCAAATGTGGATTTGTTTGATTATAAGTGTCCCCCCCCCCACAGATGTCGGCGGACGGCATGACGTGGTCGACGCTGCTGGCGCACGCGGACGAGCAGGCGCTGCAGGAGCCGGGCAGCACGGCCACGTGGCGGCTGCGCGCCGACGCGCCCTACCGCTACCTGCGCGTGCAGCAGAACGGCAAGAACGCCTCCGGCCAGTCGCACTACCTCTCGCTCTCCGGCCTCGAGATATACGGCAAGGTACTGATTGGACCAAGTTATGCATATTTTTTTTTGTGTTTCGTATTTAAATTTTAATAGTGTCGCCGTCGCCGTTTGTCTGTCCGTCGAAACTCAGTCTCCAAGCTGAAATTTTGTACTTACTTATATGGAAAGGCCTATTACTCAGCATTGGGTGGCAACAAGCTGAAGAAGAGAAGAGACATGGAAAAAGTACAATTATAAAATAGTTAATAAAATATCTTAAATGATAGCACATATTATAACGGTTAGGGCGCATAACGTCCCACTCGCAAAACGTCCCTCCAGCAAAATTACGTCCCATTCGCAAAACGTCTTCTCTGCAAATGGTCCCTTATGTAAAATACCACATTCGCAAAACGTCCCTTTCTTAAAAGGTCCCACCCTTTTCGCAAAACGTCCCTATTGCATAACGCCCCTATCGCAAAACGTCTCGTTTGCGAAATGACCCATTCGCAAAATGTCCCGTCTGGAAAAAGCTTGTTTAAGTAGAGACTAGGAGTCTTCTCATGGGAAGGAACGTTTTGCGAACGGGTCTTTTTGCGAAAGGGACGTTTTGCGAACGGGTCATTTTGCGAAAGGGACGTTTAGCGTACGGGACATTTAAGAAAGGGACATTTCGCGAAAGGGACAAAGGGACATTCTGCGAGTGGGACGTTGCGCCCTAACCATTATAACGAATCGACCCGATTACTGTTAAGTTTTTATTTTGGTGCGCAATCTTGTTTATTTTGGGCACAGGCAGTGACATAAATAAAACTATCTGTGTTATTTATTTTAAAAAGAAAGTACTGCCTGATTATAAAAATTAAAATCCTCGCCATATTGCGTAAATTATATGAACTGTAATTTCTACTGCAATTCACGAAACACAGATAAAAAAAGTATTAGTGGCGACCCCATTGAAGGTTTTTAATTTTTCTGGACAGGCTTTACTTGGTTCTACTCTCGGTTTGAACCTGTTTTTAGGGTTCCGTACCTCAAAAAGAAAAAACGGAACCCTTATAAGATCACTTTGTTGTCCGTCTGTCTGTCTGTCAAGAACCTTTATCTCGGAAACGCGTGAAGGTATCAAGTTTAAATTAAAACCATACACTCCAGTCTACAGTCCCTTGAAGCCGTGAAAAGATCAAACTTCTACATTTACGTAAAAAAGATACGGCCCTTTATGCCGCAAAAAACGTGTATTTCGACACGCTCTCGAGGGAATCAAAATGTATAGGGTATTTCCCTTTGACCTAGAACTATGAAATTTGGCAAGTAAGACCGTCTTTTAAACGTGTCACGTGCGGAACCCTCGGTGGGCGAGTCCGGCTCGCACTTGTCCGGTTTTTTTCCAATTTCCAGGCTTTGGCTCTTAAGAAGAGATTACCCCAACATTTATAATTTCCGAATTTCCCATACCCAGTATAATAATTTATAATTTGGATGACATGAACAATCCATATAGGTCGGTGAGGGGAAATCTAACACTAAAAGAAGTGGATCGTTCTCCAGCTGTTTTTTCGTGTTGTCAAGTTAAAATTACTATAAAAACTGAATTTTAATAGATAACCTTATAATTAAAATACCTCGCGTAATTCACACTTTGTTCTGCTTAAATAACTTGTAACAACCTTACATAACTTTTATCTTAAGGTAGAAATTATCTAAAGTCATTGGAGTTCTCATTTTGGCCTTGTCCCAACTCCAATTTTGACTACTTAACCTATTGCCATATATTTAGAGCACTAAGTTAGAGAACCAAAATACTTGGTTAGGGCGCATAATGTCCCACTCGCAAAACGTCCCTCCACCAAAATTACGTACCATTCGCAAAACGTCTTCTCTGCAAAGGGTCCCTTATTTAAAATACCCCATTCGCAGAACGTCTCTTTCTCAAAAGGTCTCTCCCCTTTCGCAAAACGTCCCTCCTGATAAAGCCCCTTTCGCTGAAAGTCCCTACTGCACAATGCCCCTTTCTTAAAACGTCCCGTCTGCGAAATGACCCATTCGCAAAATGTCCCGTCTGCAAAATGACTCATTCGCAAAATGTCCCGTCTGGAAAAAGCTTGTTTAAGTAGAGACTAGGAGACTTCTCATGGGAAGGAACGTTTTGCGAACGGGTCATTTTGCGAAAGGGACGTTTTTCGAACGGGTCATTTTGCGAAAGGGATGTGTTGCGAACGGGTCATTTTGCGAAAGGGACGTTTTGCGAACGGGGCTTTATTTATGTGAAGAGTCGTTTTGCGAACGGGACCTTTTGCAGAAGGGTCGTATTGCGTACGGGACATTTAGGAAAGGGAAATTTCGCGAAAGGGACAAAGGGACATTCTGCGAGTGGGACGTTATGTCCCAAATAGGTAAATTCGTTTTTAGGAAGTAAGATTTCCGCCACAGCAAAGTCTAGATAGAAAGGGAGATACGAGCGACAATCAAGTCGCGGGCAACTTGTTCTTGCTGCACTGATCTATTTAGATCGGTCAAGTTGTATAGTCGTGTGCAAGTTAACGGTGTGTCGTAGGTGGTGAGCGTGTGCGAGACCCCGCCGCGGCAGTGTGCGGGCGGGACGGGCGCGGGCGCGACGACGCTCGCGGGCGGCGCGGGCGTGCGGTCGCGGCGCTGGTCGCGCGGCGCGCGCGGGCTGGCGGCGGGCGCGCGCGTCACGCGCGGCCCCGACTGGAAGTGGCGCGACCAGGACGGCGCGCAGCCCGCCGTCGGCACCGTCACCTCCGACCTGCACAACGGCTGGGTCGACGTCAGGTGCGTGCACTCTATACAACTAGTTATGTTATGTGACGGCACTAAACGTAGAAAGTTTTATGTTATTTTCTCGCAGGAGACGGACTCGTAGACTTTAGAAGGCCTCAACTAAATTTTTTGATAACTCGTCCATCTGTTGCATATTTTATTCGCCTCTACACAATAGTGCACTCTCTTTTTTCTTAATTTAATTTCCCACTTAACGTCATAAATACCGGTTCAGATGGGAGCACGGCGGCCGCAACTCGTACCGCATGGGCGCGGAGGGCAAGTTCGACCTGAAGGTGGTGAGCGCCGCGGCCGGCGGCGAGGCGCGCGCGGGCCGCAAGAGCCACTCCACGCCCAGCCTGCCCGACGCCACCGCCGACCAGGTACCAGGATCCCTCCAATTTACTATTCATCTCATTATTTATTGTACTTGGGTGATGTTACCAGTACGCTTCAGGTGAAAGCATCATTTCATGTAGATGCGGGGTGGTATACAATTACTAGCTATCTTGAATAGGCGTTTTTTCATTATTATTATTTTTTGCACACTACTTCCTAGGCGAGTTACTTATTATTTAGACTTCTAGAGGTTCATCATAGTTAACTTGACTCTCAAGCCAAACCGTTTCCTCAGATTCTTTTGCCAAGATGTCTTCGTTCAAAACTTAAATAACCCAATTAAGGGCCTATTTCACAATCGTCAAGTAACGCGTATCTGACACATAAATTTAGCCCTTTCCTTTTCTTACACGTGAACATAGAAAGGAGACTTTAACTGGCACATAAATTTACTTATCTATTGTGAAACAGGCCGTAAGAGTATCAATGTGCTCGTCTGAGCCGAGACTAAAGTAAGTTCACGAGCGGGAGTAGCACTGTTTGTTTCCTATTGCAGGTGTCCGTAGCGTCGACAGAGCAGGCGTCATCAGCGGACAACATCTCGGCCGAGGAGCTGGCCGGCGGCAACATGTCGCGGCCGCGCCTGCACGCCGCCGACCTGTCCGCCATCAACAACTCCACGCACCACATCAACACCGGTGAGTGTCGCGTCGACGGAGCAGCTTCGTCGCCGGACAACATCTCGGCCGAGGAGCTGGCCAGCATTGCGATCTGTTGGTGCTTGCTTTTATGGAGCTCCAAATGATTCGCAGCATTCATAATAAAATATTGTGTCACAAGGGAGCAACATTATCCTGAGCGTAGTGAGGGATTCAAGTGTTAACGCCCAAGGTGGAAATTTTGCTACCGTGTGACTCATACTGCTTTTCACATCACCTATGAGGAAAATAAAAGATCATCATCATCATTATCATCATCATCGTCATCGCCATCGCCATCGCCATCGTCATCGTCATCGTCATCGTCATCGTCATCGTCATCGTCATCGTCATCGTCATCATCATCATCATCATCATCATCATCATCATCATCATCCTAGTAAAATAGTAATGCACGTAACCGATTATGTGCAAATAAAAAAAATCTAATCAAGTTTGCTACAAAATGTCCTTGAACAGAAAGTGCCATTTTGCTCCCTCCTAGCAGGGAAGAAAAGTCCCCATTCCGAATAGGTGATGTGAAAAAGTAATTCTTTCGTTCAGCAGATCTTGCGACGATAGTGGAGTCCCTGACCCTGGGCGCGGAGGGCAACAATTGCATCACCGAGTTCAGCCTGGACATGGGGCCGGCCAGCATCACCGACATCACCAAGCCCTACCCCGCCAAGGAGCCGCTGCCTGAAGCCAAGGAACAGGAGGTCGGACCTTTCAATTTATATTTCACATACATGTTCTCACTTTGACAGTATTACCAGTTTGTTAATAATAATCAGCAATTATATTTCGATGACACATAAGTGACAAATACACTTTCAAATGTTATTGCGAGTGTAGCACTTTGAGCTGCGTTGTCCAATGTCCACTAAGGTCCGCAGTTATTTGTAGTTTATTAACCCTCTTATACATAAACACGCAATAGCTAAAGTATGGTTAAAATATGCTTTGTCCTTATCTGTCATCGTGATATTTCCATATGACAGAAAGGGTCAAATCATACTTTATCTAAAATAAGTTTATAGTGCGTTTATGAATAAGGGGGTTAATCTATATCATGATCTATCCTCAAACCGAAGTGATTCATCTGGCATAACTTTTTTTTTGGCATAATCATCATTTTGGCATAGTGTCTTTTTTTCTGAAACCGTATACTTTTCAGTATTGTTATAAAATAAACCTAACCTAACCTAATGGGTTCTACGCAATGATATTTTAAACTATCCTGAAAAGTATACGGTTCCAGAAAAAAAGACTGTATGCCAAATGATGATTATGCCAAAAAAAGTTATGCCAGATGAAGGGAACCCGATAATAACACATAACAATAACATGGTGTGTACAGTGCGAGGACAACGAGAGCGGCTCGAGGCAGTTCGAGGAGGCGGGCGGCGCGGGCGCCATGAGCGCCAGCGAGCCCGACCTCACGCAGCAGGTGCGTCCTTACAGATGTAGCATTCGTTCAGTGGGGATTATGACAATCATCAAATTCATCAATATCATCAGCCCAACGACGGCTATTGCTGGTCATAAGCCTTCTTCAAGGATCTCTACGCCGATCGGTTTTGTAAGAGTGTATATCATAGTTTCGACCACGGAATAGAAAAAACAGTGGAAGTGGCATGAGCTTCGCTTAGTATCAGACCTGTTGTCGCCAATACTCAAACTATCATAAAAACAACACGCCACCATGGAAAATGTTTTTGGTGCGGCTATCGTTTTAACACTCCAAAATAGCAAAATAAGGCATGCTTCTGGATTTATTTCCCATTTTAGAAACATCGAAATATCGAAATATCGAAATAAGCGATCGCGGCAAAAGTATGGTAGGTTATGCGGAACTCCGCATAACTATGCCACACTTTACACGCCCACTTGACACTTCTACTGTTTTTTCTGTTCTGTGGTTTCGACTATGTCCTCTCGGAATATCATGCTATCGAAAGTTCGTTGGCTCGACTGTCACTGGATCGAATATTCGCTGGGTCGAAAAGCGTAGAAACAATAAATCGTCAAATCGAAATTGAGATTTCGATTGTCATCCCATAGAAAATCTCAGACACGAATGTTAATTATCTCGACTGTTACTGGATCGAATATTCGCTGGGTACGAAAAGCGTAGAAACGATAAATCGTCAAATCGAAATTGAGGTTTAATAACCATAACCATATAATTTTAGATTACGTTTTGTCGATTGTACATGTTTCGGCCACAAGTATTTCGATCCAGCGAATATTCATTACAATAATAGTCGATCAAATGAATTTTCGATACACATCTGATCGAAACTATACAATTCTAGATTACGTTTTATCGAGGTTTACAAATTATTAGAAGGTATTCAAACTTGACCATTAATTATGATGATTGAAAATAGCTTTTTGACGATGTCGATAAAACTTAGTCGATGTTTAATTAATCACTAGCCACTGGTACAATTTCTGCTCCCGTCATCCGGGGTTTGGTTATCTGGCATTCAGCTGCAATTTCCCTAACCGTCACAATAATGTCGGTGTGTGGGTGCAGCAGGGCGCGGCGCGGCTGCTGGAGTCGCTGGGCGCGGCGCGCGCCGGCGCCGGCCGCCCGCACCCGCCGCGCGCCGCGCGCGCCAACCACTCCTCCAGCCTGTTCCCCAGGTACCACTACTCTATTCATACAGGTCGTCCTATAATGGACACGTAACCCTGACACCGGAGATAGCCCACCCCTAGACCTGCCAAACCAGCCTAACATGACCTCAGTAAAAGTTGATATTGCCAATAATGATAATTAGTTTCGTATGAAAATTATTACCAAAACTAAAAATAATTAGAAAGAAAAAAAATATTGGGCTGGTTTGGTCAGGGTTACGTGTCCATTATGGGACACCTTGTATAAAACTCCACTTTGGCATCCTGCCTTTTGGCAGAAATATGTTTGGCCGAATGTATCGTTTCCCAGTTGGGAAACACACCACCCCCCAACACACAAATGATGGCAAATGAAACAGTTGTTTCAGCCATCCCGCTTTTTTCTGTAAATGTAACTATTTCAGGTTTTATTTCAGTACTATCGTGTGGAACCCTACATGTTAGGTTAGGTTAGTTTTTATATCAAATCCTGAAATATTTAAAGTTACAGAAATAAAAGCGGGTTGGCAAGTAGGGATAGCAACGCATTAATAGTCTTATGGTTGCAGTCTTCATATTACAAATGTCGACAGAATTTAAAATCAACTTGTCACCAGGTGGTCGTGCTGGTTGGTATAGTCGTGGTATGAAAAGGTGCGTCACTTTTGGGCCTTAACAGCATTGAAATAGAGTCGAAAGGTGACGAACCTTTTCATACCGCGGCTATACTCCATGACATGATGAGGTTAGACTCGGGATCTTAACGAGTGATACTATAGTGATACTAAAAATAATTAAGTCTTCACGTTTCAAAGTCCTGTGGCCTCTTTTATAAAGCTACTAATTACAATTTACAGGTTACAAGTTTCCATTTGACACAACCTCGACCAATGACGACCAGCCATTTGAGCAGTGTTGCCTGTTTAGACCTGTAAAATTGTTACTTGTAGCTTTATAAAACGTGCCCCTGTCTGTTCCTGTGAATTGTCATCTTTCTGATTGTACTTCCTCTTGGATCACCGATACTCATATCATAGAATATTTACTTCGCTTAATTTTCATTTCATCGACAGGCATTAACCCCTCGTCTGTGTAGGCGTTGAAAAATTTGTATCCCGAGTCTGTGTCACTGTGACGTCATCGCTGTCACGTGACCGAGTTTAGTCGCTCCTAGCTCTCAATTGGTTCCATGTTTGGAACTACTGAATGTTATCTATGGAAGATTGAATTTTTAGGATTCTTCTACAAGCAAATTAGAACCCTATCTTTAAAGTATACGGCATAAAATCGCGAAAATAGACAGACGTAGAAATGATAAGGATCCTAAACAACGCAGACGACGGTCTTGACAGGATCCTAAACAGTCACAGACGAAGGGTTAACAATCATGGAGTTATAATTTTTTGGTGGCAACAAGTCTAACCTAACCTAACCTAACTTACGTAACTCATGCTCCAGAAATTAGTTTTCGATTAAATTAAATTCGATGAAAAGAGTGTCGGTGAGTCGAAGGGATCCACTTCCAAGTTTCTTCATGATTTTATTCCGTTCTAGTTTGGTGCGGCTCGCGTTGTCGAGCAACTTCCCCGGCGGCTTGCTGACGGCGGCGCAGAGCTACCCCTCGCTTGTGCCGAACGCTCAAAATGCTCTCACTCTGTCACTCACATCTACTTCTAGCGAGAGTGAACAGGTAAGCCGTCACTCTCGTACTTATTTACGTGTCAGAAGGTGACGGATGCCTTATTCACACTTTGCCACGCGATTTGTTGCGAGCATATTTAAAATTGCTTGTTTTGTGAGGGAGGCGAGTTTATTGGTATCTTACAAGTTTCTGAAGCGCGTCTTTATTTATTATATAATAAATTAATTAATAAAGTAAATCAATTCCACATTTTGTCAGCCTTATGACTTGTCAGCTATATTTTATGCTTGACAAACGAAATTTACATTTAGGGCTATAGACTATAGCCTACGGTAGTCTGAGCCTCAATTCTCGGGTTGTTCGAGATGAATCTCGAATCTGCATGGAATGACAGCGTCACTTCTATGGAATCTCGAATAGGAATTCATCTCGATCGCTACTGATATCGCATGTGGTTTATGTTATCAGAATTAAATATTATAACCAGAGGTCGGAAATTTCGTAGCACTTTGGAACTGTCATAGGGACTTCCCGTTTATCGACTTCCGATATACATATTTTGTCGATACATTATAGAACACAACATTATTAAAGAAGATTAAAAGTGAGAGTAGTTGAAAATGTGAAATAGAGATTTTCAATGAAAACAATAGATAGCAATTCTTGTTGCAATTTCTTTCGAACAATATTTAAAAGGCATACGAAATCCACAAATTATTTATAAGAAACAAGTTTCTTGTTTCCTACTTAAAATTTCCAAAAAGTTGGCATCCAAAGGTTATCTCGAAGAGATCGCTCATTCGAGATAAGAATGCCTGTTGTACTTCTGCTCGTAATCATATTTTAAATATTGTATTCTTTATTTATCGATATACATTATGTATATCGGAAGTCGATAGACGAGAAGTCCCTATGACAGCTCAAAACTGCTACGAGATTTCCGGCCTCTGATTATAACGTGCATGTGAACAGGTATCGCTGGAAGACTTCCTGGAGTCGTGCCGTGCGCCCGCGCTGCTGGCCGAGCTGGAGGACGACGACGAGCCCGATGACGCGCTTGACAGTGACAAGGAGAACGAGCCCGCCTACCAGGAGGTGAGTGGGAGCGAGACAACAACGGCGTTCGCTACACGTTTTTTTTTAAACAGGTCGGGCTTGCAGGGGCCCGTTTATCAAACGCTTTTAATTTGTATTACAAGCGGAACTTTCCAACAATATGTATTAAAAAGAGACTTCCATTCGTATTGCAAGTTACATGCTTTTGATAAAAGGGTCAATCCGGTTAGTCTGAAAAACTTGTTAAAAATGCCAGTTTTATATGACGACGTTTACTTGATGACGTGGGAATTTCATTCAATATCAGTTAATTAATATGATCGTAGGATGTTTATCTACGCTAGCCATTTCGTGGGGTGAATACCCTTGCTCGGCGATATGTTACCGAGTGATAGCAAGGAAATAATTATGAATATGCTTCCGCCCGTGACTTTGTCCGCGTTTATTACGATTATAGGGAAGTTTTAAATTTTCTTGGATGAAAATTTAGTTGTAATCCACGGTCTAAGTTTTCACCCAAATCCGTTCAACCGTTGCGGCGTGAAGGAGTAACAAACCGACGGTTAGGGCGCATAACGTCCCACTCGCAAAACGTCCCTCCAGCAAAATTACGTCCCATTCGTAAAACGTCTTCTCTGCAAATCTCCCTTATGTAAAATACCCCATTCGCAAAACGTCCCTTTCTTTAAAGGTCCCACCCCTTTCGCAAAACTTCCCTATTGCATAACGCCACTATCGCAAAACGTCCCGTCTGCGAAATGATCCATTCGCAAAATGTCCCGTCTGGAAAAACCTTGTTTAAGTAGAGTCTTCTCATGGAAAGGAACGTTTTGCGAACGGGTCATTTTGTGAAAGGGACGTTTTGCGAACGGCACCTTTTGCAGAAGGGTCATTTTGCGTAAGGGACATTTAGGAAAGGGACATTTCGCGAAAGGGACGAAGGGACATTCTGCGAGTGGGACGTTATGCGCCCTAACCAAACCGACACACAAATTTTTGTCATTTATAATGTTCGTGGTCCCGCAGGTGTCCCGGAACCTGCTGTCGCTGATGGAGGAGGAGGCGCTGGAGGCGGTGCGCGGCGCGGGCGCGGGCGGGCGGCGGCGGCCGTGGGACGAGGAGTTCGTGCTCAAGCGGCAGTTCTCCGCGCTCATCCCCGCCTTCGACCCGCGCCCCGGCCGCACCAACCTCAACCAGACCGTCGGTCAGTCCCGCTCCCCCCACACCCCTAAAGCCGCGTATCCACGTGACGTGGACGTGCCTCAGGACTCGTTGCCGAGGCAACGTGCGCCCGAACAGTCCTGAGGCACGTCCACACGGACCGAGCATTTGGCTCGCGAGGCTGCCGCGCGAGCGCGTGCGCTTGGTGGATACGCGGCATACCGCTCAGTACACACCCGAGCAGTCTTCTTACCAAACCTTAGCCGGAAAAGTCGCTTATTTTATGTTTCCCACCTGCGGGCCTAGTATGGCAGGGTCTATATCGCGCGTCAAATGTGGATAAAGCATCCGTCACTGTCATTCTTATATTACGTGTCAGAAGGTGACGGATGCCTTTTCCAAACTTTGTCACGCGATAAACGCAGCCATATTAGGGCCCCTGGTGTATTTATTCAACTGATGTGTAAGGCGATATTGCGTTGCAATTGGAGATCTTTTCGACTAATATGAAGCAGTAACTTTTGTCCGCATCTTCATCCTTGTCACTTTAAAATTTTCTGGGATGAAAAGTAGCCTATGCGTTATTTCAGGATATAAGCTATCTCCATTTCGAATTCCACCCAAATCCGTCCAGTTATTGTAGCGTGAAGGAGTAATAAATAAACACACACACTTTCGCGTTGATAATATAAAGGTAGTTATAGGATGTAGGTAAAATATTGTCTTACACACTTATAAATACACCAGACAGGGTTAATCTGATAAATTATAACGAAATACTGCGACATAGTCAGCTTGGAGCTTGTATATTTGTAACATCTTATCCGTCATTATTTATAGATCTCGATATACCATTAAATGAGGAGTCTGAAGATGAAAGTTCGGAGCCGGCCCCGGCGGAGAGCACCGCTAGCGCGCCGGACGCCCCAAACAGCGGGGCGCGGTTACCGGCGCTGCGCTTGGTGCTGAGTGCCGGAGATGCCTCGCTGCCGCTCGAGCGGCCGTCCTGGACCGTGTACCGCGCCTGCGTGGCGCTCAATGCTAAGCTGCCGCACCAGGACTCGCACCGGGATACCACTTACACGTGAGTGCTGTCTGTTTTAGTTTCAACGCCTCTACTGTCTTTTCATTTTATTTCATTATCTCGATATATCTATGAAGATTGTTTCTGGTAGTCAGACAATTTTTGTATTTTAAGTTTCATTAGAGATTTAGTTTAGATATAAATTATTTAAAGTAGAAATTTTTTGTTTTTACGGTTAGTATTCACATGACATAACTTTGTGGGCGTGATGTAAACTCTCGTACATGCCTATACCCAAAATACAAGCCTGGAGCTTAGTTTGGGAGTAAGTCTATTTGTGTTTGGTAATATTTATTTTTTAATCGGTTTATATCGTCGTCCTTAGTGGTTTTAATAAGTCAAGATTATCCTTCTTTTGTTTGCAGACTGACTTACAAAGAAGTGGAAGGAATGGATACTTTCGCGACGTCCAGTGATAGTGAAGACGACGAGCCGGGAGATCCAGGTATAATTTGTTGCAAGTTATTTTGGCGTGGAGCGCACATCTGATGGAACATTAGCTCACCCTTGTTGTTGGTTACAGAGCGCGGTCTGGCAGGTGCGGAGGGTGCAGAAGGCGCAGGCGCACACGGCGTGCTGCGCGTGCTGCGGCGGCTGCGCGCGGCGGCGCCCGCGCTGCCGGCCGACGCCTTCCTCTCCACGCGGCTCACCAACAAGCTGCACCAGCAGCTGCAGGACCCGCTGGCGCTCGCCGCGCACGCCGCGCCCAGCTGGTCAGTGCCCCCCCCCTGGCTCCTAGGACCGGCGTGCTGCGGTGGCTACAAAACAAAACAGCTATAAAACAAAACAATATTCGAAGTTTTGTCTTTAGGAATTTCGTCCTTAGGATCTTAAATTTTTCTATTAAGAGCCAAAAAAATAAATGATTTCACAATTTTGACAGCGTGATTAATATGTATGTAAGACTATGCTGAATTACAGCTTTGTAGTGGAATAGTCTGCGAGTTCAACCACGCACAGACGGACAACCGGACAAGGCGAAACCACAAACGTTCCTTGTTGCGTACGGAACCGTAATAACAAGATAATTGTTTGCAGGTGCCAACAGCTGAACGACTACTGCGGCTTCCTGTTCCCGCTGGAGACCCGGCAGATGTTCTTCGCATGCACTGCGTTCGGCACCTCGCGCACCATCGTGTGGCTGCAGGCGCAGCGCGACCGCGCGCTCGACCGCCAGAGGTCAGTCAACATAAACTTTATCAGACAAAATACACGGACCTAAAAAAAATACGGACGTAACCTCGTCTAATCATGAGTGAAGCACGCAAAATCGATGTCTGTGTGAGTGCACACGCACACTCGTAAACTGTCACTCGTGCTGTGGCTCGGCGCGTTGTCTTACCTAGTGTATCTGTGTGCGTGCGGTAACTCGTGTATAACGAGCGAAAATGCCGACCTTGCACGCTTCATACCTTTTTAGTGCAACGTAAGTCCGTATTTTTTTTAGGTTCGTGCCAAAATAGTTATTTATGTAAACTGAATTATTTACCTATTTTTGACGAAGAGCACTTTCGGTGAACGGCGAAATACGCCTTTCGTCAAAAAATGAGTCACTCACACGACAAACATGTTTGGTATGCTTTGCAAATTACAACTTAATGCATACCAAACAAAGTTTAATTTAATCTTCAACTTGTTTAGGCTGTGGCTGACTTACATTTGTCAGTCAGAGCCGACTGTGGCGTTCAAAAGTTAAGGTTCAATAGGCAGTATCTCACTTAAAACTACTGTAGCAATATCAACCTTATTACTAACAAAAGAAAATTAAATCTGCTTTGGTAATTGAATTTGAGATAGTTATTAGATTAGGTAGGAGGGCAGAATAGAACTTGGCGGGATTTGCTTATACTCTTTGGATTTGAATATGATGGCCTTTGTACAGTTCGATTCACGAGAGTTGGCATGAATGAATTGAATGAGTGAACTAAAGTATACAAGTGTGTAAAATAATAACAGGTTTTCGGTTTGAAATTCGAACATCGGTTCAAAGGACGGCACACACACAATGATAGGTGACATTACTTTCGTTCAATCCATTCGTGCCAACTCTTGTGAATCGACCTGTACTTGTAAGATTAAGTAGTGTCGTGTTATAGGGCGGGCAACACGGTGTCCCCGCGGCGCGCCGAGCTGGAGGCGTCGGAGTTCCGCATGGGCCGCCTGCGCCACGAGCGCGTGCGCATCCCGCGGCACCCGCACCTGCTGCGCTCCGCCATGCAGGTACAGACACACTTTAATGTCACCCATCATAGGCCCAAAGTCAATCTGACATTTTACAGCTTTGAGGTTGAATTTCCCACAAGTTCCAAATGACTTGGCGTCTCTAATGACATTGACGACTTCAATGTAATTTTTTTAAATAGGTCGTAAATTAGTATGTTAAGTGTTCACTAAACGCCAAGACTGATATATAGAACGACCGTAACCATGGTAATAACAATGCTATAATGGTCATAAAAGAATAGTTATTACTATGGCAACACTTATTATAGAACAGTTTTCACGCTTCGGTTTTGCTATAGGTATAGGTATTCTGACAACGTTAACAATATGAATATTAGCGGTTTGTAGAACGCGAGTAGAAAATACGATAAATAAATACTTTTTTTTTGTGTCCTTTGTGTGGCATTGACGTCTCCATGTTTGCAGGTGATGCGCGTGCACGCGGGCCGCAAGTCGGTGCTGGAGGTGGAGTTCGCGGGCGAGGAGGGCACGGGGCTGGGGCCCACGCTGGAGTTCTACGCGCTCGTGGCGGCCGAGCTGCAGCGCGCCGACCTCGACATGTGGCTGCACGACGCGCCCGCGCACCCGCACCACGCGCCCTACCACCTGGCCGCCGACGGTACGCTACCACCACATATACAGTTCGCGGGCGAGGAGGGCACGGGGCTGGGGCCCACGCTGGAGTTCTACGCGCTCGTGGCGGCCGAGCTGCAGCGCGCCGACCTCGACATGTGGCTGCACGACGCGCCCGCGCACCCGCACCACGCGCCCTACCACCTGGCCGCCGACGGTACGCTACCACCACATATACAGTTCGCGGGCGAGGAGGGCACGGGGCTGGGGCCCACGCTGGAGTTCTACGCGCTCGTGGCGGCCGAGCTGCAGCGCGCCGACCTCGACATGTGGCTGCACGACGCGCCCGCGCACCCGCACCACGCGCCCTACCACCTGGCCGCCGACGGTACGCTACCACCACATATACAGTTCGCGGGCGAGGAGGGCACGGGGCTGGGGCCCACGCTGGAGTTCTACGCGCTCGTGGCGGCCGAGCTGCAGCGCGCCGACCTCGACATGTGGCTGCACGACGCGCCCGCGCACCCGCACCACGCGCCCTACCACCTGGCCGCCGACGGTACGCTACCACCACATATACAGCGTGTCCCTGGATAAAGTGCACAAACTAATAGGAATGAAACTAGATGCAATTCAGAAGTAGGGATCATGTGCGTCACCTGGCGAGCCAGCTGGCCAATGGGTCGCAAAAGGACTCAGTTTTTACACGTCATATTTATGACATGTTATATTACAGGAGTAGAACTACTTATTTACGTAATTAACAGGTAAAAATATATTCTGATCGTAAAATTTCATTATTGATGTTTACATTCCAGAAAAGCCTCCGGGCTACTACGTGACGCCCGCCATCGGTTTGTTTCCGGCGGCGCTACCTCAAGACTCTGCTATCTGTGATAAAGTTTGCAAATATTTCTGGTTCCTAGGAGTATTCTTAGCTAAGGTAATTCAATTTTTGTTCAAAGTTCATCAATTTCATCGTCTTTTTTAATAATAATAATATAACTATAAACAAAATGGGATCCTTGACACATCATGTTGTGTGCGGCGCAGGTTCTGCAGGACGGGCGGCTGGTGGACCTGCCGCTGTCGGAGCCCTTCCTGCGCATCATGTGCGGCGAGGAGCTGCGCGACGCCTGCCTCGAGGAGATCGACCCCATCAGGCACAGGTCAGGGGACTCGCCTACCTATCTACCTATCTGTTTAGGTACTTAAATAAATGTAAACGATTCAAACCACGTGACATAGTTGGTCAGCCAATAGAAGCAGAACACTGATACGTCAAAGCTCGACTAAACAGTTTTGATTTTCTGTTTAACGGAGCCACGTGGTTTGGTTTGTTTACATTTATTTAAGTACCTAAACAGATGGAGTATAGAGATCGGATGATAGGGGCTTAAAAGTGCACACTATAGGGTTCCAGTGGATTAGACTGCGTGACAAAAACAGGTGTTCTTACGCTAAATGTGCACAGTGTAAATCATGCGCTCGGGATGGGTCACATCTGGACAGTACGTCGTAACATGACATATACCGTCCACTAACCGGTACTGACACGGTTACGGTACCATGTTACGGTGAAATGTCACAAATGTGGCCCCAATTTAAATTACCTTTAGTTCCGCATTGCTGCTGCTGTTCCCTGTTATGGAATCTGACTTTTTATTTTATTAACTAAATCGATGGAATCATATTTGTACTTTCTCTCTTAAGGCCAAATAACGAGCCTGGTAAAAATGTTTATCTATATATATAAAAGGCTAAACTGACTGACTGATGTATCAACGCACAGCCGAAACTACTGTACCTAGAAACTTGAAATTTGGTACAGGGGTTCCTTTCATGATGTAAGTGAGCACTAAGAAAGGATTTTCCGAAAATCGACCCCCAACGGGTAGAAATGGGGGGAGTAGCGGGAAACTAATCCTACGCGTACGAAGTCGCGGGCGTCCTCTAGTGATTACATATACTTCCAAAATGACTTCGATCGAACATAAACGTAAAGTCCGCTCGACTGCATTGATGGATCCTAGTGGCAATTCCGTAGTTTCCGGGCCTAGGCAATAATGTATTATTCCCCCCCAGGTTCCTCCAGAGCGTGGTGCGCGCGGCCGAGCAGTACGAGGCGCTGGCGGCGGACGGCGCGCTGGGCGCGGAGGAGCGCGCGCGCCGCGCCGCCGCGCTCACCGTCGACGGCGCCACCTTCGACCAGCTCGCGCTCAGCGACGAACACGACAACGAGGTACCACCACCTACACCTAACCTCGATCACTCACTTAATAAAGATTAAAAAGTGACATTTATTAGAAAATTACATTACATAAATATAAATAGGAACAAGACAGAGATAAATTGCTGGGAAATGATCCCAACTCAACATTCGCTAGCCGTAAAGTTAGCGCTGGTCTTTCGTTGGTGAAGAGAGAGAGAAAACTAATTCAATCTTAGATTGGATGAAAATCGGTCGGGCTATTAGTTATTAAACTGATCGTATCGGAAGTTTTTACTTATTTGATTTAGTATTGGCTCATTTGTAGCAAGACAAATTGTTTCTACAATGATTTCGATTTGCCGCTCGAATCGATAGGCGGACATTGCATTGTTAATTGTGACCTTCATGTGAATGTGACTTTAATTCCATCAAAAGAATTGACCGATCGTATACTTACATGTTTTTGCAATGGTGCTTTTTATGAATAACGAAAAACTTTTTTACATGAAACGAGTTTATATCCGGTGTCGCTATACTTCTGCTGCGGTACACGAGTTGCAGCGATTTGATCACCGTTCCGTTCCGTATCTCGTTCAGGTGGGTCCGCACAACGCGCGCGCGTACGCCCAAAGCAGCGCGGCGTGGATAGTGCGCGCCGGCATCCGGCGGCAGACGGCGGCGTTCCGGCGCGGGTTCGGCGGCGTGTTCCCGCCGCGCCGCCTGCGCGCCTTCTCGCCCGCCGAGCTGCGCCTGCTGCTGTGCGGCGAGCGCGGCCCGGCCTGGACGCGCGAGCTGCTGCTGCAATACACGGAGCCCAAGCTGGGCTACAGCCGCGACTCGCCCGGCTTCCTGCGGCTCGTCGACGTGCTCGTCGAGATGAGCTGGCAGGAGCGCAAGGCCTTCCTGCAGTTCGCCACCGGCTGCAGCTCGCTGCCGCCCGGCGGGCTCGCCAACCTGCATCCCCGCCTCACCGTCGTCAGGAAGGTATGTTAGCCGTATTTTATAGCGGTATGGAACAACTGACAGATTATAACTATCGAGAGCCTACGATTATTGAGTATGATCCCTTTCAAATAGTGAAATAATTATTCAAATTGGTGAAATGGTTTCTGGAATTACCCTCCACATAATAAAATACGCCATCTCACAAAATTCACAAATTACCTATGTTTCAGAGTTGAAGATATTGTTGACGTCTTAAGAACGTCTAAGGGTGGTATTCCACGTATCCAATTCTTTGTCCAATTTCTATATCCAATATTTGATCAAATTTCTTTGATGGAGGCCCATTCCACTTATCCAATATCTTGGTCCAAGTTTTTATACTATTTGCGTAGCCATTTTGAATTGAATGTCATTCATAATATTTGATCAAATGTAGGCGTTTCTAGAAAATTTGATGAAGTCATCCAACTTCTTTGATCAAATGCACTTTGGACAAAGAATTGGATAGGTGGAATACCACCCTAATATCTATTGATTTCATTAAACATACATTTTAATAAAAGCTTAATATCCAAGCTAATATATAATTAAGAACCCTTTCCGCAGATATAATTTGATAACCTTATCAACGCTATGTCAAATACAGAAGATGTCAGCCAACTCTTTGCCAACTTATATGGCGAAAAGTACCTTTAAAATTACCATTCGAATTAATATAGCATTTGAATGAATTGTTATAGATCAAATTATTTTCACCACTATTTAATCCTCTAACAGTCAGATATACTCGTTATTATAATCAATCTAACTAGGGCCCGACTGTAGAGTTGTCTCTGTCGCCAGGTGGAGGCGGGCGACGGCTCGTACCCGTCGGTGAACACGTGCGTGCACTACCTGAAGCTGCCCGAGTACTCCAGCAAGGCCGTGCTGCGCGCGCGCCTGCTGGCCGCCACCGCCGAGCGCGGCTTCCACCTCAACTAGCCGCAACACTGCGCGACACTCCGCAACACTCCGCAACGCTCCGCAACGCTCCGCAACACTCCGCTGCCGCCGAAATGTAACGCACCCCAGAGGCTTTAGACTAGATGCAAACGCTAAAGTTTTTCTTTTCTATCACTCAAAATGGTTGATGACAGTCGCGATAAACCACTTGATCAACTGTTATGCCATACATTTTGAGCGATAGAAAGAAAAAAACTTGTGCGTTTGGATCTTGTCTACGGCCCTTGATTTACTTTTACTGTTTTCCTGAAGACAACCGTAATATTCTAACCAATATGGTGAGCTTGTACGTCTTCGCCTCCGTCGCTTTGAAGCGAAACGATTGATCGACGTGTTTGCAGAATTTGTTACCTAGAAAACTCAGGTACTGTTTAGATCTGGGTGTGGGATATGTTAAAGCGATGTTTTAAAAAAATGCACAAAGTGTGTAGGTTGATTCACAAGAGCCGCCACGGATAGATATAATGAATAAATGAAAATATACGCGTCTATAATAAATAAATACAGGTTGGTTTTGAAATTCGAACTACAAGTCGACACATGTAAAAAGAGCCCTGAGCGACCTACCTGCGCAGTGAGCAAATTACAGACCAAATTGGTGGGGGCGACGGGGGGAGTGTAAACCGCTCCGCTTTGCTGTCACGCTATTGGTTCCCAGTAATACACTCACTATCTATGATTGGTTTGTCAGTAGACAACATGCGCAAACATATCCCCTCCACTAGCCGCTAGCAGCTCTTTTGACGTGTGTCGACCACTCGCAATTCATTCGTGGCAGCTCTGGTTAGGTTGGCAAGGACATAACTGTTGGGCACTGGATTGGCTCAAAGTGAGACATTGAAAAGTGAGCTTTGTGATAGTATGATAAATTTTTCAGTGACGACGCGAGGCCCGTGCCCGGCTATTGTTTTTACTTTAACAAAAATGTATCGTAATAACACAAATCAAAGCTAAGTGAGCTAAAGTTCAATGACACTTGAGCCGATCCGGTGGTCTATACATGCCGATGAGTTTACTTTACACTGAATGATATTTTATGTATACTGATAACGAATGTGAAAGTGTATTTACATCAACACCGTACATTTATTTTGTCCTTTAAAGAATCATTCGTTTAAAGAGTTAATCGAATAACTTTGTAAACAAACGATTAACAATTCGATTGAACGCCAAAAATCGCTGACACCTTTAGTCGGTCGTCATGTATAGTCTGTACTTTTAGGTCGTTAGGTTCGTTCGTCAGCCAATAGAAGTAGAGCACTGATACGTCAAAGTTCGATTAAACGGTTTTGATTGGCTGTTCAACAATGCCACGAGGTTTGGATTGTTTACATTTTTTAAAATACCTAAAAGTACAGACTATAATGCAACTCGTACGTGTATTGTATGGGATTGCTAGTTAATTATTATGGATTTTACAATTATGTTATTCGATTCGGTTTGTGATTGTTTACAGTACATAGTGTGGTGATTGTATCGGTATAAGTTACACCGTCAATGGATTTGCGTGATTGATTGATTATAATGATGTACCATTTTCTCTTAGAAAATAGTTCTAAAGTGCAGCTTGAAGGAAAGATGTTGTTAGCGTGCTATAAAACGGATATATGGGAATTAACAGATAAAACCTGATGTGATTGTTTTTAATACTAACCAATAACGCTTTTATAACCGCCAAGAGCCGTATTATGAACTGTTAAAAGGAACAGAACTATATAGCTGCTATAACTCTGTCCCTTTCACCGCCAGCAACACGGCAACTTTTGACATTTCATAATATGTCTCGTGGTTGCGCTGGGTTCTTGGTTTTTTTGTTTATGTACAATGGCTAATGCTGTGGGTTGACAACCATCCTCAAAATCCACTATTTAACTTGTTGTTAAATCAAACAACTCCGGTGTGAACCTAGCTATTGGTAATAAAATAAAAAAGTCTTGTTTTTAAATCGTATTGCTTGTGTTCTAAGTTGTGCTGATATTATTATAAGATGTGATAGAAAAATAAGAGAGGCTTCTGTTTTGTTAGTGAATAGATCTCCGTGATGCTATGTCCATTTTTTTTCATTTTAGAGTTGTTATAATGACCAGGATTTGGAAAATTTAAAGCGCCCTGATCTCGTCATCTGAAATACGTTGTAATGCTATTGCGATATACGCAGTTTCTCGGAATGTGGTGCAGTTGAGCGCAATAGTAGTTGTACAATTTTGTACCTTGTCGCAGTTACGTATTTAAGTAGGAAACCACTCTTACTGCTGCACTCAGGTACGTGAATTTAATTTAATGCTTGATTAAAGTTGCCGCTGTCACTTTCTTTACTACAGTAATAGAATAACTGCCGCACTCAGAGACGTCAATTAAATTTAACGCTTGTTTAGTGACGTGTTATCTTATTCTATTGCTATAACCAAGAAAGTGACAGCAGCTTCTTTAATCAAGCATCAAATTTAATTGACGTCTCTGAGTGCGGCAATAAGACAACACGTCACTAAAGAAGCATTACATTTAATTGACATCTCTGAGTGCGGCAGTTATGCTCTTATTAAATTTGATAATCAATTGTTGCTACAAGGTACCAAAATGTAAAACTATTTCAGAGTTGAACCGTACATAAACGGTTATTTAAATTTATGGAAAAATGCTCATGGTATATTTGTACAATCATGTACCTAATGCATCTGATTTGGTGCTTCCATGAATGTATATCGAGTTGTAATAAAAAATGTATTCATGTATCTCCTAATATTTATGATAAAAATATTCTGCTAGTGTAAAATATATCTTAGTATCCTTAATATCCTAAATATTATATCCTAAACATTGCACTTTGAAACGAAAAATTACGTGAGGAAATTAAGCTTTTTTTATCAGGGTGTTAAACACTTTAATAATGTACTAATTATATTTTAGCTATGTTCCTTTTATAAAATAATTAGTCAACTAAAAGTTGGTATTGTGATGTATGAAATGTTCTACGAATTAAAGTATATTTAAATTTAACATAATTAGGCAATTAGAGTTTATTTGTAACACCTCGGCAACATGTAGCACTCTGATCGTATTTGTTGTTGAGTATTGTGTCAATAAAGTAAGTAAGCAAAAATTCAAGATGTTTTTTCATTAAAACTTTTCGATTATTGATCCCTCGCATGCAATACAATTATTATAAAATATTTCCGTGTCGCTTAGAAGAAACGTAACACACTATTGCCGACTGTACGGTCACGAGCAGTCGTTGGTCGTGGTCCACCTACGTTGTCCACCTGGGCATTTTAGCAAACCTTAGCAGGTCGACGGAGCTCCGCTACCGCGGAGCTCCTACTTCTACATTATTTTGGCCCTTCGGGCCCTCTGAAGAACTAACATAACCTAAACCATAACTTAAACCTACCTATTGATTTTGTCCAGTTTACTCTCCGTAATCCACATAGGTGGACCACGGAGAATACCCTCTCACGAGCATTAATTCGGGACCCATTTCAAGAAAAATATACCTGAAGTCGTCAATGTCATTAGAGATGTCAAGTCATTTGTAACGTTTAAGAAACTCAACCTTATTCAGTCTTATGTCAGATTTAATCTCGTGACTCAACTTTAAACACTACCATAATCTCACTATCAAAAGACCAGACAAAAATGAGTCTAGACTTGATGGATCTACTATGAACCAATGAGTTCCTATCGCCACATTCCGTCTCCGTCATCATAGTAGCTCGATGATACTCATGTTATTATGTGTGTCCCTCGCACGCCAAACATGTTTGCTATGCTATGCAAATTGCAACTAAAGGCTCTTATAATCTTGGACTTTTGACGTGTGTAGCCGTCGTGGCGTCAGTGCGACTTTCAGTTGACGGCCAGAGCCGGCTGTGGCGTTCAGATTATGGTGACCTTGAGACAGTTTTTATATCTAAAGGTTATGGGAGCCTTCAGATTGCTATTTGATACTTCAGGAAGTTCGGACAACAAGTTTGATGGCTAGTAACAGGTTTGAGTACTGGAGGTTAGAAGTCCTTACTATTAACCTTACTAATATTTTAAACGCGAAAGTTGGTATGTATGGATGTATGGATGTTTGTTACTCGTTCACGCTGCAACGGCTGGACGGAATTGGATGAAATTTGGAATGGAGATAGCTTATACCCTGGATTAACGCATAGGCTACATTTCATACCGGAAAATTTTAACCTTTTGAACGCCTTTGACTTGATACAAACGTCGTCTTCACACGCCAATGACAGCTTAAAACCACAGCGAATGTCAACCTTACGTCACAAATACTCGGGTCTATTTTGCGCTGTATCTGTGACCACTATATATACGACAGTAGACGACCACTTTAGTGGTTCTCGGCGTTTAAAGGGTTAAATTTCCTGAGGATTCCCTCAGGATAACGATATTCGAAATCTGCGCGGGCAAAGTTGCGGGCAGAAGCTAGTTAATAATAATGGTGGCTGGTGGTTTGGATAGGGGTTGATGGTAGGGGATGTGATTCCACGCTTTATTACAAACCAGGGGCTCTACTTTGAAACCAGTAATTCGAACTTCGGATCGCCCCATCACTTTCTTGCGAATTGGTGACGCGTCGAGAGCAAAAGGGATAGCAATCGACGCAGTTCGAATTACGGATTTCAAAGTAGAGCCTCAGACATGGTGATATTCTCATCCCTCCGGGATTCACGGTGGGTTGAATGTTCCGTGTTTCCATCTGTAATAGTGGCGGGAGTGGGGGCCCTCAAACAAAGTTATACCCCCGGGTACGCTACAAGAAGCTCCGTTCAATTCTGGAGTATACTTACGTTTTAGATCAAGGTCACGATAGTCATGGTATCTATTACAATACTATTTATGTAATGTAATTGATTCCCGGAGACATAGTGTTTATTTGTTATACTTACCATTTACCGTAATTCCTATAATTCGAGAGTTGAAGAAATTCAAGGGTGGCTAACGAGTTTTTTTAAGTCGTCGACACACCGATTGCCGACTGTAAATTTCAGAAAATATTCTTTGAATAAATAACGTAGGTAAACTTAGTTTTCAGAACCTGCATTCTCAAAAACCTCAATGAGTAGGTACTCGTAGATAGAAGAGTTTCACAAAACGTAGTGTCGACCCCTGAAAGGAAGCCCTGTGAAGCAGCAATCCACGGCACAGCTCCCCAATAACAGGGAGCCCCGGGGAAAAGACGGTAACTAGGTAAATTGACTGTTGCAAAACCAAAGGAATAACCCTTATCGTCTGTAAAATAAGTGTCAAGTGTCCATGATTGGTGCCTTATCCATTACTGGTTCCGTTACCCTACCTAAATGAATTAAAAAAAAAACTATTTATCAGTTATATATGTGGTAATTCCACCAGAACAAAAGGCGGCTAGGTGCTTAACTTTAAACTTGATCAAATTGACAAAACTCTCCCACAACCTGATCAATAGCACTATCAATTGACGAGTCGTTGGAAAAATCGTCACATATTTGGTTAGTATTTTCATAAGCCGCTTCAACGATATCTCACACCAATATCGACTGCCGGAGGACTAAGAAGCAGGGCCGGAAAAAGATGTGTGAAGTGAAGGCCCTGGGGCAGTAAAGGCGTTGAGGCCCCAAAACATTTTTCAAATAGGTTACCTACAATTTAGGTGTGGGCCCTCTATTGTGAATGCCGCGGGCAATTGCCCAGCCATCGCCAGCCCTCCCTTAAATCCGGCCCTGCTACGAAGTAATGCGTTAAGATGAAGCAAACGTTTCAGTTGTAGGAAAAGGGCTTTCTCTGACGAAGTAGTACATACTGAGTAAAGCCAAAAGTACTATTTTATACTGTAAAGTTTCACATGACTCCTTGCTCAGACCTCCGCATCTATCCTCAGCCAAAGAAGCACCAGATGAGACTAACTAATTTATGATTCACTTTCCCTCGTTCATGGCCCCTAATACATATTTACCTGTAGATTAGGATAAGTTGAAGTTTGGAACTAGCTGTTTATGAAAACACTTGGTACCTAATAAACCCAAGATACCTACTTATGTATTTTGAACATAGAGAGCGACAGTGTGGCGTTGAGACACCGAGTCCCCAAGCGCTGCGCAACGCTCCCGCCGCGGCCGCAACAATCAATCGCAACCTTGGTGTTTTACACAATTTTCATACAATACCAACTAATTGAAACCATTAGTATAAAACCTTCCAGTGGTCGATGTAGGGTATCAGTTCAGTTCTCGTCATCGAAGCAGCATGAGGAGCCTTCTAGTGTGTTCGATCGCGTTGGCGGCGCTGGCATGGGTCAGCTGCCGCGAGCTGTCCCGTGAGGAGCGCAGCGCCGACCTCGAGGCGGCCGCCACGGGCCACGGTGGCAAGTGGGATAAGGGCGGCGGCCACGAGCACCACGCCCACCACCACCACGACCACGGAGATAAGGGCCACAAGGGCTACAAGGGCCACCACCACCACGAGCACGGCAAGAAGGGACACCACCACCACGAGGGGCACAAGGGCCACCACGGCGAGCACGGCGGCCACAAGAAGCACCACCACCACGACGACGGCCACCACCACGAGCACCACCACGGAGAGAAGGGCCACAAGGGACATGGACACCATGAGGAAGGCCACTACCACAAAGGGCACTCTACTAAGGGACATCATGGCGTCCACAAGCACGACGAATTCAAGAAGGAAAAGCACTTCCATGATCATCATCATGAGGGTGGACATCACGAAGGACATGGCGGCCATCATGAGGAGCATGGTCACAAGAAGGGTGGTGAATTCCACAAGGGACACAAGCACGGAGGGCACCACGAGCACCACCACGGCAAGAAGGGCCACCATGAGAAGGGCGGACACCATCACGATCACAAGGGACACCACGGTGAGGGCGGCCACCACGAGCACCACCACGACCACCACGACCACGGCAAGAAGGGGGGACACGAGGACCACAAGAGCTGGGGCTTCAAGAAGGGGCACAAATAAATGTTCTAAAGACTGTTTAGATTTCTATGGATGCCAATTAGTTAAGCCTTACTTGTTTAGGTTAACTTTGTTGAGTTTTTGTTTGTACAGTTTAGGTGAAATGATTAAAAAAATATAATAATACAAATGTGTTCCTCCAATAATCAATATTCCCTATTACTACGATTCTTTCTGAAATCAATAGATCTTTAAGCTAAGACCTGCTAGCGCAAACGCCGCAAACGTTTCTGTTTTCTATCAACTTGAATCGTATGGAGTTGACATAAGCGATCGACACGATCTATCATTAGCTTAGGTTAATCCTATACATTTTCATAATCGAAAATCGCTAACTTAGCATTCTGCCATTGACTAGGCCCCATTCCTGCGCAAATTATCCTTCGTTTGTAGCAAGGACTTGCAATAATTTACGTTCAATGCATATCCTCTATCGAAATATTTTGTGTTATCTACATGCAAACAAGTTTATAGTTTTAAAACGTTGTTTGTGAAAAACGCAGGGTGGGAGCTCCCGAAGTGGTTGAAGATGTACAAACACAGCGACTACGCCTCCACTAGACACGCAACTGGTATAGAATGAGAATTAGTGGAAAAACATCGGCATATAGTGTCAAAATTATATTAAGACCAGCTGTTGCCTGCGATTCCGCCGGCGTAAAAGTCGTTCATCGCTATACCTACAGCAAAAGTACCCTATACGTCTTTCCTCGGGATTCAAGCTATATCCATGCCAAAATTTCATCGAGATCGATTCAGCGGTTTAACCGTGAAAGCGTAACAAACTGATAAAGTTACTTTCACATATAATATTATAACATAGTATATTTAGTATTGTATGGATAGCAAATGTGACGAGCTTTTATATTTATTAAGTCAAGTTTACTTTTGTTTTAATAACAATGTAGCTACAAGCTATCAACAGTTTGACTGTGGTAGAGGTCATAGTTTGAGCCCCAACTACGTTTATCACGACGCAGTCATACACTCAATAAAAGCACAATAGCTTCGCAAAAAAGTATCAATTTCACGTTTCATTTCAACAACAAACGTTACACAAAACAGTTGGCTGCGAGCGTTGGCACGTCCACCGCGCCGATACCCTCCGCGTTGAGAAACTGGGGCGCTGTCCGAGATTGGCCTACATTTTCGTGGCCGACGAATTAGTCGTGGTTGCAATGAGCCGATAAGTATAGAAAACACTTGCAGCCGGAGTGCAATTGATAACGAATTTTCCAGAGCCATTGAACTGAGAAAAGTTACCCGTAGTGTTTGCAATTCAGGCATTTTACGGAATGACTTGGCAATATTCCATGCATGTCAGCACTAGCTTTTGGATATTATGGTTGAGGCAATTTATGATGTGTACTTTTTTGTATTTTACTGATTAATATAAATATATTCAGTCCCGAACGTAGTATTTCCTGGGCTTTTTGTAGGTACTCGACAACAATAGTAATCGGCATTATTAGTAAACTTAAAAAATCCAATGTAATAAGAAGATTTTAGAGGATTTTTTTCGATACATATTTTTGCACTTGACTGTAGGTACCTATGATTTGTTTGTTTTACAACTTTTAAATTAGAACATTTGCAGGATCAGTCTGTGGTAATAGAGTAGGGGCGGAGGGCACTAACCGAACTTTTTTTCTTTTAATGTTTAAGCCACGAACTACGACCCGTGACTTAATTTTACATTGACGTTGCACGCAATTGTGCAACGTCAACTTAATTGGCGCGTTTTTGTACACACATCAAAAACGTCTAAGGATTAAAAATAACTACATCATTTTGATATTTTGCAATGTATCACAAGCGCAACGCGGTAAATTTCAAAATACAAAAAAAAATATAGGGATATATGTTTACACCTTTGACTTTATTGATGTGTGTAGATTGAAATCACTACTTACTATACTTACAAACAGTGGTAGCCACATAACTAGGAACGCAATAAGAACTTGCCACAAGCTTGCTATTTTATTTTTAGTTACACTTAAACTTAACTTAAAGTTTTACAACTTTGCATGAACGCCAAAAAAAAAATATTCAAATCCTTATAAAATCGCTGTTAAAAATTAAATATTCGTTTTTAACAGCGATAAATTGTACATACATTACCTTAGTTTATTAGTTAACGATAAGTGTTACTAAAAATTAAATTGGTTAAGAACTATTTTATTGGTTGTCAAAATCACAGAAGTATATCGAGTCAAAATAGAAAAATGCAAGCTTTCCTAATTAGGTGGCCACCACTGTATATCCCAATCATGTACCATTGAATTAAGTATGCATAATTTATTCGTTATTATTTGTTTGTATGTGTTTTCATAAATGGCTCTAACGATTACCTACCATAAAATTGCAGTACGTTTTCGGCGATGAATAATGCAACGGCAGTGCAAACTCTCCACAGCAGCCCAAGTAATTAACGAGTGGTCTTCCACATGTATCATTTATTTAACCGTGCACATATTGCTACGAGCAATACACCTACATTAAAAACCTGCTGTAATATCATGATGTTGGTCTCCTTTCGGTCGAACAATTCTTCTGTAAGAAAGAGGGGGGGGGGGGAGGGGGTAATAAGCAGCATCGGTCAAGGATAGATACAATTTCAAACGCTGCCTGCTCCTAGGTATTTCACAACGGTGGCAACCTGACTACGACGGGTGAAAGCTGAAAATTCAGTACCTATTTACCTATGTATAAAATATGTACTAAAAACTAAACGCTACGATCGTCTTGTGATGTATCTATAGTGACCCTTTCGGATTTCAAGAATTATGATAGAACGTCGGATTATATACATTGCCGGTGACATAATAGATAAATCTCGCTCATGTCGCAGACGCCGTCCGCTGCAGAGATCACGTAGGGTAAAGTTTTATTTGAGAAGAAATAAAATTGTTAAAAGTATCCAGCATTCTGTCTGTTCGAATAAAAAGGCAATGTAGAGAGGAATGTGTGGAAAAGAGCCGTACATAGTGAATGAGGTTGTTCGCAGTGGTTAGTGCAGGTTACAGCCGAGCGGGTCGACGCACGGGCGCGCGTGAAGAGATCAATCAATTTTAAGTTGGCTTGTGATTAGCCGTTGTTTCAGTTAGGGTTTTTTGTTAGTGTTTTGTGAACACCATGACACGCTGGTTAATTCTTGTTCAGGTGAGTAGGCGCCTTATTAGGATTCCTTACCCGAAGTCTGTCCATCCGTCGGTCCGTTTGTCCGTTCTAACTTTAAAGAGCTGAATCTTTTAAACTGTAATTGATAGCGCTGGTTTTTCAGAATATGTGTAGTTACGGTGGATTTACTATCAAAAAAAGTGAAGTAATAAAGATGGTCCCCGTACAAGAACCGTTTTTTTGCCAACGTATTTTTATTTTTTTGTAAGTAACTATCATATAAACAGTTAAACATACAAGCGTCAAACTTTGGTATGATTCTGAATCAACGACAGCCTAACGCGCACTAGAGCATTTTTTTGTATTTGTTGTTTTTGTTCAAGGTTTATACTATATCATAACGACTCTTGTATGTTTTACCGTTTTTACGATACAACAAAAATAAAAATAAGTTGTAAACAAGTCTAACGAAAGCAAGCTTTAACGAAAAGCAAGCTGTAAAGAAACCCAACTGCTGTTTGGATAATGTCGTCAAAGTAATGTTACTTATCATGTTTTTTATTTTTTATTTCGCCAATTTCACATTTACATGTTTTTAATATAGCCTATGAGACTCTAGTGGTTAAGACGAATCTAACCACGTATAATTTATTAAAATCGGTTTAGCCGTTTAGTAGTACGAGCGGACATTGAGTCGGACATATATACAAGTCAAACACATAACCTCCTTTTGCGCTTTGTCGCAGTTGGGTAAAAAATGTGTCTTGTATTTATTATTTCACAATCTTATCAATCCGCTATAACGGTTCAAAAGAAACAGCTTTTTAAAATTAGGACGGACGGACGGACAGCGTTGGGCTCATTCAGTTACGGAACGCTAAAAAGGACAAAAGATGCCAAAATGTGTAGGTATAAATATTTTTTTTACAAAATCCGCCGGCAATTACACTACATACAGACGAAGAAGTACATTTTATTCTATATTGCCGGTCTAGTACTATACATGGAAGTCTTCGATCTAGACAGTGGATTTGTGGACGAACCACTACACAAACTCATGAATATTTGAGCAGTGGTAGCCACCAATCTCGATTGGGCTTGGTATTCAGCGGTGGTATTCTCTATTGCATCAGCATTCGTCTCGACTAATCGATCAACGAACCGGACTATTGGCGTCTTGGATCGCACTGCAACTGTTTAAAATTGGAGATCAAAGGAGGCTGTTCATTTCAGTACCCGGTGACTGGTTCACCGTATATTATCTGTATTTTTTTTTTCGGAATAGCAGCAACGTGTAGAGAATAGAATAGCTTCAGATAACGCATAGCGTTTCACGCTGAACCGGCTCATTGGCAATGGAGTTCAATTACTTAATCTAAAATAGCGGAGTTGCTGTTCATATAAATTTAACCACTATAGTATTATTAGATTGTTCATTGACTCACTGCAGCCGATATGTAGCCTTAGGTATTGATATTACTCGACGAAGTTCTAAAAGAAACTTACTCTGCATCGAAACGAGAGCGAGGTACCAGACCAATGTAACCCTGACCCACCATAGAACTGTGTCACAGCGACGTTATGATTAAAGTCGTAAGAAGTGTCAACCCAATTGTTTTATGATGTCACTGTGATACCGTTCTATGGTGGGGTCAGGGTCCCATTGGGCTGATAGTAGATAGTACAGTACTGATGGCAAAAAGGTAGTTTATTAATGAATGACGAATGATAACAATATCTGAAAAGACAATTTAGAATATTACTTGATTATTTTTTTAGGGTTCCCTAGTCAAACTAGGAACCTTTATAGTGTCGTCATGTATGTCTGTCTGTCTGTCTTTACATTTGGAGGACCATTTAGAAAATATTGAACTCTAAAAGTATCACTTTCGGTGTATTTACTCTAAAACAATTCTGAATTTGAAAATCTGTAACGAATTCAAAAGAAAAACTATAACGACTAAGTAGAGTTCATTGGTTCATTAGTTACAGGCGATGAAAACATTTGTACGATATACTTAGCGTGGCTTATACTTGTGGTTATTGGAGATAGTTTTAATGTTTGTATATAGTAAGTGTAGTAACGGTGACGGAACTCTAGACTGAGCATGGCTCTTGCCTGGTTTATCATTAATTATTGAAAAAGTGCGAAATGTTTGTCTATTTTCAGCCAGTAAAAGTGTACTCTATATTAAACTGACATTATAATATAAGCTACGAAGGACCTATGCAGGTATCTTATTATATTTAAAAAAGTTTTACCTAATTTACACATGTGTACCTACACAGGAATTTCAAACGACCCTAACTAATTACTCGTAATTTCACTTGTATATAACTAGTAATTATTAAAGTAACTAAACATTTACACAAATCTATAAAAGCGATTTTAACCTACTTCAATGTGTCTTACCGAAATGACACTGATATTTAAATACTCATAAAGCTTGGAAAAAAGCTCATAACTTGTAAGATTAAATTGTTTAATGTGAACTTTTAGCTTGTCTAATTAGTTATATATACTTATAAAAAAGTAAGTATGTGCCGTAAAATTCAAACTAAGTGTTACTTATTGTCAGTAAAATTATTACTGATATAACACTACTTATAAATACTTTGATCATGTCGGGACTTTCGGCTAGTGTAGAGAGCAGCATTATTCGGGGAGTGCGCTTGATGCAACAACTATAGTTAGAGCGCAACGCGGCTCGCGAAGCGCCGGTTACCGCAGCTTACACAACCCTCGATATAAAACTGGTGCACCATCATCGGGCCGGCAATGTAACACGCGGATAGACCCCGGCGACCACGCCAGCCACGCCGCCATGAAGCCGCTCCTGCCCTGCACATTAGCTGTTCTATTCATAGTTCTCGCAGTGGTCGACACACGTAGGTTACCATCCAAAAATAAGGCACCAGCAGACATTTTGGAGGCCGACCAGGAACCTTCTGCGACCGGCCATAAAAAAGAAAAACACGAGGATCACGAGTTCAAAAAGGGCGGTGGCAAAGACCATCATGCGGAGCATCATAACGATCACGGAGAAAAAGGTCACAAGGGCTATAAGGGCCACCATCACCACGAAGAGGGCAAGAAGGGCCATCATGACAAAGAACACCACAAGGGCGAATACGACGACCACGGCGGCCACAAGAAGCACCATCACCATGAGGACGGGCACTACGACGAACACCACAAGGGTGACAAAGGTGAGAAGGGCCACAAGTATGCGGAAAAAGGACACTACAACAAAGGACATTCTACTAAGGGACATCACGAGATACACAAACTGGATGAATTCAAGAAAGACAAGAAATTCTTCGATGAAGAAGGTGACTCCGGCCACGAGGAGAAGCACGGTGGGTTCCACGAGGAGCACGGACACAAGAAAGGAGGTCATTACAAGAAAGGGCACCATCACGGAGGGCACCACGAGAAGGAGCACGGGGAAAAGGGCCACCACGAGAAGGGTGGCCATCACAAAGAACACAAGGGACATAAGGAGGCGGCCGGCCACGACGAACATTACCATCATCACCATGATCACGCGAAGAAAGGAGGTCATGAACACCACAAGAAATATGGATACAAAAAAGGACATTGATGAAACCAGAACCTACCGTTCTGGTAAAGTTTATGCGTTAGCAAACGCTACTGCATTTGTTTTTGCTACAAGTATAATACTTGTAAATTGTGTACCAAAAAAACTTATTTATTTCTTAATTAAGCACGAAAAATATTATAAGTAAGCGGATAAAAGCTGTGAAAGAATAAAGTCAGTAAGGCGATAGCATACTAAATTGTTATGATTTATAAAGCCACAATCATGGGTGGTCACACTCGGCCATTTTAGCGGAGGAACTACGAGATAAAGTTATCCTACGAGTTATGTTTCTATTTTTACAAGTTTTTTTATTAATTTGCAGAGGTATGTACCTAAGTATGTATGTTAGGGGCAAATCTTGCAAGGAAGATTTGAACTATTTCTCGGAGACCGATTGATTTACCTACATAACTTCGATGACAATTCAATAATATGGCATCATCGAGCTGATCTGATGATGGAGACGTAAGGTGGCCATAGGAACTCCTAATTTGCAAATGAATAAACCATCGTTCTAGGGCTAGTTAGAATTGTCTTGACGAGTAGGTACCTAGTGCCTGTGTAAAAAAAGTAACAAAAGTTTGTCATGAAAATATTTTTTTTGACCCGAACTTATTTCATCTCATTAATTTTATTATAAAAGAAAGCCTCTTGTTGCCGATGAATACCGCCGCTAAGACGATCAATACATTCAAATTAAGGTGATAGAACCAGTATTGGACAAGGCCCACTGATGAACACTTGATTCATAGACACAGAATTCATTGACACAGAAGATAAGGGTTATTAATTTGCAACAATCAATTCATGACCGTATGGACGTTTAATTAAAAGTCAAGACGTCAATAATTGGTGCCCGTTGTAACGAGGTTGTTAGAACCTCCTTTTTTTACGTTCCTGGCCACTCTTACATTTCGATCTAAATCTTTCCAAATTTAAAATTGTTTATGATCTATTCGGATATCGATCCTTAAGCTCATTCTCTAGAAAATTTCAATAGAAACAGACACGGAATCTCGTGTCCGGGTAGCTTCATTAAAATAATTTATTATTTTATTATTATTCAGTTATCTTCCTGTAACTTTATTTTCGGAAATAAATATTAAAACACATAAATTATTAAAAAGTGATTCATTTATTATCAACTTCAATAGGTAGGTACTACTCCTCTGTGTGGGTCTCAGCGATACTACCCTATACCGTCAGACCGTCAGTTCAAACTGTTCAACACTGGAACTGCTCCTGTATGTAAAAAAGAATCACCACGTTTGAGAAAGAAACGCAATTTCAGACGTTACTTACTCGTAAACGTGATAATCATCTCTTAAGCATTAGCCTCTAAGTTTAGGGGAGCTATTAACAAACACAATATTCGTAACCTTGTGCGTGTTATCTTTTTTTATTCAAAACTGTCACTTGGTTACAAGCAAGGTGCAACCATAATAACTTAAATCTTTTGTGATCAGATAACTAAGTAAATAAATCTAAGGTGTGTTCTAAATTCAATTCATATAATTCAGTATAACACACAAGAAAATAACATTAATTAATGATCATCGGCGACACGCTTCGTCAAATTCCCTTAACTTTAAAACTTCTCTCACTAAAATAATAATAACATTAACAAATTCACTGTCGCACTATTGTAAGTTATTTTAATTAACTATATACAAATCCAATGGCCGTAATATAATCGGGTTAATCTCAGTGAAAATCTCTTTGTATCTTTGTTGAAAACGGCTTGAATAATTCATAGGGTAATACTCGGAGGGAAAAGAGATGTTTTAATCACAGGCATCGAGAGATCCCCGCCCCCCCTCGCTACCCTAGATGGCTGGAGCAAATTAATTGTGCATAATTATCTAGCCACTGTCTAGTCCCTTTTGCAGCTCAGGGAATTAATGAGCTAGGCTCCGAGTAACGAGAGTACTTGAACGGAGCATAACATTCCTCTCGTTAAAGAAAAAAACCCGCCAAGGACGAGTCGAACTCCAACACGAAGGGTACCACAGTATAATGTTGTTATCCGAAGTTAATGCCAAAAAAAGCAGGCAATTATAACTTTAATTTATTTTTATTTGTTTTTACAGCAGCTAAAGTAATTCACACTGTGAAAAAAAAACCGGACAAGTGCGAGTCGAACTCGCCAACCGAGGGTTCCGCACATGACACCGTTAACTCACTTTAAAATTTGCACCGCCGCCGTTCCTTGCATAAAGACCCTGTTTTTTTGTGATTTAATTGAAAATGTTGGGTTTTCAGATGTTTCCCTACATTTTTAGTGTAAGACGGTATTACTTGCCAAATTTCATAGTTCTAGGTCAATGGTAAGTACAGTCACCAGCAATAATATATTATCCAACATTGGGTGCAAAAATATCTGACACATATCTATTACTAGAGACATAAGACCGTATCACATATTTTTGCACCCAATGTTGGATAATATATTATTGCTGGTGACTGTACCCTATAAATTTTGATTCCCTTGAGAGTGTCGGCCGTTTTGTTTTACGTTAACTTAGTGCAGTGTTCACCAACAATTAAACGGACGGTTAGCGGTTTAACGGTTGTCAAATGTATTGACTAACGGCTGATTAAGACTTAGCCATCTGTTAAATTGGTTGGTGAACTCGACCCTTAGACGTTTGATTTTTTCACAGCTTCAAGGGACTGTAGACTAGAAGTACATGTTTTAAATTTCAATTCGATACCTCCACGTGTTCCCGAGATAAAGCGTCTTAACAGACAGACAGACCGACAGACGGACGGTTCCGTTTTTTCCGTTTGAGGTACGGAAAGAGCCTCCCCAAGTAGCGTTGAAAAAGTCCGGAAAAAATCCCGTTTTATTCCAAACGACTCGTTTTTTTCGGATTTTTATAGAAAAAAACCAAAGAAATTTTCTGCTATTATTTTAATCTATATTCGGTCTTATTTGCACCTACAAAAGGGCGACATCGACGACATGAAGGCAGAAGCAATTGAAATAGGTGGCGAGAGTGACAGTGATTGACTATGAATAAATTGTCATTATTCATTTGTTATTTTCCTAAAAAACCCGAAAAAAACGTAAAAAAACGAAATATTCATAAATTTCCGAAAAAATCATTTGATTTTTTCCGACATTTTCAACGCTATCCCCAAGGTCCCGTGTCCCGTTTCGCCGTAAAAGGACAACTAAACACACATACTCATTCGCAGTTTGTCTTGGAATGTTTTTTTTTTTTTGAAACGGTTTGTACCGACGCCTAAATCGCGTAGCTTTCTAAATTTTCCCATACAAATTTACCTCCGGGTGATAACTTTTTTCACCCCCTAAATCAAGTCCGATTTCCACGATTTTTGAATATGTTGCAGTTGTTATGAAAAACTAGGTTTATACGTTTATTTTTTTACTAGCGTCCCGCCCTCGCTTCGCTTCGGTATATATGAGTTTTCTGTAACACCCGTACTAAATCCAAAATGTATTAAAACTTTCCTCTTGAATCACTCTATCTATAAAGAAAAACCGCATCAAAATCCGTTGCGTAGTTTTAAAGATCTAAGCATAAGTAGCACAAGCGACTTTGTTTTATACTACTCGTATGTAGTGATTTGTTTTTTTCGGAAAGAAAAACGTACGGACCTAGTTTTTCATCATATCTACAACATATTCAAAAATCGTAGACATCGGACTAGGAAGGAAGAGAAACGTTATCGCATTTTGTATGGAAATTGTTAGCTTCACAATCCTTTTAGCCCGAGAGTCTGTCCGCGTAAACCTCGTTTATTATTTCACAATGTAAGTTTCCTGTTATACCTAAGTTATTTTCTTCATTTTTGGATAAGGATAGTAGGTACTATTAGTAGGAGATCCGAATAGGAGACGACCTTCACCCAGCTGTTTATTCGATAAAAACTGTACTGGTTTGAAATTTTTCAGTCAACCTATTCGCCATATTACTTACCAAATGAAATTTGATATAAAATACTTTTTATCGAATAAACAACTGGGTGAAGGTCGTCTCCTATTCGGATCTTAGACCATAATATACAACTACTAATACAATATTCCAGAGGGTACTAATAGTACTAATACAATATTACACTAGTAATGTTAGTGCTAGTCAGCCGGTTGCCGGCAACCCAATATAGCTCCGTACTCGTGTTTGCGACGATTCTTGGGAAATCTAGGTTTCAAATTAGGATTTACTTTGTCGTGTACAATATCGTAACTACTTTGGAATAAACTCGTATCTGATTTTTCGGGATGTATGAGTTTGAACTTAATTCCCTTCAAATTTAAGTTTAAAATCGTACGTCACGAAATATGAGATACGAGCTTTTTCAAAGCAATGACGATATTACCTTTCAGCTAAAGTGACGTAGCTGCCCGTGAACTGTGAAGAGACTCGCCTAATTGCCACATAATGGGTCGGAGCGAGAAATCGAAGCAGTCACCAGCCATCCATTACATTATTATTATTACTTATAAAATTGCGAAAAGGACATATAATACCTTATTAATAAAATAGTTCATGATATTCTTTAGAGGTAAAAACCTTAAGTACGGGTAAAGGTCCTGTTGCATGCAGTTGTGTACAAAAATAATATGGAATTTACGTTAAATATTTTCAAATATGGAATGTCGAACAGACTGTAGATACAGCGCCTCTATTCCCGACGGTAAAAACGATATCGTAGTTGACCTGTTATGGTATTGTTATGACGTCAGACGCCATTACTGTCAAGTAAATAAGAGCTGACAATACGATAACAGATCAAAAACGATATTGTTTTTACCGTGTTGAATAGAGGCCCGTGTTACAACTATGTATACGCAAAACTACTATTACTTAAGTTTTTTACCTATACATTATAGCTCATGTCAACACAGAACTAATATAATTACACATGTGCCTGAACTAGGATGATCCTGTTTTTCAGTTATACTTATATCACTCCAGAAAAATCCTAAAAGTATTTTTTCTATACTTTATACTTTTTGTTGCGGGTAAAACTAATCGGCAATGACAATGAAAATACTTCTTATTTTTATTAGCTCGTTTTTTGTGTGTCTGCTTTTTTATTTGTCTGTGCGGTACAATATTTCACAACTACTAAAAGGAGACAGACATGCAGACGAAACGGCAGTTTAAATCCGTAGTTATTTACGAAATATACCTAAATTATAAACAGTTGAACATTAAAACCTAACGGTGGCTCTAGACAAGACGCGTGACGAGATCGTTATCGATATAGAAATAGTAAGCGCTTATGTCAGTTCCAAACACTGACAGTTTTCGACAATCGTTTTCGATAACGTGAACTATCTTGTCTATGACCTGTGGGGGGTTATTATGACATGGCTGGCTATGCAGTTCAGATTACGCTGCGAGAAAGGGACAGAGCTATATAACTGCTATATCTGTGTCTTTTTCGTTCGCCATAAAATAACCCCCCTGGTCTTATAATTTAGGAGCTCTAGCCCCAATATAATGCTCGGTTTTAAATCACTTTTCTAATTTACATAGACCGTTAAACTCATTACAGTTGTTTTTAATTAAAAATAGAACTCTGAGTCTGAATCTATCTAATAATGCGTTAAATTCCTAACAAAACGCTAATATAAATTCCGAAGCCTCACTATGGAGCCAGCACTTAAACAAATGGTCCGTAGGTACTTAGCCTGTTCAGTAATGCCGCAGGCTAATGTCATAGTGTAAATAGAACAGTATAGTATTCCTAGCTTCTTAATAGCTTTCGGCTGGCTATCGCTATCACGCTTGCACTCGCAACTCACAGTATGTTTGTCACTCGTGTGTCATAAGAGAACGACGATTGCCGATCGCTGTAAAGAAAATGGTAGGAGTGTAGTTCGTATCCGGCCCTTTAGGAGATTCTGATTTCTATTGCCATTCGGGCACCTAGGGTTGTCCAAAGTAGTAGCGCCCAGTCTACCTATATACCTACCTATACATAAACCCCCTTACTAATAAACGTTGAGTAACGGTTGTGTAGCTTAACCATGCTTTGTCTTTATCTGTCAAATTCAAATGTCACAATGACAGATAAGGACAAAGCATGGTTTAACTACACCACGGTTACTCAACGTTTATTTTAAGGGGGTAAGAATACAATTTTATACAATTTTATTTTAATTTAACAAAAGTTGCAAGTGGGGTATAAATATAAACCTAAATGGATACTCGAATTAACGACTCCAAAGGGATCTGGAAAAATAATAGCTCCGGATTTTTTTAATTATTTGTAAGGCACCCATACACTGAACCAGTGCTGTAAACTGTCACTGACAAAAAAAGAGGAGATTGTTGCCATAAAAACCAGGAGACGGTAAAAAAAAGAAGGAGTACTGATTTTTTTATATTTTTATGCGTATTTCAATGTAAACAGCAGGTACTCAATGCCTTTTTTTATGTATATTTATTACAGAAAGCACTTTCGATCTCCGATTCTCAACGATACCGAAACAATGGTTTAAATTAAAACGTTCCGATACTCGATTTAAATTGACCGTAGGTGACGTGACGTAGAAAAAGTCGATTCCACTCTTCCAATGCAACTTGTCAGAGGCCCTACTTTGAAAATCGAAGTTCGAAGTTACGTTAGCTCCATCCTTTTCTATCAATTTAGTCTCGAATAACGAGTGACAGGGATGGAGCTAACGTAACTTCGAACTTCGATTTTCAAAGTAGGGCCTCAGGTTGTCATGTCAGTACCGAAAATACCGAAACGTGGCATTTTTTGCATTTTTAAGAGGGCTATTTTACAGTTGTTGAAAATCCAGGAGATAACGTAGAATATTAAAAAAAAGCAGTAGAAAAGGAGACTTTACTAAAAAACATGTAATCTCCTGGAAAACCAGGAGAGTTTACAGCACTGCACTGAACAATACAAACGACTGTTACGTCAAGACATTAATACGCCGATATGCGTCGATACTTGATTGTCGGCTTGTATTTAAACTTTCACTTAAATTTCGTGCACTATTCTGAAAGTTTCAAAAGTTAAACTTTTACTTTTTCATGCAATGTTTTAATAGTCACCAAAGTGAAATTATCTTTTAAGTTCTGAAATTTACTGTAGTTTTGACATGTACCGTAAGTAACGAAAAAGTTTCATGAAATTTAAATGATGTTTACTTGTAATATTACTTTCAAATAATTTCCATCAAATTGTGTCATTTTCCAAACACGAAGACAAACTACTCTTCTATTTATACTACACTAATGTCTATTAGCGTACGGCGAGGGCGGCGCGCTGGGTGCTGAGGCTCTAGCCAAGATGCAATATGCTAATAAAGTTTTTCTATTCTAACGCTCAAAATGTATGGGATGACAGTTGACCACGTGGCTTATCGCTACGTACGAGAATGTTAATAAAGAATAAAGTTAGTAGCGTTTGCATCTTGGCTAGGGCCCCTGTTTTTGCGAATACGTTTAGGACCTGAGGGCTTATTGTCTAACGCACTCGCAATCACAATCGTTTTCATTTTGAAAATCGAAGGCATGTCTGCATACAAAATGAAAACAATTGCTCCACTTTGAAGCCGGTTGCGATTGCGAGTGCGTTAGACAATAAGCCCTCCGGTACCCTTAGCGAGTCGAATGCTCTGTCCCTTACAGTATTTAGAGTCACCTTATAGAGTGCGAGGGACAGAGCAGTAAGGGTCTCCCCAAACCAATCGACGCGGAATCGGCTTAAGCCGGTTAGAACAAGTTTTGTGTCGCTCTTATTGCATGGAGATAAAAGCCGATTCCGCGTCGATAGATCTGGAGAGACCCTAAGAGTACGGTAATTGTAACGGGTACTGAAGTGCCTGAGAAGTAACCAGTATTGTTATACAAGTCGCAAAGCATGTAAATACTTTCTACTCCATTCCATTCTATTCTAAAAAGTGTAAAAAAACAAGTTTTCAAAGCTATACTACCCCTGCAGCATCAGGACTGAGGAGGTCCTATTATAGCCTATGGCACTCCTTATAACGTGGATACAACATACAAAAAAAAACCCTTCAGCTTTGGGTAGTCGAAGGTAAGAGATCCCGATCTACGTGGCGGACCCCTCATTCTTTACCCAGGCTAAATATATATTTTAAACAATCAAATACGACAAAGGGGGAGGTAGTCTTCAAAAATTATCTCCAGGCTATTTTTAGGTTTCTGTCTGACACCAGGCTGTATATCCTGAACCGTGACGGCTAGACAGTTTAAATTTTCACAGGTGATGTATTTCTGTTGCAGCTATTACAATAAATAATAAAAACAGAATTAAATAAATATTTAAGTGGGGCTCCCGTACAAAAAACTTTTTTTTTGTTCGGATTGGTACAGAACCCTTCGTGCGCGAGTCCGACTCGCACTTGGCGGGTTTTTTGTAAAAACTCCTTGCCTGTGGCAACTTGGTATCAATCGAAAGTAAAATACTTGTAGAAAATGCCATTGTTACGGTTGGCTGCCCTTTTCGAATCCACATTACCTGACATTCGGGTATAAACAGGTAAATTAGAGTAAATTGTTTATACTTATAGCATTTGAATTCTCTTCCGACGTATCGCAATTTCAAATGGTCTGGACCAGACCACTTATGTATATTTGTGGTATGGACTGGCGAGGATGTGCGACGTAATAATTTAAATATTGTTGTAATATCAAACCGTTACTGTTAGTACCTGGGTGAACGAGCTGCTCGGTGAAAATAGAGAACGAATTTTCTCAGAAATGACACCTAGCTAGTTCGTGTTTCGCTCCGGGAACACCTATATTGCAAATTTCCTCGAAATTGTTGGAGCCGTTATCGAAAATGTGATTACAAATATACAAATACATATAATATACAAACATTGCTCGTTTAATATGTAGTATAGGTTATACGAGTATGTAGGGTGACGACACCAATGATGGACACTTTTAGATGACATGCACCAGTAATGGACACTTAACTCTTAATTCAAATTTCATACGGTTCTAAATTGATTGTTGCAAAACAAATGAATAACCCTTATCTTCTGTAAAATAAGAATCAAGTTTAGTATCCATTAGGTATTGGTGCCTTGTCCAATACTGGTTCCATCACCCTAGAGTGTTTACTTACTCTGAAAAGGAATTATTCTCGCCATGACTCGCGATGGTTGTTTTTTTTTATTGGAGACGTGGAAGTAGTGACGGTATGAAAAGGTTGGTCACTTTTAGACCTTAAAGGCATTGAAATAGAGTCGAAAAGTGGCGAACCTTTTCATTCCGCGACTATACATTTAACAAATACTTTTATGAATATATAAACCGGGCAAGAGCTGTCGGACCATACTTGTTATAGGGTTCTGAAAACGGAATAGAAAAAACTCGAAGTGGCATGAGCTTCGCTTAGTACCTATCACTCCTATCAGACCTGTTGTCGCCAATACTCAAACTATCATAAAAACAACACACCATTGCACCATGGAAAATGTTTTTGGTAGGGCTATCGTTTTTACCTTACAAAATAGCACAATAAGGCTTGCTTTTGGATTTATTTCCTATTTTAGAAATATCGAAATATCGAAATAAGCGATCGCGGCAAAAGTATGGGAGGTTGCGCGCAACTCCGCATAACTATGCCACTTCTACTGTTTTTCCTGATCTGTCGTTCTGAAGCTGTTATTAAATGTACAAAACTAAATTCGTAATGTGTTTTCATTTGTGATTTTTTTCAGATTTTTATTACTTGTAGTTTTGGTTGTAGGGCGGGGGTAGACGTAACTCTAGTGAAAATTACACTTTTCGAGTTCAATATTTCTTAAACGGTCCCCATAATTTTAAAATTTATCAGCAGATATATAATATTATGATTTTAAAGAGCTATCCAATGATACCTATGCACTTGACGCCATACTGTAAAAAAAACCTTTACTTTACTTGTATGGGAGGTACCTACCCTAAAAACATTTTTTTTACTCATTCCGCCATTGATCTTAGTGCACAGTATAAATATCTATAAATACACAAAAAAATATTACTTTGATAGTTTCTAAGAAAAAGTGAGTGTGACAAACAGACAGACGGACATGGCAAAACTGTAATTCCTAGTTTGACTTCGGAACCCTAAAAAGGTCGGCAAGATTTCATTTCACATCTCGCGTCGTTGGTAGCACAAGTGTGTATTTTCTCGCTGATCGCTCAGTGCGTCTCTATCGTTACTGAATACAAATACAAATACAAATACAAATACAAATAATTTATTTCCAAATATAGTTACATACAAATTACGGTTGAATCTGACCCCCACACTAGGCATTATTGTCCTGTACATTGAAAGGGAGATCCGAGCGACAAACAAGTAGCGGCAACTTGTGCTAACCGCACAGGCACCCTGCCGTCCCCACCGGCGAGCCACGCGCGGGCGGGCGGCGGCGCAGCGGCGGCGCGGCGGCGGCGCGGCGGCATTATGAAATACGTGGCGCACATACCGAGCGCAGCAATAACATGCACGACGGTTTTAAATTTCAAAACGCTTTTCTATTTCTAATATTCTGAGTGTGAATGTTTATACGTATTTTGAGTACCTAGTAATAAAATCGGACAGATTGCGAACCATTGTCGAGAAGTGGGCGTTTCTTAGAAAGATTGTACCTAGTTAAGGACTAAAATAAAGAAACGTTAACTTTTCCGCTGAGTTACGAAAATTACCTATACTGTTATAAGACAAATGGTGTATCTCGGACAAAACTGTAGCAAGTGCAAGCATATTACTAACGGGTGAGGATTGAATCTGCTTCATTTATTGAATTTGAGATACTGCTAATTGGCGTTGAGAGTAGTGTATAAATGTACGACTAATATTCGTAACTCAGCGGAAAAGTTAACGTTTCTTAATTTTATTCCTTAACTAGATAGGTACAATCTTTCTAAGAAACGAGTGCAGATAGGTACCCTGCACAAGATGCATTCGGCGTTCGTTATCGATATCCAAAATGTATAGGATTGACGTAAGCTGTCAGATGGTCGCGTCGCGCGCCTACGTCAATTTCATATATTTTGTTTGTTTTCTAAAATCGCTTACGTTAGCGTTAGGCAACTTGTCTAGCCTCACGTATGTTCAAAATTGGACTGTTTGACATGGATATTTATGAATTATAAACTATTTAAGATTATACATTATTTTGTAAGGAGTATGGTACAATTCACAATTTATCGACAGTTTAATCTAAACTCGCGAGATAGATTGTAAACTAAGGGGTTAACAATCATGCGGGGACAGTAATGGATACTTCACTCTTAATTCAAATTTCATACGGTCCTAAATTGATTGAATGAATAACCCTTAGGTATCCTCTGTAAAATAAGAATCAAGTGTCCATTATTGGTGCCTTGTCCATTACTGGTTCCATCACCCTAATAATTTTTGGAAAAGCTCAAGCGATCGGGTATCTACGATGAAGAAGCGAAGGCAAGTGTTTACGGCGGGCGGAGCGCGCTCGTTACGTTTTACGTTCGCGTGCGCATTGCGTACGGCGCGGGCGACGATCGCGGGGGATAATAATCGCGCGAAATGGGAAAATGAGATGCTCCATTGGTCTGGAAATGTATCTAAAAGATGATGAAAGCGACGACACATGAAAGCGAGGATCAAGTTGCTGGGGTCTTGATATACTTATAGAAAGTTGAGAGTAATGTAAATTAATGTACTATTATTATTTTCTTTATCAACGTTCTTTATTTTTATATTTCTATATATAAAAGGCAAAACTGACTGACTTATATATCAACGCACAGCCGAAACTACTGTACCTAGAAACTTGAAATTTGGTACAGGGGTTCCTTTCATGACGTAAGTGAGCACTAAGAAAGGATTTTCCGAAAATCTACCCCCAACGGGAAGAAGGAGGGGGAGTAGCGGGAAACTAATTCTACGCGTACGAAGTCGCGGGCGTCCTCTAGTATAGTATAAAACACGTTTTTAGCGTCTGTCTGTACATCTTATATCCACTTACCCTAAACCACGCAACGGTTTTTAGGGTTCCGTAGTTAAACTAGGAACGCTTATAGTAATTTTTTTTTAAGGGTACCTCCCCTTCACAGTAACGGGTTTGTGAAAACAATTTTTGGATTAAGGGATCCGCTTGTGAAATATTAAGATTTAAAGTGCTAATTTTTGTTAGAGTCAAGTGTCTCCCCCCAACCCCCTCCAGCCTAGGAAGTGAAACTAGGATAGAGCATAGGGAATTGGAGTAGTAAGAGAAAGAGAGAATTTGGAAACAGGTGGAACTTCAAAAGGTGTGAATCTTAAAAAAAGTTAATTTTTCATTAACCTATTATTACGAGGAAGCTCCGAAGGTGCCGATTGCCAATTTGGTGTTTGTGCGATAAAAATAAATGATTTTTGTTTATTCAGTAAGAAGGCAAGCCCGCAAGGGCACTTTTACACGCTAAAAATCTACCAGTAGCGCTTCCTAGGTGGAGAATACTGGTGAGTAGAAGTAGAAGCGCCGCGAGAAACTCAAAAGTCAGTTAAACTCAGATTCAGATTTGTATTTAACATATTACTTATCACAATAATAATACTAAGCCTAATAATAAGTATATAAAACTAAGAAAATCCTTAACTAAACTTTTATAAAAATACTTTGCATGCTGACTCGATGACCGAGCTGAATTGCATAAAAAGGTCTACAACATGAACGCGTCATAAAACCTTTATAAGGTGCACATTTTCTAATTAGATAACGAAAAGGCCATAATTAGGTTACTGAATAGGGTTTAAATAATGATGTCACCGTGATAACGTTGGTGAGGAATTTCAGACAAAATTAGCCCTGCCGAGCGTGAAGCGTTCTAATTTCCTGCCGAGTAGGTAAATCAATAAACGCGTGATCCATCGATCGCTTTTAAACTAATTAGCGAGCGAGTGCAGGCTTAGTGACACCACGGTGGAACGGATTTACAGGCGCCCCGGGCCGCTCGTCCGGCCGCGGAGCTGGTGCCACGTCAACGTAACCTACCTGAAAATCTCATCAAAGCTGCTTCATTTTGTGGTTCGAAAACGAAGTTGAGTACGGTAATATGACGACGCGCTAGCCTAGTTGGTAGTGACCCTGCCTACGAAGCTAGCGGTCCTGGGTTCACATCCCGGTAAGGGCAGATATTTGTGTCATGAGCACGAGTAGGTATTTGTTTCTGAGTCTCGGATGTTTTCTATGTATTTAAGTATTTATTTCTGTATATAAGTATTTATATCGTTGTCTAGTACCCATAGTATAGGTACAAGCCTAGAGCTAAGTATGGGACTAGGTCAATTTGTGTGAGATCGTCCCTTGATATTTATTATTATTTATTATTATTTATTAAGTTATACCTACAGTAGTATCTATTTGTATCATCACAGTAGCTACCCCAGGTGGAGTTTCTTGCGGTGATGATGGTCTTGTCCGAAGCGCTTGTAGATTCACTCCATATTACCGACACGTGTAGAAGAGCCCTCATGTGGCCAATTTACATACATACATACATACTCGTACATAATATAAACTCACGCCTTCGGCAGTCGCAGAGTCGGGTCGGCAGAGCTACAGAATTACCTACAACTCTAAAAACTTGTTGATAATTCTGTAAACACATTCTGTTCTAAGATGTTTAGGTACCAGCGTATAGCGACAGGTTGCAAGGCTATCGCCTAACAATACTACAATCCTTTATTTCCTTAGTTTACAATGTCCACGGGAGGACACGGAGTGGCACTATTCTAACCCGGCAACCACAAGGGAATTTACTGAATAAATATTTTTAATTTAGAATTACTTACGCGGTTTCGTCAGTGCCTGCCCATTGACGCCTCAAACTTAGATCGCAGTGGACACTCATAGCATAAATTCAGGCGCTGCTACATCGCAGAAGTGGATGAGATATGTTTGTAAACGGAATAAAAATGTTCCTTACAATTTAAGTGAACGGTGTTGCAATGTAAATGAAATTTATTTTCCTATCTTCATAAACTGAAAATGGCATTATACAACAAACGAAATTGACGGTAGATTCAAAGTCCCACTCACAAAAAACTATCTGTTTTTTAGTATGGTGGACCTTGCGAGCATACACACATCAAAAATGTCTTATGATCAAAAATATCCTTATACTATTTTCATATTTTACAATATAACGAGTTGGGATACATTATAAATTATAACGTATCAAATAATGGAGGGATATGTGTGTTTTCAGGGCCTAGATTCTAGGCGGTAAAAACCATATATCGTCTTTGACCTGTTATGGTATTGTTTGTACAATCAAGGACTTTAATTGTTATGCCACTATGGAACCCTGTCATAATGACAGCGCATAACAATTAAAGTCCTCGACCGTACTGTCTACTGTCAAGTAAATAAGAGCTATCAAAACGTTGATAATACGATAACGGGACAAAGACGATATGGTTTTACCGTCTAGAATCTCGGCCCAGGTGGCACTGAAACAACTTTTTTTGCTTTCGAAGCATAATTTCGAACGCTTAGAGTATTTCACGCTTCGCTGCCTGGTAAATTGAAATGCGCACGTGGAGCTGATTTGAAATACTTTGCTTATTCTAAAATGTTAGGCGTCTTGGAACTTTTTAGCTTCGTGTGTTTAACCCGAGCTCGACGGAGTTCAAAATTTAATGCTAATTCGGTAAATAGTATTAAGGTTTAATATATAGGATTGCCGTAAGCTGTTAGAGCGGTCGTGTCAAGCGCTTATGTCAGTACCCTTACCATACGAGTCGAATGCTCTTTCCCTCGTACTCTATAAGAATACTGCGAGGTCTGCGAGGGATAGAGCATTCGACTCGCAAGCGAGTACGGTAATTGTAACTCATGGTTCCAAATACTGACAGTTTTCGAAAATCGTTTTCGATAGCGTAAACGTCTTTCCTAGGGCCTCAGCACGGGTAGCACAAGTTTGTCGCTCAGTGCGTGTCTATCGTTACTGGGTAGGGATTCTCTCATAAGCAAAGGTGAGCGAATGCAAGAGTGAAGTCCAAGCGGCGAGTTAAAGTAGTCCCGTCAGAGTGAACAAAACACATATTAGCGCGTGCATTCTCAATTAGGCAGCCTTATATGTTCGAGAAGCCATGCTGCCAAATTGAATACACGCGCTGAAATGTGTTTTGCTCGCTTTGACGGGACTACTTAAACTCGCCGCTTGGACTTCACTCCTGTATTCGCTCACCTTTGCGTTTGAGAGAATCAATACCCTGACTTGATAGAAAGGGAGATCCGTGCGACAAACAAGTCGCGGACAACATGTGCTAGCCTTCCAGGTTTGGCTGACTTCTTATGGTTCTCCGCCGAAGCGCCATAGACAGCGAAAAAGGTGCAAGTAAACTAACAACGATACAATCTTAAATAATTTCATTAGGATAAACCATATCGGTAGGTATTGCTTCTCGCCATGTTAATATCAAAATCACATCAATAAGCGTTTTACAAAGCACTTTTGGTTGCTACGATCAAAACAGCATCGGTCTTTCACCAAATTCAGGATATTCTAAAGAGCTATTTTCCCATGGGCCGGCACTGACTGACATTTCCTTTGAGGTTGCCAATGGTCATTGGAGGCGGAGCTCGCTCCGTATGTAGGCGACCCATTTGCTAATTATCCTGCTTGTATGTAGTTTAAAAAATGTTGTGTTTAGATCTTTGATTCATTTGTTTTTTTAGGGTTCCGTAGTCGTTAAAGGAACCCTTATAATTTTGCCATGTACGTTTGTCCGTCTGTCCGCGATTTAACTCTCGCGAGAGACTCTTGGTACAACAAAACTGTAATTTGACATTACGCGGATAAATTGTAAGATCAAACTTGTTTTTTTTTGGGTACATGTAAAGCAAAGGTATTTGCAGTTTTCGGGTTTTTTCCTTTACGTGTAGTATAATGCCCGATCCAGACTCTCACGCGAGTCGACGCGGGGCCGAGATACACTGCCGTCTTTAAATACGAGACGGACTGTAAAACTTTTATAATAAAATAACATCAATGTATCTCGTCCTCGCGTCACTCGCGTGAGAGTCTGGATCGGGCATAAGATCTTGCCAAAATTCATGACTATGTCAACGGAAAGTCCCTATATGTTTTGATTCCCTTGCTAGTGTCCAAATGTGCGGTATAATCGACCGTATCTTATGATTAGGTTGATTTAGAATTTCGTTTTTTCACAGCTTCAAGGGATCAGACAGACCAACAGACAGATAGATAGACAGACAGACAGACAGACAGATACACAGACAGATAGATATACAGACAGAGACGGACAGAGGAACAAAAACAACTTTTGTATGGGGCACCCTTCAATTTTTATTAAATTTTCATTATTTGTTGTTATTTATAAACGACAATAGAAATAAGTACACACTCAGTAAAAAATTCAGGCGTCTATTTAGTAGATAGGTACAGCCCGCACGGTACGGAACCCTAAAAACTAGTTTATTTTGAATGCGAATTACCTATAAGGCGGGTATTTCCTAGTGACACTTTCAATATACTGTCTCCGAAATACCTTTACCTCATATAAGGTACTCCCATATTACTTCCAAGTTAAATAGCGTTATCAGGAAACGGTTCGCGGAAAGCAATACTTTCCTTTACTTAACTTTAAAAAAGGCTTCTGAAACTTAATCCAACAAATTACCCAATTTGTGGTCTGCGCTGTAAAAAAGTTAAGTTGTTGAAAAGTTTGTTAAGATAAAATTATACGGTTTGTACGTTGGTTCTTTTAAAGTTACCTTGCTTTAAAGAGGTGAATACCCGGAGCTTCGTATTTTGAATCCCCGTTGGGAGTCGGGCTGGCTTGTATGTAATTGTCTTTACATAGTTACACATACGAGAAGGTACGAGTTGTGTAAACAGTGGTGCAGAATAATGAACTAATTCTACAGTGTGCAGAGGGCACTTTCCTTACCCTGAAAGCCAATTTGTTCAAGGTCAGTTCCAATTACCTACCGCAAGAAATTTAGGGGGATTTCTATGTCGAGCAGTGAATGGTCGTATAGTGCCCGGCCGTTAAGAAGTTAATCCTGACAGCTGTCATCGCAGTACCATTTATAACCTATTCTTGGGTTTGAGGTTATAATTTGTACTGAAATGACAGGTGTCAGGATTTACTTCTTATCGGCCGGGCACTATAGTTTGGCTGACATTATGATGACATCACCATTATTATTATTGTTATTAATCAGTACCATATGTTCGTTCGGGTTCCCATATGGAATCCCTAATCGTCATTTGTTTTAATGCATCGTTTATCCGAAGGCTAAAGCCATTTTCACCTGAATTATAATAGTTATTTATGTGACTGGTGCCTAATTATGCGTACAGTCGCATACATAACTTTATCTACATACATATCATAAGTTTTCTACAATATGTGAGAAACTTGTATCCGTCGTTACCCTGCATCTTAATGTACCTGCATCTTAATGTTCACATTAAAGTGCAGGTCACTTATACTGTAAAGTGAACATTAAGATTCAACAACAGCGATAACCGATACTTTATTGACATGTTATACTTTAATGTTAACATTACAGTGCAACCACAGATACAGGTAACATAATGTAGGGCATTTGCATGAAATTATGATATGGATGTAGATAAAGTTGTTTATAGCGTTGCTATCATCAATCAATCATAAACTCACGCCTTCATTCCCAGAGTGGGGTAGGCAGAGCCACAGACTCACCAACAACTCCAAAAACTTGTTGATAATTCTGTGACCACATTTTGCACAACCAGGCTAAGATGTTATCCAGTGTATTAGTGACAGGTTGCAAACCCATCGCCTAACAGCACTACACAGCCTTTAGTCCCTTAGTCGTATCTTACAACATCCAAGGGAAGACATGGAGTGGCAACATTCTAAACCCGGCACGGCACGGCACGGCGTTGCTATTTACTTGTTATACAACAACCCTAACCGCAGGTATCTTTGGAAAACGTAAAAAGTTATCTTACTCAGCTGATAACCGGTTTTATCGAGTTTGCAGAATCGGAATTTTGTAATTCGTGATTATGAAATTCGGAATTAAATATATTGAGATCATGTAGAGTACCCGTGTGAAAAACCTGTGCCAGCTATACTCGTACAGTATGGCTTACATTTATCGGTTGCAAAAACGTATTTATGTACTATTTATCAGTATCATTAATATTCAATTAGGCATGTGTATAAAGAAAAACGACTTGCAGCTGAACAAACCCGCTAATACAAATATAACATGCTAATTCAAACGCCCTCAATGGATACTTTTGCTGTGTTTAATGTTTATTAAATGTAAAAAACATAACAATTGGATAAAACTTAGTTTAAAATATGACTTTGGTTTAATGGCCTTTCTTGAAGCCCCAGCTCTTGTGGTCCTCGTGTCCCCCCTTCTTGCCGTGGTCGTGGTGGTCGTGGTGGTGCTCGTGGTGGCCGCCCTCGTCGTGGTGACCCTTGTGCTCGTGGTGGTGTCCGCCCTTCTCATGGTGGCCCTTCTTACCATGGTGGTGCTCGTGGTGTCCGCCATGTTTGTGCCCCTTGTGGAAATGACCGCCCTTCTTGTGTCCGTGCTCCTCGTGATGGCCTCCGTGCCCTTCTTCGAACCCTGATTCGCCATGTTTATCGTGGAAATGCTTGTTTTTCTTGAATTCGTCTACCTTGTGGACTCCATGGTGCCCTTTAGTCGAATGCCCTTTGTGGTAGTGTCCCTTCTCTTCAAATCCGTGACCTTTTTCACCTTTCTCTCCGTGGTGGTGCTCGTGGTGGTGGCCGTCGTCGTGGTGGTGGTGTTTCTTGTGGCCGCCGTGTTCGTCGTGGTGCCCCTTGTGTCCTTCGTGGTGGTGGTGTCCCTTCTTGCCGTGCTCGTGGTGGTGGTGGCCCTTGTAGCCCTTGTGGCCCTTGCCGCCGTGGTCGTGATGGTGGTGTGCGTGGTGCTCGTGGCCGCCGCCCTTCTCGTGGTGGTGGGAGGCGGCAGGCTCCAGGTCGGCGTCGCGCCTCTCCCGCAGGCCGCGGCCGGCGGCGAGCGCCGCCAGCGCCACCAGACACACTAACGCTGGGATCGCCTTCATGTTGCGCGGCTAAGCTCCGCTGTGACGTTGCGCCGGCGGCGACAACGTTTTATAGACATTGCGGCTTGTTTTCTCGGCGTCGATGTTGAGCAACGGTTGCAGCCGGGTTCCGGTGATTGCGTCTAAATTATTGTCAAGGTCAAACAAATACCCTATTAGTGAAGTTCCAAGGTAAATTAAATTTCTATCAATTTTTACAGTAATTACTAATGGCTATGTTGATGCTAATTTATTAAATCAACTGCATTATGTAACCAACTATTTTAGATATAGTAAATACTTATGGTAAGACGGGAACTATTAGATAGTATTTTTTTGCAAATAATTATATGTTAATATTACCCTACTGACAAAACCCGGAATTTAAAATATTGCTTCGGCTTATTATACTTGTCCTTTTCGTATTTCGTTTATAACTACATTTGCAGATATAACTCACTTTGTGGAAACAAGATTCGTCTTTGAACATTGTTCGTATTTTATTCATATCATGGTTGTCTCGTTTACCCTTAAAGTTCATCTTTATGCGATGACGAGTTGAGCAGAAAATAATAATTTATGTCCTATGCGTAACGTTATGCGCAGAACACCTGTTATCTGGTTTTTGAGGTTGTAACTGTATTTTTGACGTACCTAGGTGAGTAATTTAGTTTAATTATTATACACGAGTGCTTCGTTTAATTCTTGCTCTTTAAGTTCCCATTATAATGTGATTCATTAATACAGTTTTCACTTGTCATGCTCTTAAAATGTTAGATCAGTCTCTGCCCATCGGGACGTAAGCTCCTTTTTAGTCTCTAGGGACTTAAGGTTGTTTTTTTAATTTACTTTCGAATCTTCTAAACAACCAAAACGGTGTTTGTGAATGGAGGATTATCTCCATTTTCTTTTCAGTGATTGTGTATAGACAATTTATTTTAGGGCGTGGAAATAACCTCAAAATGACAACTGTACAAACAAAAAGATTTAATTTCGTGAAAAACAATTGGTGATTTCGAAAATGAATCTATTTAGTTATATTAAGGATGAACTCATTTTATTATGCATGGTCCAATTAGTTGTAAAATATTTTTCAAGTTTGATTTGAATCTGTTAGCTAAATATGCAAGCATTTAAAGCGTCACTTTACAAAAAAAAACAGCCGCAGTACAAAGTAAGAAACTTTGTTTTAATATAATGATATTATAATTTTGTATGGAATGTAATTTTATTCCTCGCAATCAAAGTGAAAAGTAAAGTGTTTAACGCGAGACTAAACAACCACAATGACACTCGAACTATAGCCACCCTCGCTCAGCTCGCGTGGCTAAACATCTCGTGCCAACTGTTTAAAAACTGATGATCATCAAAACTTTTGTGCTTATCGACCTTATTATATTACTAACAATAAATTTAAATTGTATGGTAAAGATTTTTATTTTATTAAAAATAACGAATACAAACGAAACGTGTAGAGGAGATTTTAAGCCTTTTAAGGATTACTGTCGTTAAGAGGATTGGGAAGCGAGCTTGTAACGGATCAGATATGCCCGTTTAATTCGCAACTATATAATTCATTTCAATTTAGGCTCTAACGAGAGAAAAAATAACATTATACATTAAAGCTTAGTATAAAAATTATATTCGTTATATTATAACTTCATATCCAAATTACTATTTATAATCAAGTGTAATGACAAAAAATTTAATCTCGAAATACAACCTTACTGCTATGATAATAAGGGCGTTTTTGTATCTTGCACGTAAGAACGCGAGCTAAACAGAATCTCATGAACAATTACGGAACAGATTTAAAATATCAAACTAAAAACAAAGATTATTGATGTATAGAAACGGGATGGAATTACATATTGCACTGTTGGATCGGAACGGTGACAGTTCGAAATACGACTGTATTCTAAAATCAACCTTATTACAACTTCAATAAACTTGAAACAAGACTAGCAAATGTTTGAGTTAATACTATTTTGATCTAGAGCGCTCACTGCACAGGCGCCGCGACGATTTGACGCCGGCGCTGCCTTTGTATTCTAGAGCTATTAATCGAGTTGGCGAGACGAGATGGCGCTGTTTCGACGAGATTGGGGTAAACGTACAATTCACAGAACCTACCATATTGCCGACCTTCCTCTATTGTGAAACTATTAGTAGAGTTTATATTAGATGACATTTTACTTCTGCTACACAGGAACTTATCCCTTCTACAACGCGGTATTTAATTAAGTTTTGTGTTCTGCTCAATTAAGTGATTTAGTGCAGTAATGTTTATAGGAATTGACAACAATGATAAATCGATGAAGTATCAACGTTATTTTGCTAGAACGATTCAACAAATAGCATTAGGAGTCAGGGGAAAGTGCAAGTTATGTAATTATTTTTATACTGAATGATCATGAACTATTTTTATTCAGTACTATGCTTTCCCAATAACTTAAACTATATTAAATTTTATGAGTAATTACCTAGCATTAATGAACTAGGTAATTCTTTTGTAAACTTCTTTTAAAATATAATAATTATTTACCGAATTTATGGCATTAATACGGGCTTCAGGCAAGGGATGGATGTATCTATTTAAGACTAAACAATGGTTCTATAATAATGATAGATTTGTATTTATACAGAAGCTATTACGTCTAAAAAGTATTTTCCTAATTTATTCACTTTATGTGATCCACACGGTTGGCTTGTCCAATTCACCAAAGGGATGTTCGGGGAAACGTGCAGTTACCTTAACTAACGTAAAAATGGAAAAATAAAAGCGAAGAGAAATGTATCTTATATTGTCAGCGTAAGGATCAATCTTAAGTGTCAGGATTGGTTACTTATATAATTAAGTGCGGAAATTGGTAAATAAACCTTATGTAGAAGCGTATTAGAGTTTATTTTAGATTAAGCGAGACGAAAATACGTAACATGGCTTGGCGACATGTCCGTGTGAGGAGTGACGCTATACAACAGAAAGAGAAAGAGAACAAACAGTTTATGAAATGCACTCTATATGGGGTATATAAGGATCAAAATTGCAGGATTGAGGACGAAATTGTAGGAAATAACACACTGTGGAAAACGTTGGATATTGAATTCAACCAAAAAGGGAGGGGTAAAGGAAAGTTGGAAGGACGGAGGAGAGACACTTAGCGCGGGACTACGAACAAGGAACAACTAGGCGGTTAGGCTAGGTCTCTCTCGCTCGATACATAGCTATACTCGTTACGTATAATTTATATTTACGGTATGTTTATCCGTGATAATTTACTTTGGTTTTTATATCGTGTTATCGTGTTCGTGTATTGTGGATCGTTACATCCTTCTGTGTAGATTACGGTTATATATTTCCCGGTATTTTACATATAGGAGAAGTGCGTTACGTTAACAATATAACTTCTTTATTTATTATAGCAGTGATATTTAGCTTACTAGTTACAGTTTAGTATTTGCGGACCGGTTAAGGGTGTTAGGTAGTTTAAACTACGTCGCGTAGCAGCCTTACCTCAACAATCGTTCCTTGTGTTATTTATTAGTGATTCTATTTCGGTTCATGTAGGGAATATTGCGGAGTCGTGTAGATATTCGTCGGCGTCGGGAGACATAGCGTAGAGTTAACGTTTCACGTGAGGTTCACGTTAGTTTACCTGCGGTTCTGTAGTATACGGTTATTGCGGTGTAGGTAGTCAGGTTAATTATTGAAGTTAAGTTATATTGGTATTTTATAAAATGGGTTTTAGTTACAAAATTTTTTAAAGTTCGATTCGCGAGGTTTTAGGGAAAAGTTTTACTTAGGGTATAGGTAATACTTATTCTGGGGGGGAATTGTCTCTTGTCATGTAAGGGAAATACAACGTGAAAGCTCCGTATTTTTATGTATGATAGGGGACGATTGGGGTTAGCACATTAGTATAGAGATTTTGTATTCTAGGGCTACTTCAGTCGACAGGGATCGGGTTTTTAGATAAATATTAATAATCTGGGTATTTTGGTGAGACGTCTGTTTTTATTAACTTTACTGTGTGAATTTTAATTGATTTTATTTGTGTTGTGTTATTTAATCCTTTCTGTGTACTTTTCAGAAGTTTTGGGTTGGTTATCATTTGTGTCTGGTACATTATATTAATTAGCTGTTGAAAAAAAATATTCCTTGTATAGTGGGGAATTTCTTGTTGTGTTAAGCTAGACTAGCATACATTTGTACCAGAACAGTGATCAGGCTACCACTAGTAAATGTCTGACAAATCCGAGGAAGCCTAACGGAGCCTCCGATTTGGAACTATTAGAGTCTAAAAGAGCCTTGGGCAAGCCCGGATGTCTCTTTACCAACATAGACATCCGAAGAAGTGCCTACTTAGTCTCAATGTCAGCCTTTAAAGAACAAGTGAGGTCCACAATAGATGGCATGCCGGCGCGCGCTCACGGAAGCTTTATTGGAGTTGAGCCTGGGTCCCGATAAATATATTATTATTTATATATACTAAACCACACAATAGGGCGCCTTACTCTCACTGTCCCTGAGAACTACGGTTCAACAAAAGTGAGGGGGGAGGTAAACACAACACGAGCGTTTAGGTTGCCTTCTCAGCCGACTCAGCTGAACTTTCCAGATTACCTAGGGACCTAGCTAATTACCGGGTGAGGTAAGCCCTTAGGTATAGCAAGTAGAATAGGCCATATCAGTAGGATAGGGTAGCTTCAATGTAGGGAAAGTAGGGAACTAGGAATTAAAACCAGTAGGATTTCAACTAGGTATGTAGGTTCTTGAGAATTAAAATAATTTTTTAAACTCATCCGTGTTTGGTCCTATACCTCTACTATATAGGGAAAGTTGTAGGAAGTTTAAATTAAATTTGTTATCCGCCATAACTAAAGAATCTGGGGAATATACTATTTATTCCCATACCTATCTATTTTTCCCTAAGGAGATTTCAGTTTATTGTAAATCAATTAATTAACATTGACTTAACCAATAATGATCAAGCAAGCTTATCAGAAAGTAAATATTTCTAGTCTTTAGCAGACAATCAGCATTCAATAAGAAATTTCAAAGTCTTATTTATGAGTTGGACTGTCTTCCCTCATTTGATCTTCTGGGCAGTGATTTACTTTACATACTGAGTTACGACTCTGCCGTCACTGTCTACGGGCACCGGCTAGTCCCTGTATTGTAATTTCATTTGTCATTCCTACGGGAATTTATGCATAAGAACATGCACTACAATGACCGAGGTCACTCCTTCTAGTAAATGTACTTAAAAATATAAAATAGTATCAAGACTGGAAAGCTTTACTATACCTTCAAATCTACTTTACAAATGTTTAATTGAGTATTTGTGAACTGGAATCCCCTTCAAAACAATAAAAAAAAAATTTACTACAGATACAATTTCTGACAAGTTATAATATCAACAAAACAGCTTGAGCAAAGTAAGCTGCAATTTGTAAATAATATCAATGAAACAGATTGTTCATTACATACGACAGTTCCAGTATACCTAAAGCTTGAGCAAAGTAAGCTAATGATACATGATTATTTCTAGTCTATGGCAGATAGCCATTTATACTTCAACAATGGATGATCCTATAAGAGATTGACTGATTTCTCTCAACCTATATTGAATATTTTACTTCGAGTGATTTCTCTGTTTACGCTATGGGTTACGTACCCTGCCTGGTATTACTCAAGGGTAAACCGGCCTTATAGTCTGTGAGCAGTTGGAACCACAAACCCATTCCTGCGGGAACATACTTCATCAAATATCTACAAATTATGATTGAAATCATCATTAAAACCAGCATTCATCATGACTAGAAAGATTCATAATCATTTTAAGGAATTACCATTGTTATATTTAAAACTGGACTCTTCATAGAAATTGCAGTGAAATGATGTTAACTCAAGCTTCATAAACTTGGTCTTATATGACTACTTACCATTACTATCTACATCCTGACAGTTCAACTTTGACATGTTAATAATTCAGCTCCTAGTAAATTTAATATGATTTACATACAATACCATATGACTATTATTTTATATTTCTCTCCTGCAATGGAGTAAGGAGCTTTGTGAATATCCCTCTTGTCCTTTGGTAACTGATGACAGACTATCACTGACTAAACTATTATTAACAACTGACAAAGACTGTAAAATCAATGACTCTCCTGGAAAGAAAAGATTTGTAGCGCTGGAGGGATGTCCAGTCTGGTAGACGAGTCCCACAGTCATGAGCGGGGAGTCATGGGCTCTGACCATAGGCGCAAGATAAAATGCCTTAAGCATACTTTCCAGTTTCTAGCTAACAATCACTAAATAGACCTAAAGACTTTAACTGACCTTTATTTGTTATAATACTAATCATCATTCACCTTATTACTCCACTTCACTTCTCACTTAATTTTGTAGGCTAAAGGATTAGGCTATATTCATGTAACTATACCAAATCTTATATGCACGAAAAGTTCTTAGGTTACTGTTTATAACGGGTTCACAATGTAGGTTCCTAGACTCTAGACGATCATATGGCCAATTCAACATTATTTATTCATTCTTACTCTTTATATTTAAAGGCCGGAAGTTAATAGTAGCTTTACATAGTTTTACAGCTTTCAGTTTCAGAGTTTAATAAGCTTTAAGTTTTTTTAGGTACATAGGTACTAATAGCAAAGACGAGTTTTTGTAGGGAGGGTTACAATTTAGCGTGCCGTAGTGACCAGGATAATGAACTTTTAGTTACTACACTCTTATAAGAAAATTTTTAAAAAATAAAAGCACATAATAAAGAGTAAGAATGAGTTAGATAGGTACAATTTTTATCTGGTTTTAAGTAAAACGAAGGGTGTCTAAGGACACCAATTTGTTGCCGTGAGAATGGATAGTCATATAAGATAAAGGTATAGTTAATGTTTAATGGTTAAATAAGTTAAAACTCAAATTTAAAAACGTCACTTTTAATTTACAAAGATGTTACAAAAGGTTATGTAGCGTTAAACTTCTTAGAGATCCACAGGCGCGTAAAACACTTTTATATTAGTTTGGCGTCTTCCATTGATAAGTCGTAATCACTGCAAAATGTAGTCTCGTTAACTTTATTTGCCAGTACAAGTGTCATGACCCCATGACACAATAAACGTAGTTAGTAGCAGTTCAGGTTAACTCGAAACACCGGTTGTTCTCTACTTCTCTAGTCAAGTACTTATTCACTTTTTTATATGTAAGATTCACTATTACATTTTACTTCACTTATTTTTAGATGAAACACTTAACTTAAATTAAATTTTGTTTATAGTTAAGAAACTAAATCATAGACTAAAAGAAAAAATATAAAGGGCACTGACTACCACAGATTATACTAAGTTAAATGTAGTTTACAGAGCATATTACATAACTTTTGCACAAGTAAGAATAGGTCATAAAGAATTCATGGTAATTTTTTCAAGTACATTAATATTTAAATCTCACTTTAATTTACTTATACTTTTGTTAAAATATTATAGGTAAAATTATTTTAGGTATAATATAAAGTTTATAAATGTTGCTTACGAAAACTTTACAAACTGCTCATAAATGTATTTTTCTATAGATTTTTAATGCAGGTAAATTATAAAATTCTTCATCTTTTAAAATCGTTGCAGACCGATTAAATTATTTCAATAATTAAATTAAGCATAATCAACAAAAACTAATTATAATATTCAGTTTTCATAGATTTAATTGATATAACTTTACTGACTATAGGATAGAATTTAAATATCAAATTTCAGTTTATTTTCTTAGCTTAACGTTTGTGTTTGACAAAAAAAATGTATTTAGTTATAAACAACCGTTAACTTCAAATAATAATCAAAATAGTGTAAATTTGGCAGTATAAGCATAGTTGCAGTATTTTCCAATAAAATAATATTTTTAAAATAAATCCTATTCTTATAAGTATATTTCAATTTCAACTTTGTAAACTAAACTTACCATTTTAATTAATATAGTTGTCACATGCCTGATGCTTCTTGTCATCTAAAATATATCATGATTGTTTGTCTAGACTGGAAACTAGGTAAAAAGGAATAAGTAGACTACTCAGGTTTAAAGTAAAAGCGGTCTGTTAAATAATTGTTATGTGCATTAAAGAAAAGAATGTATTGTTAAATAATAGGTAACACCCTTTTTCAGTAGGACGGTTCAATACCTTAATAGTATCCGTGTCACTAGTTTAAAAATCGGGGGGTTGTTTAGCTTTAACTTAGAACTTAGATGAACAGATGTATGTTTTGCCTTGAGTATGAATAAAATAAGAAGTTTAATATATTTAGGATGCAATACCTTATTTTTAAACTGCTAAGATACCAATTTATAAGTTTTACGAAGTTTTCTAAGTAGCAGGTTGGTTAGTAAATTGGCTATCAGAAAAGAATGATGAGTGATGACTTACAGTTAATTACAATCATCATATTATTTAAACTAATTATAAGTAGGTCTTTGATATTGGATAACAAGGTTTGAATACTATTGTAGTATTTAGTACCGCTGTCAAGAATTAGAAACTTCTCACATACAGTAAAGTCAGAGGGTTGTTAGAACATTCCCATAAAACTAGTGTGTATATTAAACAAAGCTATTTAACACCAGGCACTTACATAATAGAAGGCAAGGTTAAACGGATTCTTTCAAGTTAAAAAATTGCCTGTCAATGCATATAGTAAACAAACCGTGCTAGCTTAGTTGTTACGAGAAAATTATTAAGAAACACATGTATGTCATGTATGTATAATTCAAGAATAGTGCATAACAAACGAAAATGTGCAAAAAGATAGGATAACATTTTTCTCTAATCTAAAAATGCAATAAAACTCTATCACATCACTTTACTTAGTATTTCAACCAGAAGTAGAAAACCAAATCCCATAGCTTGCGTTAGTTCCACAGGTTTTTACTTGCAGCACAATCCTTGCTAGTTCAGTTAAAGCTTGTAGACAGATAATCCTTCATTAACATTGTCATGTCAGCAGGGTAAATTTTCTCTAATATTATTCAGCGGGTTTTCATTTCACAAAGACAAAAGAATGCAGGCTGAAACAAACAAGATGTATTCCATTAGTTACTGAAATCAACACTAGGAAAAAAACATAATAACTAACCTTACTTACCAGGTAAGTTAGGTAGGTTAGGTATCTTTATTAGATAATATAAGTCTTAAAATAAAAGCATTAGGGGTAATACTATAAGTTTTAACTCGCAAATACATGAAAACGTTTAAAATAGTAAAAGACATCGAAAGTATACTTACGTTTTACGAATGGTTCTCTTTCAGACCAAGTTGTCGTTAGAAGGGAACAGATTCCTTGAATTATACATCTTGTTTGCTAAAATTATTACTTTATGTGTTTGATCAGCTGTTTAACACGTTAAACGCTGTATAATGATCCTAAAATGGTAACTAATTTGTTAAAAATAGGTGACATAGGTCCTCAGTTTTATCTTGACAAATTTAGACCACAGATTATAGGATGTGTCTGTCTAAAGACGATAACAGATTATAGGATGTCTAAGACGATAAAATAACCACAGAGTATTTAAACACTACGTGACAATAACCATAGATGAGGAAAAATTAATAGAAAGTGGTTTGGTTAAGTCATTGCTTACAATGGCGTCCGTCGCAGTTAATTAAACTATTAAAATTATTAAGGGTGTAATTGTCAATAAAAAAAGCGTTTTTTTTTGGCAATACATGGCGTTTTGTATGTACTTATGTAAGTTTGTAAAGTCGTATGTGTGTATGTAAAAGTCTTACGTTTAAATAGGACACGGGAATTATTTCACGCCGATACTTTATAAATGCTGTGCGTTAACGTCTATATCGAGTTTTCTTGGATTAAAAATCGGTTTAGTTACCTTTCAGGTAATATGTGTCTGATTCTGGTTTAAAATGCGTATTGTACTTTGATAAGATGGAAGCACTCTTATCTATGGTTGGAAGGTCGAACTTATTTAAATCTCCGCTAGAGGGCTCTAATATTAGCCGATAACGTTTTGTAATTTTGGTCCATAGTTTACACGAATCATTGATAGATGGCGATATCTGTACTTATTTAAATTTCCGTTAGAGGGCGCTATAACTAACCGATTATAGAACACTTTGCAATTTTAGTAAATGGTTTACCCAAGTCATCGCAAGATGGCGATATCTGTCGATTAAAAGATTTACAGATGCTATCGTTATTCGTAAGGTTACCTCTGGTTGTTTGGATGGGAAAAACAAGGTTTGGTTATTTCACCACTAGTATGTGTCAGCGACTTTTACCACGTTGAGTTGAAGTCATTTATCTTATCACTACTCGCGGGTAAAGTGCCTTTATATTCTTCCTCTGAGTTTAGGCTGTTTCCATATTGAAAGTTTTATCGAAATCGGTCTAGCCGTGAGTATTCTTACATTTGTAACGTTAGTATCTACCTATATTGAATAGATTATTTAACTGTCGATTTAGGCGAGATAGGAAAATTAGGATAAAGAGAATTAGATTGACGTACCTAATTTAAGTATGTTACGTAAGTAGGTATAACGATTGACGAAAAGATAGTGTCCAAAGTTTAAACTATAAGTAGGATTAAAACATCATAATATAACTTTACCTATTGATTAAGTTAGGTAATTTGTTAGACGACAGTTCGATAACTATAAATGGTGTTACCTTGCTATTTATTTTATTTTTAAGATACCTGATTTTAATGATGGAAACATGGGTTTTGACTTGATCTTGTGCAGGCATGAAGCGAATCTTAGGGATAGGATGAAGGTATTTAATTATGTTTGGATATGTCCGGTGACAACTGTCAAGATACGTAGTTATGGCGTCAGTTATAGATCATTTTGCCAATGATGTTTGCACAACCAAGTTTAGATAGGTGACTTATTGTCTTTTGTAGTGATTTTGTCCTAGCTTTTAAATTTATAGATAAAAGTTATTGCGTAGGTACTCGTACGCATAATAATAATATGTTAACAATATATAAAGTAGTTGAATTAAGTTAAATTAATTAAGTTATTAAATTAGTTTTGATTTAATTTATGTTTTTCGAAAATTGTGGGTAATTAGCAAGAATCAAAGTAGGTAGCAGAATAAATATAAACAAACTTTTAGTAGGTAACTCCGTATCAAAGCATATTTTTTTAGGTTTAAGACTAAATAGTATTTCGATATCAACCTTATCGCTATTGAAATTAAGTCTAAAATAATTATATAGTAGTAGCTTACTGAGTGATACAATGTTCACGACTCCGCATTCTAGGCCCGGACTTATGGGTTTGCAATTACTAAGTAGGTATGTTTTATTATGAAAATAGAGTGAAAAAGAAACTATTCATATTTAAGTACCTATCTAAGGAAGTTTAGGTTGTTAAGATTTTAAGTCTTTATTCAAAACTAGAGGCCGCCCGCGACTTCGTACGCGTAGAATTAGTTTTCCGCTACTCCCCCCATTTCTTCCCGTTGGGGGTCGATTTTCGGAAAATCCTTTCTTAGTGCTCACTTTCTTCATGAAAGGAACCCCTGTACCAAATTTCAAGTTTCTAGGTACAGTAGTTTCGGCTGTGCGTTGATATGTCAGTCAGTCAGTTTAGCCTTTTATATATATAGACTAGAGGACGCCTGCGACTTCGTACGCGTAGAATTAGTTTCCCGCTACTCCCCCCATTTCTTCCCGATAGGGGTCGATTTTCGGAAAATCCTTTCTTAGTGCTCACTTACATCATGAAAGGAACCCATGTACCAAATTTCAAGTTTCTAGGTACAGTAGTTTCGGCTGTGCGTTGATATGTCAGTCAGTCAGTTTTGCCTTTTATATATATAGATAAAGGTTTTGGTGGACGTAAACGTTGCCAATTGATTTAGCTTTGGAATTAATAAATTATTTGGTTTGGGGAAAATAAGCAATAGAGAAAGGTAGGTAGTACACGACTGAGGTATGGGGGTTGGGATTTTACAGTTGAATTGTAGATATTGAGATTTCAAATCAAATGCGAAATTAAGTATTAATTTAAATACAATCTTAATGTAGCGACATTGTTAAGGGTAAGATTAAGTTAGAATTTATGGCGGCGGGATTGATATTTTAATTTTTAATTGTTTTATAATATGATTACTTTAAGCATACTTGCAAGTATAGTATTCTTTGCGCTTGGTTCTTTTTTGATTATCATCAACGGTTATGAGATGTATAAAAAAAAAGGGAAATAATAATAAAAAATAAAAATAAAGTTTTTTAACGTAAACTAGACCATAAATGTTTTTAATTTCAACAGAAACGTCTGTACGTAATTCAAACTAATATAACTATTTTTCGCTTTAATATAGTTTAGACCATAAATGTTTTATAGTTGTAGAAAATCTACCTTTTATAAGGCTTCCAAAGTAGTTTGTGGGCCAATGTCGTTATAAGAAAGGGGGGTTGTACATTCAATGCATAGTTACTTACTTCATGGGTGAATTGGTTGATTGACTGGGGGTATTTTCTGTATATAATAATAGTTAATAAGTAGGTAGTATATATTTTTTTTAAGATTCCCATTCTAATTGAGGCCTAGTGTTTTGTTAGGGGCGTATGGAAGTGAGAATGGGGAAGGTATTAGGTAGATGAACGCTATTTCCGCACAAAAAAAAAAAGGAAAGTATCAAGGGCCCTAATAATTCAATAGTTTCTATAGAAATGGGAATCGGTTTGTTGACACTATGTTTCAAGGCACTACACTAACAATGGGTTAGCTATGGAATAGGTGTTAGGTTAGATCAAATTGCAGTTTCTAAGTCTGCTTCCATAGAAAACTCATACTCTACCGGCAGCCCACAGTGGCTATTGTCATATTTTTTCGGCAACTTCACATGCGCCAAAGGATATAGAGATTGATAATGGGGTGGAATTTCTTAATTTGGATATAATAACTGTTGGATTGTTAGCATTTTAGCTATCAAAGGCATTCGGTTTCTAGAGGGGGGGTTTTGTCTGATCACTTATGGCTTGGGCAATGTAAGTCAAATTCATAGACCGAGCAACGTGGTCGCCGAATTGTTGTGAAGGGGCAAGATCATACTACTAGAGTAGATTTGGATTCACAACCCAGGTTCCTCTTGCTGAGACCTTGTGTTCCTTGCGAAGAGTGATGATAGTTCATGGTTGGCATATCGACAGGTTGAGGGTTACATTCTGTAATCAATTTTTATTCTTTTGGTTTCAACACACATCACACCATTATTGTAATGGCTTTTACATTTGAGAGATAGTGTTAACAAATTAGTAGAATATATTTGCGAATTTAGTGTGAGATTGGAAAATTTCCTCCGGTTAAACAATTCTGTCACCTATGTAAATTTTGGGGGTTGATTGTAACGGATCAGATATGCCCGTTTAATTCGCAACTATATAATTCATTTCAATTTAGGCTCTAACGAGAGAAAAAATAACATTATACATTAAAGCTTAGTATAAAAATTATATTCGTTATATTATAACTTCATATCCAAATTACTATTTATAATCAAGTGTAATGACAAAAAATTTAATCTCGAAATACAACCTTACTGCTATGATAATAAGGGCGTTTTTGTATCTTGCACGTAAGAACGCGAGCTAAACAGAATCTCATGAACAATTACGGAACAGATTTAAAATATCAAACTAAAAACAAAGATTATTGATGTATAGAAACGGGATGGAATTACATATTGCACTGTTGGATCGGAACGGTGACAGTTCGAAATACGACTGTATTCTAAAATCAACCTTATTACAACTTCAATAAACTTGAAACAAGACTAGCAAATGTTTGAGTTAATACTATTTTGATCTAGAGCGCTCACTGCACAGGCGCCGCGACGATTTGACGCCGGCGCTGCCTTTGTATTCTAGAGCTATTAATCGAGTTGGCGAGACGAGATGGCGCTGTTTCGACGAGATTGGGGTAAACGTACAATTCACAGAACCTACCATATTGCCGACCTTCCTCTATTGTGAAACTATTAGTAGAGTTTATATTAGATGACATTTTACTTCTGCTACACAGGAACTTATCCCTTCTACAACGCGGTATTTAATTAAGTTTTGTGTTCTGCTCAATTAAGTGATTTAGTGCAGTAATGTTTATAGGAATTGACAACAATGATAAATCGATGAAGTATCAACGTTATTTTGCTAGAACGATTCAACAAATAGCATTAGGAGTCAGGGGAAAGTGCAAGTTATGTAATTATTTTTATACTGAATGATCATGAACTATTTTTATTCAGTACTATGCTTTCCCAATAATTTAAACTATATTAAATTTTATGAGTAATTACCTAGCATTAATGAACTAGGTAATTCTTTTGTAAACTTCTTTTAAAATATAATAATTATTTACCGAATTTATGGCATTAATACGGGCTTCAGGCAAGGGATGGATGTATCTATTTAAGACTAAACAATGGTTCTATAATAATGATAGATTTGTATTTATACAGAAGCTATTACGTCTAAAAAGTATTTTCCTAATTTATTCACTTTATGTGATCCACACGGTTGGCTTGTCCAATTCACCAAAGGGATGTTCGGGGAAACGTGCAGTTACCTTAACTAACGTAAAAATGGAAAAATAAAAGCGAAGAGAAATGTATCTTATATTGTCAGCGTAAGGATCAATCTTAAGTGTCAGGATTGGTTACTTATATAATTAAGTGCGGAAATTGGTAAATAAACCTTATGTAGAAGCGTATTAGAGTTTATTTTAGATTAAGCGAGACGAAAATACGTAACATGGCTTGGCGACATGTCCGTGTGAGGAGTGACGCTATACAACAGAAAGAGAAAGAGAACAAACAGTTTATGAAATGCACTCTATATGGGGTATATAAGGATCAAAATTGCAGGATTGAGGACGAAATTGTAGGAAATAACACACTGTGGAAAACGTTGGATATTGAATTCAACCAAAAAGGGAGGGGTAAAGGAAAGTTGGAAGGACGGAGGAGAGACACTTAGCGCGGGACTACGAACAAGGAACAACTAGGCGGTTAGGCTAGGTCTCTCTCGCTCGATACATAGCTATACTCGTTACGTATAATTTATATTTACGGTATGTTTATCCGTGATAATTTACTTTGGTTTTTATATCGTGTTATCGTGTTCGTGTATTGTGGATCGTTACATCCTTCTGTGTAGATTACGGTTATATATTTCCCGGTATTTTACATATAGGAGAAGTGCGTTACGTTAACAATATAACTTCTTTATTTATTATAGCAGTGATATTTAGCTTACTAGTTACAGTTTAGTATTTGCGGACCGGTTAAGGGTGTTAGGTAGTTTAAACTACGTCGCGTAGCAGCCTTACCTCAACAATCGTTCCTTGTGTTATTTATTAGTGATTCTATTTCGGTTCATGTAGGGAATATTGCGGAGTCGTGTAGATATTCGTCGGCGTCGGGAGACATAGCGTAGAGTTAACGTTTCACGTGAGGTTCACGTTAGTTTACCTGCGGTTCTGTAGTATACGGTTATTGCGGTGTAGGTAGTCAGGTTAATTATTGAAGTTAAGTTATATTGGTATTTTATAAAATGGGTTTTAGTTACAAAATTTTTTAAAGTTCGATTCGCGAGGTTTTAGGGAAAAGTTTTACTTAGGGTATAGGTAATACTTATTCTGGGGGGGAATTGTCTCTTGTCATGTAAGGGAAATACAACGTGAAAGCTCCGTATTTTTATGTATGATAGGGGACGATTGGGGTTAGCACATTAGTATAGAGATTTTGTATTCTAGGGCTACTTCAGTCGACAGGGATCGGGTTTTTAGATAAATATTAATAATCTGGGTATTTTGGTGAGACGTCTGTTTTTATTAACTTTACTGTGTGAATTTTAATTGATTTTATTTGTGTTGTGTTATTTAATCCTTTCTGTGTACTTTTCAGAAGTTTTGGGTTGGTTATCATTTGTGTCTGGTACATTATATTAATTAGCTGTTGAAAAAAAATATTCCTTGTATAGTGGGGAATTTCTTGTTGTGTTAAGCTAGACTAGCATACATTTGTACCAGAACAGTGATCAGGCTACCACTAGTAAATGTCTGACAAATCCGAGGAAGCCTAACGGAGCCTCCGATTTGGAACTATTAGAGTCTAAAAGAGCCTTGGGCAAGCCCGGATGTCTCTTTACCAACATAGACATCCGAAGAAGTGCCTACTTAGTCTCAATGTCAGCCTTTAAAGAACAAGTGAGGTCCACAATAGATGGCATGCCGGCGCGCGCTCACGGAAGCTTTATTGGAGTTGAGCCTGGGTCCCGATAAATATATTATTATTTATATATACTAAACCACACAATAGGGCGCCTTACTCTCACTGTCCCTGAGAACTACGGTTCAACAAAAGTGAGGGGGGAGGTAAACACAACACGAGCGTTTAGGTTGCCTTCTCAGCCGACTCAGCTGAACTTTCCAGATTACCTAGGGACCTAGCTAATTACCGGGTGAGGTAAGCCCTTAGGTATAGCAAGTAGAATAGGCCATATCAGTAGGATAGGGTAGCTTCAATGTAGGGAAAGTAGGGAACTAGGAATTAAAACCAGTAGGATTTCAACTAGGTATGTAGGTTCTTGAGAATTAAAATAATTTTTTAAACTCATCCGTGTTTGGTCCTATACCTCTACTATATAGGGAAAGTTGTAGGAAGTTTAAATTAAATTTGTTATCCGCCATAACTAAAGAATCTGGGGAATATACTATTTATTCCCATACCTATCTATTTTTCCCTAAGGAGATTTCAGTTTATTGTAAATCAATTAATTAACATTGACTTATCCAATAATGATCAAGCAAGCTTATCAGAAAGTAAATATTTCTAGTCTTTAGCAGACAATCAGCATTCAATAAGAAATTTCAAAGTCTTATTTATGAGTTGGACTGTCTTCCCTCATTTGATCTTCTGGGCAGTGATTTACTTTACATACTGAGTTACGACTCTGCCGTCACTGTCTACGGGCACCGGCTAGTCCCTGTATTGTAATTTCATTTGTCATTCCTACGGGAATTTATGCATAAGAACATGCACTACAATGACCGAGGTCACTCCTTCTAGTAAATGTACTTAAAAATATAAAATAGTATCAAGACTGGAAAGCTTTACTATACCTTCAAATCTACTTTACAAATGTTTAATTGAGTATTTGTGAACTGGAATCCCCTTCAAAACAATAAAAAAAATATTTACTACAGATACAATTTCTGACAAGTTATAATATCAACAAAACAGCTTGAGCAAAGTAAGCTGCAATTTGTAAATAATATCAATGAAACAGATTGTTCATTACATACGACAGTTCCAGTATACCTAAAGCTTGAGCAAAGTAAGCTAATGATACATGATTATTTCTAGTCTATGGCAGATAGCCATTTATACTTCAACAATGGATGATCCTATAAGAGATTGACTGATTTCTCTCAACCTATATTGAATATTTTACTTCGAGTGATTTCTCTGTTTACGCTATGGGTTACGTACCCTGCCTGGTATTACTCAAGGGTAAACCGGCCTTATAGTCTGTGAGCAGTTGGAACCACAAACCCATTCCTGCGGGAACATACTTCATCAAATATCTACAAATTATGATTGAAATCATCATTAAAACCAGCATTCATCATGACTAGAAAGATTCATAATCATTTTAAGGAATTACCATTGTTATATTTAAAACTGGACTCTTCATAGAAATTGCAGTGAAATGATGTTAACTCAAGCTTCATAAACTTGGTCTTATATGACTACTTACCATTACTATCTACATCCTGACAGTTCAACTTTGACATGTTAATAATTCAGCTCCTAGTAAATTTAATATGATTTACATACAATACCATATGACTATTATTTTATATTTCTCTCCTGCAATGGAGTAAGGAGCTTTGTGAATATCCCTCTTGTCCTTTGGTAACTGATGACAGACTATCACTGACTAAACTATTATTAACAACTGACAAAGACTGTAAAATCAATGACTCTCCTGGAAAGAAAAGATTTGTAGCGCTGGAGGGATGTCCAGTCTGGTAGACGAGTCCCACAGTCATGAGCGGGGAGTCATGGGCTCTGACCATAGGCGCAAGATAAAATGCCTTAAGCATACTTTCCAGTTTCTAGCTAACAATCACTAAATAGACCTAAAGACTTTAACTGACCTTTATTTGTTATAATACTAATCATCATTCACCTTATTACTCCACTTCACTTCTCACTTAATTTTGTAGGCTAAAGGATTAGGCTATATTCATGTAACTATACCAAATCTTATATGCACGAAAAGTTCTTAGGTTACTGTTTATAACGGGTTCACAATGTAGGTTCCTAGACTCTAGACGATCATATGGCCAATTCAACATTATTTATTCATTCTTACTCTTTATATTTAAAGGCCGGAAGTTAATAGTAGCTTTACATAGTTTTACAGCTTTCAGTTTCAGAGTTTAATAAGCTTTAAGTTTTTTTAGGTACATAGGTACTAATAGCAAAGACGAGTTTTTGTAGGGAGGGTTACAAGCTTAAATCGCGTTTCTGCCAATATTTTTCCATACAAATTTAGGTCCGGGCGATAACGTTTCCTACCCTCATCTCTCCATCAAGTCTAATTTCCACGATTTTTGAATATGTAGTTAAGCAAAGGATCGGCCACACCGACGCGTAAAATACGGTGACGTTGCGTAAACAAAAGAATGTATTATATTAATTAATTACATAGCGTCAATTTTGACGGACCGTAATTTACGCAATGTTAAACTCTGGTGTGGTCCCTTAGAAAAACTAGGTCCGTACGTTTTCGTTTTTTTTTTCATTTGTTTCTCTTCAAGAAATATTTGTTTGGAAAGGAAAACGTACAGTCACCAGCTATACTCGTAAATAATATAATCCAACATTGGACTCAAAACATTTAACACGCTCTTATGCCTCGAGTAATAAGGACGTGTCAGATATTTTTGAGTAAAATGTTGGAGCATATATTATTGCTGGTAACTGTACAGACCTAGTTTTTCACAATATCTGCAACATATTCCAAAACCGTAAAATCGGTCTGGGAGAGAAACGTCTTCACATTTCATAATCCTCCAACGTTAAGTTAGACACCTTGGCCTATTTGGTAGTGCCCCTACCTACGAAGCTAGCGGTCCCCGGTTCGAATCCCGGTATGGGCGTATTTGCAAATATTTGTGTCATCAGCGCGAGTATTGGTTTCTGAGTCTTGGATGTTTTAAATATATATAAGTATTTATTTCACTATATATTATAAGTATTTATATATCTAGAGCTTAGATTGGGACTATAGTGCCCGGGCGATAGGAAGTCATTCCTGACACATTGCACAATGCACAACCATGAAGTTTCTGAATATTGACATTGTTGACAGCAGTAAAACAATGCTAAACTTATTTATTACGTGTGAAGGGATAGTAAAAACCGGCCAAGTGCGAGTCGGACTCGCGTACGAAGGGTTCCGTACCATTATCTACACATTAGCAAAAAACGGCAAAAAACACCTTTGTTGTAATGGGCCCCCTTAAATATTCATTTTATTCGGTTTTTAGTATTTGTTGTTATAGCGGCGACAGAAATACATCTTTTGTGAAAATTTCAACTGTCTAGCTATCACGGTTTATAAAATACAGACTGGTGACAGACAGACGGACAGACGGCCAGACGGACAGCGGAGTCTTAGTAATAGGGTCCCGTTTTTACCCTTTGGGTATGGAACTTGAGTAAAAACAGCATTATTTTACTGCTGTCAACTTTATCAATATTGAGAAACTTCATGGTTGTGTATTGTGGCCGGGCACTGTAGGTCAATTTATGTGAGGCTGTCCCGTGATATTTATTTAATTATTTTATTTATCTAACTACTAATTCAGAATGGTATATTAGCCGGTAGTGTTGCTGTGCCAGTAACACGTGCAGGGCCTCTATTCCCGGCGGTAAAAACCATATCGTCTTTGACCTGAGGGCTTATTGTCTAACGCACGCGCAATCACGATCGTTTTCATTTTGAAAATCGAAGTCTTGTCTGCATACAAAATGAAAACAATTGCTCCACTTTGAAGCCGGTTCCGATTGCGAGTGCGTTAGACAATAAGCCCTCAGTTATGGTATTGTTTTGACGTCAGCCGCCATTACTGTCAAGTAAATAAGAGCTATCAAAATGTTGACAATACGATAACAGCTCAAACACGATATGGATTTTACCGTGTTGAATAGGGCCCTGGAAGTTTCTTTCTCCCATGTTTATCCTCTGGCACGGATGCCCGAGGCGTGGCGCTAAAAAGAGAAGCGCTGGCAATTTTACACGTCGCGGGAACCGAAATACTCTTACGGCGTCCTTACGTCGAAACTTATATCATTTTCTAGACGGCTTTGCAGAACTACAGCCGCGGGCTCGAGCCGACGTTGCTCTGACACCGAAGACCGGCTTAAGCCAGAGGCCCTAGCGAAGATGCAAACGATACTAACGTCTTTCTTTTCTATCGCTCAAAATGTATGGGATGACAGTGTGTAATCTATGTGTTACACCTCGTTCATTTAAAGCCACTTGGGCATTTTCAATCTGGCTATTTTTATTCTAAATTCTAAATTTGAGTTCATTTTAAATTCTACGATCGCCTGCACACGATGACGAGTTCAGTCGCATACGAACTCCCAAGTAAGCAAGCCAATCATAATGAAATTTCAAGTCAAATAATCATATTCATATTAGTCAGTTCAGTAGGATATCAAAAACGTGAATTAAAAAAATTACAACTTTGTAAATGAAAGAATAAAGAAGTGAGATCTAACTGAAAACCAAGTTCTTTTAAAGCTCCTTAGATCACAGTTCCTATCGTGCATAACGTTCCAATCTTCCAATGTTATCCGCCCTCGCTTCGCTTCGGTGTATGTGAGATTTCTGTTACACTCATTTATTATACATAAAAAACCTTCCACGAAAATGTATCTAACTGATGGTGAAAACCGCATGAAAATCCGTTCAGTAGTTCTTGAGATCATTGCGAACATACATGATGATGATGACACAGACGCGATGGAGGATGTTGTTTTATAATGTAGTCCCTTTTTCACTAGGACCCCATTAATGTATGAAAGCGTGAGTTTGTTTTAGGAGTTCGTGCTATGGATAGGGTCAGAACACTAATACGTTATAAGATTGAAATTTTCATGTTCGAGCTAAAACCAACCAAAAACAAATAGGTACAATGCTCGATAAGAATTTAGGATTACAATGCCCACAAAAAACCCCACTAACATGAACTTTAAACAAAAACAACCATAAACATTTGGATAGTTTGCTTATATTTTCAGCATTTTACGTAAATGATTCCGTTTTGAGCAAATACGTAAGTAGAATTCGGATTCCGATCTCACTCAAAATGGATTTTAGTTTAAAGCTTCGACAGGGGCGAGCGTTACGAGTATGCCCCCGGAGCGGGCTTGTACCACTTGTACCGATGTTATTTACATGCATTCGGTCGCCCCGGTTCAACCCGATACCGCCCCGGGCATTACTTTTACTGCGCTAAGGGCCGGCACAAACGCGCGGGATTCGCCCAGATATTGGTGCCGTTGAAGGTGTTATTTTCGACAACGCCGAGCGTAAAGTGGCGCCCTCATTACTATTATTGTGTTTATAATAAACTAAAGTACAATCTTTTAATCGAAGGATGTTTTTTTGTTGTACAAATGAATACACAATGTATAGCATATTTATGACAAGTTTAATAACCTTTAACCTTCATGTAGTCAACTAAACTGAAAATAATAGCTACTTTTTTCCGTTAAGTTACTCACTACCCACCCCGACGAGGTAATGTTTCCACGATTGTTCGGTGTCAAACGGTGCTATAATAACATCTTCTATTTGTTTTTGTCTGGTTAAGTATTTTTTTAAACGAGTCCGCGAAAAGCCTGTTTAAATGTAAATACTAGGGGTTTGAGTGACTTTATCCGGTGGGAGTCATTTAAGAGGCAGCAGGCCTAGCCTGACTGAACTCCTGAATGAAGAAATACGTAGTTGCGTGCCCCGGCGTGACAACTGTGATGTTCCGCCCGAGCACTAAAATTTCATTTCAGATACAACTGTGAACACTGTGAACACAGTTGTATAGAACATATTTAGTAGGAATCTATCGAGATCGTTGCTGAGTTTTTAGTTTAATTCAATACTCAATACTCAATCATTTATTGCATTCCACAATATTAGTTTAACGGGATATTAGGTTAACCAATTTCACCAAACGATGTTAACCACTAAACAGACGATTAAAGCGTTAACAGCTGTCAAAAAGTATGAACTAACAGTCGATTAACATTGATTAAATTTAACATCGTTTGGTGAAATTGGTTAAGTTTTAGTTGTTGTTTTTTATATGACGTAAAAAAGAACGGAAGAAATTGAAAATACGTCCGGTTGGCGGGAACCCTGAGAGGAATCTTTTCAGCCCCCGGTAAGCCACATAAGACGGCCGACGTTTATCGCTGAACGCCAGCGACCAAGCGATTGATACCACGTTTGATGTATTGAATCGATTGCTAAACCAGTTCAAGCGGTGGTAGGATCGCTACCACTATTATCCTGTAACCTAACTCCAAGTAGCAGTATTCTAATTGTTGTATTCCTTAGTTAACTGGTGAAATCATGGAATAGAAAAAACAGTGGAAGTGGCATGAGCTTCGCTTAGTATCGAGGCCCTTGCCAAGATGCATTACGCTTACTAGCGTTTCTATTCGTTCAGTTTTTAAACCAATCGCGTCACTGGTAGATGACGTGATACGAAAAGTCACCTGATCTACCAGCGACGCGATTGGTTTAAAAACGAAACGCTGGTTAGCGTAATGCATCTTGTCTAGAGCCTCAGACCTGTTGTCGCCAATACTCAAACTATCATATCATCTATATATCATATTAAAAAACAAAAAAACCGCCTTCAAAAACGCAAAAAATAACTTCTACTACTAGGTACTTAGTAGTAGGTAGCTACCTAAAAGCCGACTTCAGTTGGACTAACCTAATAGGATAGGTACCTACCTACTACTAAGTACCTAGTAGTAGAAGTTATTTTTTGCGTTTTTGAAGGCGGTTTTTTGTTTTTTAAAACATTTATTTTATTTTACACTTTTTAGGTACCTAGTCCCACTTCTTAGTTGATATATGAAACTTTAAGACATTTCAAGCTCGCCGCAAGCAACGCCGCGGGAAAATCATAGTCATTTTAAAACAATTAAATGTGCTTCTTTGTAGTCGCTCAACCATCTTAATCGAGATTATCTTATCGCCACCCTTGAAATCGGTACCGTTGAGGAGTTCCGGTGGCCATCTGTGGTCTTCATCATCAGTTCCGCTTCACCAAGTGACACTTTCTGAATGCAAATGCTACACTTGTTACTAAAAATACTAAAATCGCTATATGTTTGCATACAATATTTGAGGAGTTCCCTCAATTCCTCACTGATCCCTTCATCAGATTCAGATTTGCTGACAATGGGACCACCTCGGAAGTACACTCTATCAAACCAAAAAAGATTTTTTAAAATCGGTCCACAATTGACGGAGTAATCGGTGAACATACATAAAAAAAAAAAAATACATACAGTGGGACGTATAACCTCCTCCTTTTTTGAAGTCGGTTAAAAAACAACACGCCACCGTGGAAAATGTTTTTGGTGCGGCTTTCGTTTGTACACTCCAAAATAGCACAATAAGGCATGCTTTTGGATTTATTTCCTATTTTAGAAATATCGAAATATCGAAATAAGCGATCGCGGCACAAGTATGGTAGGTTGCGCGGAACTCCGCATAACTATGCCACACGTTACACGCCCACTTGACACTTCTACTGTTTTTTCTGTTCTGTGGGTGAAATAATAGAGTGGAGGCATTCCACGGTAGTTGTCAAAGATGGCAACGCATCCTAGTAATTTTACTAGTGGTCTTATCCTTGCACTGGATCACAACAATTTGAACACTGCAGCTTCACGGTGGGTTAAAGGATTTCAGGGCTCAGGAACGGTTTGAAAAATACCGGTAAATAATTAAACGGTCCTTCGTAAGCGCTCGCTCGGAGCGGAATCGATGCGCGAGCGTTTTGATCGCTGGGATTGACCGGTTTTTTTTTGGTTCTCCCTGCAATTGGATGGAGAGGTGACTATGGTGTTTTAAAATGATAAGGCCTTCTTGCATTCAAGCTCAGCAAGTGAAAATGCAACTACAGAGAAAAGACAAAAAAAGGTCGGTGGTGGTGGGCGTTGCGAACAAAGTAGAGAAAAATTAACCGTTATTTCCAGCAGATTTATTTTACTCTTTGATTAAAACTGAAAAAATATCGTTTCTGTTCAAGCGGAATCAAAATGAAAATGCTCTTATTGAAATATATGGCACTTATGACGACCTGTCTCATAAAATAAAGATAGTAAGGCCAAAGTGGGCGCTACCACTCTGTTACGGTCTCAATAGCTGAATTTCACTAGCTAAAAAAAATGCTTGCTACTCGACTTAATTCCGTTAACAAATAGAAACAATTTATAATCGAATAGAATGTGTAAAATCACAGGAATCACACCATGCTGGCTGAGCTCAGGCAGATACGGACGTCCCGGACCAACGGATAACGAATCACCCATCTCGGGAACATTTTTTTCCTTTTTAACCGACTTCAAAAAAAGGAGGAGGTTCTCAATTCGACTGTATGTTTTTTTTTTTTTATGTTTGTTACCTCAGAACTTTCGACTGGGTGAACCGATTTTGATGATTCTTTTTTTATTTAAAAGCTGGTGCTTTCCATTTGGTCTCATTTTTTTCAAAATGAAGATTTGATGATGGAGTCCATGAGGAATCGACGGAACTCTTCAAAATTTATAGGCACACCTATAGCGATTTTGGTATTTTTCATTGTAACTGGTGTATTTGCTCTTGGAAAGCACTATTTGGTAAAGTGGAACTGATGATGAAAACCACAGATGGCCACCGGAACTCCTAAACGGTATATATTTCAAGGGTGGCGACAAGATATTTCGATTAAGATAGTTGAGCAACTATGACGAAGCATATGTACGTTTAAATATATGACTATGACTTTCCCACGGCGTTGCTTGCGGCGAGATTGAATTTCAATGTTCTATAGTATCTTATTAAATCTTATTAGGTAATTAAAGTGGGACTACAAAACAGCATAATTATGACCACTAAAAAGTATAAAATAAAATAAAAGTTTAAAAAAAACGAAAAAACCGCCTTCAAAAAGCAAAAAATAACTTCATTTAAAATGGTCGGTAATAGGTCAGTCCAACTAAAGTCGGCGTCCTACAATATTTTAACCAAAAGCAGACTTCAGTTGGACTGACCTATTACCGACCATTTTAAATGAAGTTATTTTTTGCTTTTTGAAGGCGGTTTTTTTTTGGCTTTCACTCTTTGTTTTAACTAGGTGTATTCCGCCAATACCAAATTTTAGACAATCACCATGAACTTATTATAGAAATAAGCCCATGGATATCACACGCGAGGATAATTTGTTCGGATAAAGAGTAACTCAGTCAAGTTTTCGGAAACATTAATACAACGAGACACATACATGCAGACAGATGTAGTGAATAATGTTTTGCCATCGTTTTTTGTCGGAAAAGTTCTTTTAATCTAGCTGTCTCAGTCAACTTTAGCACCCACCGATAAGCTAATTGAGAAAGCAAGATCAACACGAACTTATGCGACAAAAAACGATGGCTAAACATTATTCATTACATCTGTACACAAACATACCCTTCACGCCTACATTCCCAGAGTGGGGTAGGCAAAGCTACAGAATTACCAGCAACTCTAAAAACTTGTTGTTGATTCTGTAACCACATGTTGCATCAAACAGGCTAAGATGTTACCAGTGTTTTAGTGACAGGTTGCCTATCAATACTACAAGCCTATATTCCCTTAGTCGCCTCTTACGACTTCGAAGGGAAGACAAGGAGTGGCACTATATATTCTAAGCAGGCAACCACACAGTAAAACAACAACGACAACCAGAAAACGAGACACAACGAGAGTGTGATAGCAATGGAAAGAGCATTCTAAATTTGTCTCAACCACTACCAAATCTAATTAAAAAGTTTCATTTAACATAGAAATAAAGAGATTCTTAAGTTTACACAACCGCGAAATTATCTATTTGAGTTAATTTATTTTGATAGCGTGACATACATTATAATTTATAATCAACTCAGTTAGTAATGTATATTTAAGAGCTGCCTCAAATAGCTACGCAAGTTTTTCAATGTTTATCGATAGCATATTTCATAAATAAAGGCTCTTAACTAATGGTTTTCTGTGGTCGGAACATGTTTTTAATTTAATTTACTGCTTGTCATCATGCGAGGTTTGCTGGCCGCTTCCGCTGTGACCGTTTAGGTACTTCCGCTCCAGTCGATGTTTACTGGTTAATGGTTTCAATAATCACCACTTCGTCGGGTTCACGTTATAGCATTACCAAAGAAATCCTAACTCCGTTGAGTTATTTATAAATTGCTTTTCTGTGGCGTTTTTTGTTTGGTAATACGAACTAGAATTATTGCTAAATAATTGAACCTGCAGTTATAGCGATATTTGGGAGGTCTATTTATACTCGTAGCAGAAAATGTATTTTGGCTACAAATTAATTGATTATAAGACTATTAGATAAATATATTTTTTCATCTTTGATTAACTTTTTATCACATGATCCACGAGAGCAACGAGTAAAGGAAATGTTAAGTCAATATGTTTATAACTTTTTATAATTATTTCTTGTAAAAATGTAACAAATATTTACAACCGTTAGCAAATAGTCAACAAGTAACAAAAGTAATGGCGATACTGTGTACATTTTAGTGCCCCTTCTTGAAGCCCCAGTGCTTGTGGTCCTCGTGACCACCCTTCTTGCCGTGCTCGTGGTGGTCGTGGTGGTGCTCGTGGTGGCCGCCGCCTCCGTGGTGGCCCTTGTGGTGATGGTGGTGACCTCCATCCTCATGATGTCCCTTCTTGCCGTGATGGTGCTCGTGATGTCCACCGTGCTTGTGTCCCTTGTGGAAGTGACCGCCCTTCTTGTGGCCGCCCTCGTGGTGATGACCACCGTGGTGGGAGTGGTGACCCTTCTCGCCATGATGGTCGTGGAAGTGCTTATCCTTCTTGAACTCGTCGTGCTTTTCGACGCCATGGTGTCCCTTGGTGTCGTGTCCTTTGTGCCAGTGGCCGTGCTCTTCGTGTCCGTGCCCGTGCTCGCCCTTTTCACCGTGATGGTGGTGGTGGTGGTAGCCATCGTCGTGGTGGTGGTGCTTCTTGTGGCCGCCGTGCTCGCCGTGGTGGCCCTTGTGCCCCTCGTGGTGGTGGTGCCCGTGTTTCCCGTGGTGGTGCTCGTGGTGTCCCTTGTGGCCCTTGTGGTCGTCGCCGCCGTGCTCGTGGTGGTGGTGGCCGTGGTGCTCGTGGCCGCCGCCCTTGTCCCAGTGGTGGCCGTGGGAGGCAGCCGCCTCCAGGTCGGCGGCCCTCTTCTCCCGCATGTCCCGGGCGGCCGCGGTCGCCGCGAGGGCCACCAGCCCACACAACACTGCCACGCTAACTCTCATGGTTAGATTGATTGAACTGCAGTAGTTGAGTGATAGCTGCATCAGTTGCAATGTCCTTTTATACCTCGAGACACGCGATTAGGTAAGTTGGCGTCGCTCGGTGTGGACAAGGTCACTGTAATGATCGTTTAGGAGAAATTTGGACTTCCGGACGTATAATTCCGTTTATATTATTTGTATTTAGAACAAAATTTAAATGCAAGTAAAAATGTATATCTAAGATCGAAATAAAAAAATCTCTTATAGGATTATTCTAGGTTTAAATACGTACCGAAATGAGATCTTATCTCATTCTGGGACACCCACCTTACTATTGTAATTTATGATAATTTATCGTACTTAGGTACGCATCATTACATTTAATTATATCATTTATACTAATATAATTTAAAAAAGTAACTACGAGTATGCGAGCGCTGGCTGAATTCCATTAAATTAAAAAAAGCTGTCTCATGGAACGATCTATCTTCAAGATCATTGAACTCATGCCTTCATGAAAAAACTTTACTCTTAACTCTGAATTTAAACATTCTGGAATAAGTTATTTAAGTTGGTGTAGTTTTGACTGTATAGTAAAATACTTACAACAAATAATTTGTATTTTTACTTATAATTTTACTTAACGGGCTTTGTAAATACGCCTCTGTGGATTGATTGCTTACTGATAGGTGCAATAAAAGAAAATGAAACAGGAGGCTCATGCATTCGGCGTTCGTTATCCTAAATTCAAAATTCAAAATTTAAAATATTTATTCAGTAAATAGGCCACATACGGGCTCTTTTACACGTCGGTAACATTCAGTGAATCTACCATCGGATCGGACAAGACCATCATTGCGGAGAAGAAGCGCCGCAAGAAACTCCAGCAGAAGGTATCGTTATCGTTATCCAAAATGTATAGGATTGACGTAAGCTGTCAGACGGTCGCGTCGAGCGCCTACGTCAATTCCATACATTTTGTCCGTTCTCGCAAACCGTTTACGTTAGCGTTAATCAACTTGTCTAGCTTCAATGGTTTTTTTAATTTAAATACAGTGTAATCCGGTTTGTTGGTTTAACTCTGATAAGACGGCAACGCGCCCTGCAGCCCTTTCGGCGGGAGGGTTCGGAGTCATTAGCATAATCATAATGATTTGCTGTGATTTTGTAAAAGTAGCCAAGTTTAGACGTCTCCTCTAATTAATTAGTATACTTAGTACCTACTTACATAACATACAACTCTTAAACGAGATACATTTGTTATCGTTAACCGTTGACATTATCTTCTGAACCTTTAGACATAGTTAATTTACAGTTGATGTCCTATCAAGTCATGTCTAAGGGGGATGAAATGATTCCTGTGAAATAATATTATATACTCAAACAAAAATTTCACTGTATTACAGTAGTGTTAAAAGGTTTTGTAACATACGTTTCTGCCCGCGACTTTCGCTTATCGTTATTCTGTCGGAAACTTATAAATTTTCCGAGATGAATACGTGTTAGCTATGTCTTGTCCAAATTTTATCCAAATCCGTCCAGCCGTTGCAGCGTGAATGATAGGGTAGTTCAAAAATCTTTTTTTTTACCATTTTACATCGGTATATTATTACTTACTACTTACTACCTTATTAAGATGCCCAAAAATATAACTTTCTAGCTTAAGTGCAAGGTGGTGCTTAAAGGAAATTAAAGTTTAGTAAAGGTAATATTATTTTATCGATTTTCGTTCCATCGATTGTATTATTTCATCAAATTTAATTTCCGCACGCTATTTTCAGCTCAAACCATGACGTTTTCAGGATATCTGAAACATTAATAACGTAGGTTATGTTAGGTTAGACTAGTGACAGCAAAAAAAAATAACTCGTGTGGCGAGAAATGCCTCTTGATGAAAAAGTTTTTGTTACAGTTACAATATTAGTTCCAAACGTAAAGTTGAATAAAAAGCTTAAAAAGTATTTTTTAACATTAGGCTGGGATTAAGACTAGTGAGTGTCAAAGTACAATAACTAAATGAAAAGCAAGCTTTAAAAACCCGAATGCATTTTTATATAGTACCTACCGTGTTTATGATAGTCATTTTGGTATCCTAAGTCATCCGGGATTGTGAAAGGATTCTAATCACATTCTAACGATACAACACACATCTAAATCGGCTCAGGCGTTTAGAAGTTGTGGTCGAATAAAGAATCGTACCTACATGAACCCTGAAAACATTACACTCCTTTTTTTAGGGGCAGTCGTGTAAAACATACTAAGTTTCTTACATGAGAAATTAGTAATTGGAAGTTATTTATACGAAATATGATTAAAAAGTTAAATAAATAATATCAATTAGGTACGCGAAAATGTTCAGTAACAATTTCCTGATACACCGGTTTTCGCATATTCGCAATTCGGATATATACTGAATTTCAGGTCGTTGAGCACCGCTTTATCCTTGACATAGAAAACTGAAGCTTCACATAGATTCGATTTAGACATAAGTACCTAACCAAATAAGCCGTAACTAACCTAGTTGGTGTGTGTGCTAGTTTGTTACTCCTAACAAACTAACACACATACCAAATATCGAACATACTAACATATTATTTAAAATAAGAATGGGACACAAAAAAAATGGTTATTTGAATTAATTTTCGTACATATTAAATATATCTGTATTATTTTGTGTATGCTACACCTATGCTAAGAGGATTGTGAAGCTAAAAATTTCCATACAAAATGCCATAGCTAACGATTCTCTCCCCTTAAACCTGGTCCGATTTTTACGATTTTTAATATGTTGTGGATATCATGAAAACTATGTCTGTACGTTTTCCTTTCCAAGAAAATAGTTCTAAGAATTAAACAAATTATCAAAACAAAAAATAGAAACGTGCGGACCTAGTTCTTTATAATAACTACAACATATTCAAAAATCGTGGAAACCGAACATGATTTAGGGGGTGAAAAACGTTATCGCCCAGAGATAAATTTATATGGATTTTTTTTGACAGCTACGCGATTTTAGCGGCTCTTCATAAACCTCTTAAGTACTCAATTTCTGTGCCAATTGTCAACCGATATTTTTTTATGGGTAGGGTACTAATGTTTTGTACATCCTTTCCTTCCTGTATGCGGTGTTCAATAAAGAATTTTTGTGCGTATTGAATACATTTTATTTGATGTGGTTTTTTTTTTAATATTTATTTTTTATTATTCATATTTTTGGTGGCTTTGTAAATAATTCTGTACCTCCAGTGTAAAAGGGTTAAACTCGAGTTTAACCCAATAGTGGATTTTGCTTGCATTGTACGTATTTCGTCATGGCGCATCGTTCGGTCTTACTCTCGCGATTCTACGACCATTCGTTGCTGAGATACCGTTCGTGTAAAAGGATCAAAGTGTGCAAAAAATCAAAACTGTTTTGTTCATAACGGTTAATTTAGATTTTATCTTCTATGGCAATATGGTTTCTTAAAATCGTATTAATGAACGACGGTTAATGTCGAGTTTGATCCTAATAGACAATCAACATTTCGTAAGAGTATCGGTGTAAAAAAATAAAAGTATACATAAGTCGTTTGACACCAACGGGACAATTTCGTGAAAAGTGGTCAATCTCAACTTTAATCAACACTCTCAACCAATTTCAATAATGTGAGTTGGTGTAAAGTGATATTTATTTACTTTGATCGCTTTTTACAACTAAGCATTTTAAATTCGAATCTTTATATTGGATTAATATTAAGATTAATCTATTTCTAGAATCTAATTCTTTTTGACCACGTGGATCAAAGTAAATATTATCCACTTTGCACAAGTTCTCTTTACTTACTTTAGGTACCCGAACGTTGGGAAAACTGAATACCTGTGTACGTCCAGTCCAAAGGAATTTCATAAATACTAAAGTGTAACTTTAACTATTATAGACTTACTCATAGGTAATCAATGGGTTTAAAAGTCATTGTTTTATGTTGCATTTATTCTCCACTGAGATGGGCAAACGTTCGTTGTAGGTATTAATGCTAGTAAGTGGGTACTTAATAAAGTCTCAACGACACAAAAAAGGTTTAGCTGTACTTATGCACTTAAAAGTATAAATGCAGTATTATGCAGTTAGGAGGCCAGCGTTTCGCACGTTACCTTTGAACATAGGTACTAACATAATGGATGATAATGTCTAAATAAATTAAATAAAATTGAACTGAATGGTATCCCTAAATAGTTCTATTTCTCTTCTTCTCTCTTCTTTCTTATTTTGGATTATCGATTGCCTTATACATAGGTAGTTTGTTTCCTTTTCTTTTATTGGACTTTTGGAGAAAACCTTTTTTGAAGACTTCAAAAAAAAGGAGGTTTTTTTTTAAACAAGTTCGCTTATTTTACTGGAGGGAATTTCATTTCATCATATCTCTGGCCGTAAATTTAGTGTTTAGTAGTAAGTAAACTGAATGACTTCAGTTCCAAAATCTGGTGTGATATTTTAATGACGTCAACAGTTTTTTAACCCGATCGCATCGCAATAATCATGTAGAATCGCCACGTTCTTGATGGAAATACTATTTTTTTGATACCCTGCCATCGTCAACTTAAATGTGATAAATAAAATTCATCCACAGGTTCTACCCTTTTTAGTTCTTTGCCACGACTGAACCTAGTCATTCGATGACACCCGATTTGTTTTTTATTTCAGTTTACTGAATAGGTACAAAGCCAAAATGTAATCAAATTGAGACAAAAAAAATAGAAAGTAAGATGTGAAAATTTAAGTTTTAAAACTGTGTTCCTCAATGTCCAATAGGGTCAAGAAAACGGAACTTGAAAGACTGATGAGTTATGAAAAAAATAAAGAAAACTTAAACCAATGGAATATCTGCACCTGATACCTTAATAGATCGAACCTTTAACTATCTCAGACAAGAAAGACAATATCAAAAATACTGTTTCAACTTTTTAGATCAAGCGGCGCAGGAGGTTTGGTCTAGTCTACGGATCAATTCCAACATAAATAATTATCCATAGTTGATCACAATCTAAAAGAAAAAAATAATCATATTCTAATATCAGTGAGTTCAGTTAAGTCATTAGTTGGGAATTCAATTTCGATCAATATGATTTGAAATAAAATAAAAATTCAATCATATAAAACAGGCGGACATTCATTTCTCACCCTAATAAAGCTAAAATACGCAAATCTTTAAGAATTTATTCAAGGATTAGTTCGCTAAACTGTCTCTTTACACAAGACCAAATTATAATAAGCAATTTTTGGCACAGTTTAAACTCTACTTTGACCTTTTTACACATTTCCATGTTTCGTGAAAAGGGATATAACTCATTTTTGGATGTCGATATTTCTGATATTCTTGCCGTTTTCAAAACCACTATACACTTAATTTATAGCTATTTCTGAATACTATCTAAAATGAGAAGCAAAAATAAACTTTTCTGTCTAATATTGAGGAAAAAAACAGTTTTAAACGTTTTTCGGTCCTCCTGTAAAGTTACACTTTTTGACTTTAACCCTTTTACACTGGAGGTACAGAATTATACTTTATGTATATCTCATTCATGGAAAAACACATCAAATTAATGTACGCAGATGTAAGCGAAAATACTCCATGTGCCTTTTACTACAAAGCATCGCTTAAAATAATTCGCAATCCTTTTTCGAAGTGGTGGTCGAAGCGGTTGGCGCATTGAAGAAACCCGTGCAGTGTCCGATATCGTGGGCTGGACGAAGGAGCCGCCCCTTCAGATTGAATTCAGCTAAATTTACATTCGGAATGCACAATGCTCAGCGTTGGCTTCCCTGTTTACTTCGGAATTGCATACACTGAGTACTGCCTCATTTATAAGTACCTACTTCTGTTTTAAGCTTTACCAATTCCATCGTGTACGTGGAAAATTGTTTAATGACACAATTCGATTTAATATTAGTTTCAGCTTTATTTCCGAGTAGCATTAAATGCGTAGTATTATTATGATCACACTTAATTAATCCAACTTTGAGCGGGTATTATTACTGTTTCTAGCATCATTATTGTTTTTATAACATAGAAAAAGCAAACACGGGCACACTGACACTGTAATTTATTGGATTAATGGTAAGTGGGGTTTGATTCAGGCCTATTGACAATGTCTAAATTGTGTGTACGTCGCCAACCTTGCTGCCAATCCCAAGGACCAAGATTCCATTTTGCTTCTCCTAGTTTATATTGTTTATACTTAGGTATGCTAGTAAATTACAATCAGCTGTCCTATCCACACACACTGAAAAAAAAAGGAGAAATACTTCATTTTAGCGTCTTGATAGATTTCAATATCAACAATTTACTTAATTCTTTTTAGTAATCCTGTGTACTCGTAGTTTAATTTTAATTAATTTCAGCGTTTCCAGTAAATAATTTTGTAAAGTTGGCTATAAATTTACCGTCATTACAAACTAAATGGGACGTGAGACTGCTAGGGTAGTCTAAAAACTGCGCGTTCTGCTCGGTGGCAGTTTTACTGCAAGTTGTTTGTTCACCGGACACATACGTAAGTGCAGGGTAGTTAGGATGAGCGCAATGCAGAAGGATTGTTTTTTAAAACAAAACTGCTAAAGTGCTGCGGCCGAGCTGTAAAAAACGAACGGCGAGCGCAATGTGCGAGTAGAGTTAGTGATGTGTAAACAAAGTAAATTTGAGAAATTTTATTTTACTGAGTATCACAAACATTAACAAAAACAAATGAATCACATAATGACTTATTTATGACCCTTTTTCCAGCCCCAGTCCTTGTGGTCCTCGTGGCCTCCCTTGCTGCCGTGGCCCTCGTGGTGCCCCCAGTGCTCGTGGTCGCCACCCTCATCGTGGTGTCCCTTGTGGTCGTGGTGATGACCACCCTCCTCATGGTGACCCTTCTTCCCGTGCTCGTGCTCATGGAAACCTCCCTCTTTGTGTCCCTTGTTGAAGTGTCCTCCCTTCTCGTGCCCGCCCTCATGATGGAAGCCACCATAGCCCTCTTCGAAGCCAGATTCTCCATGCTTATCATGGAAATGCTTATCCTTCTTGAACTCATCTATTTTATGGATACCATGGTGGCCTTTCGTCGAGTGGCCCTTATGAAAGTGTCCTTTTTCTTCGAACCCGTGTCCCTTTTCTCCCTTTTCACCATGATGGTGCTCGTCGTAGTAGCCGTCGTCGTGATGGTGATGTTTCTTGTGTCCGCCGTGCTCGTCAAAGTGTCCTTTATATCCCTCATGGTGGGAGTGCCCCTTTTTGCCGTGATCGTGTTCGTGGTGGCCCTTGTAGCCCTTCTCCCCGTGGCCGCCGTGCTCGTGGTGGTGGTCGCCGTGGTGCTCACCGCCACCGCCCTTCTCCCAGTGGGAGGCAGCTGATTCCAGGTCGGCGTGCCTCCGAAGGCGAGGCGCCCGCGCCGACACCGCTACCACTGCCGCGGCTACACAGACAAGCGTGATTGCTCGCATGGCTTCCTGTTCTCCTGATGCTGTTGGGCAATGATTGCCAATTGATGCCTGTTACCGTTTTCTCTAGCCTTATATACTATTGCAATACTCGCGGTTTTAATGTCAAGGTAGCCAGCGAGACTAGCGGCTCGTTCATAATCTTTGTTTGGGTTCAATGCGTATGAATAGGTTTCTTTTTTAGTTTTATCCAACATAAAAAGACGTCCAGCAGTAGACTGATATAGGCCGATGATGGTGTTGATGACGATGATTATAAAAAAAGAAGGTTCTCTGTTTGATCCATAACGTATATGTAGTTATTTATGCCTTTTTGCAAACATCTTAAAAATTGCTGCAACCATTTCTCTTGGGAATATCATCTATATGGCACTTGTCCCACCGCCGACGATGAGCGAGAAGCAAGTAGAGCCAGTGACCAACTATTAATTTGTATATGCGTCTCTTTTATTGACACGGGGTAAATGTATTTGGTTGCAAAGAGACTCTCGCGGGCAGTGCGATAAACTATTAATATTTGTGTCTCTTTTTACCCGACTGCGGTGAAGAAAAAAAGGAAGGTAATATACCTATCTACCCCGTACCCTAACAAAATAATACATTCTAATATTAGGTACTAAGCGATCTTAAGCTTCAGGACAGAGTGTATATGATCACTAATCAGTGTAAATGAATAGGAAAAATAGAACTTCTAATAACAGTTAGGTCTGATTTTTCAATCCCCAGATAAAACTATACGTCAGTTAAATGTATTACTATCCTTTTCTGAAGTCATATGAAAGAAAAGGACAGAGCTAAAATTTACCTTCCGGATAGCTTTATCAGGGGATTGAAAAATCGGCCCTTTATGCATCTCCCGCGTTTTTTTGCGTAGTTTTTGTATTTGTTTGTTACTCTTTCACGCTGCAACGGCTAGACGGATTTGGAAGAAATTTGGTATGGAGATAGATTATATTTTGGATTAACATTAAAAACATGGGCTACATTAAATTTCATCCCAGAAAATTTAAAAGTTACTAAAGGAATAACGATAAACGACATTCTGACCGCGACTTCGTCCGCATAGATTACGATTAAACCCTAAGGGAACTTTTAAATTTTTCGGGATGAAAAGTAGCATATACACACACACGCACACACACGCACACACAAACTTTCGCACTTTTAATATTAGTGGGATTAAGACCTATCCAATTAAACCTCACACGATGTAATAATGTAAAAAAATACCTTTGCTTTATTTATATTGGAGGTAAGAACCGGTATTTTTTCAAGTTTTTTTTACAACTTTGTCGGCCTAATTTAAATATATAAAAGCCAAATTACAGCTTTGTAAAGTAGTACCGTAAAACGGGGTAAGTAGGAATTAAGGGGTGGGTAGGGACACACCCTAAAATAAGTCATAACTTGTTACAAATAAGATCAAGTATTAAATTGACAAAAACGTTACGTCTATTGAAAATAATTTCAGTCTTATAATTAGTAACATACCTAAGCTTCATTTTAGGTTGTGTCCCTACTCACCCCTTAATTCCTACTCACCCCGTTTTACGGTACCAAGAGTCTCTGAGACCGCGGACAGACGGACAGACGGACATGGCGAAACTATAACGGTTCCTTGTTGACTACGGAACCCTAAAAACAAGCTCTCTCTCTCTCTCTCTAATCTTATTAGTTCATTTTTAGGGTTCCGTACCCAAAAGGTAAAAACGGGACCCTATTACTAAGACTCCACCTGTCCGTCCGTCTGTCTGTCCGTCTGTGTCTGTCACCAGGCTGTATCACATTAACCGTGATAGTTAGACAGTTGAAATTTTCACAGATGATGTATTTCTGTTGTCGCTGTAACAACAAATACTAAAAACAGACTAAAATAAATATTTAAGGGGGTCTCCCATACAACAATTTGCAGATTGTTATTACTAAACGGGACTTTATCGCGTTAAGGGATGTATAATTAACTGTAGGTAATAATTAATTATTACCTCGATGTTTCGGACGTGACGTAATAACAATGTGTAAAAATCGTGTGAGCTTAAATCAATTACCAATTTGCAGATTTTATTTTTTGCAGTTTTTGTTAGACATTAAAAACGGCTTTTTTCCTTTTAAGCCTGCTACGCCTTCTAAGTAGGGTCGTAGGGGGTCGTCGTTGTAGGGCCAAATTTAATAAAAAATATAAATATATCGGTGTGTGACGCCCAAGCTAGGTTTCTCGGGAGTCAAGGGCGACTCGTGTCAAGGTCCGTTGCGAAGGCGCCGCCCCAATTTTTATGGTCTTTTGTTCAGTTAATTTCTTGTGATCGAATTGTTGCGTCACTGTCCGCGCGTGCGCACGCGCTGTGCAGCGCTCCGCCCGGCCAGGCGAACTTGCTTCGTAGGTAAATAGTAATTAATACTCATTTTTGTATACAAGGTGTTCGAATGCAAACGTAGTGCTTTAATTTTTTTATAGAATATGACATTAAAATTTCCTAGCACGAACTTTGAAATTGATATTTTGTATCGTCATCCATCACGTTAGATTCCATGGGTCAATCAAATCAAATCAATTTCGTTGTAGCTCGTTGCCATGGTGACGTCTCCTGGGTCACTCTTTGATTTCAAAGGATATAAATCCATGAAAATCATTTTTATTGGCAATTACAAACCCATTCTTTTATGGCTTTTCTCCTAGCCTATACTTCTAGTATATACATTTTTTTTTTTCTAACAAACTCTATCACTGTTGTCTCCTGCTTACGGGACAGAATTAATTAAGGACTGGGGACCGTTCCTCGAAACTCACTAGAATAATAAAATGAGTCCATTCAGTATTTCACTAGCCCGTTTGTAGAAAATTGTATTGAGTAAACCAATATTACTAATCTAGTGAGTTTCGAGAATCGGGCCCCTGTAATCCGATCAGAGTGCGCATTTCCAACGTTGACAGTACTCGCTGGTGCATCTCCCAGAGCTGGAGCATTTGTACTTATCATTTTGCCGTATCGTATCTCCGTCGCGTAGCACTGACGCGTATCATGATCGTTAGTGAGGACGCAAAAATATCGCGATCCATGTTGCTACACGTTTATTAAATACTCTACACGCTCACGATCGGATACGCGTATCAAGATCAGTTATGATTTGATACGTGATTCGCCGCGATCCGTATGTGATTTGGATGGTATCTTACGTTAAGAATACTTATTGGTAATATCGAAAAAGAATAACATCTTTTTTTTATTTACGTCATTTTCAACAGGTTTACTTGAGATATTCATTCATTCATTTAGTTGTTTCAAAGTAAATCCATTCTTAATTTAATTTTGATCATAGTTTTTTTAAAGAAACTAAAGCTCTCATTTTTTTCTAATAAAAATAGAAAAAACCGAGGGTTGCGTGGTCAAACCCGATGAATCGAAATAATTGTTTCTTCAAGTTTCAATTGTCTTGATGTATTCATTAATGTTCTTTTTGACACAACAAGTATATCGACTTATCAGGTTTGACCACGCAACCCTCGGTTTATTAAATTCATTAATTTTATTGTTCTGTCTACAGAATAACAACAACAAAAAGTGTTACATATGTGTTTTTTTTAAAACAGTCTCTATTAAAAAAAACCCTTTGAATTTGATCAAAGTTATAAGTTTACCCCACACGTTTTAGAATAGGTGCGTACAGGCGATTCGATAACGTTATGTACTACTGAAATATTCATGCTCAGTACCTCGAGCATACACGTGGGCAAATACTTAATCCTCAGCTCTTTTCAAATAGACGATATTATTATCAAAATTATTTTACTTGACATCTAAATCTAAATAAAAAACTCTAAATCTATATTCAAAAGGTGTTTTAGATTCATTAATTTTATTCAAAACAAATCAAATAAGTGGGTGTCATTCGCAATTCATAAAAGCGTTTGTCCTAATGCATCGCTGCTAGTCCGATTTTTTGTTTGTCCTAAACTAGTTTTCCGCTGAGTTAGACCACTCAAGTTTTCCAAAAATACCAGCGGGTAGGTTAGGTTAGGGTTATATTATAAAAATAAATAAAAAACTATTATTAAAAAACAGTTTAATATTTTAATTTCAGGCGGAAATGGCTTTAGGATATAGGTATAAACAGGTAAGTCGGTACTAATAATTTGCACCAAACCTAACGTTTGCATATTCTTTAGGCTTCATACTTTCGATTAGTATGTAATTTGTCTACTAAACAAGCATTTGCAATTTTAAAAAAGTTCATTTTTAATAAAAAAATTAATGATATAAGTACTGGACTGAAATTTTTCAGCCAACCTATTCGCCACATATTATTTAGCGTATCAAATTTGATATAAAATACTTTTGATCGAATAAGCAGCCCGGTGCAAATCGTCTCCTATTCGGATCTTAGACCATCAAGGATTTCGAGGGACACCCGTTTTGTGTGAATGAGAGAAAAGGAATTCTGACTCCGAGAACCGACAACCGCATAAGGGAGCCATTAGCCGAATGGGGCTCTTCCGGCGGCGCTCGTCGTCGGCACAATTGATTTTCATAGACAAGAATTGTCATTCCGCCAAAGATGAGATCTCGGGGGTCGGCGATTGTCGTGATATGAAAAGCAGGTGGAGCGCGCGACGTGCCCCGAATACTAAACACCTTTTTATCATCTCATTGGAGCCCCACCTTAACCTTCCCAATTTTCTTTAGATATTATTTTAGGTCTTTAATTATCAAACTGGGCCTTAATAAAATTACTCCGCAGCTTTGTTATAATTAAGAAAAGTTGTGATTACTTTTCAGTGTTACGAAGTTTTTATTTACATGATAATCAATCATGTTTTACATCTTAGCGATGGAAAGTAATTAAGGTGCGTTGGGGTAAGATTGAACGGATTTTACACGAGATGAGAGGTGTTTTTTTAAAAGTGATACTGTACCAAGAATATGAGGACTAGTTACAGGAAGCTACGCTTTTGGTAAAGAGCACAATGAACCTTTATATTCAAACTTAAAAAAGGAAGTTACTAATACTTTTACTATTGAAAAAGTTGAAATAAAGTTACACTCATTACTAAAAAATCCATGGGGTAAGATGGAATGGTGACGGGGTAAGATTGATATAGTTTTTAAAATCGTTAATATGCGCCGTAGGTGAATGTGATGCATAAATTCCAACGGTATAGCACCGTAGCAGTTTAAAACTTTATTTCATATTTAAAAAAAACCGTTATTTACAGCTAAAATTCGGCTTTCTATAAAATGATATTTCAGTCTTACCCCACTTTGAGGATAGGTAGACAAGGGTTCTCAAACTGTTCTTTATAGAATACGACTTAGCTTGAATCAAATCCCAAGACCCCCCTATACAAGAAATATGAAGAAAAACCTTTTTTTTGGCCATTTTTATACGGATTGTATTTTTATAATGGCTTCTGATTTTGATGCTATGTTAAGCTTAAATCGTAGTCTAACTTTCAAAGTTTACGACTAAATAGCAATCTCAAGTAAAACTGCTACAAATATGTGACAAAATTGATTTTGTCAACATGATTTTTTAAGCGGTCACTAGCCCTGTAAACTTACTCAATCACATAATCGCTGTGCAGCGATGTCATCATCATTCGTGAGCGCTAGCCGTCGGCTTTCGAGCGCCGCATACGAAGTTTAAAGTTCAATATCTCAGAAACGATTTGACGTACCTATCGAATGTTTATTTCACAGGTATTTTTTGTTTTAATTAAAAATACGGTAAATAAGCTGAAGATCTAAACTGGCTGACATTCTCTATTCAATTTTATTAACGCAACGCATACAAACACAGAAATAAATAATTAAATGTAAGTTCACGATAAAGTCCCGTCTAAATAAAATAATGTAGGTACTGTATAGGTTGTATAACAAACCTCTATAAACTACCTACCTACCTAAGTACATTTAATGAAAGTAGTTATTCCTCCACACTTTGAGAACCAGTGACTGTTACTATGGGTTTTGAAACCGGGGTAACATGAAAACAAAAATATTACCGTCTTACCCCTTTAAAAGTAGGCGGTGCAAGATTGAAATATATAAAACCTTGGAAACTAAGAAAGATAATTAAAATTCACATTGACAGGTAATTAAAATAACAATTACAAGCAAACGTATCAATACAACATCTCTCTAGCGTCACTGCAAAAGGAGTTACAAAACATGGGGTAAGATTAAAAAACATGATTTGAACGTAAAAAATTCACCTTGTCGAAAATTGACGATAACACACGACCACAATAACTGAGCGAACGGCACTGACTGAGGGGCGAGGAGCAACAAAATGGCGTTCTCAATTAAGTGCCGAGGAACCAAAAATGTGCACGGAATAGGGAGTTACGAACGGTTTTTCATCTTACACCGTTTTCCAACTTACCCCAACGCACCTTACTAATTATGTTCGGTGAAGCTGCCTATGTAGGTTAACAATGTTAACATGCGTAATTGTTTTTATTTTTTGAGTGTCATAAAGCTCGTACTTACTAATAATCTTCTTCTTTTTTTTCTTTGTTAACCTTTCAGTTGGTCAAAAAAACAAAAAACTTTACTAAATCAAGATGGCAAAAGCCGGTCAAGTGTGAGTCGAATTCGCGCACCGAGGGTTCCGTACCGCGGAAAGTTAGGCATTATTTATATTCTAATTGGAATTCGATTTCGACTCGAATCAGCGCGAGTCCAACTCACACTTTACAATTTTTTAGTATTTGTTGTTTTCTTAAGTGTTTGTAATATAATCATACCAAATTTGACGCTTGTAACCGGTTTTATGATACAACAAAAATAAAAACACGATGAAATAAAAACGATTCTTGTTCAGGGATATTATTTCATTTTCTTTAAAAAAGGTTAGAAAATCCGCCGTAACAGTACCTACACACTCAGAAATACATATTCTGAAAAAGAAAACAACCCGCTATCTATTAAAGTTCAAAAGGTACAGCTGTTTAAAGTTAGGATGGATAGACAGACGGACAGATGCGTACGCATATTAATAGCGCCCCTTCCTCAGGGTACGGAACCCTAAAAAATGTGCCATGATAAAATATAGTGATATTGGCCACCGGCGACGACCTATCATACTATTAATGCGAAAACAGCCAACTGTGAATGCTTTCTTAGATAATGTCTCATTTATCCTTAGAATAATCTTTGAAGTTAAATTTGTGCAGCTTTTCATGCCAAAGGAAAGCTTTTAAAGCACGCAGATCAGAGCTTATCGGCGTTCCCAGCTACCGAGTAAGATTACTGTAGCGATAAATTTTCTTCGCCCGAGAGTCGCCGATCTAAATGATTCTTACAATCAACTTGTAGATAGTTCTGCTAGTTTGCGTTATAATTTTGTAGTAAATTTCCTTTGGAAGAGCGAGATGTAGATTCCTGTTTTGCAAAGAAAATGCGTGTTCTTATTTGAGTCCTACTGTACCAAGAAACTAAAAAATAAAGTATTTGATATAAGACCTATTTTAAAACGGAGTTCGGGAATCAAAGAGAATGAATGCACTGAGGTCCTATACTCGAAAATATAATTCAAGACCAAAATCTGACAGTTCTCATCTTGATTATTTAGTTATTTTAACATTATTTCATAAAAATATGAATGCAAACTCGTGTAACAAGTAATATTAGATAAGTTTTATTCATAAAAATACCTACACTTAGACCAAAATGCGGTAATCACAGCGAACGTGCGCCCGTTGAGGTTAGGATTTTGGTCTTGAATTAGATTTTCGAGTATAGACAAGACGCATTTGGCGTTCGTTATCGGTATAACAAAATGAAAGAAAAAAGAAATACGGAAATGGCTTATTGAAAATTCTTTTTATGATTTTAATGATTTTCTTTTAGACAAATAATAAGGTGACATGTTATTTCTATTATGTTCAACTAAGTTTTACTTACCAATAATGTAACTTGCTACTTAAATGACCAATGTGTTTTATACACTTTTATTAAATTCTTTTTAATCCATTTTGACTATGAGTATGAGTATAGGATTGACGTAAACTATCAGACGATCGTGTCGAGCGCCTACGGCAATTCCATACCTATATTTTTTCAGTTTTCGAAAATCGTTAGCGTTAAGTAACTTGTCTAGCCGTGTCAAAGAAAAACAAAAGCCAAACGGAAGGACGTGAAAAATATGAGAAAAATTGTAAATAACTATTACATTACGTAATATATCACCGAATGCGATTGTTATCACGGGAAATTTAATTACGTGTGTATTACAGTAGTTGTGAATAGTTTAAATGTAGAGTGTGAGTGTGGTGAAATTGTTACGTGATGTGATACGTGCTACGACTTATCTCGGTGCGGGTAGTGAAGCTTTTATTACAGTTTATTGCCGCACGTTTCGTGTTTACAGTGATCGGAGACCTGTAAAAATGGAGAAGCAACAAAGAAAGGTTATCCAATGAGGAGAGTGGCTAATGAAGTGCAGTTGAGGAACCGACGGAGCAATAAAACGTTATTAACTTATTTTAGATCATGATCTTGGGAAAAGAGAACTGTAGGGACAATATTAATCGAATTACTATAGTGTGGTTTATTTTCGGTGATGCGGCTCCTGCGATAGAAATGAAAGTGCGTTTTTGTTGTAACATGAATGACATTAAGTCAATGAAAAGTTTTTATGCGGCTAATGTTGTAAACAAACACTGCCATACTAAATTCAGATTTTGGAAAGCGATAGAATTAAACTAGGAAGACTATTATTGCGGATTAAATAATATTGAACATGTTGCAGTGTTTCTGCCTCAAAGAGACTTTCTACATAGACTAGGCGGGATATTTAAATACTTTTTTCTACTAAACAAGCATTTGCAATTTTAAAAAAGTTCATTTTTAATAAAAAAATTAATGATATAAGTACTGGACTGAAATTTTTCAGCCAACCTATTCGCCACATATTATTTAGCGTATCAAATTTGATATAAAATACTTTTGATCGAATAAGCAGCCCGGTGCAAATCGTCTCCTATTCGGATCTTAGACCATCAAGGATTTCGAGGGACACCCGTTTTGTGTGAATGAGAGAAAAGGAATTCTGACTCCGAGAACCGACAACCGCATAAGGGAGCCATTAGCCGAATGGGGCTCTTCCGGCGGCGCTCGTCGTCGGCACAATTGATTTTCATAGACAAGAATTGTCATTCCGCCAAAGATGAGATCTCGGGGGTCGGCGATTGTCGTGATATGAAAAGCAGGTGGAGCGCGCGACGTGCCCCGAATACTAAACACCTTTTTATCATCTCATTGGAGCCCCACCTTAACCTTCCCAATTTTCTTTAGATATTATTTTAGGTCTTTAATTATCAAACTGGGCCTTAATAAAATTACTCCGCAGCTTTGTTATAATTAAGAAAAGTTGTGATTACTTTTCAGTGTTACGAAGTTTTTATTTACATGATAATCAATCATGTTTTACATCTTAGCGATGGAAAGTAATTACTAATTATGTTCGGTGAAGCTGCCTATGTAGGTTAACAATGTTAACATGCGTAATTGTTTTTATTTTTTGAGTGTCATAAAGCTCGTACTTACTAATAATCTTCTTCTTTTTTTTCTTTGTTAACCTTTCAGTTGGTCAAAAAAACAAAAAACTTTACTAAATCAAGATGGCAAAAGCCGGTCAAGTGTGAGTCGAATTCGCGCACCGAGGGTTCCGTACCGCGGAAAGTTAGGCATTATTTATATTCTAATTGGAATTCGATTTCGACTCGAATCAGCGCGAGTCCAACTCACACTTTACAATTTTTTAGTATTTGTTGTTTTCTTAAGTGTTTGTAATATAATCATACCAAATTTGACGCTTGTAACCGGTTTTATGATACAACAAAAATAAAAACACGATGAAATAAAAACGATTCTTGTTCAGGGATATTATTTCATTTTCTTTAAAAAAGGTTAGAAAATCCGCCGTAACAGTACCTACACACTCAGAAATACATATTCTGAAAAAGAAAACAACCCGCTATCTATTAAAGTTCAAAAGGTACAGCTGTTTAAAGTTAGGATGGATAGACAGACGGACAGATGCGTACGCATATTAATAGCGCCCCTTCCTCAGGGTACGGAACCCTAAAAAATGTGCCATGATAAAATATAGTGATATTGGCCACCGGCGACGACCTATCATACTATTAATGCGAAAACAGCCAACTGTGAATGCTTTCTTAGATAATGTCTCATTTATCCTTAGAATAATCTTTGAAGTTAAATTTGTGCAGCTTTTCATGCCAAAGGAAAGCTTTTAAAGCACGCAGATCAGAGCTTATCGGCGTTCCCAGCTACCGAGTAAGATTACTGTAGCGATAAATTTTCTTCGCCCGAGAGTCGCCGATCTAAATGATTCTTACAATCAACTTGTAGATAGTTCTGCTAGTTTGCGTTATAATTTTGTAGTAAATTTCCTTTGGAAGAGCGAGATGTAGATTCCTGTTTTGCAAAGAAAATGCGTGTTCTTATTTGAGTCCTACTGTACCAAGAAACTAAAAAATAAAGTATTTGATATAAGACCTATTTTAAAACGGAGTTCGGGAATCAAAGAGAATGAATGCACTGAGGTCCTATACTCGAAAATATAATTCAAGACCAAAATCTGACAGTTCTCATCTTGATTATTTAGTTATTTTAACATTATTTCATAAAAATATGAATGCAAACTCGTGTAACAAGTAATATTAGATAAGTTTTATTCATAAAAATACCTACACTTAGACCAAAATGCGGTAATCACAGCGAACGTGCGCCCGTTGAGGTTAGGATTTTGGTCTTGAATTAGATTTTCGAGTATAGACAAGACGCATTTGGCGTTCGTTATCGGTATAACAAAATGAAAGAAAAAAGAAATACGGAAATGGCTTATTGAAAATTCTTTTTATGATTTTAATGATTTTCTTTTAGACAAATAATAAGGTGACATGTTATTTCTATTATGTTCAACTAAGTTTTACTTACCAATAATGTAACTTGCTACTTAAATGACCAATGTGTTTTATACACTTTTATTAAATTCTTTTTAATCCATTTTGACTATGAGTATGAGTATAGGATTGACGTAAACTATCAGACGATCGTGTCGAGCGCCTACGGCAATTCCATACCTATATTTTTTCAGTTTTCGAAAATCGTTAGCGTTAAGTAACTTGTCTAGCCGTGTCAAAGAAAAACAAAAGCCAAACGGAAGGACGTGAAAAATATGAGAAAAATTGTAAATAACTATTACATTACGTAATATATCACCGAATGCGATTGTTATCACGGGAAATTTAATTACGTGTGTATTACAGTAGTTGTGAATAGTTTAAATGTAGAGTGTGAGTGTGGTGAAATTGTTACGTGATGTGATACGTGCTACGACTTATCTCGGTGCGGGTAGTGAAGCTTTTATTACAGTTTATTGCCGCACGTTTCGTGTTTACAGTGATCGGAGACCTGTAAAAATGGAGAAGCAACAAAGAAAGGTTATCCAATGAGGAGAGTGGCTAATGAAGTGCAGTTGAGGAACCGACGGAGCAATAAAACGTTATTAACTTATTTTAGATCATGATCTTGGGAAAAGAGAACTGTAGGGACAATATTAATCGAATTACTATAGTGTGGTTTATTTTCGGTGATGCGGCTCCTGCGATAGAAATGAAAGTGCGTTTTTGTTGTAACATGAATGACATTAAGTCAATGAAAAGTTTTTATGCGGCTAATGTTGTAAACAAACACTGCCATACTAAATTCAGATTTTGGAAAGCGATAGAATTAAACTAGGAAGACTATTATTGCGGATTAAATAATATTGAACATGTTGCAGTGTTTCTGCCTCAAAGAGACTTTCTACATAGACTAGGCGGGATATACCTAATTACGAATAGGGACTTTAATATTTAATTTAAAACATGACGAACCCTACCTCGGTAGACAACTGCAACTACGTTGGGGGTAACCAAGTACCTAGTTATTTTTTTTTAAACCATTAGTGATGCTGACTGATCCTGGTCACGGCACCAGATCTACTAACCTTCCGGGGTAGGCCTTTATCGGAAAATAATGATTAGGTTTAACAGTCCGAACGATACATGATTAGAAGTGATTATTAAATACTTTATTTGATCAATCCCAATGTCTAGGGTTATCCTTGGTTTACTCGATGCCCCGTTTCTATCATATCCTAATATCCCTTTGAGTGGCAAGCAGCCATATAACGCCTTGTAGCTTACCAAGTTTTATGTGCATGTGGTGTCAACCAGTAAGTAGCTGTGCAATTAGTTCAAATATTTTTATTTTTATTAAGACCTGTATAAACTGTAACATTGTAATAGCTGTTGGTAGACCGAATAAATAAATAAATAAATAAATAAATAACAGCTGCTGTCAAAAAACAAATAATACTTTATGACATTAACTTAAAATTCAAATTTAAACTAACTTCTTGCTACGTGAAGAAACTAACCATAGTCTGGTTAATACTAAAAATAAAACGTAGTGTTCGAGCCAATAACAGACGATCAACCTTCAATCTAAGAAACTATTGGCTATTTTATAAAAGTAGTAATTTCGTGCTAGACCTAATATATAAACTTAAATATTTTTAGTTAAACGAGCGGGAAGTATAAGAGATTCCCCGCAACAGTAAAGAACAGTATGTATTGACAGTTTTTTAATAGCACTTGGTTGGCTGTTGCTATCACACAAACTTGCACTCATAGGTACTCGTAACTGACAGTATATTTGTCACTCGAAAAAAAGTCATACTTTAGCTCCGGGAGATAACGTTTCTCACCCCCTATATAAAGTTCGCATTTCCAGGATTTTTTAATATTGTTGTAGTTATTATAAAAAACTAGGTTTGTAACGATACCATTTTACTCTTTCCAATGTTTTTCCCCAATTTTTTTTTCTTGAAAATGAAAACGCGCTGACCTAGTTTTTCATAATATCTATAACATTAAAAAATCGAACTAGGTTTAAGGGATGAGAAAAGTTATCGCATTTTCAGCGTTTCAACCTTCATAACTTTCCATTTAAAACCCTAATGATATGAACTCGTGAGAGCCGCTAAGTACAACTAGTCATTTCAGAGACTCCCCCTTAAATTCGCGGCTATTAAGTGTTGTAAACACAAGGTAATACGGCGATCTCTATCGCAAATGAAGTGACAGGTCCGGTCGAAGGCGGGAGTGGCTACTTCGCAGTTCGTAACGAGTTGGAACAAGCCATCGACGCGGAGGCGCGCGGTGCCTGATGGCTCGGCGCGGCAACTTGCGAGTTTCCAGCGACATTATGCTAACTCGAGGGTTCCAGTAACAAGCCCGAGTTTGAAACAACAGCTACTTGACTTTAACGGGATTTTATTAGCTCGAGTATTTTTGGCTTATTAGTATTACTTTGATTATTATTTTCATTGCGAGTATGGAAGGGACCGCTAAATCGCGTTTATTTAAATACGATACTGAAATATAAATTAAATAATTGCGTATTTTTACTATATATTTCTACCCGAGTGCCTAAAGAGGAGAGTAATGTGTTTGTCAGCCTATATATTATGTATAGGTATAATTGTATGTGAGTTTGTTTGTTTGTTCCTTTGTGGAGCTCTAGAAACTAAACGCGTGGACCGATTTTGATGATTCTAAAGTCAATCGCTTTGTCTTAATCTTGTGATTGTCACTAAAGATATGACAGTAATCAAAATTCAATATGGCGGCAAACAGACGTCATATTGTAAAAAAGAAAAAAAAGTCGACTAACTAGGACAATTGGGGTATCATTGAAAAAGTATTTAAAAATCATCTTTAAGTTTTTTATTTTTTTTTGTTTATAATGATCATTTATTTATAACGATAACGATTTAAAGTTCGTTAGCAACAGTCGGGGTTTTTAAAGCTTGTTTTTTTGCCGTTGTAGGTACTAGACAAGTAGACAACCCACAGCTAGGGAATGCAATTTACCCGGTTATTAACCGTTTTTGTAAAAAAAAACGGTTAAAACCGGTTATGACCGGTTATTTGCATACCCTACCCACAGCACAAGTCTCTATACTATATTGTTGTTTGTTATTCTAGGTCAATTTGAGTGAGATTGTCCATATTTATTTATTTGGACAAACTGGTTTGACAGCGTCGGGGTTGCTTATGGCTGCTCCATGCTATGAAGATATCCACATTGCTGTTACTTTAGATGATGTCAGCTGTAAATAGGTACATCAAATTTGTGCTTACGTTTGTAGGTATAGGTATTCCATAATATACAAATACAACATTCGAACCTGTATTCATGTAGTGTTAGATAAAGCTACAATTTTACTACCGTCGAACAATGGAACAGTTGTGTATTTGTATTAGGACTGCAGCGGGAGATAAGGGTGTACAGTAAGCCGACATTCGTTAGCCCCGTAACAAGGCCCTCGAGCGAGTGAGCTGTGTGTATATACCTTATGTACAATGTGAGCATTTAAAAAGGCTACACCTCTTACAATACCGACAAAGTCCGAATGAACGGGACGTAAGCTGGGGTCCTAGTGAAAAAGGGTACAAGTCGTGTTAAGTCTTAATAAAAAACCGGGCAAGTGCAAGTCGGACTCGCGCACCGAGGGTTCCGTATTGAAGATAATATGCTTGGTAACCGCAAAAGAAAATAATCATTTTGTTATAAGCTTTATTTTCCAGGCAATAAGGTCGATTTTGACTAGCCTAATGTTTAATACAGATTTTCTTAGTTTTTTTGTTAATCTCAAAAACTGTAAATAATGAACACTTTATTTTATTTTTCCCAGAAAATATAAGTAATTATCTATACGTCAGGTTTTTTTTCAGAATTTTTGATTAATAAACTTCGGAGATAAGGGGGGGGACGGTCATTTTTTGTACATTTTTGGCTATAAATCAAAAAGTAAATTACAGAAAATTTTCAAAAAAATAGTTTTTAAATGTGCAGATTAAGACCTTTCATATGACACCCCATTTGCTATAATCGAACCACTTTCATTTTTGAAATCCCCATTCTAGACCCCTTTTCAATTATTAATAAAATTAATTTCATATTTTTTTACTACAAACAGATGCGGGCAAGCAATTTGTACAACTATGCCAAATTTCAAGTTGATAGCATTCGTAGTTGCTGAGAAAACCTGCTCTGACATACAGACAGACAGACAGACAACGAAGTCTCACCATAAGGGTTCCTTTTGTACCATTTTGGTACGGAACCCTAAAAAGGGTATATACATGAACGGAGTATACTACACTTAAACCCTTTTTCACGTGATCTTCCGAAGACTTAAACCCTTTTTTACTAGACTCAGTTTATTTATGCGGCTGGCAGCTATAGGACTTATTATCTTTAAATGAAATAAAGACTCGTTAAAACGAATATCTGCATCCGCTCCGTGCTCTGTCTGGCACTAGTTCAGTAATTATTGTTTATGGTTTTGTTTCTTAATTCGTTCTTCTGTACTTGGTTAGACGTGACTAAATAAACGATTTTTTCCTTGTTTATTTCTTTCTCTACAAACTCAAATTTCATAAGGTTTTACACAATACTTTTTTAGGTGTTTTTGAACTTTCACGGGTTCAACCACAGAACAGAAAAAACAGTAGATGTGTCAAGTGGGCGTGTAACGTGTGGCAAGGTTATGCGGAGTTCCGCATAACCTACCATACTTTTGCCGCGATCGCTTATTTCGATATTTCTAAAATAGGAAATAAATCCAGAAGCATGCCTTATTGTGCTTTTTGGAATGTAAAAACGATAGCCGCACCAAAAACATTTTCCATGGTGGCGTGTTGTTTCTATGATAGTTTGAGTATTGGCGACAACAGGTCTGATACTAAGCGAAGCTCATGCCACTTCCACTGTTTTTTCTATTCCGTGGGTACAACCATCGAATCAAGATCAAACTATATACAGGGTGTAAGTAAGGGACAGTCTACCCAAAACTGAATGCTGTTTTGGGGAAATCATTTTGTGAATAAAGAATAGACCAAGCTATCTAAATCAGTCGCAGCTCCGTAAACAAAACCCTGACGTTTTTCGAGAATTTTGCAACTCCATCCATTATGACACCATTTGTTTCGCTGCGGAGTTCGAATCGAATCGAATGTTTCAGTTTTAAATGTCATCAATGTTTGACAATAGCTCGTTCCAATTGTATGTCTGCAAAGAAGACTAAAAGAAGAGAAGGTTTTTTTTATTAATATTTTGGCAGTGAGCAAAAACTGATGTTATTTGACAACACCGTATTGTTTCCCTTACTTATTTAATTACTATCTTAAAAAAATAGGTGCTTAGAGCAAGCTTGATCACGACTAATGCCATTTAACCGGTTATTAACCGTTTTTGTATGAAAATAACCGGTTATAACCGGTTATTTGCATTCCCTAATCACGACAGCCCCGTTGGAATAAAACTATAAAAACATACAAATACATATGATTCGGAAAAAATAAAGGATTTCCAATGAACGAATTTTGCAGCATCTGACCCTAGTTCTGCCAAAATGGACTGAAACAGTCCGATGTTCATCGTATTCAAATTGAGTTCAACAAGCATTCCTGCTCTCTTGTTTTGAGTCCGGACACATTCCACTAACAAGAGATACACATGCTCAGACGTTCCACTATTTCCCCTTGAGGTTCTGTAATCCTACTAGGGACTAAAATAATGATGTGATTGGAGGGGGTGTCATTCGCGATCCATAATATCGTTTGTCATAATCGTCATTTGTCCTAATTTAACGTTTGTCCTAAACTGATTTTCAGATGAGTCAGACCACTTTTTAAGCTTTCCAAAAATACCAGCGGTTAGGTTAAGTTAGAGATGTGTTATAACAACACTAATTTTTTTTAAACATTAGCCGGAAATGGCTTTTAGGACAAACGATGAATTAGGACAAATGACCACACTGAAAAAAAAATTTGGTCGTTTCTAACAAGATTATTATTGTGCATAGGCGTCTTGATTCCATACGAGCCTGACAAGACGTGTGATACATCAACTAAGATGTAGGTTGATTTACTAAATAACTTGCTGCTGTTACTATAAGTTTTGGTTGATATAACTAATATCATAATTATTGTATTCATTTTATGTCAACTAAGAGAAAATCCCTCTTGGTTGGCTCACATTTTTTTGAGTGCATTAGGACAAAAGATATTATGGATTGCGATATAGACACGGATGGAAGTTATGAAAGTTCGATAGCTAACTGCGTTTGTGTTGAGATTTGGAAGCGGCAGTGAGCGCTGGCGGCGCGGCGCGGTGCGGGTGCGGGGCTGCCCACTGGCGCGGTATACATCCATTTTGTTATAATTGATTCCGCTGATATGAGCTGACTGATAGCATATCCAAATGGTTGCGCACTGCATTTTATAAAATGATCGGATTATGATTGTTTTTCAACTGTATGTGCGTCATTTTACCGAATAAATAATCTTACCTTTTTAGTCATAAGCGCGTAATAACTAACGGGCTTGAAATATGCTCTATTATAGTGTCATTATGACATTTGAATTTGACAGAAAGGGACCAAGAGTACTTTAACTAAAACAGGGTTTATAGTCAGTCAATCAACAGGGGTAAATGTATTTACGTTTTTTTTATGCGCAACTTCTTCGACCACAGTCATTAATTTCTGCGCTATAATCACTACGATTGACCGTCTGTTTTGTTTTAACATGAAAGATAGACACAAATCACATTTTGTTTTAGTCAGTGTATCCCTACTTTTACCTACTATTCGTTTAGTTCTAGTTTTTTTACACTCATTGCAAATTAAAACCAAGGAATGTGTCATCCCTTACAGAGTAAAGCAGTTGTTACGCTTGGTGGTGGACAACGACAAAAACAAGTTACGGTTACGTTTAACGTCCAGTAGTCCAGCACGCTAAGAAGAAATGCAATAAGTTACGAACAGCCCCACTGTCACAATATAGGGCACGCACTCAAAAAACCGGTCAAGTGCGAGTCGGACTCGCGCACCGAGGGTTCCGTACCATCGCTTAGTAGGTATTATTACATTATTTGAATTCGATTCGATCGAATCAACGCGAGCCCAACTCACATTTGACAATTTTTTTGTAGGTATTGGTTTGTTTTTGTTCAGGGTTGTACTATCAGCCCAATGGAACCCTGACCCACCATGGAACGGTGTCACAGTGACATTATAAAACAATTAACGTCTCTGTGACACAGTTCTATGGTGGGTCAAGGTTCCAATGGTCTGATAGTAATAGTACTATAATCATACCAAACTAGGGTTGCCAACCTTACTATATTATATAGTATTCTACTATATATTGGGTGAAAATACTATATACTGTTGGAAAAATATATAGTAGCAAAATCTACTATATTTTGACCAGTCATTAAATATTTTCATATCAGTGATTCACTTCTCCCAATTTATGAACGTACCTGCCTGCGTGCCGCACGCGTTCTGAATTACACTTGATTAGGGCTTATCTTCATATGGTTAGCCATATTCTTCATATTTTCAATAAAACTATAAAATCTCTAGAAGCGAACAATGTAACCATCATAGACATTTATGATTTTATGGACAACTTAAAGAAAGAACTAGAGTCCGGGAAAAAGGATGCTTTCTTTGGAAAATAGCATTGACTTTGATTCATGTGTGGAAGTAATTGGAAAATTTGGTTTCTCTGAAAAGATTTCAAACAATATTGATTTGCTGTATTTAGTAGTAAGAATCACAAACAAACTTTGTACCAAGTTAACGGAGAGTGTTGACTTTCAAACACTTCACACAAGTCTAAAGTGGCAACATAATAACATATATTTTTCATGAAACTGATAATCTGTTGCCAAATTTGACGAAGATTATTTCTTATCTTTTGTCAATTCCGGCCACTTCTGCATTTACAGAACGAGTTTTGTCTGTTATGAATGCCAAATGGCGGAAAGAACGGAACAGAGCACAAATAAATTTAATCAAAAATGAATTATTGATAAGCACAAATTTAAGTTTTTATTGTAAAGATTCATTAAAAAAAAAACACTTTCTCAAACTTTCTGCAGGATCCAATAAAAACAAATAAAAAAAGATACTATATTTTTTTTAAAGCTACTGTTTTTTTTCCCTCCTAACCTGGTCAAATACTATATTTAGAGCAAAAACTGTTGGCAACCCTATACCAAACCTATACCTACGCTTTAGGGAATGCAATTTAACCGGTTATTAACCGTTTTTGTATGAAAATAACCGGTCAAAACCGGTTATAACCGGTTCTTTGCATTCCCTACTACGCTTGTATGTTTTACCATCTTAACGATACAACAAAAATAAAGTTATTACGGACGGGACAGCGTAGGCATATTACTTAATAGGGTTCTTTAGGTTCCGTTCGGCTACAGAACCCTAAAAACACTTCGTAAGAATTAATGTGTTCAAAGTAAAAGATCATTCACCGGCGTTAGAAAAAAGGCACGGGGGGGTTACCAACCGAGTATTAATAGGGGTGAAACTCCGGCCAAGTCCCGTTACGCCGGCCATTTGTCAAACACGAAAAATATGAGTAAACTTTGAGCCCAGAAGCGTCGTTTGACACGACCACAGAACAGAAAAAACAGTAGAAGTGTCAAGTGGGCGTGCAACGTGTGCCATGGTTATGCGGAGTTCCGCGCAACCTACCATACTTTTGCCGCGATCGCTTATTTCGATATTTTCTAAAATAGGGAATAAATCCAGAAGCATGCCTTATTGTGCAATTTTGGAATATGAAAACGATAACTCCACAAAAACATGTTCCATGGTGGCGTGTTGTTTTTATGATAGTTTGAGTATTGGCGACAACAGGACTGATACTAAACGAAGCTTATGCCACTTCCACTGTTTTTTCTGGGCCGTGGACACGACTTATATAAATACTAGACCCAACACAAATGGCACGCTACTTCGCTCAGTTTCTCCCTCTCGTACTAGCCGATTATTAAAAAGGATGCAAAGGGCAACGAGGGAAAAATACAAGTGGTGCAGAGTCAACTGTAAGTTAAACTTTCTGCAACATATAGGAGTTCTGTGCGACAAGCGATCCTATAGCATTTAGTCGTTTTAACTTTCGCAAAGTGGCTGGGGCGATATTCCCGAAGTTGAAAGTGATATATACTATTCCGACTAACAGGTGAAGTTTAATGTTAAGTCAGGTAAGTATGTTTGTACATATTGCACATGAACAATTACAAGACATGTTTGCATCAATATAAATTATTATTTATATTGATGCATATTTACATCGACGAACTTATCACATTATGAGATCTCTTCCAGTTACTAGAATAAGGAAGGACAATGCAAGAGGATGGCAAATTAACAAAATAACAGAAAATATACAAATTGTGCCTACGAAATTAGAGTAACATAATTATTTTTGAGATTCGTAAAACTACCAACACAAAATAGACAGTAGCGTCCTAAATACACGGTATACTGATAGTAGTAAGTTTATTTACTATCATAAACGTGTAACAGCACACTATAACTATGATACCTAGGTACACTAGGTGCAGCCTGTATCGTGGGTAGGGTACCAATTTTAACTTACATGACACATAAAAGCCTTTAAAGTAAACAGCGCCAAATGAAGTATTACAAAGAAAAAAACAGGATTTATTAAAGGTAAAACGGGTACATAACTCCGAAGAGTCATAATTCCAAACTGATCAGAACCCCGAATTTTCATAATTCCGAATGAAATTTTTGAAAAAAGAAGTCTTTATTTTTTTCACTTCTCATGCTCTTAAAATGTTACTTTAGTCTCTGCACATCGGGACTAAAACTCCTTATTAATCTCAAGGGATTAAAGTTTTTTTTCAATTTACTTTGGAAACCCCTAAGCAACCAATCACGGTGTTCGTGAATGGAGGATTATCGCCATTTTCAGTGATTGTGTATGGACCATTTTTAGGCTGTGGAAATAACCTCAAAATAAACAAAACTGCGCAAAAACATTTAAAAAATAACGATTTAATTTCGTGAAACACGATTAATGATTACGAATACGAATCTATTTAAATATAGCAAGGATAGTTTTATTTTATTAGGCATGGTCCAAATAGTTTTCAAGTTTATATCTGTTGGCTAAATATGCAAGCATTTGTGTCACTTTACAAAAAACTAACAAGTCTAATAAATTGAATCTAAAATAGCTCTAGCATAACCTTTCAGAATAATGAAAATTCGGACAAATTAATGTTCGGAAAAAAAAACGGAATTTTTGGGTGTTCCAAAACATTGAAAATATAAACATGTAATGATAAAACTTTACCCAATTTCAAAGTGACTTAGCAAGTTAAGACATCGTCCTAGAACCGCCTTTTATATGCTATTATAGCAAAGTCGATAAAGCAAGCAACGGCTTCCCGGAAAACCTTCAAACTACCTACCTATCTATCCATCTGCGCCGAGGCAGCCGCTAAACGAATTACCGAGGATTACTAACTTATTTCATTAAGAACTTTGGGCCGCTAAATGTTATTTTGGATAAATCTCTTTACCATTATCTGGATAATTGCAGTTAGGAATTGCTTTTAGTGGTACGTTGATTTGATAGCAGTGTTTACTAAGTAAGTGGTAAGGTCTGAGAATAGAAGGCACGACATTTTTCAAATTTGCATAGTTAGGACTGTACCGAGCGCTCTCAGTACTACTATTGTGTTATTTTTTTTTTTTTAAAACAGATTGGTATAGACAAAATACAGAATTTACAATAATATGCTAATACAATTTCTCACTAAGAAACTAAAGTATTATCTTAAAATCAAAGAGTGGTTTTATTTGGTGTATAAATAATTACACAATTTAAAGGGTAGATATATGACATAATTTAATAACAATTGACCTATCAGTGAGTAACTTAATGGACAAAAGTGGTTACCTTTTTCCGTTAAGTTGTCTACACAAAGGTTACTAAACTTTGTCATGTATTTCATCAACGTCATCATCATCATCAGCACCATCATCATTACCACGTTGTTATTGTTTGTGAATAACTAATAATATTCCATAGTTTTTTTTGCTCTATGCTGCTCTAAAAGATGGGTATGTTTCAATCTGGCATAATTATGACAGTTTACAATTCAAATTATACTAACAATTCTAAAGTAAAATCCCAAAATAATGATTCAGCAATAAAGCAAAACCGATAATTGCCGCTACAAAACAAATTCTCTAGGTCTGAGCCAACAAATCTCTGTTAGCGCAGTAACTTATATTGGACGTCTAAGCCCGCAATAGTGGATTCTGCAAATACCAGCAAATAACTATCGGAGCGACCGACGGCGTCTTAGCAATATCCTACGGCTTTAGACGTCTACCGCGATCTTACTCGCGTGCCGTCTGCCGATCATTTTGTACCTAAACGACCGAAACCTATCATGGCTACATGTTAGACGATTTTTTACGATGGGTGAGTGACTTCCCCGCTGCTCAACTGATCAAAATTTGTATCATAAATATTACGCCTAGTGCCTGCTATACGGCCGCAACTCAAAAATTTTCATTTTTGATATTATTGCAGATTCGTGGTCAGAAGGGTTTAATTTACCACCTTAACTCAAAAAAATAAGGAAAACTATCCTCTAAAGCCTCTTAATGCACTTGTGGCCTTATGCAAATTTCCAAAAATCGACTATCCCTTACCTGCAATATGGCCACTCGCCAGTCCGCCGCTTGCGCCCGCGACGATCGCACGCAAAACTACCATGCTGTTCAGACACTTCGGAGTTGCGGCCGTGTAGCACAAACGTTCGGAACAAGTTTTTGAGTTACGTCCACATCGCACAACAGTAAATAAGACCGTGATTACAATGAACGCGTCAAAATATAAACGAAAAATCACTTGATGATAAGACAACTACAGTAAGTAGGTACCTTTATATACTTAATAGTTATAAGTCGTTACCTATGATTAATATACGTAAAGATTGTAATATAACAATATAAGGGTCAATCAACTTTTTTACACACACAATTCTGTCTGTTGCCCACTGTTCAGATTTTAATAAATAAAATAAAATCTGGGGACTTATTGGAAGTGAAATTATTATAAAATTATAGTTATATCATTAACTCCTTTCATTATAATGTATTGTTTCATTATTATTTTGATATTTATTTAATTTTCTGTACATAGGTTTTGTATGATAAATATTCAAATATAAAAGTAAAATAAAATACTAATACAAAAAATATACATTATAAAAAACCTAACCTATGAGTGCCGCCGGCAGCGGGGCAGGGCTCAAGCTACCGGTGGTTAGGGCTGCAGAGAGAGGAACCTCCTCACAATGCGTGCCGAGGAGTACTACCTTCTGTATCTGGCCCTTAATCCAGCGAGAGTCTCTTGAGGTGTTGGTCGAGACTCTTCGCTATAAGACCGTTTGCCGAAACAACTATTGGGACAAAGATCGTCGAAACAACATCCCACATAGCGGTCACCTCGTGAGCCAAGTCAAGGTAATTGCTGAGCTTGTCCTTCTCGGCCTTCACGAGATTTTCGTCATGCGGGATGGTGACGTCGACGAGCACTGCCGCCGGGCAGATCGATCGATTGAGATCGATCTGTCAATACGATATCAGGCTTATTGGCGACAATAGTCCTGTCCGTGATGACAAATCGATCCCAATAGAGCGTAGCACGAGCATTTTCGAGAACTGGCGCCGGTGTTTACTTATAGTACGGCACTTCAGACTCAACAAGACCATTATTGAAGAGCAAGTTGCTGATGGATGATCCTGGATGTATGAGCAAGTACTCGAAGTTGAAATTATGTGTCTGAGGGACTTGCCGGGGCAACGGCACGCTCGACAAATGTCGACCGTGCTATCCCTCAGAATATATTTCCGGTAATTGTTCGTCATTATGACCTCGTCAGCAATTGCACAGACAAAACCTTCGGTTCCCCAAAGATTTCGGTTTTCACGGACGCTAAAAAGTCTACGTCGGGCCTTGTTAGGGCCAGGTAGAAGCGTCCGTGTAGCTCGTTGCTTTTCCATACGTTCTTGCGGTCTTCAGTGCTCAACACCGTTGGTGTGCGCCAGTTTTCGTTTGCCAAGGAGAGAGGCGTGAGGCTCCTGTCTACTACAACCACGATGCATCCCACACTCATTGCCAAGGAAATAATCCCTGAGATTGCACGCACACCTCGCGGTTGTGGAGATTCTTAGCATTTGAAATGCCTCGACCTCCACATTTCCTTGGGATGTACAATCTCATGATAGATGAGCGTGGGTGCAACATGCGATGTGATTTAAGCAGTAGACGGATCCCCCTATTCAGGGCGTCCAGCTCAGTCTGAGTCCACCTTAGTATGCCAAAGGAGTATGTGAGCAGCGGCACCACCCAACCATTGAAGGCGCGCCTTACTACCCCGTGATATTGTTGACATTTAATATCATATCATGTCATGCAAAAACCATGATAACAAGATCTAGAACGAATAGAACAGAAGCGGATACTGCGATAGCACGCCCTCCACCCCAGCCCGCTTCGTTCAGCTCATGTCGCCATCGCTGTTGGGTGATGAGTTCGCCACTGCACCCGACACCAGCGAGTCGAGCGACCTCCGCCGTCGCGACCACCTACGTGACGTGCGACCACCACTGCCGGCACGCTTGGGGCCTGCGGGGCATCCTGCTCTGCGCACGGCTGGGTTTAGTGCACCGCATGCGATGGTCAACATCGAATAATGAAAATTGCATGCGAGCATAATACGGGGCTACAGAGGGAGGAACTAACCTCACTGCGTACCGTGATCGAATGCTGCTCCTGTTTCAGACTCTTGAACCAGCCATCACTGTTACCGCCCAATGACTATCGGATCAGGTGCAGGCCATTCAGCGGCTTCGGCGACTGGATCAGTCGACCTTGATCGGCTACGCCTTGAATCGCTACATATTCGTACAACCTCCGCTTCATCACGGGACCCTCCTGCTGCGTTATCGGCTTCGATGCCAGTCGCCCAACACGCACTGATATCAGTGCAGTATGATCCCGTTAGCGACGTTAAGGATTGTGTGAATATAAGCGTAACTAGCCAGGTGAATGAGCAACTGAGGAGGGCTTTGGAAGACGCGATCGCGCAGTATCGGTCCACACCCAACTCTAGGTCTCGTTTACCACGCTTGCCTGGCAGTAAACGAAATTTAGCACTTATGGGAGCCCTAAACGCCTTGCTGGCGTCATATTTACAAGCCAGCGAGGATATTATCGATACCCACTCAAATTTGTACTGCGGGGCCAGCACTGCATGCCGCGTAGCTCGAGTCAAGTTTTCGGACACTGACCGAGCGACGGGCGCTCGCGGGTCTGTCCCCGCTTGGCAAGTGCGAGTTGAGCGGCGTATTGATAAGTTTAGGACTCTCATAGGAAAGCTAGTCTGCTTCAGGGGGGCAATGAACGCCCCCGAGTCATACGTTTCGTGAACCAGGCTTTTGCTTGGACCGGAATAAGGCCCCAACATTATTATGGCCTGTGTCACGGAACGTATCAACTTCCTGAAGCAGAAAGTTTGCGCGTGGGCAAGCCGTATTCGTCGCTATAGAGAGCGTGTAGATAGATACCAGCAAAATCACCTCTTTCAAAGTGATCCGAGGAAGGTGTACCGAAAGTGGGAAGGAACCGATCAAGGAGTGAGCGACGGACACCTACCGGATGCTCCTGCTATGGTTAATTTCTGGCGCAGCATCTGGTCGGTGCCTGTCGTGCACACAGAAGGAGACTGGATTTTAGCTGGGCAGATATTCAAACATAGGTTATTTAAATTATATACCTATCTGTCAAGAGAATTTACGCGTTAGGCATACTTCGAGACATTGATTATCGCATATAATAATGTTTTACTGTGCCAAAGATGATTAATAAAGGTATCTGATAACAATTTTTCTTGTTTTTCATTTATTTTATTATTTTTAAATGTATTTTTGTATGATAGTACTTATGCTTATTACCGTCTTTTAATTCTTTTGCGATTTTGGACACATCTCGAAATTCCGTAAAATACTTTCTGCGATAAGGCCACAACACGAAGTGCCTATATTTGAAGGCCAGTACTTTAAAAACTAAGCATACTTGAAAAAAAAATGCATATTCATTTGAAGCTCTATATAATGAACAACAAAATAACCTAAACCACAGTGTTATTGACCCAAAACTTAAGGAATTAGACCCTTTTTTCTGCCGCACACTCAACTCGCAAAACTTTGATCGGTGATTTCTCTTAATATTGGTTTTTTGAGATGTGGCCGTATAGCAGGCACTAGGCGATTAGGTAGGTTTAGGTCATGTTAGAGTTTCTGCCCGCCCGAAGGGCCAAAGCACTCAGTAATAGGAGCTTCGCAATAACGGAGCTCCGTCGACTAGCGGAGCTCCATCGACTGTGTTAAATTTAATTTTGAAATTCATCTGCTCAACTAGTTGAGCAATCTAGTTGAGCAGTGGGGAAGAAGGGCTACGGTCCCTATTGATATGCTTACGCTGTCCGTCTGTCCGTCCGCCTCTCCGTCAGTGTGTCCTAACTTTAAAGAGCTGTAACGCAAACTGTACTTTCAATCTCGGCAATTCCGACAGTTCTCGAGGGAATGAATAAAATAAATATCAGGGACAATCTCACATAAATTGACCTAGTCTCAAACTAAGCTCTAGGCTGTACTATGGGTACTAGGCAACGATAAACATACTTATATAGAGAAATGAATACTTGCATACACAGAAAACACTGAAAACTCAGAAATGAAATAGCGACAAACGAGTTCTGTGCGGACGGAGTCGCGAAAGCTAGTTGCATAAATATTACCTATATTATTTCCAAATCCTCGAAATGTCTAAGGCGATGAGTACTCCAAAACGAGGAACCGCCGGCAAAAACCAACAAAATTGTATTGTACAGAGGCTGTACAGCTGACCTCGAGAAAAATAGGTCAATATTTATTTTTCATGAAGGCCAGCGTCAAAGTGTCTTTTGTCGTGGACTCAGTTTGGTATGAGCAGAGGGACTATGATTTGTTATTTCTACAGGACAAAAGTAAATGAGAATTGTCCGTAATTGGAATTGTAAATGAGTCTTGAGGCGCTCTCCCGACGGTTGAACGCCCGTCTGGCGGTCTCAGTAGAATATACTGCGATGATTTGATTTAAATATATTCAGCTTTTTGCGGATGGACCGGCGGGAAGTTTTAATTTGGTACATATTTGATTCTTGTGTGCCTCGTTATGAAGCAACAAGGTTCTTTGTTAATCTGGTGGAAATGTCGGCATTGGCATTTTAACAGTAAACACATCTAAGTACCTACCTACAACTTTATTCAGATTTAAATGGCAGATTAAATAGTACTCTATAATAAGAAACTATATTTAAAGCTTTTTATAATTGAAAATTGAAAAAAAAAGTTACTACATAAAAGCATTTGATTTGATGAGAACTGACAAGATCAAAAACACCGAACTGCGCTCCAAAACTGGTATTGCGGATGTGGGTGCCAAGACCGCTAAGCTTAAGTGGGACTGGGCTGGACACGTCTGCCGAATGCATCCGGAACGGTGGGCCAAGGTTGCCACCGAATGGACACCGCAAGATGGCCACCGGAGCAGAGGCAGACCAAAAAGGAGATGGCGGGATGACTTAGACGCGTTTCAAAGCGAATGGCGGGAGCATGCACTCAACCGAGACGAATGGCGGAAAAGAGGGGAGGCCTTTGCCCAGCAGTGGGACACTCAAATAGGCTAGAAAAAAAAAAGCATACAACGAAAAACAGTGATTCTGGAGACTGGGTTAGGATACCCTGCATTACAAGCCATTAAAAGTATTAGTGTTATTTAAAATACTTTCTTATCTATATATATATATATCTCTATCTCTATATATATATATATGTCTTGGTCACGCTATAACTTAAGAACGGCATTACCGATTTCATTCATCTTTTTTTTAAATGTTTTCTAATACTGCGAAGAAGGTTCTTTCATTAGAAAAAAAAGACATCTGTGCTGAAAAAATCAAAAAAAACCAATGGGAAAGTCGGAAATTTGCAGCGGGTCGAAGCCGCTGGCGCACCGCCGCGCTTTCGCTCGTTCGTTCGATCGCCTGCCGTTTTTAAGAGAATAACACACCAGTTTTCGAGAATCGTTTACGTTAGCATAAACCAACTTGTCTAGCCTCACAGGTCCGCGGAGAACTGGAGAAAATAGAAATAGAAGAGGGATACAAAGTATCCTGAGTCAACAAGTTATTTAATTATGTAACACACCTACTAACGAGGGAAAATCGAATCTACTTTAGCAATTGAATTAAGATAACGCCTTTTAGCTGAGCTAAGCCCAAGTGGCGAGAAAGCCTTGCTATTTTAATGGGTTTGTTTTGCCGGCCTTCGTATACTTACGAAGGCCGTCATTTTTTTTATTATTGACTAAATGATAATAAAAATCACGCAAATTTAGTTCACTTACGAGTCTATTCAACACGGTAAAAACAATATCATGTTTGATCTGTTATCGTATTGTCACCGTTTTGATACTTTATTTACTTGACAGTAATGGCGTCTGACGTCATAACAATACCTTAACAGGTAAACTACGATATCGTTTATACCGCCTAGAATAGAGGCGCAGTGCCCCCTTATTTTTTCCAAGGGCCCCTCGGATACCTTCAGCGCCCACTAGGGGGCGGTAGGGACCACTTTGGGAACCTATGGTTTGGAGGGTAAAATCCGAGATAAAAAATATGGCTCGTGCCGCAGCAAGAAAGAGAGCATGCACCTTTGAACTATACTTAACTATACGGCTAAAACGATCATTCAGAGACAGTAAAGCTCTAATCGCTGCGGCACAAAACGGATCAAAATAGCTGCAATAGAATGTCGAATTAGTTAGCTTATGTTTTTTTAACGCCTAATTTCATATTTAAAATATCGACAAATCGCTAGTCAATATAACAAAATCTGTCCATAAACCATCTACCAAGAACGTCCACACTCTAGCCAAGGTGTCATTTAAAATTGAATCACTCGCTGATTTACTTAGGTTTCAATTTCAGTTAGTATTTTATTTTAGTTACGACGTTTTGCAAGAGGTGCCAGCTAATGAATGGTCGCTCGTAATGATGCAATTGTGGTCAATCATGATGGAGCGCTGTTGACCGCGGCACTGGAGGTGTCACTACACAACCGTATAATGTATCGTGTATCTTCAGTTACAATGTTATTATATTTCTTACTAAAGATCGCTAGATATGTACTGCAAGATTTTATTCTAAACTAACTTCTGCCCGCGACTTCGTCCGCATAAATTTCGATAATCGTTATTCCCTCGGGAACTTTTGAATTTTCCGGGATAAAAACTATCCTATGTCCTATTCCAGGACCTAACCTATATGTTTGCCAAGTTTCATCTCGATTCGTTCAGTGGTTGAAGCGTGATTGAGTAACAAACATCCAGACATCCAAACATTTAAACTTTCTCATTTATAATAGTAAATATAATAATATTAATAGTAAGAAGTAAGATAAGATGTCTTCGCAACATCCTTAGATTTTTTTATGTGACATTTTTAACAATAGCCCCTTTTATAATGGTGAAATAACTTATTTTTAACCCCCAGTGCCAAAAGATGGGTGTAATATATGTAATAATAAGTTTGATGGTGACGAAAGTACCTAGGTGCAACGCTTTTGATTTTGGCTAAGTGAGCTTTATAAAAGGGATGTGTACTTATTAATTGGCATTTTTAGTTACGTTATGTGTAATGTAAATTTTTGCTATGTTTTTAATTGATCTCACGGAGGTACTCCGCTTTTTAAGGGCCGAAATTCAAGAACTATAAAAAGGTAGAAAAATCTCTTCTCTCTCAAAGCTGAGGTTAGTCTTATATTTCCTAAATAAATAAATATACGTTGATTATTATAAGTTTAAATGTCAAAAAATATGTGTTCCAGCAGGTACAACGAATGTCCAAGGTACATAGGGGGTAAAGTGTAACATGGACACTTTCCCATTTTTTTCTATCAGCCTGTCCCATCTAAACTAACAAAAGGATCGCGTAAAGTCACACATAATGCAGTTTAATTATTTGCAAATTCGGCAATTCTAAACTCAATCGAATTTTTTCGAAAAAACGATGTACAGTAAACTGTCCGTTGTACAACAGCTTCCCCTACATGAAAGTTTTTGCGTGAACGGCGATAAAATGCGAAAACAACGAATGAGGTTCATTGGACAGTGTTGCCAGGGGAAGGATTTAAAAAAATGGGCTTTAGAACACCGTGTTATTCTGCCAGCCGAACGTCTGCTGCAAGTAATACTCGAAACAAGTATTAGGTATGTACCTACTAATATACAATCACAGGTGACATTAGTTTCGTTGATTCCAGCAGATTCCATTTATCGCAGGGCCGATATTCTAGGCGGTAAAACCATATCGTCTTTGACCTGTTATCGTATGGTCAACTTTTGTATAACTCTTATTTACTTGACGATAATGACGACCGAGTTAAAAACAATGCGTAACATAACAGGTCGGAACGATATGGTTTTTATCGCCTAGAAAAGAGGCCAGCTCCAGCTCCAGCTCTGATAAAATGACCTAAACGAGTATCTAAACTTACGTATTTTTCAATTGTTATTTTTAGTGATACTTATTGAACCAAGTAATAAAACTAAATAAAACAACAACCGACGAACTGACGAAAGATAGATCAAAACGTTTACTGTGCGTAAGGATAGGTATGCGTGTGTTGAGATGTGAAGCCACACGGCCGCAATACGCTATTACGTTTTATGCACAAAGCGTCTGAAACATTTCACTCGCACGTTTCACGTTGTGGTGTTATTCTGTAAATAAGTTGAAGGAGAAAATTTCATTTCATGCCTAAGAAAACGTCTCTTAATGGAACGTTTATTTAAAAGCATAATTTTGATACAAAACTACCTATAGATAAACTTAGAAAAACACAATTTTAAGATTCTGATCGACACACTCTAATTACGTTTTGGATCATATTATGTAGAGGTGATACTGGGTATAGAATTAGCTTATATGGTAATGCAGTGGACATTGTTGTAAGAAGACGCGTGGGTACGGGTAACGCGGCTATATTTTAAAATAAGTACAAAACCACAAAAATGTGAGCTAACCAAGAGAGATTTTCACATAGTTGAAAAAAATAAATATCTTAGTTGAAGTATCTAACGTCTTTTTAGGCTCGTATGGAATCAAGACGCATGCACAGCAGTCACAATCTTGTTTGAAGCGACTATTTTTTTTATTGTATTGGTCTTTATAACGATAAGAGAGACCTGGATTGGGAATCAACAGAATGCTGGAGAATAATATCAATAATCATTAATCTTCATTCTATTTTACGAACCAAAAAAAATTTTAGCGGTCCTAAGGCCAGTTATTTGACAAGCTTTACGATTCCTGGGCCCGTATTATGGTCGCCTTTATCGCGGTGGATAAAGCTTCCGTCACTCTCGCACTTACATACTGGTCAGAAAGTGACAGATGTTTTGTCTACGCTTATCTACGTCGATAAACACGACCATAATCGGCCCGCTGACCGGTGTGGTGTTATGATCACCTTTATCGCGGTGGACAAAGCATCCGTTACTCTCGCACTTACATACGTGTCAGAAAGTGATACATGTTTTATGCACATCGATACGACCATGATAGGCTCGCTGGGACGTAAATCGGTACATATATGCCTGATTTCACCAACCAATTTAACAGATTTAAATCCTAGTCAGCTAGTCAAATCATTTTGAAAGCCGTCAAATCTGTAATCGATTGTTTAATGCTTAAATAAGCTGTAAACGCTATACATGAGGTATGTATTATATGTATATATTGTTGTTTACCTATGTTATTTTTAAATTGTACTGTTTCTCTGTAATATTTTTGTTTTGTGTACAATAAATTTGTATTGTTTAATGTGGTTGTATAACGTATGCTTACGTGGGTGCGTTCGCTCACCTTTGCTATTGAAAGAATCACTACCCTGTAAGTAGTAGAGCTTATCGACTAACGCAAACGTTAGAGAATAACATGACAAACGGCGGTAACGAAATAGTTTCATAGTGTAATACGTACCTGTGTATATACGTTTGCATTCCTTTGTCTATAAATCTTTGCTCATGATGTGTAGGTATGTGTGTGCGTGTCACGAGAGATAACGCGATACTTTAGTTGTGACAACTTTATTTAAGATGGCTTAGTGGCTTGAGATACGTGCAACAGAGAATTATTTTAGTTATTTGGTGTAAATAATTATTTAAGTATTTATTCTTTAGTTATGTTTTGCCTTACTCAGTGTTGTGATATATTTTTAGGATAGATATTTAATGCCTTCTAAATAGCATTAACTAGGTTTTTTTATAGTTTACTAGCTGTCACCTGCGACTCCGTCCGCGTAGAAGTTTTTTATCGCTCTTCCCCAGGGAACTGTTTAAATTTGAATAAAAAGTATGCTATGTCCGTTCCCAGGCTATAATATATCTCCTTGCCAAATTTAATTGAGATCCGTCCTGTTTTTACGTGAAAAGTTTATTAACAATCAAATAAACAACTACTTCCGCATTTATAATAGTTATTAACCTTTTGTATTCCGAGCAGCGAAGTAATAAGATGTGTCTCAGACGCCAAGGTCTTGTGACTTATGAAGTTAGACGGCAATTGACGTTTGACGTCAGTGCCACGAATTTCCGAAGACGCTCAAAAGGTTAAAAGAAGTATTTGGCATAAAATGGATTTCTTAAGTTTCACCCATTTCAACTGGTTCATCGGGCACACGAAGTCGAACTCGGGTTTGTACTTGCTGCGATCTGTAGATACCCTTTGGCCGTCAATAGACTCCATTATACTATTAAGGCGTATCACATCGTCGACGTTTTATTGTGTCAAATTCAAGATCAATTCAGTTCATTTTGGTCAAGGAAATTGGATATAATGGACACGCAATATATGTCACGTAGTAAGCAAGCAAACATATTGAGGCGAACCAGGGCCCGTATTATGGTCGCCTTTATCGCGGTCGATAAAACATCCGTCACTCTCGAACTTACGTGCTGGTCAGAAAGTGACAGATGCTTTATCCACGCTTATCCACATTGGTAAACACGACCATAATAGGCTCGCAGATCGATAACTCAAAATGCACAAATGTTGCCACAGAAAGCCATCGGAAGTGCTGTTTTTAAGGATTTTTAAAAGTTTACCTACGTCCGTTGATACCCAATATATTTACTTTTTTTTGTAATATTCGCAAAATGTATTTTGCAAAGGTCTTTGGATATCAAGTTCTTTTTAAAAAGGTAAGACATGTGACCATCAAAATATTATGAATCCTGCACGTGTAAATACCAGTCGATGAAATGATAATTCGGCGAAGTAAAATATTCTATGAAATGAGTGTCGGCGATTATTGCCCCCTTACTTATAAACGTGGAATAACCTTGGAGTAGCTATGCCATGTCCTTACCTGTCGTTGTGACATTTGAATTCGACGGATGAGGACAAAACATGGCATAGCATAGTTAAGTAAGAGGGTTGTACTTAGATATTATGAAAAACTAGATCTGTACGTTTTCCTTTCCAAGAAAATATATCTTGACGAAAAAGAACACGTACAGACCTAGTTTGTCATAATAATTACAACATATTCAAAAATCTTGAAAATTAGACTTGATTTAGAAGGTGAAAAACGTTATGGCCCGGAGCTAAAAATAGTATGGATATTTTTTGACAGCTACGCGATTTAAGCGTCGGTTCACAATCCTCTTACTTTTTTATAAATATTCTTAATCTAAAGAGAACATACTCATTACTCTCAAACGTTTCCAAAAAAAATATGGGTACCTAATGTCGTGAGAACATTTCCGAACTTCGGAGAATGTTGTGCAACTTGAACGTTTTGATTTGTGGGCTGCAACAAATGTATCGCTCTCGTATTTCTCCTGGCGCGGGCCTAATCGAATGTCATGCGCGGTGCCCCGGCGGAGCGGTTGGCGGCCGGCAGCTGTTCTCTGGATTTATGGCCGCCGCCCAACTTTCTGCGCCGTGCTGTGAAACACATGTAGTTGACGTCTTAAAATTATCGGGGTTGCCATGTAAGATGCAGTGCGCTGAAATGTTCTATTCCTTAGCAGTAAGGTCAGGGGCCCGTTTCATATAAGGTTGTAACTTGTTAATACGAGTGGAAGTCTCTTTTTAATACATACTGTTGGAAAGAGAGTTCCGCTTATAATACAGGGTGTCCCAAAAGTACCACGCCACAGTGACACCGGAGGTAGGTCAGCTCAAGAGGAACCTAACCAGCCTAACATGACCTCAGTAAAATATGACTTTATTTTTTTCAAATTGCTAGACCAATTTAATTTTAATTTGCAATCGGTCTAGCAATTTGAAAAAAATAAAGTCATATTTTACTGAGGTCATGTTAGGCTGGTTAGGTTCCTCTTGAGCTGACCTACCTCCGGTGTCACTGTGGCGTGGTACTTTTGGGACACCCTGTATAAGCTATTATTTTATATGCAATAGGCCCCAGGCAGGCTATTCTGACTGAAGTATATGCGTTAGTGACCAACGTTTTGTTCAATGCCATCGAAAAATACCGTATTGACTGTGGTTAACTATTTCACTAGCCAAGTGGAGCGTGAAAAGTTATAAAAGCATTATTTTTTTAATAAATAATATCCATTATTATTATACATACATATATACATACGTAAACTCACGCCTTTATTCCCAGAGTGGGGTAGGCAGAGCTACAGAATTACCAACAACTCTAAAAACTTGTAGATAATTCTGTAACCACATTTTGCACAATTAGGCTAAGATGTTTAGCAGTGTATTAGTGACAGGTTGCAACCCCATCGCCTAAAAGTACTACAAGCCTATATTCCCTTAGTCGCCTCTTACGACATCCACGGGAAGACATGGAGTGGTACTATTCTAACCCGGCAACCACACGGGTTCAATTATTTTATTTATGCAAATAATGTCGGAAAGCAATATTTAGCGTGGAATATGAAGACGAACGACGAGAACAGGGAATTTTTCAAGCTGATATGAGAAATACCTACACTAAGAAATCCACTTCAACATAATAAAAGTGAGATAATTTTAACAAATAATAAAGGCTCAGTAAGGAAGCTTTTGAGGATTTGTTAATTATATCGGGTGTATTGCAAAGTTTATAACATGTACGAGTACTATATTAACTTTATTAAAATGTTTATTTGTAGTACAGTCTCCAGCAATTATGATCCAACATTGGGCGCAAAATTATCTGACACGTCTTTATTACTAGAGGTATAAGAGCGTGTCAGATATTTTTGCGGTCAATGTTGGATAATATATTATTGCTGGTGACTGTACATATATATACCTTTCCATATCGACGGTGGAAAGGAGAAACCCTTTAAGCGACATGATGGGCGAAATTGAGTAACCCGGCTCAAAAGACGCAGAAAAAAAAGTCGATTCCAACGATATATATAACTCAATTTCGCCCATCATGTCGCTTAAAGAGTTTCTCCTTTCCACCGTCGAATTATGTATACTTGACCAGTAACTGAAACTGTGAAGCACTAGTTTATTTAATGTTTACAAAACAAACAACACTCATATTCAGTCTTATTGCCAGTATAGTTAGAAAGAGAGAGCTTCGTTTGGAGTGAAGTAAGGCACGTTACTTTGTGACGTAACGATAACTACATGAACTATTGAGTTAACGTGAGCGAGCATAGTTAACGTTTATGTGACTCATGGTCCGAGTTTAATGGAAAACTATTCGAAGATCGTTCACTCGCTATCGACTGCAGAACGTAATAATGAATGATCGATAGCAACTCATGGTGGTGGTAGGTACCTACTGATGAGTTCTACTTAACTACGGAGAAAATTCGCTCACTTAAGTTGGGCGATTCTTTTAACTAACTAGCTTAATAACTAGACGGACGAATTATAAAGTAAATAAATTATGTAAATAATCCCAAACTTAGCTCAAGACTTGTCTTGTACTATGGGTACCTACTAGACAACGATAAAAATATATGTATACTTATGAAGTAAAAGTAAGAAAACGTACAAGAAGAAAGTAGCCACGAAATGGTCCCCTCAGCTGGCTTTCAAGTCAGCGCTGGTCTTCCGTTGGAACCAACAGGTGAAACCTCGGAAGGTTAGGTTAGGTTAGGTTAGGTTAGGTTATGCTTGTTCTTGGTCGCGCGGCACCTCCCCGAAGGACGCAGATGGTTTACCGCTGGGTTTTTAGTGGATATTCCGGCCGCTCTTGGTTGGTGAGTCCCACATAACCACTCCAGGTCCCCCTGGACCTGGGTGGTATAATTAAATGCATTTCCCCAGCGAGAAAAAAAAAGGTTACACACAAGAACAGAAATAAATACTTAAATATATGTATAAGTAGAAAATAACTAAAACTTAAATTGATGACGAACTTATGTTCTAACTGTGATTATGGCTGTAGTGGAATAAGTTAATAGGTACTTATTGTTTTGATCCTTCGTCTGACTCCCCAAATGGTCAGAAACTGGGATCGATATATGAAACGTCTGTCAATCTTAATGCCGTATGGCTGCCTTATATTTTTATAAACAATTTTTTTTTTTTATGAAAACATGTCTATATATGTTTTCATAAGGCTAGGTCAAAGGGAAGAAAAGCATAACCGCAATTTATATAGCCGATGCTTAAATCGTGGAGCTGTCAATTTTTTTCCATGCCAAGTTAGCTCCGGGCGATAACGTTCCTCTCCCCCAAAATCAAGTCCGATTTCCACGATTATTGAATATGTTATAGTTATGATGAAAAACTAGGTTTGTATTGTACGGTATCGTTTTTCTTTAAATTGTGTCTTTCCAAGAAATATTTAGTTGGAAAGGAAAACGTACCGACCTAGTTTTTCATAATATCTTCAACAAATTTCAAAAATCGTAAAGATCGGACTAGATCAGTTTGAATGATTTTTTTAGCTTAACAATCCTCTTAAGGCATTTAGTCCTCCATTTGCACTTACATTGTGTATTGCGTATAAAGTTTAACTACATAAATAACTCTTAAAAATGTACCTTATTTTTTCACGTGACACGCCTCACGTGTTCATCTCCATTCTATAAATGACCAAGTACTGTGTTAGCGTCCACCTGGGAGCCGAAAAGTCCTTTTTAACGATCCCTGAACAATAACCAGGCCGTTGGATTTAATGGATCGCAAAGCGGTCTCAATTAAAACTGCCATCTATATGGATAAGGTCAGTTGTTTCAGCATGCGGAGTAAACTTTTAATGAGTTTATGAGTAGCGAGCCGCGGGCGAGCGACTCCCCAGCGTCACATACGAGCTCATTAATTCCATTGTATCCTGCATGTTTAATAGGCCACTATTAGCTACCATGTTTGCGAAACTGTAGAGAGAGCTTAAAACTACAAGTTCTGGAAAAAGTAGGTACCGTACTATACAACTGTGGTCCTGGCCTACAACAATAGTCCAAATTTACTTATCACATTATTTAAAAAATATAATAGCTTTAGCTATAGCTAGAGTTTAGAGCAATCGATTTTAGGTCAAACAATACATATACCCAGCAATAATAGCAGTAAGGTATCATATTTTAGAATAATGTAACGAGGAAAATTGGACTATTGTTGCAGGCTAGGAACATAGTTGTGTAGTTTTACGGTACTAACTGAATAAAGGGAAATTCTGGGGTTCTAGTGAAAAGAGTACAAGTCAACCTTAACTCGTATTAAAAAATCGGTCAAGTGCGAGACGGACTCGCGCACGCAGGGTTCCGTACCATTAGCTATACAACATTAGCCAAAAACGGCAAAAAAACACGATAGTTGTATGGGAGCCCCCCTTAAATATTTATTTTATTCTGTTTTTAGTATTTGTTGTTATAGCGGCAACAGAAATACATCATCTGTGAAAATTTCAACTGTCTAGCTATCGCGGTTCATGATATACAGCCTGGTGACAGACAGACAGACGGACAACGGAGTCTTAGTAATAGGGTCCCGTTTTTACCCATTGGGTACGGAACCCTAAAAAGGGTATGAACATGAACGGAGTATAGGTACCTATACTAGACTTAAACCCTTTTTTACTTGATTTTCACAAGACTTATATCCTTTTTCACTAGGACCCCAGATAATGTCACTGTAATCTTTTGCCGTTATTGGTTCTTCCATTGCACATTGGTAAACCCGAAAAACCTCGTATGGGACGTTTTTTTGTGCTTGGTGTACTAGAAGTCATCCTTCATTCATTTATAGTTTCTCCTTACGTTTTTGCATAATGCCTATGAAGGTACGAACATGTGAACAGTTTTTAATGAACAAAAATGGCTGTCATTTTCAAAACGGACTAAACGTTTTAAAATAATGTTGATTCCTCGTCCAAAAATGTGGCATGCATCCGCTATAGGTAGATAGATTTTGATTACGCTATAGAAGCACCTCCTGCTTTTGCATGCTGAAATATTTAAAACCTGAACCCTTATAAGTAAGTTTGTTGCCCGTCTGTCTGTCCCTCTGTCCGTCAGACCGTCACGACTCTTTTTCTCTGAAATGGCTTAAGACAAGAATTCTATAGGTATTTTCAGTATTTGGTACGGAATGTTTCGTTATAAAAAAGATAGCTCGTTTATTAACCTTCAAAGTTGATTAGGTGATAGTAAAACGGAAAATACTCAGCACACACATTTAGTCAAACAAACAAATCTAGCTCATAAAACTCGAGAGCTTTCAACTTTAACTCCAACACCGTTTTGACTTGAAAGCTACTTGGACAGAGATAAGTTGATATTGGTTATAAGCCCCATCTTACAAACGAATCAAATGAACTCTGAGTCTACTGCTCTTGAATGGAGAAAACTCGCGAAATAACTTTACGCGTGTGAATAAATCTTTTAAAATCACATCTTATTGAAGAACAAAGATTTCAAAATGATAGGGGATCCCGTTGAATCACCGAAACTCATTTTATCGAATGTATTGTATCATTACATCGAAAGCTAATTTCGCTATAACTTTATTGTTTTTAGGTTATCTTAAGCATGGGTTACGTAGGTTAGGTTAGTTTAGATCTGTGACCATCAAAAAATTATAACTCCTGCACGTGGAAATGATGGTCGATGAAATGAAAATTCGACGAAGTAAAACATTCCAAGAAAAAAGTGTCACTGATTCAAGGGTAAGCCACCGGTGGGTGAATATCGCCGTCATTGTTGTCTTCAATATATTGACGAAAATAATGATAACTACTAGCAACTTTTGATGTCAAAATCAGCGGGCCCGGGGTAGTATCCATTCCATTTAAAAAAACAAGAAATTTATAAAGTTTATCTTGAATAATATGCGAAGACAATAATGACGGCGGTTAAAATGCCGAATAATCACCCATAAAGCTAGTTGATGTGATGAAGCTGAAGCTAGGTTCGCTCGTTCGATTATTTTGTTAGCGCTAAGTATAATAAATAATTCCAATACTTGTCGGCGTTATCCCTGAGGGGAAGCGGAAACCACGCTCCCGGCACACTCCGAATGGGGCGATTGATTTTTCGAATATTAAGAATAAGGATTCAATATTCGACCAAAGCTCGCGCCCGTTCGACTTATTTCTGTATTTTAATTTGATTTCGAGGTAAACGATTGATCACGGCCGAAGCCAACTTGAATTTTAATTATCTCAAATTATCAAAAACCTGCTTACGACTTAAGCTTGTTGCGGATTTTTTTATCATGAATTACGTTTACTCTGAAGTAATTTCTTTCTGATTTAATTTTTATTTCATCCACTTACGTGGGTGCACGACATAAATAAATACAAATTAGTTTTCCAGCCTACGCGGGATTATTATTTTTACTATAGCCTCGTACTTAAGTCCCTGCGTACTTGTACAAGAACAAATTATATATACAAATATAGAGGTTTAATCCATCTATATATGTATATGCCACCTAAATGCTTCTGTGATAATAACTAAGTACTTAATTAATGTTTTTTTGTCAACTTGTTATTGTAACATATTTAAATAAATAAATATAAAAATTTCGCGTTTTTTATGATATTTTTAAATATATACTTAGGTAGGTCGGTATGAGAATAGGTCGTAAAGTATATTTCATAACGTTTGTATGAATATAAAAGTACACCCGGGCGGCGCCGGGCGCTGACAGCTAGTATCTGAATATATATATATATATATATGTCTATTAGTATAGGATGTTATACCTCTCTTATTACCTTACTTCAAATAAGACAGCTCGCTGGGTGTACTTAATTAAAATATATTAATATATTTCGCCTAATGTAATTTCCCAAATAACTTATTAGGTACTTTTAGTAGCTAAATCAATAATGTGCTACTTTTAATTTGGTTAAATTATCATTTAGAAAAATATCATATACCAAGTTTCGTTTTTGGCAAATAGTTGTTAAGCAAAAAATATTTTCTGAAATAAATACTTTGCACACTAAATTATCACATACTTTAATATTCGAGGTTAGCTTAGAACTGTGACCATAACAGAAACAAGTTGCTAGGTTAGGTTAGGTCAGGTTAGAGTTGTGTCAAGGCTCGTAGCGCCTCACCTACGCAGAGTGAGCTCCGCAAAGCGGAGCTTCGTCGACCTTGTCTTGAATTCAATACTTTTAACTGGTCTAAAATTAAAAAAATAAAATCTTATTTCCTACTTACTGAATTAGAATAGAAACTATATGCCATACTATATTTTAGAAAGAGTATGTTAAGCCAATCGACACAATTTGACTAAAAGACAAATGGCATATTGAAAAATAATTAAGTAATTAAATATTTGTTAAACAACAGAGTCCCCATTTAGCAGTACTAGCAGGTAAATTAAGTTCGGCAGCTTATGCTGTTAGGAAAATTAGACAACTTACCAATGTTGAGACAGCTCGCTTAGTTTATTATAGTTATTTTCATAGTGTTATGTCGTACGGTATTCTTGTTTGGGGAAAAGCTGCTGACATACAAACTATTTTCGTGTTACAAAAAAGAGCCATTCGTTCTATATATAACCTAAACTCCCGTGATTCCTTAAGATTATTATTTAAAGAAATTAATATTTTGACAGTAGCATCACAATTTATTTATGAGAATATTATTTATGTCATTAAAAATCAAGACTCTTTTATTAAGAATTGTGACATACATAATTTGAATACAAGAAATAAGAATAAAATTGCTATTAAAAAATTTCGTGTCCGTAAGGTATATAAATCATTTGTAGGTCAATGCATTCATTTCTATAATAAATTACCTGACGAAGTTTTAAAGTTACCATTTCCAGTACTTAAAAATTACTTGAAAAAGTCGTTGATGTCTAAAGCTTACTATAGGGTCGAAGACTATCTAACAGATAAAAATGCTTGGCCTAAATTAAACACCTAAATATCTTAATAATAACCTAATCATACCAATATATAAACATTGTGTATTGTCTAGGGGACACGGTTTCTGTAGGGGAATGTATCGAAACTAATTATGTGTTGTTTTGCACCGTCATAGGTAAGTATAATTTTTAATATTTATTTATTTCTTATATTTACTATTTATGAGTTCTTGTAGAAATTTTGAGTTTTGACACATTTTCCTGCTCAACTACGCATGATATATATAGACATATTTTTGTTACATTCATTGTTTTATATAATACTAGGTTAAGTTTTATTTTTCGTTGTATAATATCATATCATAAGAAATGTTTAAAAAACGACTGACTGTTGAGTTTCTTGCGGCGTTTCTTCTCAGCAGTGGTCTCTTGCGAAGCGCTGGTAGATTATTGACGTGTAAAAGTGCCCGTGCGGCCTACTTACTGAATAAACATCTTTTATCTTTTTTTTTTAACAGTTTGCCAAAACATTCAGTGGCGAAGAATTAAAGTACAAAAAGTTGTTATGCCAAATGATCATTAGTCGAAATGAAAATACGGTTATATTTTGCAATGCAATTTTCGCCGATTAATGAGTAAACCCGCGTAAATAATACTTTCTTAAATTTGTAACAAAAAAACGTATTTCTTGACAGTAAATTATAACCAAGTGCCCGTTTTCTATGTAAGGGGGTTTTTAAGAATAACTATCACTTGTTCACTTTTCCCCTTCGTTATATGGGATCGCGAATTATGTGGGAAAATAATAATGTCGTATTTGTTCGGTTCCAATGTAACTTTTATGAAATATTGGGCACGTATGAAATATTGGCTGCTTCTATAATATTTGCCGGCCAGTTTTTCGATATTATTGATATTGCCCGTACATAGCATTATTGGATTTTTTTGTACCACGTCCCATATAAACAGTCCTTTGACTTTTTAACTGACTTCAATAATAGGAGGTTCCCAATTCATAGGACCTTCAAAAAATAGTAGATTGTTCAACAAGGGACTAAAACAAGCCATAATGACACGAGATGTTTAGCCACGCGAGCGAGCCAGCGAGCGAGAGTGGCTATTGTTCGAGTGTCATTATGGTTGTTTAGTCTCGCGTTAAACACTCTACTTTTCACTTTGAATGCGAGGAAAACAAACAACGTTCAGTGCCGGATTAGCCACGTACCTAGCAAGAGTAGCAAATGATACGGGCCCCGCGCATCCACGTCTAAACTCTAAAATGCTAGTACTTACATCAGTATGCGTATGCGTGTACTCATATTATTATGCATCAGGGTTGACGATAAGATGAATAATCCAGTCGATATTCTCCACCAGAATAACCTAAAACAAACACCCACGCAAAATAGGTGCATATCTAAGTCGCTCAGCCGCGGAATAAGCCCGCCACAACCTGTAACCTAAAACAAACCCAGGGGTCTCTTTATAGAATTTGCTACGGACCCCGTGCTTGCTCAATCCAGCACTGACGAAGTTCTATACACATTTATAAAATTGATTATAAGAAAGTTTCTTACAAATTTGTTCCGCGGTTTTTTTCTTTTCTTTTGTATTTTTTTTGTGAAGTGCCGCTTTAAATGCTTGCATATTTAGCCTACAGGTTCAAACTTGAAAACTATTTTAAAACTAATTGGACCAAGCATAATAAAATGAATTCATCCTTAATATAATTAAATATGTTTATATTCGTAATCATTAATCGTGTTTCACGAAATTAAATCATTTTTATTTTATATTTTTTCACAGTTGTCATTTTGAGGTTATTTCCACGAGCTAAAAATTGTCTACACCACAGAATAAAAACTAGAGGCATAGAAACCGTACTAAATAGACAGAAAATACATTATGGTTGACTTCTTTTTACTTATGGTTTTCATAGTGAGTTGGAAAGAGATCGTCACAAGGCGTGATTTGGACCTTTAAGCACCAGTGTGGAAGAAAGTAAAGCCAAAGAAGACCGGTCGTTGATTTTACGTTTCTTCACCTTCTGATCATGACAGATTAAAGAAGAAAAGACACCTAGGTTTTGTTTCTTTTCCTCTTATCAAAATGTAATCTATAAAGTAGAGACAAGTAGCTAGTGCAACGTTCATCTTATTGAAAAGAAAAAAGAAAGAAAGAAAGAAAATCATTTATTCGTGACAAACATAAGCAAGAACAGATAAAAACGTACAAAAAGAAAATAGCCACGAAATGGCATGGAATGGTATTGCACGGCTTCTATGCTTTTAGTCTTTATTCTGTGGTCTATACAAAAAGACTGAAATTAGCAATAAATCCTCCATTCACAAACACCGTGATTGGATGTTTAGGGGATTCCAAAGTAAATTAAAACAATTTTAATTTAATCCCTAGAGATTAAAAAAGGAACTTTAGTCCCGATGTGCAGAGACTAAAGTAACATTTTAAGAGCATGAGAAGTGAAAAAAATCTAATTCTATGTCACCGATACGTTTTTACCTAGTGAACCGATTTCAATGATTCTTATTTGATTATTTATTTGTTGATAGGACCTTTACATCACGTCATATTAATGGAGTTATCGTAGGTTTTTTTCTTTAGTTAAATACTTATATCCTAATGATACCCTGACGTATGTTAGCTATAGAGCTATACCTATCAGCTATTATAGAGCTTTATTAGGTAATATATATAGTAATATATATAGAGCTTTATTAGGTAATATATATAGGTGTTAAAAAACGGTCCAGTATTTTCTAAGTTTATTCGTTACAAATAGTAATTTAAAAATACAAACATACAAATCTTTTCTTTTGCGATGAATCCAAGAAAAAAATTATAACTATCGACCCGCCCTCGCTTCGCTTTGCTATGGCATTAACAGTTTTACAAATATAAAAAGAAATATCTTCTTAACCCAGTAAGATATCGAAATAAAACATACACGAAACCATAAGTTCAAATTTTTGAATTAATCCCTGAAATGTTCATTAAATCCCTTAACTAAAACTAAACTTTTAGACATGATTATGTATCGCATAAATAAATAGCAGTTTTCATATGAATTTTGGCATTTATTTTGAAATCACAAACCTTTCAATTGTATTTTATCGGTACTTATAGATTTATAACGAATCAATAATCCAGCTCGAGTTGAAAAAGTGAAGAGTGCGCAAATAAATTCGCTGAATCGCTCATAGTCCGCTTTTATCGTTACGCACTCGGAGAGCTACGATCATTATTTTATGCACTCGATGGGTTCCGTCCCAAATCAACGGTTAAAGGGAATTTATAACAAAATCAGGGGTGAAAAACGGGACATCGCGAACGGAAAGAATTATTGTGAGGTAAATGATGCAGAAGGCTGTACAAAGGTGCGCGCTAAGTCGGCCGGTGCCGCGTCGTCATTCCGCGGCGCCGCCTATTCCATGTACGAGATCGCGCTCGTTCATTCACCTTAAATCGACGCCATTTCGAGCAGCAAAATAGACTGCTGAAAAAGACTTTTCGATCGAGAAGTCCCATCAAATTTCTTCAATATCCATTTACGACGAATAAGACCGGATTATGCGCAAGGCAAACCCTTTAATCCGGGCTAAAGGTTATTTCAACATTGGACCGAATTTGGGTGAATTAGATCATAGCTTATACATTTTCCTACCCATTTTCCAATTATTTGGGTCGGTTGGAGCCGGGCTGTGGAGAGCATTGTGATTGTGTCGAGGATATATCGCATTTGGACTCGGCACCGAATCACCAAATAACATTATGAAGCGTGTGAACTAATGTTATTCGCCCGGGGCTTTGCCAACATAGGACTCGCAATTCTTTCCAGATCTTGGTAGCTCTGTACCTCTAGTGTATTTTTGCAAACATAAAAAACGTCACGATCGCGTTTGCGTTTAGATCTCAGCTAGTATGGAAACTTAAAAAGCGCCCCTAGCGGCGAATAACTGAAACGGGCAAAATAATCATGCGGACCCGTGGTTCCGTATTCTTGTGGCGAAAATACAGTTAACGAAAAAACACTTCAGCCTTCACAACTTTAGTTACTATACACATTTACCCCAATATAGATCGTATTACGAAAGAAATTCTCTAAAATCGCATAAAAATCTATTGCGTAGATTATAAAAAAAACGGGTAAGAGCATTTCGGAACGTGTTCAGTGTAGGGTTCTCAAAAAACAACAAATATAAACTAATTTTCTATTTAAAGTTATTTGGTGCTGTCTTAGGTAACTTTTAGTAGGTATAAACACTTTAACTGCCTGTATCTCAGCAATCAATCAAGTCTACTTAATCGAAATAGGTTTCCTTTTAATTTCATTAATTTATGTGCTTTCATTTACTTAAGATATTTTTCAGATTTTTATTTCTTGTTGGCTATTAGCTCTATAGAATTCAAAATATTTATTCAGTAAATTGCCCACATGAGGGCTCATTTACACGTCGGTACTCACTTTTAGAGGGAGAGGGGGGAAGAGAAAGGGAACTCTAGCGAAAATAAACCTTTTCCAGCTCAATATTTCCTAAACGGTACCCCGAATCTGGAAATTGATATTACCATGTACATTATGATATATTAAGAGCTATCCAAAGATACCTCACTCAATGTTATACCATCATTCCATCATAAGTATATCATTTTACTTTTGCCTTAAATATAGGCAAAGCGGGAAACCAATTTTTTTTTTATTTTTTTTTTTATTTTTTTCACTTTGTCGGCGTTTTTGCGTAAGTAATTGAAAATAGTAAGTACAGCACTTACAGTCGGGGTCAAAAGAAATGGCAAAAGATGTAAACAAAACCAAACGGACCTATTTACCATTATTATTTATTATACTATAATAATGGTAACGTACTTTTGGACATCGCGTGAGATATTTTTAATTATATACAAGCTTGATTGTTACTTTTACATTCTGTTATTATATTAACTATACGTTTATTTAATCAAAACTCGTTTGTAATTACATTGAGGTTATGTGTCAAACAGTAGGTACTGATTTGTTTACATCTTTTGCCATCTCTAATGACCCCGACTTTAGTACTAAGAGTATCTGAGTAAAACCATGGACAGACGGACAGACAGACAGGCGAAATAAGGGTTCCTTGTTGACTACGGAACCCCAAAAACGAATCTGTTTGACATAATAGTACTTAATATTTGAAGATTGATTAGGTCAGGGATTGAGATAATTTATTTTAGTTAGACATATCATATTATGAAATGTTACTCGAAATATAGGTACCATAGATACTTACAGTGAGCCAGCGTTATCCCAGCGAGGAGGGGGAGGGGGGGGGGCAGACTCACACTGCTGACACGGCTTTGCACACTCCAATTAAGGCGATTGATTTTCGGATCTTGCGAATAAAGATTTAATATTATACGAAAGCGACTATTTTATTTTTGATCTGATTCTTAAACTTGTTATATTTACTGATTCGATTACAATAATTGATATGAATTCATTTGGAAGTAAGTATGTTATATTATTTAATATTAGGTATATCTTGCTTTGACGGAGCCTTCTTACGTATTTACAGATGAATAAACATATGTTTAAGTTTTTACAAGCTTTTATTTAAGTTCACTTGTATGTTCTGGAACTAGAGGGAGGCCTTTGCCAAGCAGTGGGACACTTTAGGCTAACAAATATAATAAATAAATAAAGGCTTGTAGTTACCCAGTACAGTAGGTACATAATTCCAGAGAGGTATAATTCCGAAATCATCAATACTCGGAATTTTCAAAATAATTCTATGAAATTTTATGAAATTTGCTAGATTTTTGAAAAAAGAAGCCGTTTGTACCTACATACTTACTTAATCTTTTTTTTGTTATAACGGCAATAGAAATAAACACTCTGTAAAAATTACAAATATCTACCTATGACGGTTCATGAGATACAGCCCGCTGACAAACAGACAGACGGATAGCGGCGGTGGCTTATAAGGTCTCGCTGGTACCCTTTATTATTTTATTTGGTTAGGGAACTACAGAAACCCTAAAATAACATTGCTTTTGGCAAATATAGCATAGGGAAAAAAACTGAATTTGTAGGTTTTCCCCGATATTGCTATTGTGACGTAAAGGATTCTTCCTTAGAGGGAGGTTACACTCTCAGTATTTCATCAGTTCAGTCCATCAGTTTAATCAGAATGACCGGAGAATGATCGTCTAACCCAAGGACTGACGGACTGATGGTCCGGACTGATGAAAATTAAATATTTTAAATGATTTTCTTCAATCTATTGTAAATTATAAAATACTGATGGGAAACTGATCGTGTAACCCACTCGTATCATTCTCGCGTCAGTCACCGTCTACGACGAAATGGAGCCAGACGTGTCACACGACACAAAATATTTACTTTTCATCAGTCTGTCAGTCCGTGGGTTAGACGATCATTCTCCGGTCTTTCTGACCAACTGGATGGACTTAACTGATGAAAATACTGAGCGAGTAACCTCCCTCTAAACGGTAACATGCGTACGTTTTATCAATCTGATATTAATCTAGGATGATCCGTCTAATTGTTCCAACCATCCATCAGACTGACGAACCGAACTGATGAAATACCTAAGTACTGAGCTTGTAACCTCCCTCTTGCGTTATTGCTATGAAAGCCGTAGAGCTGCTGCGTCAAATGTCTGTTATTTTTGGGACGAAATACCATTATTTATAAAGGTAACTGCATATAATTTTATTTATATTAAGTATATTTACTATCTCTAATATATAAAATTCTCGTGTCACAGTGTTTGTAACCAAACTCCTCCGAAACGGCTCGACCGATTCTTATGAAATTTTGTGTGTATCTTCAGTAGGTCTGAGAATAGGTCGTAAACTATTTGTAATAAGTTTTTTATGAAAAAAAAAAAATTACACCCGGGCGACGCCGGGCGCGGACGGCTAGTATAATATTATAAACGTAACAGTTTGTATGTATGGATGGATGTTTGTTACTCTTTCACGCTGCAACCACTAAACGGATTAGGATGAAATTTGACACACATATAGGTTAGGCCCTGGAATAGGTAGGACATAGGATAGTTTTTATCCCGGAAAATTGGACCGTTCCCGAGGGAGCAGCGATGAACGACTTCTACGCGGACGGAGTCGCGGGCAAAATCTATCCTATTAATACAAGTATCCTACTAATGATCGGGGAACGGTAGCAATTTTTCGACGAAAGTATAACATGGATATGATTCTATTTAAATGTCGTGCACAATTTATAAATAAAAATGTGTGCAGATTTATTATTGAGGTTTTAACTTGTCTTAAACGATGAAATATCAGTTTACAACTACACATCCCTCACATCTGTTGATGTAGAAAGGTCATTCTCTCTATACATATAATAAATGGATCCTCAAAGTTAATAGGAATCGATTGAGAATATCGAACATAGAAAAAATATTATAATTTTCTATAACAAATTATATTCAGTGAGTTTTTAACAATATAATTATGATTTTATTTTTAACAACACAGACTTATCTATATTAGTCATTACGTTTGCCGTTAAAGTGACATAATAGCATATTATGTCACTAGCCAAATTAGACCATCGTCGCTATTGCCTAACGCACTCGCAATCGCAATTGGTTTCAAAGTGGAACAATTGTTTTCATTTTGTATGCAGATTCGCCTTCGGATTGTCAAAATGAAAACGATTTCGATTGCGAGTGCGTTAGGCAATAAGCCCTCAGCTTGGCTTGGGTTTTCTTCGAGGAGGCTTGAGCCGATATGAACCGTAATAGGTAGACAAATAAATTTTCCAAAGAGTGTGTGTTGCTAATTGCTATTCGTTAGTTCAATAACACACAACAACAACAACGTGACAATCAACGTTAAGAAAATTAACGAGTAAGTATTACCTTTATTGCGATCATCTCGGAATAAATGCTGAATTACAGCTGTAAAAAGGTATTGTTAGCCTGGAAAGCCACCCCAGAGCGCAGTTTTCATTTGTTTCACAGAAGCGGTTAATGTAAACGGCCCTTTTAAACATTAGCTCAATTGTCTCGACTCGTGGCGCGAAAAAACAAAAGCGTTTGGCGCACCTAAACGATACCACAGCGTAAACGTAACAGTAGATCAGAGGCTCTAGCCAAGATGCATGACGCTAATTATCGTTTCTATTCGTTTCGTTTCTAAACCAATCGCGTCACTGGTAGATCACGTGACTCTTCGTATCACGTCATCTACCAGTGATGCGATTGGTTTAAAAACGAAACGAACAGGAACGTTCATTAGCGTTATTCATCTTGTCTAGGGCTTCAGAGTCCCTAGCCAAGATGCATTTCCATTTGTACACATTTTCCATTCGTAACTCCTGTTCTAGAACAAGAAGCACAATTTTGCTGTCTTTTCTAACTTAAATTAGTGTAAGACACTAGTCAACTTTTGCAATTTTAATTCGTAGTCTACGCCGCGCTTTACACGTAGGTACGTGCTCAAAAAACTACCTAATATTTACGCCGTAAGTCATAATCAAAATAAATCATAGGTTATTCTATGGCTTATAAAATACAAAAGACTGTATATGTCCGATCGTATGTACAGTCAAAGACTTACTGCGACACTCAGAGACGTCAATTTAATGTAATGCTTGATTAAAGTTGCTGCTGTCACTTACTTTGCTACAGCAATAGAATAATACAACACGTTAAATTTAATTGACGTCTCTGAGTGCGGCAGTTAAATTTGATATCCTCCTTAAGTCCAAAGTCAATCTGATATTCTGCAACAATAAGGTTGAGTTTCCTGTAATTTACAAATGACTTAGCGTCTCTAATGACATTGACTATTTCAAGCATATTTTTTTTTGGAATGGTCACGTATTAACGTCCGTGATCGTGCCTATGTAATAAAACTCCTAAAGCTTGGGTTGAACTACTTTTATCTATTTACTTTTACATTGCCGAGTAAAGGCGTCGCTTATACTGACCTCTCGGCGAAGAAACGTAGTAAATACCCTTAAGCTGTAAGCCATTGTCTGTTTTGTTTTAACTCTTTTATATCACTTTTTCTCTTAACCCTGTTTAGGATGTTGTGTCATCGAATTTAATAGTAATTATGCATTGGCAGTTTTAAACTTGGCCGTTCAATACACGGCTGTTGTGATTATGCGCATAGTTAGCTGGGTCTTTAACGAAGACTTTTTTAAATTATTAAACTAAAAAAAATGTCGGTAGCTAAAGGTACGCGTTAAAGTTTATATCGTTGGTTAAATATTACGAGTACCTACACGATTTGAACCAAAACGAACGTTGTATGCAAACGAATCTATGTCTCCCATTTTCAATACAATGAATAATTTATTTTTAATGGTCAATTTCCACTATGGCATTCACAAAAACTAATAAACTCCTATGCAAAGAAAACGGGCATTCACAATTATTTTGAGTAGGTATGTACCTAGTTTTGAACATAATGTAAGGAGATTAGCTTTTTGCGCCTCGTTGTTTTTTGTTCTTGGTTCGTCAGCAATCATCTTTCGACTATAAGCGGATGCGTTAAGAGTTGTTTTGGCATGGAAAGTGTGTCCTTCTTCAAGGACAGCTACTTTTATGATTTTCCTGTTCTTTTTGTAGTATCGGTTTTCTTTTGAGACGGTTGACATAGGTCTGTTGTGTCAGTTCAGAAGATAGTTCATAAAAATGCCTTAACGGTCGCTCCCGGTGTTTGGCAATGGTGTTTTTGATGGATTCTTTAACAGTGTCCATTTGGAGGTAACATGCATGAATTTCATTGATTTTGGTGAACATAATATTGTTCTGTGGCTGATATCTTGCATTTTCTGCAACCATGCACGCACACATGCAAGCCCCCCCCCCTTGTATGAAGATGAACTACTGTTTATACTGTACTTCCGGCTAGAAAGCAATAACGAATGCCGCAAACGCTGCTAACGTTTCTATTTTCTATCGACTCTAAATGTACGGAGTTGACGTAAGCGGTCGACGCGATCTGTCACCAGCGTACGTCAATCCTTATACATTGTTTAGTTTTTCGAAAATTGCTAATTTAGCGTATAAAGAGGTCAAGGATCAGGCAGAGAGGAGAGAAGATTGGTAATTACTACATCGACAAGAGCAAAGCTCTTAAATTAAGAGAGAGAAAGAGCGTTATATACATCTGTGTAGTGCTATTCTCTTCTTCTCGATCTGTCGATTGAGTGAGAGAGCTCATGTAAGCAATGGTTAAGCTGCCTAATAGGGGATATTCATGCATGACTGGTTTCACAGCTTCAATAAACGCTGATTCATGTAACAAACAGTTGACAAAAAACATTTTTTGAATAGCTATAAAAATAACCAAGATAAGATATACCTAAGCCTACAATAATTTGTTTCTAGCAAAACAAATTTTAACATGGAGTTTATATGACCGATCGACATGACGTCACAATGCATATCAGATCTCTCTGTCTCATCGCTGAGTAATTAGCAGTTTAAAATGCTTATATCATCCGCATTTCTTGCCCGATTTTAATTTTAATTTCACTTTTGGTGATCTCTTTTATGGTATTTTCATATTTTGTTGAGAAATCCGATTTACAAAATCCATGCATATTCCCTATTGATTATACACACCCTAAAATGTTGTTTGTACGCTGATGAGTCGCTCTTAAGAGAATAACATAGGCTTAGTGCGATTCCTTAAATATACAAGCTCGTTGCGATCCAATTGACTATCAAAGAGCGTGGAGATGAAAAAGAATAAATTTAAATCAAATTGTTTTCGCGAGCTATCAAATCGACGATGTTTAAGGAGAAATGTAGGTCACGTCTCGAGGATTACGACAATTTCGAGCGTCTCTTTTTCTTCGTTTGACGCTTATCCCGGCGTCCGGGGCCGACCTGTCCGGACACTCTCGGTAACTACATCAATTTAACCGACTTAGGTATTGATCTATTCGAAAAACATTCTGTATTGTGCTATAAATGTCTTGATGCTTGTATGGTAAGTACTGTGGTTTGTTTGTTCGTTTTTATTTTATCAAGTATACTTGGAGAGGCGGGCAGGCCCTGAGGGCTTATTGTCTAACGCACTCGCAATCACGATCGTTTTCATTTTGAAAATCGAAGGCCTGTCTGCATACAAAATGAAAACAATTGCTCCACTTTGAAGCCGGTTGCGATTACGAGTGCGTTAGACAATAAGCCCTCGGGTCTCTTTTCTAGGCGGTAAAACGATATCGTCTTTGACCTGTTATGGGATTGTCAACGTTTTGACAGCTCTTATTTACTTGACAGTAATAGCAGCCGAGTTAAAAACAATACAAACGTCAAAAGCAATATTTATGGACCAAGGAATTTTGGTCACGAATACTCACAATCACAACTTAATTTCACATTTTGCTACTCAATTATAACAGTCAACGTACCAAATTAAACTAAAATATTAAAAATATACTTGTTCGTGCTGCTTAGGCAGCTGGAAGCTGACATTGCAAATTGTTAGTTTATTCAAATAAGGAGAGAGCGCCCGACAGCGAATCAAAGGCTATACGCTAATATCTCGGGGGCGCCGCGACCCGCTGTAAATCTGATTATCCACTGACGTCACGCCGCCTCTCGAATATTAATCGTGCCCTCTCACTTGTACCCTAATAATCAACGTAACTATCAAAGGGCTGCTTTTAATTTGCCGGTGGGTTGAAAGGTTCCCCGGGCATCGCTTTAGTTGCCAAATTATACGAATGAATCACCTCCCATTAATTCGGTTGAGTGTGGCCTCATATCATCGTCGTGGCCTACAAAAAGGGTCTCATTTGCATCGCTGCGAGAAAATTAACCGTCGTACTGGCTGAACCGGCTTAATTACATTAATAACCTATTATCTTACACTTATCTGAGCAATTATCTGGAAAATTACAAGAGGTCTTTCCATTTCGCCGGAATCTACCTACGTAAGTCGAATAATGATTTTTAGTAGCAGCGCGAAGACGTTTATTAAAGAAAAAATAGGACGTCCTATTTCTTTATCAAAGGAAGTATTAGATCGATCGATCTTTGAAATAAATACGTTTATTCCAGTCAACGAATATTGGATATAACATACGCGGATTGAGGTAATTATCCTTTCAGCGTATTCCGGGATTTTCCGAATGGGTAAGACGGTTAAGTCAGAGGGATAATTAATGATTGAGTTAACGTCAACGTTGTTGCCGTAGATAGAAAAAAAGACGATGTATTATTGTTTTATTTGTTTAAACTTTATGGCATGATATTCGGCGTAACAAAGTGCGAACTAAATACTTGAAGGCAGTCTATATCAGCCACACTTGGTGCAGACAAAAGCGAAAATACTCGTAAAACATAAAGTGTAGAGTCTGAGCCCACGATTACACTTCCCTAGTAAATATTCACGCTAGTGAGTACAAGAAAACAAAATTGGCTTTTTTAACCATGTAGCTATGATTTTTTTTATTCCACGGTGGTGGTTACATAATTAGTAACGCTTGCGTTTTTCCCATACAATTGCCTACAGATATGACTTTTCTTTGACGACCAAACAAAAAGTTCTACACCAATTTTATTTTTAGTTACTTACACTATTCTTAAGTTTAAGTACAATTTATCTTGTTGAAAACGAATCTTCTATTTTATAGGGATTTGAAAAACTTCTCTCATCAATCAAATCTCACAAAACATCACTACATTTTCAAGGTCAAAAATAGTTAAAACAAAAACTTTATGTCAAGAATCTGTCAGTCTAATTGTATGTTCACCGAAAGTGCTTTTCATCAAAAAATACGATATTAAATAGAGATTACTACCTCAAAATGGACATCAAGACAATGATTAAGTGCATAAATAAATAATATGACCGTGCTCGAACTTAAAAAGTACGTGATTATGGAGTAACAATGGTAAATTTATTTGTTTTTATGAGTGACGGAACGAAAAGGGCCCGACTATAGGTGCTGTTGGTGTATGAAAAAAAAAACAAAAGTCAAAATTTATTCTTAAAAATATTGTTTAACTTTACAAATTGCTTATAATTCCCACACTATGCACTATGTATCACTGAATAAATGCTTTTACTTTCTTTCTTTCAATGCCATGCCATGCCATATATTTGGACAGTTTTCGAAAATAGCTAACAACGTTAGCGTTATGCGTCCCTCTAGTTACTGTTACTGTGGTTTTCGAATTGCTGCAGAGTGAGGGTTTAATTATTGTACGTGGTAAACCAGACGGTCTGGATTAAATTTACAATGAGCCGACAATGTCGGTCTTCAAATAGCGGGGCTCGCGAGGAATGTGGGCGGCTGACCGAGCTATGCCCAAAACGCGGCGCTCCAAACGCCGCGGAATTAAACCTGAATTACGGAGCAATGCAATTAACAGCAAAAGGTAAAATAGATTGTTTGGTAGACATTACATGCATCTCTGTAAAAGGCTGATAAGTTTCTGTAATATCACGATATTATATTTTTGACGAAATATAATTAAGAGTTGGCAATCTGACACAAATGGAATTAGTTTCAAGCTAAACTCCAAGTGCTTGAATCGTGTTTGACAATAATGAATAATGTATGGATTTTTTAAATCGCATTACTCAACAAAATATGAAAATACCGTAAAAGAGATCACCAAAAATTAAATAAAATCAATTTGGCCAAGAAATACAGATGATACAAGCATTTTAAACTGCTAATTAGAAAGCGATTAGACATATAGATCCGATATGCACTGTGACGTCATGTAACATGGCGGCCGTATAAACTCCATGTTAAATTCTGTTTTGCTAGAAAGAGATAAAAACAATTCTTTGTTCGCTAATATCTTGGTTAATTTTATAGGTATTCAAAAAATGGTTTTCGTCAACTGTTTGTTACATGAATCGGCTTTTTGAAGCTGTGAAAAAAAAGTCATGATAATTCCCTATTTGTGTTTAAAATGAGTTTCTACGAAAGAACAGTGTCTTTTCGACGTCATATTTTTAAAGTGTACCTACTTAGCTATTATCTATGGTTAATATCAAATTTAGCTTATTTCACTATTATACTTAGCGTTATTTTTGCATTTAATAGAAATAAAAATAATAATTTCAACGCATACACACATTTGAAAAAAAAAACAGAAACTTAAAGAAAAAAACATTTAAAATGGCGTTGAAAAGGGCTCCTCTTAGCTTTGTGCCGCAGCAAGCCGCGGCGCTGGTTTCCAGAGGGACCCTGACTTAAAAAATTAACTTAAATATCTAAAACAAAACAAAATGAAAAACCGGTCAAGTGCGAGTCGGACTCGCGCACCGAGGGTTCCGTATTGAAGATAATATGCTTGGTAACCGCAAAAGAAAATACTCATTTTGTTATAAGCTTTATTTTCCAGGTAATAAGGTCGATTTTGACTAGCCTAAATTTTAATACAGATTTTCTTAGTTTTTTTGTTATATCTCAAAAACTGTAAATAATGAACACTTTATTTTATTTTTCCCAGAAAATATAAGTAATTATCTATACGGCAGTATTTTTTTCAGAATTTTTGATTAATAAACTTCGGAGATAAGGCGGGGGGAACGGTTATTTTTTGTACATTTTTGGCTATAAATCAAAAAGTACATAACATTTTGAAATGTGCAGATTAAGACCTTTCATATGACACCCCATTTGCTATAATCGAACCACTTTCATTTTTGAACCCCCCATTCTAGACCCCTTTTCAATTATTAATAAAATTAATTTCATATTATTTTTTTACTACAAATAGATGCGGGCAAGCAAGTTGTACAACTATGCCAAATTTCAAGTTGATAGCATTTGTAGTTGCTGAGAAAACCTGCTGTGACATACAGACAGACAGACAGACAGACAGACAACGAAGTCTCACCATAAGGGTTCCTTTTGTACCATTTTGGTACGGAACCCTAAAAAGGGATGGCGATACAAACATCAGCGACAATCGATAGTAAGTGGTCATCCTTATTAGATACTATTGGTTTGGTTTGGTTATTTAGTAGATGAACGGTGTGTTCACTCACTGGTGCAAGTACCCTACTAAACATACTCGTATACAGAACACAAAAAACATTTATTATTATGTCATTTGAAACACTTCAAAGTGACCATAAAGAGAACAATCTAAATTTATTAATATTTTGCAAAGGGACCGGCGCAGGAGTAAACATGGTTCAGCAATAAACACAGATCAAGGGTCTTAGACAGGATTACGGGAAAAAAGGCTGTAATAAAACCACGTACGGCCCAGTCGCAATAAGGCACTTCTTCCACCGCACTGCTGGAACTCTTTCCACTAGTTTGTCGAAACAAAAAATATAGATCCCGTGTCAGTAAAAGAGACAAATGTTATTTATTTATTTAATCGTATGGCGATCTGTGGAATAGGCGAATACATAATAATAATAATAATCTATTATAAGTCAACATTCAGCTTTCTCAGCCACCCAGCTGCGTCTTGAGTGAGGTTGTAGATGTCTTCTCTGGGTCCCGGGTATGAATGCATTATATAAGATCCATGGTTTGGGCCTCTTCGCCACAATCACATAGGTCCGAATCACGCCAACCCCACGCGAAGTTACAGCGACCATGTCCTGACCTAAGCCACCCATGTTAAGCAAAATCGATAAAATATGACGATTGTCATTTATCGTTGTCAAAAGTGGATAATACAATGTAACCGATGCCACCATGTTAGCCTACGTCGACGTTGATAATATGCCGATGATCTTGAGATAAAAACGTTTTATTGCGTGGATAAGTGTCACCATAATTCATCCACAGAACTTTCGAGGTAGATTGAAGCGCTCAGGTTCACTTTGTCCATATTCCCATTTAGTCCACATTCTCGTCTCGGCCACATTCCCAACTCGTCCACATACCAATCCCAAATTGTCCACTTCCTGTCTCGTCCATATTCCCAACTCGTCTTCATTCCCAACTCGTCCGAATTCCCAATTAGTCCACATTCCCAACTCGTCCTCATTCCTAACTCTTCGACAACCTAACTTAGGACTGTATGACTGTTCGATATCAATTCGATCACTCGGTTGTTCACTAATTGTTGGAAATGTGAACGAAATGGGAATGTGGACGAGATAAGAATGTGGACGAGATGGGAATATGGACGAGACGGGAATGTGAATGAAATGGGTATGTGGACGAACTGGGAATGTGGACGACATGGGAATGTAACCGAGATGAGAATGTGAACAAGATGGGAATATTGACAAAGTGAACCTGAGCGGATTGAAAGCCCTTAGGTTTGGCAAAATAGTTGATCGCTGGCTGTAGGTAAGTACTCGCTTCCTGCTCAGCGTCGCACGTGTGAACAGCCAGCGATCAACTATTAATATGTGTCTCTTTTATTGACTCGAGATCTATATCTATTGTTCGTTTCTTGAGCGAGAAAATAGTCGATAGCTAATCGCTTTCTCGCCGGCGGTGGGACGAGTGCCTTACAGGGGCATTCTACTCGGTAAAATAGTATTGCTATTGACATTTTATCGTGTTGTCAACGTTATGATAGCTCTTATTAAGCTGACAGTAATGGCGGCCGAGTTTAAAAACCGGTCAATTGCGAGTCGACTCGCGCACCGAGGGTTCCGTTTTTAAGGTAATATGGTTGGAAAACGCTAAAGAAGATGCTTATTTTATTAAGAATCTTATTTTTTATGCATTAACGTCCATTTTGACTAGCCTACATTTTAATACAGATTTTTAAAGTTTTTTGATATTGTTTTGTATTGTTTGACGACTTCATTTTGTTTTCTCGTCAGTTATAAATAAATATCTATGTTTTTTTCAGATTTTTTGGTCCATTGACTTCGGAGATAAAACGTCATGGAAAATAATAATTAAAAAAAATGCAGATTATGGGATATGATATCCCGTTTGCTATAGTCAAATTACTTTCATTTTTTAAACATTTTGAAACAGAATTTCATATTGTTTTTACGAAAATAACCCTCCTTATTGCTTTGCCGTAGTTGGGTAAAAAAAAGATGCGGGCAAGCAAGTTACACAACTACGCCAAATTTCAACTTAATAGCTTCTAAATTTTAGAAAAAAACTGTCGTGCCGTACAGACAGACAGACACCGAAGTCGAAGATAAGGGTTCCTTTGGGACCATTTTGGTTCGGAACCCTAAAACTCCTGACTAATTAAATATTATAAGCGCGAATGTTTGTATATAAGGATATTTGTTACTCTTTCACACTGCAATGGCTTGACGGATTTGGATGAAATGGAAATTGCTATACCCTGGAATAACATTTAGGCTACTTTTCGTCCCGGAAAAAATATAAGTTCCTAGGGAATAACGGTCACAAAATCTACGCTGACGAAGTCGCGGACAGAAGTTAGTGCTTACGACAATATGTCAAAAGCAATCTGGTTTTACCAAGTAGAATAGATCCCTTGACCACGCCCCACAAACTTGAGATGGGTTACTGGAACTGATTTGTGCCTTGTACAGTCGGTCTTACTCGATTGTACCTTGTCGTTTAACGCCTTGGACAGATTAGTGCAGCTGTTCAAACATGACGTTAAAGTGACAAAGCGCTTAAGTGTGCAGCTTATAAAGACAACCGTACAATCCCTTTTTTTTACGGTAGTTTACGAACACATTACGGATAAGTTCTCCTTTGAACTTATTTTTATTTTACAAAAAAAAGTATACATACATAGGTACATACCTACATACATTTATTTTCTAACACTAACGTTCCAACACTGCTATGATTAGTCTTAATCTTGTTTTCTCCAGAAAAGAAACGTCGTTCGTAGCAGTTTACTTAACCCTGAGTATATTAACGCTTTAACTGCCGCACTCAGAGATGTCAATTAAATTTAATGGTTGTTTAGTGACGTGTTGTCTTATTATATTGCTATAAGTAGCAAAGAAAGTTACAGCAGCTACTTTAATCAAGCATTAGGTAAATTTAATTCACGTCTCTGAGTGCGGCAGTAAGAGTGTCAATTGTGGGCCATGCATCTATAACTCCAATAAATAAAAACAAGAAAACGTATAAAATGCAAACGTACAAGTTCGTGCAAATGGCGTTGGCTACGTCTTTCCTAAGCGATTTTTCATGAGCTCGCCGCGTTAATGTGTACAAACGCCCGGCTCGGGCGGCGTACTTTGCTTCACAGGAAATAAATTATACTCAGTAATGCGGTTATTCCGTAAAGCAACAACCGTTATTGTAAAGCCAAGGCTTAAGACTAGTATGTTCTAAACTTAGATCAAAAATTCTGTAATTGCAGATAGGTACCATCAGCTAAATGGAACCCTGACCCACCTTAGAACTGTGTCATAGTGACGTTATAATGCAAGTTGTAAGAAGTGTCAAACAAATTGTTTTATAATGTCACTGTGACACGGTTCTATGGTGGGTCTAGGTTCCATTGGGCTGATAGTACCTTACTCTACGTTACGTGCCTACAAACGCGAGGGGCATCTTTAACTCACCGGATAATTCGTTACTGAAATGAAAGACTCCCCTTTGTAGGCTTTTTTTTTATATTCTATATTGCATAATAGCTTAAGGCATTTCTTCTTCTCTATAACCATAAACTCTTACGGCATTATAATCACGTAAGCTAAAAGTTATTAAGTACCTATGCAAATTAGAAATATTGCAAAAAAAAAAACAAGAAAAGGGGAACCATTTTTTAAATTCATCACTCTCTTTCGCGGAGCTCCTATTTCTGAGTGTGTTGGCCCTTCGAGCCAGCTAAAGATCTAACATAACGTAAACCTAAGGTAAAAGCACCTGTTATGGACAATGCTCCAGTGATGAACATTTACATTTTTTTATGAAAGCATTGCAATACCGAACATTTCATTCTAATCCCGAATAATTTAAATATAATCTTATTGTTACGCTAAAAGCATATCAATCTCGGAAGCTTGTATTTATGGGATTGTTTATAACTGCAGCACTGTCCATAATAGGAGCTTTTACCTTACCTCATATTTAGTTGATCAGTTGAGCGGTGGGGAAGTATTTAATTATAACAGTTATTCCGAAATTCACCGGCTTGCGTTTGGGAATAGTTCCATTGTCGCCGGCAAGCGCGCAGGAAGCCGGGAGAGATAAGTACTTGGTTATTTTCTCGTTGAGTTTTACTTACTAACCGCGGTGTTGCGCTTTGCTTTAACAACTACGGGTTTTAGCAGACTGTCGTCAGAAACATATTTGCGCCAGCAAATCCATTATTCCTGCTGGCCAGACCAGATTCATAAAGTTAACGTTAGCTTTTTTCGAGAACAGACAATGTACGAGTAGGTATAGAATCGGGAATATGTGTAATAGGAATTAATATCTGCTTTTAAGAGTAGGAGGTTGTACAATGGACTATTGATATTCTGTTATAATAGTTGTTTTATTTACGGGTCCGTTGTCAGAAACTTAATACTCCTGTTAATTGCTTCTTACACTTTCTCATTGTTCGTTTGCGAGTTTCTATGTTACTATGGTTTATTTACTATGGAATTATATAACGTTGCATAGGCTGCCATAACTCCTATGTACTTAAAGGGCTCCATATACGGTACGATCCGTCGGTTCAGACTAAAATCGAGTGATGAATTGTACGTGTGTGGCAATATCGCATCCAAATTTCAATCGAAATATGAATCGTCACGATATCGATTCATATTGATCGTAACGATGGATCGTTCCGTATATGGGGCCCTTTACAGCTTTAGCCTTTAATAGGTCAGTCAAACTGAAGTCGTCGTTCCGCAATATGTTTAACCAAAAGCCGACTTCAGTTTGACTGACCTATTATCTACCATTTTAAATACCTACTGTTTTATTAAACTATATAAATTTGCTTCATTAATTTCATCATAGTCGCTCAACTTTCTTAATCGAGATATCTTATCGCCACCCTGAAAACGTAACGTTGAAGAGTTCCAGTGGCCATCTGTGGTCTTCACCATTAGTTCCACTTCACCAAAATTATACTTTCAAATGCAAATGCTGGATTTCTTACTAAAAATTGCTACCGTATCGCTAACGTTTGCCTATAATATTTCAGGAGTTCCCTCAATTCCTCACGGATCCCCTCAACAGATACCGATTTGGTGACAGTGGGACCACCTCGGGAATATACCCTATCAAACATAAATAATTGACATAATCGGTCCTCAATTGACAAAGAAATCGATGAACATACATAAAAAATACAAAAAACGGAACATAGAACCTCGACCTTTTCTGAAGTCGGTTAAAACATCTTTAAATAGAAAATTCGCTCATATTTGTTCTTTTTCGAGATAGTATTTTGTGTTTGTTGTAACGGCGTCGGAACTCTACACTGAGCATGGTTCGGCATGCTCATACCCGGTTTTTTTATCGTATTGTTTATCTCTCCTCTCTCCTTCTTCTTCAGCCTATTGCCACCCAATGCTGAGTGTAGGCCTCCTCCATTGCACTCCATTCTCTACGATCTTGGGTCTTCCTTATCCATTTTCTACCGGCTATTTTGATCAGATCGTCGGTCCACTTCATTGGCTGCCTGCCCACATTTCGGCGTCCAGAACGGAGTCTCCATTCAAGGAATTTTATGCATGATAACAATTATGGACTATGTATTGTGAAAACCAATAAAATAAATTCTTCTGATAAGAATTGAATGATAGTATTAGCTTAACAAAAAAGTACCAAATATAACTGCATCCAGAGTTCAGCCCAAAGGGCATATTCGGTAAAACTACTTTAATTAACTAAGATTAAGTGCTAGCAGAACTTTGTTACTACCTACGTAAGGGAAGGTAAAAAGTTACTAAAAAAGTTGGTTTGCCTATGAATAACGTGAAACCTAGTAAATTCAGTACAATCATTAAAAAGTCCTCGCTTCGAGTCAGCGATTTAGTCCGTAAAGCGAGGTTTAGACTGGCGATAAAAATTGCTCTATCTTACTCTATCTTTCAAGTTAGAAAAAGACAGCAAAATTGTGCGTCTTGCTCTAGAATTGAAAAAGTAAGACAGCAATTAATTTCTGCAATTTTTATCGCTAGTCTGAGGATTATGAAGCTAAAAATTTCCATACAAAATGTGATATCGTGTCCGATTTTTACGATTTTTAAATATGATGTAGATATCATGAAGCACTATGTCTGTACGTTTTCCTTTCCAAGGAAATATTTCTTAGAATGAAACAAATTAAAAAAAACAGGACCGCACAGTAAAGTTCTTTATAATAACTACAATATATTAAAAAATCGTGGAAATCGGACTTGATTTAGGGGGTGAGAAACGTTATCGCCCGGGACTAATTTTGTATGGTTGTTTTTGACAGCTACGGGATTTTAGCGGCGCCTCACAATCCTGTTAAAATAACAACAACTTAACATAAACTTGTTGGTTTAGCTGAAAATCAGCGCTGTGACTACAAGTCGCAATATCTTTAAATACTTGCAAGTTCTTTACGTTTTTCACCGAGGTTTAGACTAGCAATAAAAGTTGCAGAAGTTGACTGGCTGTCTTTCTCTAACTTTTAAGTGAGAAAAAGACAGCAAAATTGTGCTTCTTGCTCTAAAACTAAAGTTAAAGCAAGACAGATCAACTTCTGCATGTTTTATTGGGAACACTCAAAAATTCAGATTTTTTCCGAATATTAATTTGTCCGAATTTTTATTTTTCCGAGTGGTATGTTTATGCTGGAGCTTTTTTAGAGTAAATTTATGATATAATTACTTGTTAGTTTAGGTTAGATTAATACATACATACATTCATACCTTCACGCCTGTAATCCCAGAGGTAGGCAGAGCTATAGAATTACCTACAACTTTAAAAACTTGTTGATAATTCAGTAACTGCATTTTGCCATTTTGCACCAGCTTATTAGTGACAGGTTGCAAGCCCATCGCCTAACAGTACCACCAGCCTTTATTCCCTTAGTCGCCTCTTACAAAATCCACTGGAAGACATGGAGTGGCACTATTCTATCCCGGCAACCACACGGGGGATATTTTTCCGAAAGGTATATTAGCTGAAGCTCTTTTAGAGTTAATTACTCACGGTTACCCACTTGACACGATAAATTGCTAAGAATCTACAGGGTGCCTCTGACCTTGGGCCCTTAAATGCATGGATCGTTTCTACTCCTGAGGGGCTAGACAAGATGCACTACGCTAACTATCGTTTCTAATCGCTTCGTTTTTAAACCAATCACGTCACTGGTAGATCACGTGACTTTTCGTATCACGTCATCTACAAGTGATGCGATTGGTTTAAAAACGTAGGTAACGAATAGAAACGCTGGTTAGCGTAATGCATCTTGTCTAGCCCCTCTGAAACTGAATTTCTTTTGTTCTGTAAGTAGTTAAAAATACGACAAACTTTTTTTTTTCATACAACTTAAATGTAATTTTCAATGTACGCGATCCAATTCTCCATTTTCCTTTAGTCCTCGTACCAAGGAAATGTCGCTCCCGTACCATGTGATAGTGATTATATGGCCATGATTTAATACACCGATTTTACAATTTCTACTGCACTCAGAGACGTCAATTAAGTTTAATGCTTGTTTAGTGACGTGTTGACTTATTCTATTGCTGTAGCAAAGAAAGTGACAGCAGCAACTTTAATCAAGCATTTAATTAAATTGACGTCTCTGAGTACGGCAGTTAGACTTCAACATCAATTACTTAACTAAAGTTATTTTTTAATGTTGCAGAACAAAAGTAATTCAGTTTTACGTTTACAATCGATCCTTGCACAGGAATCGTATACTATTATTTATATTATTTTCATACAAAAATACCGGTACCTACCTATTCAATTTCGCTATCTCGCTTATGAATATTTTTGCTCTTCAATGAATTTATATGTATAATAGAATAGTGTTATTTTATTACCTAAATTACAGTCGAAAATATCAAGGAAATAATGCAAATTAAGGAAGATATTTCAATTTTAATTAATACCGGTATTGATCCCTGTCCTTGCATTTAAATCCCCAAGGTCAGAGGCAGCCGATATTTCGAAGTTTAGGAGGTACTTGTATCGATATGTACATTGAAAGTTGATATAAATATGAAGTCACTCCGACAACCCAAAATGCCACGAATATTCCGTGCTGCGTTTAGTGGATTTTTCAACAAAGGATTTCTTACACCCGTATTCACAAACGTCACTATGAGGTCTCACAGTGCTCACGAACGCACAGGGTGGTTAAAATCGTCTCATAAACAAAAGGTCGGTCATAAAGGACCAATCACAAAGCTGTATTGAACGCAGTGCGTTTACTCAGTGAAGGATCCTTTAAGTATTGTTTGTGAATACGGGTGTAAGAATCTGCAGGGTGCTTCTGACCTTGGGGCCTTAAATGCAGGGATCGTTTATACTCCTGAAACAGAATTTCTTTTGTTCTGTAAATTGTTAAAAATATGTCAAACTTAAATTTTATTTTCTTCATACAACCTTAAGTTATTTTTTAATGTTGCAGAACATACCGTGCTGCTTTTAGTGGATTTTCCAACAAAAGATTTCTCAGACAAGACATGGCCTCATTACTAATTGACTAATGCGTTTTGTAGCATCCTTGATCGAACTATCCTCTCCGTCAGAGACAACCTTAAGCAAACTTGAAGAGTTTCCTACAAGGAAAATGATCTCAGAAATGTTGCTAAATGTTGATACCTACCTACCTACATATTGCGTGTATTCTTTCAATGTTTCCTGCTATGTAAGTTGAACGAAGCAAAATGAAGAGATGATTTTCTTACGTCATTTTCAAAGTGAAAGGTAGGACTTGACAGAAGCGCGTGGAGCTAACTCCATGTGCTTCTGTTTAGTACACCAGAGTAAATCTCTTTAACCGAACAATTGTTCTCGCGTGTGATATCCATGGACTTGTTACTCTAATAAGTTCATGGTGATTGTCTAAAACTCGATACTGGCAAAATACACCTTTTTAAGGTTTCCGCATTCGGAAAACGTATACGGAAAACGTATGTATGCGGCCGGCCGCGGATGTCCGAATGTAGAAAACGTATTCGGAAACCGTATACGGAAAACGAATGTATGCAGCCGGCTTAAAACAAGGAGTGAAAGCCAATAATTAAGAAAAAAAACGTGAAAGGTATGCGTGAAGTGATTTGAATTTTGGTTATTTTTTTTTAAATTCGAAGAGACCCAAGTTGGTAGACTTCCAACAACATAATGGTAAAGGATCATTATAGTTGTTGTCCGCGATGCGTCCGCGCAGAAAAATAAAATGTAGCCATTGTTCATCAGGAATAATGTAGGATTCTAATGGTGAAAGAATTTTTCAAATCGGTCCAGTAGTTTCGGAGCCTATTCAATGCAAACCAACAAACAATCAAATCTTTACTCATTATAATATTTATTCAGTAATTAGGCCGCAAGGGCACTTTTAAACGTCACAAATCTACCAGCGCTTCCCAAGAAGAGACGACTGCTGAGAAGAAGCTCCGCAAGAAACTCGGCAGTTCGTAAATTTGTATCATTATTTGTACTTTGTACTTATGACAATGATAATACTTACTTTAGCTATATAATTATAAAAGTATGAATAAAATATCATGCGCAGTTGAGCAGGAAAACGTGTCAAAACTCAGAATTATCACTAGAGAGCAGATAGAGAACTTCTTTAGGTACAGTCAGCCTTATAAGAAGCTGCACACTTTTGTACCTTGTCGCTTGAAAGCCTTTGACAGATTAGTGCAGTTGTTCAAACATGACGTTAAAGTGACAAAACACTAAAGTGTGCAGCTTCTTATAAGGCCGACCGTACCTATACATATAAAGATGACGATTCACAAGAGCTAATAAAGAATAAAAACAAAAAATGTATTATATAAAAAACCGGCCAAGTGCGAGTTGAACTCGCGTGGAGGGTTCCGTACGTACTTTTTTTTGTTAGAATTCTTATAGGTTTTTATGTAATCTACAAGCAATGAACTATATCACGTAAGTATTTTTTTTCAAAATTTTAGGCTCAGTAGTTTTAGAGATCATGGGGGGGTGGTCTTTTTTCATGAATAAAATCAAAACTTTTTATTTTACAATAATAACAAAAATATATTTGAGATCCTCATAACGAGTCCTTTCATTTGTAAGTATAATTATTATTATGACACAGTAAGGTTTGCAAAACTTTTTTACAATTCCCAATTTGATCCCCAAATTACCCTTTTTTAAAAAAAAAAAAATTTACTTTGCACATCTGTGTTTGGGTCATAGGATTACACTATCCTACCAAATTTCACCTGATTTAGTCCAGTAGATTCGGCGAAAATTGGCTGTGACAGACGGACGGACAGACAGAGAGACGCACGAGTGATCCTATAAGGGTTCCGTTTTCATTTTTTGTACGGAGCCCTAAAAATATTGCATTTGCGCCCTGTCCACAAACTAATGCATACGGTTTTGAAGTTTTATCACGTGACCCCTCTGCCCTGCAGAGAAGTAATTCCCCGGTTCCCAGAACTGAGTAAATACGCGGGAACTTACCTACGTTGACATAACATTGAGATTTGCTTGCGCTTGCGACTTAGTCACATCATGCCATGATGTCATTCATTTTTCAGAAAATGCATAAGGTGAAGTCTTGTAATTGCAACTATCTGGTTATTGCAACTAACTTAAATAACTCCTTCTAGGATCACTGTTTTGAACAACGACAGGCGAGATATTGTTTTTCTTAGTAAGGAAGAACAATATCACGCCTGTCGTTGTTCAAAACAGTGATCCTAGAAGGAGTTATTTAAGTTAGTGGCAATAACCAGATAGTTGCAATTACAAGACTTCACCTTAACTTCATCAATTCTGTTTTGAATAATAATAAAAAATGTCTAGTACAAACAGTAAGCTTTAAAAAACCCGACTGTTGCTAACGAACTTTTTCGTTTTCTCTTCTACTTCTTCGTTCGTTCGTTATTTTTCGTTCGTTCGTTCCTTCGTTATTATCGTTATATTAACGTAATTATGAAATCTAGTCACTTTCACTGTTGTAAGTTTGGCTATTTGTTATTTCAAACATTTCTCAACAGCTCAAAGATTAACTGGAAGAAATCCCTTAAAGAGTAAGTTCGCCTTTGTTCATACCTTTTGTGTTTCCGTCTATTTTGTTGTTCATTATTTTCCTGTTATTACAATAAAGTATTTACATACATACATACGTACATACATAAATCCTAAAAAATCATTCAAAATGGAAAAAACTTTAAGATGATTTTTGAATACCTATTCAATGATACCTCACTTGTTATAGTTAGGCGTCTGGTTGACGCCATATTTAATTTTGATTGCTGGCATATCTTTAGTGACACTCACCTCACAAGAATCATCAAAATCAGTCCACGCGTTTAGTTTCTAGAGCGCCATAAAGGAACAAACATACATACAAACATAATATAGGCTGATAAACACATTACCCTCCTCCTTTGGCTGTCGGGTAAAAAACCAGCTATATTAAAAGAGCACATATTTTGTTGTCTTGAACGATAGTAACGCCGTCTCATTAATATAATCGTAATCGCAACTAACTTCGAAAATCATTCGACGACAGTCGGAATTTCGGCCGACTTTTTCCTTATAAATTAAGTACACTACGTCTGGGCCGGTATTCTAGGCGCTAAAAACCATATCGTCTTTAATCTGTTATCGTATTATCAATGTTTTGATAGCTCTTATTTCCTTGACAGTAATGGCGGCTGACGTCAAAACAATACGGTAACAGAGGGCTTATTGTCTAACGCACTCGCAATCACCATCGTTTTCATTTTGAAAATCGAAGGCTTGTCTGCATACAATATGAAAACAATTGCTTCACTTTGAAGCCGGTTGCGAATGCGAGTGCGTTAGACAATAAGCTCTCCGGTCAAATAAGATATCGTCTTTACCGTCGGGAATAGAGGCCCTACTCCTATTCAAATTTCAAACTGCCAATGACAATAACAAGTATACCTGACTGTAATTGTGTTTAGATAGAGGATGAAATATTGATGAGAATAATGTAACCTCTAATTAGTTTATTAAAAAGGTTAAATAAGTATATATTAATCATCATCATCGTATTGTTATGCTGGGCGCGACACAGACGAAAACCACTCTTATCAATCAAATCTATCAAAACATAACTACATTTTAAATGTCAGAAATAATTAAAAAAAAAAATCTTTATTACTACAAGAATCTGTCAGTCTAATAGAATTTTCACGGAAAGTGGTTTTTATCCAAAAATAAGAATAGAGATTAATACGTCAAAATGGACATGAAGACAATGATTAAGTGTATAAATAAATAATATGACCGTACTCAAACTTCAAAAGTAGGTACGTGATTATGGAGTAACAATGATAAATTTATTTGTTTATATGAGTGACGGAACGAAAAGGTCGCGACTATGACCCGATACACATTGGGCGCTTTCAAACGCGCGCTTTTGCCAACGCGCGTTCTGAGAACCAGGAGTTCTGTTGATGTGTTGGCAAAAGCGCGCGTTTGAAAGCGCCCAATGTGTATCGGGTCTATAGATATTGCAGTACCTATATAATAAAACCCCGAAGACACTTATCAACTCAGCGTAATTTATTATGTTGATAGCCGATTGGGTTTGTAAATCACCGTCAATGACGACAATTTATTAAAAATATTCATACGTATAACATAAGTAATTAGTAAACCAGTTAAGTGTGAGTCGGACTCGTCCAAACTTTAATACCAATTTTCAAAGCATTTAGATTTTTTTCATTTATTTGATTTTTCCTGTATGTAATGGTAAAATAAATCACATCTGGAATTTATCGGATTTTTTGGCCCATACAATTTGGAGATGAGGGGGGAAACAGGTAATTCTTTTACATTTTTAGCTGTAAATAAAATGCTAAGGGATTAAAGGTTTGTAGTATTGTTAGGCGATGGGCTTGCAACCTGTCACTAATGTACACATGGTAAACATCTTAGCCTGTTTGTGCAAAATGTTGTTAGAGTTGTTGGTAATTAACAACAAGTTGTTAGAGTTGTTGGTAATTCTGTAGCTCTGCCTACCCTACCCCACTAGGATGGATGCGTGACGGTATGTATGTATGTATTTAATAAAGTTAAGTACAAAACATTATGAAAAACTAGCTTCTGCCCGCGACTTTGTCCGCGTAGATTTCGATTACCGTTATTCCCACGGGAACTTTTAATTCTTCGGGATGAAAAATAGCCCGTTTGTTAATCCAGAGTATAACATCTCTATTCCAAATTTCTTCCAAATCCGTCCAGCCGTCGCAGCGTGAAGGAGAACAAACTAACGTACACACAAACATTCACATAATAATATTAGTGGGATTGTTTAGGAATGTGCATATTGAACACTTTTGTATAACACCCAATTTGTTATTATTATCAAGACACTATAATTTATCAATCCTCCATTTTAGGCCCCTTTTCAAACATAAATAAATATCTACATACCGTTGTTTTTATCAGCTAGGAATGCCAATATAGAGTTAATAACTTTTGTTATTGCTGATATAAAGTGCTGTGACATACAGACACCCGAGTCTTACCATAAGGGTTCCATATTTACCATTATCAACAGAACCCTAGAAAGATGAATAATAAGTAGAATTATGCAAGGGCGATGCGACTTTTAAATTTGGCCTTTGTATAATGTTACGTTTACACCAAACGAAAGAATGGTCAAGAACTTGTTTTGTCTCTATTTTCATTAAGAAAACGAAAGAGATGATGTGTAGAATTCTGGTTGTTTGCAAGGTCTAAAGAAGCGTAATATGTATGTCGCAGAGGCGACATCGTGAGTCACAATACGAGGTCTTGCGATGACCGCGAGATGCTCGTGAGTCGTGACCTCGTGAACTTTTATGGAGCAATGCTAATATTATTCGAGCTACGCGTTCAATGCGCGTTTTACTAGGTATTCATAAGTCATAAAGGGGTAGGTATCGTAATATATAAAGTTTAATAGCAGTTTATGTGACTGATGCATAATGAGAAGCATTATGTTTTAATGTCTAATTATGTACCGGTATACATATACAATTTTATCTAAGTACATGCATATCATAAGTTTTCTACAATATGTGAGAAACCTGTATCTATGGTTTTCATGTATCTTAATGGACCTGTATCTTAATGTTTACATTAAAGTATTTGTCACCGATACGTTAATGTTAACATGAAGATGCAACCACATCGATACCCGATACTTTAATGACGTGCAATACTTTAATGTTAACAATAAAATACAACCGCAGATACAGGTTTCTAAATATAGGCCATTTGCTTATCGTTTTTGAACATAATATGTTATTGTAGTGAAGTTATGATAATATATATTATATCCATATTATATATATATTATATAATATGGATTATATTATTATGGATGTAGATAAAATACGTAATGGGTCATAAATACATAATCGTCATAATATTGTTTTTTTTTTCTGAAACCGTTAACTTTTCAGGTTTGTTTTTATACAAACCTAACTTTCCTATTTCCTACCTACCTTTAAAATAAAACACAAAAATGATTACGATTTGAGAAACGATTCGTCTTGGGATCGGACATTCAAATAATTTTAAAAATGACAATATAAGAGAAATATAAATTATTTGTAACGTAACATTAGAAAGAAAACGGTTAAGAGCATGTACACAAAAAACTACAACAACACCAACAATAAGTATCAATAAGTATAAGTGTGTTTCTAAAAGTAAAGTTATTTTGATGATGATTTTTAGTACAGTCTGCGAGCACTTAGAATATGCTTCGGTTTTGTACTTCTCTCTCACTCGCTCTTAATAAAATCGTATGAGAGCGAGTGAGAGACAAGTACAAACCCGAAGCACCTTCTAAGAGCTATCGCACTGTACCTTAGTACGCGTTTTCACATATCATTATTATTCTGGATAAAAAACCAAAGCGCTATCTATTGCGGTTCAAAAGATATAGTTCAGACACACAGACAGACGGACAGACAGACAAACGGACGGACGGACGGACAGCGTAGGCATATTATTATTAATAGGGTCCCGTTGGGTACTCTTCTGGTACGGAACCCAAAAGAGTATTACTTTTTGCGTAGTCGGGTACAGTCGAGTTCATATATATGTGTAAACTTTAGTACCTTGTCACTTTAATCGCTGTGACAATTCATATATGGCCGTCTAAATATGACATTACACAAACAAGGTACTAAAGTGTCCACATGTTTACGAACTCGACTGTAACAATAAGTAATTCTCTAAAACCAGCAATCGGTGTTATCGCCGCGGCACTTTGACCTGCGGCGGCGATTGCGGGCTCGTGTACATACCACGTGATGCACAAATAATATAATCAACAAATAAAACGACGTGGCCATTAATACCAAACCCAATAACAAGTGAAATAATAAAAGGACACAAGGAAAACTTTTGTTGTGAAAAAAATAATTGTTTATTTATGTTGTATCGTTAAAACGGTAAAACATACAAGCGTCAAATTTGGTATGAAAACAAAGTCTGAAGAGAAAACACAAATACAAAAAAAAACAAATGTGAGTTGAGCTTAAGTGCTGATTCGATTCGAAATCTCGAAATCGGAATAAAGTAATACTAACAACAACTAACAATTTTTGATTGTAGGTATTAATAAGATACACCTTAAAGAACATTTAGCTGACGTCAAAGGTCAAACAAAAGGCAATATTGTCACAGAATATAAAAAAAACAAGTTCATCTACACGTATCATAGTCCTCTGTAATGCGTTCAGATCCCGTTGGCAACGACCAGCATTACAACAATCAATTTTACTATGATAATATCTCAGTTGCGGTGATATGGTGGTTGTGGTGAGTGTGCTGGCTGTACCGTAATGTTCTTTTTACGATATCTAATATGATAAATGATAAAGTAATGAGTTTTAAATTTGGAACATCTTCCAAAACCAACACAATTTAAAGCAACCCCGATTCTAGTTCGCAACCAAACGTTCGCTTAGTAGTTATGTTTTTTTTAGTAGCTTAACATCTATATGTTACAGTTAGCAATGTAGGTAGCAATGCAGGTCGTCTTAGGATTCTGAACCATCTTAGAGTAGGTACTTATAATATGTGTGTAGATAAAATAATGTATGCAACTGTAAGTACATAATTAGGCCTTAAAACACTCGTATGATCTTATAAAACAAACCGAAACCACACTAGGGTTATAATACCTCTCATTATGTAACAGTTACATAAAATACTATTATTGAACCTTGATATTATAACGGAACCAACGAATAATTAATAAACAACTTGTTTAGTAATAGCGCAAATCTCATAACTTATACCTAATGTAATTAAAAAAATCGAGGTTAATTTTCGCATTGATTTAAAACATTTCGTTGTTTTGCCAAGTGAAATCAAACCAGTGTAATTAGTGGCTGTTTAACCAAACCAGTATTACCGCTTAAGTCATTAATTTTGTTATACTGTATAGATTTAATTGTTGTTAATTGCTATTCTAACGCTATTATAGCCTTCGATAGCGACTACAAACTTTGTATATAGCCATTATACCCTTAGCATCTAAATAGCAATCCGGGGTATATCAGGGTTATATCCTTCTCTAGCGCCAATTTTTAGCACTTCCGTGACACTATAAGAGTCAATTAACGTTTAGATACCACCCTTCTAACTCTTAAATAAGCGCCTAAGTGTTACTTGGGCAGTAAAATAACTACCTTATAACAAAGTTTTTAAGATAACTTATCGTAGTAATCGAAACTTTGCAAAACTTAACAATGAGAAACGTGCTTTTACTATTTGAATAGATACCGGAAGACTGTTGTCATGGAGTACTTATAATATAAATAAAAGTTTAAAAGATTTCGTGTGATTCGTCAAAGCTGGTGCTGTTGAAGGGCTAATTTATGCTGTAACATCAAGTTGAACAATAAATAATCTAATCTTATCAAATCTAATAATAAATTATTCCAGTCTGTTACGGTGTAACTTCGGTATTTTAACTTCATAAATCTCTCTTAACATTAGTGTACCTGATATCATTAATTCAGTAAATCTCACAAATACAATTGGAATTAGACACCTAATTATGCCTTAAACTAAACAATCTAACATAATCTAATCTAAAATAAATCCCCCCCAAATTGCATTGTGCTCACCTTGAAAGTCCCCACTCTGGATGGCAATAGACACTAAATGTCTCTGCATACGTAACGTGATCAGGACGTGTACGGGACTTTTGTTAATGTTTGTTGTTCCCGTCCCGTCCGTGTAAAATCACGTTACGTATGCAGAGACCTTTACTCTCGAGCGAGCGAGTGCTCGAGTGAGGATCATTCCCTCCTGACCAAAGGCCAAGTCGCAATTCCCTAACCAATTCTCGGGCCTCCTTACCCCAAGGCCTGGCAGTCTCGACGGCAACCAGAACAAAATCACACGCCAGTTCTACGCAGTAGGTATAAACGAAGAAACAAAAGACGGGGTTCATAACGCGTGAATAAAACAGGGTAGCCGTAACTAAACCGGGCGGTGAGCGCATCTGACCTAACGATCGGCCATTGTTCAAGCTCGTATTTAACCAATTCAGTCAATAAGTTTTTTCCGCTTACTCACACGTAGTACATATCTGGAGGTAAACAGGCCAAGTGACCAATGCTTCTGATTAATCGCTAGTCAGTCGCTAGCTGCGGACGAGGAAACACTACTTTGCTCCGTTACATAATAATCAAGATGAACGCGGCGGTCACAGTTCTCTTGCTTGCGTTGGCGTGTATCAGTGTCAGCGAGGGCAAGGATCTGATTGTGGGAACGAGCTTCAATAACAGACTGATATGGCAGCAGAAAGCGGAATACAACGCCATACCCCTCAAGAAGAGAGTTAAGGAGGTGTTCTTTAGCGATCCTTCACAGCAACTTATAAAGGTGCGTTCAGTTTCATTTTAGCCTCGTTGGTAGTGAGCCTGTCTACGAAGCTAGCGGTGCTGGGTTTAAATCCCGGTAAGGGCAGGCATTTGGGTGATGAGCGGGAGTATTCGTTCCTGAGTCTTGGATGTTTTCTATCTATTTAAGTATTTATTTATCTATGTAAGTATGTTTATCGTTGTCTAGTTAGTACACATAGTACAAGCCTAGAGCTTAGTTTAGGACTAGGTCAATTTGAGTGAGATTGTCTCTCTCGATAATTATATATAATGATTACTTTCTGCCGCACTCAGAGACGTCAATTAAATTTAATGCTTGTTTAGTGACGTGTCGTCTTATTCTATTGCTGTAGCAACGAAAGTGACAGCAGCAACTTTAATCATGCATTAAATTAAATTGACGTCTCTGAGTGCGGCAGTTTGACATTTAACAAGGCACGTTGGATTGCAAAATGTTAAATTACGTTTTATGTTTAGAAAAGCTAAGAGGAGTTAATGTTTCGTACTACTCGGAAATTTGCCATTTGAATTCCATTTAATTAAACTTCTAAAGGTTAACTAGCGACTGAGAAATTATAATAAACGTACGTAGTATTAAAACAAATAGTTACTTATAAAACAGGCTAACCTTCATTTGCAAACAAGCGATCTATTCATGTATTTTATTTTGTATGTCCTTACATTTTAAGTACCTAATTAATAATGAAGTAACGGTTTCTTGAAGGTGTGATGTTGTTATAAAGACTTAGAAATATTTAAACTATTTATAATTAACTAGCATAATTACTTAGTATTTATAACTGACTTCGTCCGGGTAGAATTAACTGTGTTGAAATTTATCCTGTACCCTACCTTGAGGTTCAATCTCTATTTTAGCTTATTGTTTATAAGATAGTTGAGCTAATTAGGCGTAGAAGCATAACAGATAAACACACACTCATTTGCATTTGTGTACTTATACATTTCGTATTAATTTTGTAATAAATGATTAGCATTACATCTATGCCTATGCTCGCGGTTCGGTCCACGCAGAAGTTGTAAATCGCTATTACCACAGGACATGTTATGGGCGTTCCAGGCTAACAATCGAACTGACAGGGCTAGATGGACGCATATATCTAAAAAAATAAACATTTATAAACAGACTAGAGGACGCCCGCGACTTCGTACGCGTAGATTTAGTTTCCCGCTTCTCCCCCATTTCTTCCCGTTGGGGGTCGATTTTCGGAAAATCCTTTCTTAGTGCTCACTTACATCATGAAAGGAACCCCTGTACCAAATTTCAAGTTTCTAGGTACAGTAGTTTCGGCTGTGCGTTGATATATAAGTCAGTCAGGTTTGCCTTTTATATATAGACTAGAGGACGCCCGCGACTTCGTACGCGTAGAATTAGTTTCCCGCTACTCCCCCGTTTCTTCCCGTTGAAGTTAAACTTAAGAGTACTTAATCTAAAATTAACATCGAAAAGGTTGCCACTCAGCATGGTGTCAGGCTTACTAGCGTTAATAAACGTTGTTTAGAATGGTTTCCAGTTCATTGGTGTTGATAAGCAGATAATTACTTTTCCAAAAAAAAAACGAAAGAACAACAAAAATGAAATTTTTGACAGAAACTTTTGTGCATCTGATAACCACCTTGTCAGGCAGACCTTGATTTTGCGGAACTCTAGAATAACCTACCTAACTACTATAAAATAATACTTTCACGTACTGAATAGCGGCCTGCACACTTAAAGTTCGGACCGCGGGAAACGCCACGCGCCGTTCCAATCTTCGTTCTGAACCGTACGTGTAAATGCAACTGTAATAGTAAAATAGTAAAAAATTTACTGTTCGGAACGAAGATTGGAACGGCGCGTGGCGTTTCCCGCGGTCCAAATTTTACGTGTAAAGACAGCTTTTAAATATCCCAGGGCAGGTAAGGCCCTAATATCTTATTACACGACGTGTTATAGGTAGGAGATGGTTTCATAGCCAAATGGCAAAAACGGAACTCTTATAATTTCGTTTTTTATCTCACATCAATTTCATGCCATATGGATTCCATGCCGTATTGTACCGTATGCATGCGAAAAATGATAGTGGAAGCAAATTTAACCCTCTATCGTAAGAAATGAGGTCACTATACATTTGCGGTTCTAGGAGACATGCGCCCCTTTTTTGTAAGGAGGGCAGAATAACATTGCTATGTTTTGCTTTAATCTCGCTTTGTCAATAAAGGGAGGCGAAATATAAGGCTCACAACCATGTGTATATCCACAGAACAGAAAAAACAGTAGAAGTGTCAAGTGGGCGTGTAACGTGTGGCATAGTTATGCGGAGTTCCGCATAACCTGTCATACTTTTGCCGCGATCGCTTATTTCGATATTCCGATATTTCTGAAATAGGAAATAAATTCAGAAGCTTGCCTTATTGTGCTATTTTGGAGTGTAAAAACGATAGCCGCACCAAAAACATTTTCCATGGTGGCGTGTTGTTTTTATGATAGTTTGAGTACTGGCGACAACAGGTCTGATACTAAGCGAAGCTCATGCTACTTCCACTGTTTTTTCTATTCCGTGTGTATATCGTTTGACGATGGAAAATACTAACTGAAGCACTTTGCAAAATGGTACCGATGCATTAACTGGCTACAATACTACAATCTTAATAAGGTTATTACAACAAAAATCAAGCTTTAAAAAACCGAACTGTTTCTAACCAACTTTAAATCGTTAAACATCCTAAATGATCATTCAAAATGAAAAATGATGAAAGAGACCTAAAGATGATTTTTAAATACCTATTCAATGATACCCCTTTTGTCATAATTCGTCTTTTTTTTTCGTTTTACACAATGGCGTCTGGTACCGTATCGAATTTTGATTACTGTCATAATCTTGAGTGACATTCACAAGATTAAGAATTTAAGACAAATCGATTTATATAAGAATCATATATGTATAGGTTGATAAACACGTAACTTTTCTTTGCGTCGCGTAGTCGGGTAAATATAACTTCAAGGCTTTAAAAACTCCGATTTGGTAACGCTACGGTATGCTGCGATACCAAAAAAGGTCGGTAACTGTAATGTAGGAATCTAGTCTTTGCCAAATAAAATTGGCAAAGCGGTAAACACAACCAAACGAACGAACACGAACACGTGCTTTTTAAGATCAAGTAAGGTCGCAACGATTTATAACTTGATCTTTACATTCAAAATAAGTTTAAGATTAAATAACTATTAAATATGCGTTTGAAATAAGAACACGTTTGATGAATATTTGAGGTTATGTGTCAAACAGTACGTACTAATTTGTTTACATCTTTGGCGATTTAAATTGACTCAGACTATTCTCTTTTGACTACTAGACTATTGGTAACTACATTCTATTTAAAATGCTAATACTATTTGCTACGTAGTTAGCCACCTTTATGCTACACCGCATGTGACGATGCGAAGTTTAAGTAATAATAATAAAATAATGCTGCGGTTTTCTTACAAATCATACTGACTTACAGCCGCACTCACGGCCTCTGTTCTAGCCGGTGCAAACTATATAGTCTTTGATCTGTCATAAATACGAAAACGTTAACGTTTTGATGGCTCTTATTTACTTGACAGTAATGGCGGCCGAAATAATAACAATACGATAACAGGGCCTCTATTCAACATGGTAAAAACAATATCGTTTTTTATTTGTTATCGTATTGTCACCGTTTTGATAGCTCTTATTTACTTGACAGTAATGGCGTCTGACGTCATAACAATGCCATATCAGGACCCGTATTATGGTCACCTTTATCGCGGTGGATAAAGTATCCGTCACTCTCGCGCTTAGATAGTGGTCAAAAAGTGACAGATGTTTTATACACATCGATAAACACGACCATAATAGACCTGCAGGTCAACTACTATATCGTTTTTACCGTCGGGAATAGAGGCGCACGTCAAACAAAATAGGGTTTTTACCATAGAGGCGCAGAGTCAGTAAATAACGATGAGTACGGTCTTTAGCGATGTTTTTCCGTACACAATTTTGAAAAAGGAACGTAAATGCTCTGTAAAATATATCTTAGTACGGCGGTTAGTATATTAACGACACCTGGTTGTCTATAGATATAGCCTACGTAGCTAGCGGTCCTGGGGCCTGATTTTTAAACCCTCTTTTCAGCTCTTCACTTTACACTTTTCAATCATATTTATATTTTATGAATGTGTTAAATTTGAAAATGCAAAGTGCAGAGTGGAAAAGGTCCTTTAAAAATCAGGCCCCTGGGTTCAAATCCCGGTAAGGGCAGATATTTGTGTGATGAGCGCCAATATTTGTTCCTGCGTCATGGAAGCTGCTATTTTCTGCGTCGAGTTTGTTAAATACTTAACTGTGAGATAGATAAAAACCCCCGATATGATGGTGACCCCAACTGTCAGAGCTGATATCTCTTAAACGGCTTAACCGATTTTCATGAAACCTAGCTAGGAACTACCGCTAAAAAACCAGCTTTTAATTAAAAAAAGCCACGTCCCAATCAATTAACCCATTTAAAAGATATAGTGAAAGACACAGACATGGCGCGAACTTATAACACCGCGTCGGGGGCTCAAAATAATTGTTTGTTTTTTTGTTGCAGGGTGTTATCGCTCGGGACCTGGACCACACCGAGGCCATCCCCTCCATCACCGCCGGGGGTGTGGGCTTTTCGTATGCCAACATTAGGCTCAAGAGCGATCGCGGCTCCGGCCTCAACTACCAGATTGAAATTTACGTTTAGGCACTTTAGATTTTATTATTTAAAGCATAGGATTCCAATCAGACCGCCCACTTATCAAGTCATGATATTACAGCCCAAAAAAAATATTTGGAAGGTACAGTACCTACTCCAGGCTTCTTAATAGCTTTCGGCTGGCTATCACTAGCACGCTTGCACTTGCAACTGACGGTATATTTGTCACTTGTGTGTCAGAAAAACGAAGATTGCCGATAGTGATCTGGAAAATGGTAGTACTGTATTTACCTACCTGTTTACTAAGAAAAAATGATACAAGAATTAAATAATGGAGATTGTTAGGTAGGGCTTAGGAAACATAATGTATCTTCCTATGAGGAACATTTCATAAGACTAGGAGTCAAATAATACCATGGATTGCTGTGAAATCACTAAAATAGATAACATTATTTTATATTTTTTATTATATTTTATCAATACGGGCAGCGCCCCCCTGTATAGTTTCAGAACCCCCTAATTTTTTCTGAGGGCCTTACCGCCCCGCCCTGTTACCTTTAGCGCCCACTGGGGGGCGGTAGGGATCACTTTTGGAACCTATGATTTAAAGGGTGAATATTCGGGCGCTTCTACCGCCCGTCATTGTTGTCTATATCGCGTCATTTTCGTCTATTGATAACATTAAGATCTATCAGCAACTTTTGAAATATTTAAAAGCAGAACCGGAATAAGCATTTGGAATAATATGGGAGACGACAGTGATGGCGGTTAAAACGCCGAAGTATCGTCCTAAGAATATTGTACAATAAAAGTAAAGTTAAAATTAAAATTCTTATATACATATAGTGCACATGTTTTATTCATATTCCCTACGGCGCCGAGAAATATAAATGAATATTCAACTAACTGGCCACGCCACTAGTTGGAAAAATGTTACGACACAGTTACCGTCAGTTGGAGATAACTTTAATTTGCCATTTTTTTGTCGTTTTATCAACTAACTTAGAAAATCCGTATGATCAGGTAACAGTTAAAAATCTGAACCAAATGTGTCAAAATTTATGGTTTTAATCATTATTTCAGTTTTCCACTCATCAAAAAATCGGCCCTAAGAAATTTATCGGTGTGTGTTGTTTTTGTAGCTTCTAAAAATTTCTTATAATTTAATAAACTATTGCGCATACCTATGTTATGCGTTTCTTTCGTCCTAAACAAATGCGTATTACCGCGCGCCACCAACAGTGCATAACTAACTACCTATTTATAAAACAAAAGAAAACGTCACGTGCTGGTCTAACTTGAGCATCGAGGCGTTCACATAAAAGTTATTATAAATTATTATAAGAACTTGAATTTTGCCTTTTTATGGTTCCGTACACTCAAAGGGTACCAACTGGACCCTATTACTAAGTCTCCACTGTCTATCCGTCTGTTAGTCAGAGGGAAAGGAAAAAAGTTCTAAAAACGTTATCGCCCGGAGCTAAATTTGTATTAAAAAAATATTGGCTGCCACGCGATTTAAGTGTCGCTTCGAAATCCTCTTGGTGAAAACCGTCTGATGAAATGAGTTTTAATGGCCTATCACTCCTTTCTAATCCTAAGAATTTCGTCCTTAACCACGGCATAGAAACCCTATAATTTCAACAAGCGCTTATTCCAAAAATATAAATTTAAAATAAGTACCAGATTCTCAATTACCCAATATTTCTTAACTATGTATTTTAAAAATCTGGTATCTAGAGTGTAATGGTATTTGGGAATGAGTGTCAAAAAGTTAAATGATTCAACCAGCAGGAAACTAATCAAAATCAGGCGAATAGCAGTAAATGAATATGCCACCATTTACTAAATTTATTCCCGCGTAGAAACCGGTAAGTACGAACATACATGTTAAATTTAACCTGAATAGCGAATCGTTAGTCTGAATTTGTGTTTTTGTATGTGTGTGTTATAAAGTGACATGAATAATTGAGGGACTAAAGTTTGAACGACTAAACACCTTTGTTGTTTAGTGAATCAGTGAGGCCCTAGCCTACTAGGATTAGCAGGAAAAGCAAGGAGGTTGGCACTGGAGTGTAAGCGGTTCCGAGGGCCCTGCCAAGATACATTGCGCTAACTAACGTTTCTATTCGTTTCGTTTTTAAACCAATCACGTCACTGATATATCACGTGACTTTTCGTATCACGTCATCTACCGTGACGCGATTGGTTTAAAAATGAAACAAATAGAAACGCTAGTTAGTGCAATGCATCTTGGCAGGGCCCTCTGGGAGCCAGTAGCCAAGAAAAATAACCGTTCGAAAAGGTAAGGAGGGGATTGAGGATTGAAAAGGATATTAACTAGCAACGACAGGATATGAACATTTCTACGCGATCTAATGGGCAACCATTTTAGCTGAGCACGGAAATTAGGCACGTGATCAAATTTCCGCAAGCCATATATAGGTATGTACCGAATGCACACGTTCTGAAGTCGTTTGTTCATGGTGAAATAAAAAATCTGTAAAATAGGCAGTACCTACAGGTACTGAAGTATTTTTTACATGAGTCTTGAGTAGTGTCTTTGAACCAAAAAGCGCTTCTTGAGAACATACCACTGTGGAGATCACGTACATACAAGTTGAGAAGACGTACATCACAGTTCAACAGTCAGTCTCTTTAATGGAACCTGGGACATATTAGTACGTGCTCAAACCTTAAACTTACTGAATTGAAAAATATTAGAATCCGCTCGTTAAGAGGGCTGTGAAGCTAAAAAAATCGCACAAAATGCGATAGAATACAGAAATGTGTATCTATACGTGTATAGAATAGAATCATTTATTCGGCTATTAAATGAAAACAATAAATTTGAGAAAACAAAAATACTATAGGTAGATTTTTTTGAATATACTGTAGATATAATGATAAAATATCCTTATAATAATATAATACCTATTTCTTAGAAAACAGCAAAAATAAATAAAAAACCGAAACGTACAAACCTAGTTTTTCATAATGACTACAACTTTTTCAAAAAATTTGGAAATCGGACGTAATTTAGGAGGAGAATCGTTATCGCCTCGAGTTAAATTTGTATGTTTTTTTTACAGCTAAGCTTTATAATCCTCTTAAGATTGGTTTTCTTACTTTAATGGAACATTTTACGTGTCGTTCGCTTTGATAGAAGTCGGAACATTGATAATTTAACAGAGGTTCGGCAGCGCAATGATGATGTAACGATCATTTGAGTTTGAATGACCAATTTGCGGTGACTGCGCCCTAAGCACCGCTCATCCATCCGGCCGACGAACCGTAATCAATCCGACGGCAGCCCGGCAGGTGCTCGAGCTACACCTCGTAATTAAAAACGAGAATAGAATGAAACGAAATTGGAATGAGTAGAATTCGTTGGTCACTATCGAGGTAGTAATTAGTATTGAAAAGATTGTTTTTAAGTTTATACCATTTACTTATTTATTATGACGTCTATATAGTTAGATTTCTACATCATACATTTGACCGGCAAAAACCAGCATTGGAAATAGACGAAAAAATCCTTTAGTTTTTATTGAAATTATTACAACATTATAATCATATTTTTTTATTAGTTCCAAATACTTTAAAGGCGAAACCAATTGTGTATTATGAATTATGAGCCTAAAAAAGGGACAAAAAAATAATTACAAAAAAATCGCTCATATCAATTGAGGTGTAAAAAATGAGTAAGTCATTCCTCAAAGTATTTTTTAATTAAAATTTCACGGTAAATCACAGTTCAATAAAACTACTTAGTAGAGCTACTTAACTGACAAAATTAAATACAGACAAGAAAACATTTCCGCATATCTCAGGCCAAATGGTCGAGAACAGTCTAAAGGGTCCCCCAGAATAATGTTTACCCAGGGTGATGGAAACAGTAACGAATAAAGACCAATGGTGGACACTTGATTCTTATGTTACTTACAGAAGATCACTTATATTGATCAATTAAACTTATGACCTTTGAATTAAGAGTTAAATGTTCATTATTGGTGCCTTGAGCAAAAAGTGTCCAACATTGGTGCCGTGACCCTACTGTCCCAGGTTTAGGAAGCCTTGACCTTAAACGATTCGTTCCTATCGGCAATAGTCGTACCGCTGGCTTTAGAACTGTCAGTCTCCATGGACCAGATGCTCCGACACCAACAGTCAAACCGACAGGCCGAGAGGGACGCAGCTATATGAAAATAACTTCTGTCATGCTAATAGATAACCGTGTCTCTCTCGGCCTGTCAGTCCGACTGTTAGTATGAAGGAGCTTTAACAGTGTTAGACGACGGTTTAAGATCGGGTGTCCGATTTTTTTTCTCCATGTGGTTGTTGTATAATTGTCAGGTGACGACGATCGTCAGGTCGCAAGTGTATGGCGGATTTGGTCGGATTTTCCGACCAAAACCAGGTCGGAGGCCGGAATTGCCGCGTCAATCTTAGCTACTAGTGAATAAGTACTAATTGCTTATGCCTACCATACCTTAAAAAAACTAAATGCTAAAAATGAAAACTGCACAAAGTTATGTCAAAAACTATCTTGTTATATTCTTGTTATGTTTCAACTGTTTCGAACTTTCAGGCCCATGTAAGTAATTTATTATTAGCCTGTGACTTACATTACACCTACTTGTCCATTATTATCCTGACCGTGTCCCGATACGTACAGAGCCTGTGTAGCCTGTGGGACCCTTAAACGTCATGAGCAGTCTGGCAAGCGCTCCGCGCGGCCTGAGGGAAGGCGGCTACGATTTATGGGGCAATTCATCAGAGCTCTTAAGAGCTTCACCTACCTACTCCGTTTGCATTTAAGGTATGGGACGCTTTATTAAAATTTACTGCAGTGACGGATGAAGGAAAAAAGTGAAGAACGTTAATTCTCATACAAGAATAAGTGTTATAAAATCGGTTTGCAAGTTGTTTAAGTGGGACCCTTTGAATCATTGTCAGTCATTTGATTAAATGTATCATTTTCATCTAAAGGTAATTTCTGCTGAAACCTTATAGGCTATCTTAAGCATGGAAAAACAACTTTACTTTAGGTACTTTATAATCAAAACATTTAATACCTACTCAGCTTATCTATAAACTAATAACTTACGGACATGATTTCTTACATTAACAGTATTTTTAATGTAATTACTCTATTATGATAATAAAGTTGTGGAGCGTGTCTTCGAGTTCAAAGTGTTTTTAACCTCTAACACTCGCTCACAACTTTTTATTGTTATTTTCACCATGTCCGTCTGTCCGCAGTTTATTCAGAGACTCTCGGTACATATAAAGCTGTAATTTGGCATGGTAATACATTTAATTGCAATAACGGCGAAAAATATTCAAATAAATTTTTGACAAAAAAGATCGAGTAAATTCAGTTGCAATAATAACCAGATAGTTGCAATTACGAGACACACTAACCCCCTTACTAATAAACGTTGAGTAACGGTGGTATAGCTATACAATGTTTTGTCCCTATCTGTCACTGTGACATTTGAATTTTACAGATAAGGACAGAACATTGTATAGCTATACCACCGTTACTCAACGTTTATTAGTAAGGTAAGGGGGTAACAATGAAAATAAAATTCGTTCAATAAAAAAGGTTTTTGTATGGGGACCCACTTTATTATTTCACTTTCTTTAAGTAAGTATTGTGTTAGTAAATCCACCGTAATAACATACATACATACATAAACTCACGCCTTCATTCCCAGAGTGGGGTAGGCAGAGCTACATTATTAACAACTCTAAAAATTTGTTCATAATTCTGTAACCACATTTTGCATAATTAGGCTAAGATGTTTACCAGAGGTTTTATTCTCCCAAAAACGGGGGCTGTAATAATACATTCGGAAAAAAAACCCGCTATAAGATCCATTAAATTACAAAAGATACAGCTCTTTAAAATAAGAACAGACGGACATCGTAGGCATGTTAAAAGGGTTCGTTGGGCTTTCGGGTACGGAACCCTAAAAAATCAACATCCTGAACCACCACGATATCAAACCATATATCTAAAGCACAGTCACGGTATGAAAAGGTTTTGTACCTTAAAATAATTGAAATAGAGTCGAAAAGTGACGATCCTTTTCATACCGCGAGTACCACGACTACACGAGTATATCCAGCGGGCTCGTCGTTTTGTTCCAGGCTAAGTGAAGCTACTGTGCTCAGTTAGTGATATTTGGACAGCGCCGCAAGTTAAATGAAGTTCGGTGTAATTACTCTCTGAAAGGCGGTTAGGAACGCGGTTATTGTGACAGCTTCCCGCGCTGCGACCGTTCTACTTCATGGGGGGAAAGTTTTAATAACGCGGGCAACACTGTAGGGGCAATTGAATAAAAATGTTGAGCATGTTTGAACCTCATTATATGTCATTAATTAAATCCGAGTTCGGTTTGACGTTCATAATGGCAAGATCTACTTGCAAATGACGTTATAATTGAATGTTGTTTTGTCACTTGGTCGCTGGCACACAGTGTAGCAAGGTTACATAATTTTATGGGAAAACTAAGACAACAAACACAAGGCACCCCTCAGCCGCATCATCCATACGCTGAATCTGGTTGCCGTTAGAACGGATTTATTTTTTGTCATTATAATGATTTTTTTAATGTGACTTTGTATGTATTGTCTGTTTAATGTCTAATGTATTATTTTTATGTTAAAATTATGTGATTGATTAAGTTAATTTAAGGCACTATTGGTATTAGGGTGAACCTGTAAAGATAGTAGCTAAAATGAAACAATAAATAAATGTTAAATGTGTATAAGTTAACGGACGATCTCTAACTGCCGCATTCAGAGACGTAAATTTAATTTAATGGTTGATTAAAGTTGCTGCTGTCACTTAGAATAAGAAAAATGTCACTAAACAAGCATTAAATTTAATTGACGTCTCTGAGTGCGGCAGTTAAACTTGTACTAGGCATTAGACGACTGACAAAGTGTGGGAAATTGCAGGATGACATTAAGTCTGTATTTGAGTGGAGCATTAAAACAAACTTAATTTCAACGTCACTAAGTCATGACTTTTAGTCGTGCTCAGATTCATACATGCTGAGTTGGGTATAGAAATTATGTCAAGGACCTTGGCATTATTTTCGAAACACGTCTTACATTTTATGACCATATTAAGGCGCTTGCCGTAGAGTGTTGCAAAAGAAACTTTGTAATCCGAAATACACCTACCCAACTACCATTTAATAATTGTACATTACTTTGGTCAGAAGCAAAATGCCAAGGCGGCGAAGATGCCTGTGACGAAAGATAGTATCCCGAGAGTATCCCTGGAGTGGCCATGGATTGAATGAGATTTGTTTTCTTTAAACCAAACTATCTATTTAAATATTTGTTTCTCATTCGTTCTTTCTATTTCATTCGAGAAGAATATGACAACTGCATATAAAACTGTATGTTTCGAAAAATCTCTAATGTTATTTTAGAATTTAGAGAATTTCGAGTAAATTGAGAATAAAGTTAAAAAAGTAGTGATATTATATTATTCTCAGTCTGTGTCACTATGTATCTTTTAACAGACATAAGTAAACATAATATTTTACGTAATAAAACGGTGTGCACTGATTCGTCGATTTAATTATTTCATTATTATGATGGTGTTATAAAAAATAATTGATTGATTTTCATTGTTTCTAAAGGTTGGAAATATTGGCTTGAGCGGAAGCAGGCGGCCAGAAACGAGCTTCAATTAGGTCGCCCACTCCGGATCTATGGGTACTTGTCATATTTTAGCGTGCCAAATGCTGCGCTTAAGTGCTTTTATCCTTTTCTTACGATCACTATAGCCAAAATAAAAGACAAGGAACAAGTATTAGTTATTTGTTATACAAGAGGGGAAAGTTGTATTTTACCTGCGAGTGTTCATTTGAAACACGAGCTAGCGAAAGGATTCTATGATTGACCACGAGCAGAGCGAGTGGTTCATAAATAGAATCCTGAGCATAGCGAGTGTTTCAACACACGAGACGTGAAATAACTTTCCACCCGTGTATAACACAAAACTTTTCATCTCACTACAGCGAGGAAAATATGATTTTTTTAGGCAATAAGCTCAATTGCGCATTTTGCACGGTTTCCCGTAATTCCACAGGTGTTAATACGTCTTTGTTACTCGAATCACTCATTTTTAATAACAAAACAAACTAGAAAAACATGCGAATATTTAACGTTCTTCTTCTTCTTCTTTTTTGTTTATGGCGTTCCGCAGTGATTTCGCCAATGTCAAGTAGGGTGAGGGAGACTCTGCTTAAGGGACGGGTTTCGTGGAAGAGCAAGTGAAAAGGAAAATGGAATAAAACGGAAAGGAAAGGAATATTAAGAAAAGGATGCTGATGAATCACCTGAGACAAAACATACAACTATTATAAATATATATATATCTACATTACTTAACAACTTAATACTACAGTTTAATATTATTATTATTAATATATTCACAAAGAGTATATACAAAGGGGGTATAAACAAGAGCTAGGAGGGATTTGAAGTTTATAGGGCGGGGGATCTCAGAGGGGAGAATATCATAAAGGGAATGGGGATATTTAGAGCAGCTAAAGAAGATGTGATCAGGAGAGCCATCGTCTAGTCCACATTCACAAACAGAACTATCTTTAATATGAAGCTTAGCAAGGTGAACAGGGGTGCAAGCATGACCTAGTCTCAACCTGCAAACTGTTGAGGCAGTACTCTTGTTGATATCTTTATATTTAAAAAACCACGGTTTGGGAGGAATCGTGACCTGAATATCAGCATAGTATTTACCCTTAGTAACACTAGCTGAACTAAAATGATCCTTCCAACGACAAGACAAGGATTGTCTAGCGAGTGGAATGAGGTCCGAGGAAAAGGCAACAAAGTGTTCCAGAGAGCCAACATTAATAGCATTTTAAGCACAAAGATCAACAGTCACATTTCCCTGAATACCACTGTGACCCGGGATCCAAGCCAAAATAACTTCAATTCCTTGATGGTGACAGCGTAAAAGAACTTTTCTGATGTTTAAAATAAAAGGGAATTTGGACTTGGATCTAAATTGGTTAGATAATATTGCTTGCAAGCAACTTTTAGCATCAGTCAGAATGACAGATTTATCAAGTTTATGAGACTCAATATACATAAGAGCCTCAAGGATAGCAATAGACTCTCCAGTGAAAACAGATGAGAAAGAAGGACACTTGAAATTAAGGATAATACTATATCTAGGAATCCAAACTGCTGCACCAACGCACCCAGTGACAGACAGTTTAGAAGCATCAGTGTAGACCATTAGCCAATCCTTCCAGTGTTCACCTATGTATGAGTTCAGATTAGCATTAGCAAATGGGGAATCCTTATCGATGCCAATATCCAAGAGAACATTAGGTTGAAAAACTAAAGCATCAAAAGGAGTATCAAAAAGAGGGAATAGCTGACTTTGAAAAACTGGACAGGGGAGACTAACAAATTTTCTAAAGCTATTAAAGAGGCAAGGGATACTTCTGTGTGACCAGAAACTTTCAGAGGAAATGAAATTAGAAAGAGTGTGTAATTTATTAATAAGAGGATGAGAAGATGATTGAACTAACTTAAACAGAAACCTGTCAGACAAATATTGTCTCCTTATATGAAGAGGAGGATCACAACACTCTACCTGGAGAGCATTGATGGGAGAAGACTTCATTGCACCAATAATTAAGCGAAGGCACTTATACTGAATCTTATCTAAAAGGTCAAGAGCAGCCTTATTACAAGGTTCAAATAGAAAAGAACCATAATCTAAATGGCTCCGAACTAAAGCATTATATATAAGTTTCTGGGTGAATGGGTGAGAACCCCACCAAACACCAGAAAGAGACCGCAAAATATTGATGTTATTTTCACATTTCTTGATAACATAATTAGAGTGGGGCATACCAGTCATCCTAGAATCTAGAACAAGACCTAAAAACTTAACCTTATCCTTTATTGGGAATGACTGATTATTAGACGACACAGAAATAGTAGGAGAAGATCTCTGACGAGAGAAGGGAACAACACAACTTTTGGAAATTGAAAGGGAGAGGCCATGAGCTGTTAGCCAATCATTAAGATATCGAATAGCAGAGTTGAGAAGAGCAGAGGCCTTATCCATATCATTAGAGGAGATGTACAAGGCTATGTCGTCAGCATATTGAAAAATGTTGCAAAAAGGAAGGACTGAGAGTTCTAAGTCATAAGTATATATACTGTAAAGGATAGGACTTAAAACAGACCCTTGGGGGAGTCCCTTCCAGACAAGTCTAGGAGGGAGAATAGAATTTTTAATTTTAATTGAGACAGATCTACCTAAGAAAAGATTACATATAAAATTAATTAATCTTACTGGGATATTTAATTGTAACATCTTCTGCCTTAGAACTGGAAGGAGGACATTATCATATGCCGATGACACATCCAAGAAAACTCCGACAAGAGTTTCTTTTTTCGATAAAGCTATGTGGATATCAGTAACCAAAGTACTAAGACTATCCATAGTACTCGACCCCTTACGAAAGCCAAACTGGCTACTAGCTAAAATACCAGAACTCTCCACAAACCATTCTAAACGATTCTTAATTAAGTGCTCCATAATTTTTGACATGGTGCAAGACAAAGCAATAGGTCTGTAACTGCAAGAATCGCTGCTTGGTTTACCAGGTTTCAAGATAGGCAAAACTAACTGGTTTTTCCACTCGTCAGGGGGAGCCCCCGACGCAAAGATGCAATTCAAGATAGTTAGAAAATGGTTTTTAACAGAAATACTACATTGGCAGATAAAGGAATAGGGGATCCCATCAACTCCTGGAGAGGAATCTCTGAGACCCTCTAAAACAACAGAGAACTCTTCCCAAGAAAATAGAGAATCAAATTTATGACTAGTAACAAAATCTGAAGAATAAAATGAATATTCGTCCCTAGAAGGAGCAGAAGGCGGAGCCAACCTATTACAAAAAGATTCTGCCCAAACAGGAGGCTCATTACATGAGATGTTTTCTATAGAAATAGCTCCACGAAAACGTCTTATGCTTTTCCACACCATAGAAGCAGGAGTAGTTGGGGAGAGCATTTCACAGAATCTGCGCCATCCAGTCTTTTTCTTTTCAGCTAACATCCTTGTAGCTTTTGCAGCCACTCTTTGGTAACTAGAATAATTTTCAATACACATTGACCTAGCATAAGCTCTTTCTGCCTCTTTACGATCCCTACATGCTGCAGTGCAATCACTGTCCCACCAAGGTAATGACTGAGATTTATTCCTGCTGAAGTTTTTGAGGGGAATAGATTCATCAGCTGCTTTTAAAATAGCTTCTTTAAAACTAACATAAGAGGAATGAGCATTGAGTATAGAAACAGAAGAAAAACTTAATAACGAGAGGTCTAAAGAAGATCTAAATAAAGACCAGTCAGCTTTCGATAGGTTAAATTTCAAAAGAGGAACATAATCAGATTGGAAGGGAGGGGTAGAAGAATTAGGAAAAGAAAGGAAGATAGGGAAGTGATCACTGCCATGGGAGACATCATGGATAGACCAAGAAAGTAAGGAAGCAGAGGAAGGAGATGATAAAGTTAGGTCCACAGCACTTTTAACATTTTGAGATGGAGAAACTCTACGAGTGGGGGAACCATCATTCAAAATGCAAAGATTTAAATTATCACACATATCTAAAAAGAGGGAGGACAAAGAATCACAATGATGAGACCCCCAAGAAGTATGATGGATATTAAAGTCCCCTAATATGACAACAGGGGGAGGAAGGGAGGCAGCAATTAAATTAAATTCAGCAAGAATAGAGGGATTAGGGTCTGGAATATAAACTGAAAGAAAAGATAAATTATGAGCTCTCACAGCAATAGCATTAATACCACTGCTGTGAGGAGGAAGCGTTATTTCTTTAAAAAAAATTGATCTAGACACTAAAAGAGCAGAACCGGCATAACCATCATTCCTATCATCCCTAAGACAAGAAAAGCCAGAGACCCTAAAATGGGACCCGGGCTTAAGCCAAGTCTCCTGAATGGCAAGGACTGAAAACTTAAATTTATTTATTAAATAAATTAATTCATTTTTTTTTATTACGAATACTATGACAATTCCACTGAAGAATTGTGGCCATTAATATTAAATTTGGAAAAAAGCTCAGACAGTTTAGTTAAGACAGTGTTCGGTGGGCAATCGGATTGGGAAATAAAATTAATCAGGATGTTAACCAAAAGTTCCAACAAATTATCATTTGAAGAAGTAGTATTGCAGATGTTTCCCAGGAGGGCACTGCCGTTAGGAAGAGAAGATTTGGGTTGGGCAACTAATGATTGATGGGCTTTTCTATCATATCCAGGACTAGAAGGGGGGGGAGACCGTCTGGGAGTAAACACTGTTTTCCTATATGAAAATGTCTGAGGATGCGAACTTTGGGAAAAATCGGAAGCAATCTGACTCTCTTGAGATGGGAAGAGGGGGGGAGACATACGAGCAGTATCCGCAAAGGAACGCCTTACTTGAGGAAAGCGAACCGAGGCTTCGGTGTAAGAAACACTTTCCTGGGACATAACTAGTTTAATATTTTTCTGACGGGCATGTTCTGGGCAAGAAGAGTCAGTGGCTTTATGAGCCCCAGAGCAAAACAAACAAGTAGGAATGGGAGACTGGCTTGTACAAGAAATGCCTTGATGAGGTTGTGCGCAGATGAAACATCGCTCTTTGGACCGGCATTGAGAGGCAACATGACCAAATCTGCAGCAATTGTTACACTGGATCGTAGGAAGAACATATGTAGACACCGGGAGGGATGTGTAAAAACAGTACACACAAGATGGAAGCTTTTGTCCCATAAAAGTCAGAACAACTGTTTGCGTAGGTATCCAAACAGGACTATTGCTATCATTAAAACTCTTTCTGTTAAGTCTCCGTGCTTTAACAATCTTGCCAAAACCAGCTGGAACCTCAACCGCCGTCACCAGCTCCTCTAAGGTCCACTCAACTGGGACTTGACGAACAATACCCATGCGAGTAACATTGTAAGAGGGGATAATCACCTCGTACTTAGCAGATGATAGAGATGGGTGGACAAGAAAGGAGTTAGCGTCATCGGCTGATTTGAATTGGACAGAAACACGGTTCCTCCCAATCTGTTTAATGCCGTCATTAAGCACATTTTTTATATTATTTCGATACAAGAAATGACCGAATTTAATGCTGCGAAGAGTACTGCCAACAGCAGAATCGTCAACAACTTTGCTAACATGGACCAGAAAAGGACCCACATCTTGACTGCTATAAGTTTTTTTATTAATGTCAAAGTCAGGGAGCACAAAGGTAGATTGCACGGAACCAACAACTTGGGCAGAATGCAGTTTTTTTGGAGGCAAATTCGAGCACTCGTCGGTAGGAAGGCGTTTTCTGCCCAAATTAGGTTGACCAGAGGATTCTATATCCATATCGGAAGAATTGGAAAATATAGACAAATTTGTCCCGCCATTTTTCCCGCCTCCGGGATCGGGAGGTTCAGTATTCATTTTACACAGTAATTAGATAATAAAAACAATAAATACTTACAGGAATACAATGACAAACAATAATATTACACAAATAAACTAAATAGGTGAATCAAACAGCGAAAATAACACAAAACTAGTAACTAAACACGGAAAACACTTGTTACAGGCACTAGACCATAGAGCAGAGCCCAACAAAATGAAAATCAATATTTAACGTTGACGGCTTAATTGAAAAGTATTGACAAGTTTTTTTTTTATTATTTCGGATGCGTTTTGTTCGCACATCGACTTACTTGGACTGTCAGAACATTTTATCCATTTTTACAACAAGAATGAAGGTTAATATTGAATGCTAATGAATTAAAATAAAGTTGTAACACTGTATTTAGTGTTTTTTACTCGATGCAATTCATTATTTTGTGATGTTAAAAATTCAGCACTTTTACCGTTACGTTTTGTTAGAGCTGTCAAATGTCACTTAAGCTGCCATCAGGCTGTATGGATTAATGTCCTTTGCCTTTCCCTCTGGAATAAAGACCACGAAAAAAAAAAAAAAATAAGCTGCGCCTTCAAATGTCAAAATTCTTTCTTCACTTGTGGATCAAAAGCGATTTTCTCAATAGATATCAAACAAACAAAACGGGCTTTCCGAGCTAGTGAGGTGAAATAGTTATTTGTTATACAAGGGGGGAAAGTTGTATTTTACCTGCGAGTGTTCATTTGAAACACGAGCTAGCGAAAGGATTCTATGATTGACCACGAGCGGAGCGAGTGGTTCAAAAATAGAATCCTGAGCGTAGTGAGTGTTTCAACACACGAGACGTAAAATAACTTTTCACCCGTGTATAACACAAAACTTTTCACCTCACTACAGCGAGGAAAATATAAAAAAGGGTTTTTACTATCAATTATTATTTATTTACCTCTTTGTAAATACATTTTTTTTTTGTGTTTTTTACTCGATGCAATTCATTAATTGTGACGTTAAAAATTCAGCACTTAACGTTTTACATTTTTGTTAGCTGTCAAATATCACTTAAGCTGCCTTCACTAGGCTGTATGGATCAATGTCCTTTGCCTTTCCCACTGGAATAAAACTCAAGAAAAAAAAATAAGCTGCCTTCAAATGTCAAAACTCTTTCTTCACATGTGGATAAAAAGCGATTTTCTCAATAGATATCAAACAAACAAAAAGGGCTTTCCGAGCTAGTGAGATGAAAAATATTTTACTTTGTCGTCGAACCTATTCAAAAGTTCAAATAATTCGTTCAGCCAACGAATGTGCTCAGGCTGGATATTAACAATACATCTACAAAGCCTATGATCAATTAAAAAATCTCGTACCCCCATCGTTTTGCTTTGCCCCGAACTTTAATCTACTGCATTGTTTAAAGAGCTAATGCATGTTTGCGGCTGTCGACGCTGAAGGACGCTGTAAAACGGCAGCGTCCCTGGATCGAAATGCGAAAGTGTTATTCCTAGCTCTTTTAAGCTATACTGTCGCGATTTAAGAGCGAAAAGGACAGCAAAGACAAAGTTTGGTCCGTTGTTTTTCAGAGGTCTTAATCAGCATGCAAACCTTGCACGGCACGGGCCGCGTTAGTTTGCCCGGCGACTGAGCAAACTCACGCGACGCGCTAGCCACATTTACGATTCGTTTGCAGACTCCGAAATACTCCTACCGAGTCTTTTGTTAGCGGATTTCCTGGTTAACGACCTAGATGCTGCATATTTATGCAGTCCGCTCACACATTTTTCCTTGTTCGTGCACTACATATGTTTCCGTTGGTGTACTGGCAAATCGAGCATGTGACACGGAGCAAGCGTTCATTTAAGTTTTAACTTTCAGAAGCCATTAGGCTTTCGGACGACCATTAAAACGTCCCCTGCATAGGTACTACTAGTGTACTCTGTAAGAAAGATTTAGGAAAAGACTTTTTGAAAATGAACACCCAAATTACCTACTTTTATTATTAAATGAACGACTAGTAGTTAGATAAATAACGTTAACAAATAACAGCGTTTGAACGCTGATTTATCCAATGAAGATTATTTGTAATTAAACGGGACTTAATAGCGTAAAATAATGACTATGAATAAGTACCTCGTTACAAGTATTTGTGAATAAAGCGACAATTTAAAACAATCCATGTAGTTTAGTTATGCTTTTGTGCTTTTAAGAGAGTTTAGTTTTTTTTTCATCAAAAGTGGCTTGGCGTTTGATCTTTAGTCTCACCTGATATTAAGTGACGAAAAGTTGAGGGTGGTACACGCTACCCAAAAAGCGTTTTCACTCTTGGTTAGCAAACACTAAGGTTATACGATTTCGGAAATACAGACTTAGGGAGAGCATTCCACTCCTTGGCAGTGGGAATAAGAAATGACGCAGCACACCACTGCGTCCGAACCATTGGGAATTCGACTACATGTGGATGGAAGCTCTTCCCGGCATCTGGATGACCGGTGGGAGAAAGTGGAGGGGTGGGATGAGGTCATGTAGTTCCTGGGCACACTCACCTTAATACACCTTAGTACCTTCACCTCACTTTAATACCACTGGGAACACAATAAGTAAGACAAAAACACTTTATTATGCTACTCTCTAAATCATGGCTAAACCACTTTACTCTAAGATACTGCTACTGCAACAATTTTTACTTATAAACTTCCTAAAGCACGTAGTCTCCGTTCAGAAGCCTCGGCCTTCGACAAAGAAATGCGCTCGCATTTTTCACGGCGGAGCGCGCTCCTAACCGTACCTCTCCAGCAAATCCAAGATTAACAATTGCCCTAACTCCAGAAATGAGAAAATTAACTTTTAAATGTAAATTTTACGAGGAAGTCATAACGTGAAAGATGCCGCGGTTAGCTCAGATTTATTGCAGTTAGAATTAAAAGTGTAAAGGAGTTGCAATCTGAAAAAAGTTTTAATAGGTACCACTTTAAAGAAATATAAATCATGCCGGCGGAGCGCTAACTCCGTGAACTTGTACAACATTTAGAATCATCTATTTAAGGGTTTATTTAATGACAACGCTTTATTCCGCTAATTACAAAGGTATTCATTTGTTTCCAAGTGCTGGGTGATATTCTATTTGTTGGCTTTATTAACAGCGAGGGGAAAGAATTGAGTGCCGGAGTCGGATAATTATCATTGGCCCGTCCGTGCTTAGTTTAAGTGTCTGTCGTTTATTATGAAAAATAGTCCCCGTGCGTGTAATACGAAAAGAGAACGATAAAACATTTTCGCCTTAGATCGAGCTATAAAGAGAGATATTTATGCGTTTCTATGCAAATTGTATAAAACGGAGCAAGCTGAATATTGAAATCAATCAGAAGTATATCTTTTTGAAATAAAGATCCAAAATTAAATTAGAACAAATGGGTATGATACTTCTTTATCCTATCTCATCAAATTGTCAACTTTTTTTAAAAGGTGTTCTGAAACTTTCTTGTTTTCAATCACATACATACATGTAAACCTAAACTCACGCCTTCATTCCCAGAGTGGGGCAGATTTACAGAATTAGCAAAGCTACTTTAAAAACTTGTTGATAATTCTGTAACCACATTTTGCACATTCAGGCTAAGATGTTTATCAGTGCATTAGTGACATATTGCAAGCCCATCACCTGTTTTCAAATTGTCGTACTGAAAATGAAATATCCGGCCCACAATCGTCCCGCGATAAAATATTAATGATTTTGAGACGATTTCTAAGACAATCTAGGATATGGATTATTTATGCGTCTCTCATTATACGTGCTTGAGTCACAACCATCTAAAAATTAAAGCATTTACCTTCTATAAAATATACTTAGATAAGAGAAATGCAATTACGGCTAACGTAACTGGATTTAGAAAGCTACTTCTTTGAAAAGGGGAACATGAAAAGAACTTAGCGTTTGTAGAAATCTAAGATAAACTAAACTTTATGTAAGCTTAAGGTACTGCTCCTGAAGTATAATAAGAATAAAGATACTTTAGCTAACTTTAATTAAATAATTTTGACGCCATTTTGGCTGCCCAAGGTAGACGACGATAGTATCAGTACACAGTCAGGTTTTAGGGTTCCGTAGTCAATAAGGAACTCTTATTAGTTTTGCCATGGCCATTTGTTCGTCTGTCCGTTGCGAACGTAAAAAAAAAACAGACAGACAGAGTTTCTTACAGCTTCTTCTCTGATCGGTCGCGATTTGAACCTGCAGTAAACTTAGGCTAAGTCGCTAAGTACTATGACGTTTCAAAAGAGTTTATACCTACTTGAATAAAGATTATTCTGTTTTGATTCTGTCCACGGGTTAACTCAGAGACTCTTGGTACTACAAAGCTGTAATTTCGCTTAGATATACATTTAAATAAATTACGACGACTTAGTTGTATAATAAAATGCATGTAAAGCAAAGATATTTTTTTTACATTATAAGATCGAGTGAGATATGTATGTGTGTAAGTATGTAATAGTAGATTGTTCAATAAGGGACTAAAACAAGCCATAATGACACAAGATGTTTAGCCACGCAAGTGGAGCGCGGGTGGCTATAGTTCGAGTGTCATTATGGTTGTTTAGTCTCGCGTTAAACACTCTACTTTTCACTTTGAATGCGAGGAAAAAACGACGTTCGATATAAAATTACAATATTGATTATAATAAAGTTTCTTACAGATTTGTTCCGCGGTTTGTTCTTTTCTTTTATATTTTTTTTGTAAAGTGACGCTTTATATCCAGCCAGCCAGCCAACAGGTTCAAACTTGAAAACTATTTTAAAACGAATTAGACCATGCATAATAAAATGAATTAATAGTTAATATAATTATATAGATTCATATTCGTAATCATTAATCGTGTTTCATGAAATTAAAAAGTTTTTTACATTTTTTACATTTTTGTCATTTTGAGGTTATTTCCACGCCCTAAAAATTGTCTATACACAATCACTGAAAATGGCGATAATACTCCATTCACAAACACCGTGATTGGTTGTTTAGGGGTTTCTAAAGTAAATAACGACAGAAATACAATAGGCACGCACAAAATAATTATAAACATGTTGTTATTCTTTTTTAGATTTGGGGGACCGTGTAGGAAATATTGAACGTTGCGTGTCCTAATTTAAAAGGAGAACTATATTACGACCTGGGCCTGTTGTTTGATCAATAGTTAAACTAACTAATCGTTAAAAACTGTAACTAATGGTTAAATCAGAAGGAAATGAGTCAAATTTTCGATTTTTTCGAATTTTTACAATTATTTGAATTAACTACTGATCAAACAACGGGACCAAAGTAGACTTAATTGGTTCTTGTGATATTAAAAGGCGACTAAAGAATTTAATTTTATACCTACTACTAAAAATCATGCGTAAGTAAGACAGCCCTTTTCACTGACATTGTTATCAAATCAAGAAAGTAAACAAATAATTAAACTTGATTCGACTTCCGTTTTTATTAGCTGTAAAACTTAATTAATTAACATACTACGACTGCAAATAAATCTGAATACCGAAATAATTCTGTATGCACATGAATTTGCATTACAAATTAAGCAGGCTTTTCCAATTTGGCGAAATTCGACTCTTTACTTCGAACTGTACTTACTGGTTCCGTATCCTTACAACATTACAATAGCCATGTGTTCTCTATGGTTTTTACATAGAATAAGTTCTAGCACAGAAACTGGACTATAAGAACAACGAAAGACGTGTATGTTTAACCTTTTTCTATTTATGGCATTCATAATGAGTTAGAAAAAGATGTATTTATAGGTAATCTTTCACGTTATCCCAAGGTTTGAATTGGATTATATCTTTTAGGTGATAATTTTCTTTGCCTTTTCGCCGAACCCATTTTCCGATTAAGTTTTCATCATTTGGAAATCTGAAAATATCGATATACATATTTTCACATTACTGTCAAAACTTCGATACCAAACTTTCAACCAGAAAAATACCGTTAGGCCTAGATTTCGATATTAAATCAACTGGATGAATTACTTACCAATTTTACATAAACTTTTGTGATTCGAACGGTACGGAACCCTCGGAACAGCTTCCCCTATGGAATCCCTCATCGTCATTTAATTTTGTCCTAATGCATCGTTTGTCAGAATTTTCGTTTATCCTAAAGCCATTTCCGCTTAAATTTTAAAACTTTTTGGTGTTGCTATAATACAACCCTCGTCTAACCGAACTGCAGGTATAATTGCAAAAACTTAAAAAGTTGCCTGTCTCATCTAAAAACCAGTTTAGGGCATATGAAAATTCGGACAAACGATGTGTTAGGACAAACGTTGTTAGGAATTCCTTGACTGATTGTTTTACCTCGCTGAGAGATTTTGATAACTCCCGAAACGAAACTATCCGTTGAAATTTCCTCAACTTATAAATAAACCAATAGAGACCCAAAAGAAAATCCTCGCTGTATTAAATGAACGGCACAAAGAAGATACCTAGATACAAAGGCCGTGATAGTGACCCGACGGAGGTGTCGTTAAGAGCCGAAGCCGCCGCCGACGATTACCGCTGCATGCCCGTAATGATCAGACCCTTATTAAAACTTGCTGCTTCTCGGTAAAGTTTAAAATAACGATGCATATTCATTGTTACCTTGGTAACTAAATTTCATGAAAGACTGCGGAGAAAATTTTCTTTCTAAAATGATTATCCATTAGTTGGAGTAACTTTTAAATAGAGTTCAAGGAGTTAAAACGGCAAAGACGTCTTAGAAGTTTAACTACGATTATACGCTAATGTTTTTGTTTTCCTATTTCAACTTCAAGCCCTAGAAAAATGCTTAACGCTATCGAAAACAATTTTCGAAAACTGTCAAAGTGTATGGAACTGACATTAAGCGCTTGATACGACCATCTGACAGGTTACGTCAATCCTATACATTATTGATTAACGATAAAGATCTCACCGCGCATCTTGTAAGGGCCACAGCTGATTTTGAAAAAGGTTTTTGAGATGGACACGAATGAAACGGAATAGAGAAGACTAGAAAACGGCCAATCAGGTGATAGTATTAGAATGAGAGATATCCGTCGAGCAATCTGATTGGTCATTTCGGTTTTGCTGAGCTTAGTTGAAAAGCACCTTAGATAGTTTATTCAAGGGGCCTACGAGGTTAAAGCGCTATGCAATACTCTACGTTTGACTTAGCTTTTGGAAGTTTGGTGTTGAGTCGACTTCAAGTTTGACAACTCTAAGTTTATTGCATTGCATTTGTATTGATTTCGAGAGTTCTGAGAAGTATGTTTGCAGTTAAGGTGTTAGAAATAGCGAGATCCAAGAACGATGTGGATTGAAAATAGATTTAGCGACAAAGATCAAAAAGTGCTAAGATGGTTTGGTCATTTAGAAAGGATGGATGAAAGAAGAGTTATGAAAGATGTATGGCGAGCGAGAGTGAGTGGAGATATCGGTAGGGGGCCTTATAGGGCCTACAGTCTAGATGAGCCTGGACGCACATGAGGGTTTAAATGAGGTATAACATTCGATGTTCAGAGGAGTCGGATAAGTAAAAATAAGGCTATTAAAATGCGGTCATAAGAAAATAGGTAAAACGTAAATTCGGGCCTCTAAAATTAGGGCTAATGAATAGTTAGGAAAATTGATATTTCGAATTTAGATTTTAGGGCTAGTGAAATTAGTGATAGTGAAAACACGGTTAAAAATTTTCGGGCAACAATAAGCCAAAAGGCGATATCTCAAACTCAATAGCTAAAGCAGATACAACCCTCCCTCATTAGGAATAAGGTTGCACTTGCTACAGGAGTTCTCTCAGAGATACTGCCATTTGTCTTAGCAGGGCAGAATAGGAGAACTGACTAGTTTACTCACCACACCAAGATAAAAGCTACTTAATTGGACGTCGGTTAAGACAATGATGCCAGTAGACAGATCCTGTCATTGTATTCTTATCTCGTACGAGTATCCAAGGCCAGACGAGTTACTGAGTGCGAATTTGTGACCGCTGTTAGAACAGCAGCTAACACAGTGTGATTCGAATACGAATACTACACGTAGTTCTGACAAAAACTGTCCATGTACCCAACTGCGTATTTTAGCAGGTACTTCTTAGTACAAATTTAACCAAACGATGTTAAATGTTAATCAATGTTAATTGACTGCTAGCTCATACATTTTGACAGCTGTTAACACTCTAATTTAAATTTGATATAAGTTGCTCAGATATTTAAAAACCGGTCAAGTGCGAGTCGGACTCCCTTGTTGTTCGTGGTATACCTAGGTTGTCCACCTGGGCATTTTAGCAGACCTTAACGAAGTCGACGGAGTTCCGCTCACCCGGAGCTCCTACTTCTAGGTTGTTTAGGCCCTTCGGGCCCTCTGAAGAGCTAACATAACCTAAACCTACCTATTGATTTTGTCCATTCTACTCTCCGTAATCGACATAGGTGGGCAACATAGGTGGACCACCACCAATGCTCTGTCGGACTCATGCATCGAGGGTTCCATATTTAAGATAATATGGTTGGGAAACGCAAAAGAAAATATTTATTTGATATGAACTTTTCATACCCCTTAGACCCCTTTTCAAATATTTAGAAAAATAATTTTATATTGTTTTTAATAAAAACAGATGCGGGCAAGCAAATTATACAACTATGCCAAATTTCAAGTTGACAGCTTCTATATTTTCAGAGAAAAAGTGCTGTGACATAAAGACAGACAGACAGACATTTCCTGCTGGATTATTTGATAGTTCTCGTAGGAACAACGATACTCAAACGGGTGTTATTCGCGATCCATAAGATCGTTTTTCCTAAAGTCATAAACCATAGCACGTTTGCCCTAAGTAATGTTTGGCATAAACATTATGGATCCCAATATAGACATTATAGACCCTATTCAAACATTACGCAGACGAAGTTGCAGGCAGAAACTTGTATGTTTTAATGTGAAAAACGATTCATAAATTACTTTAGATTTTTTTATCGCGCATAAATATAATTTATCCTGGAAGTTAGAAGCGACGAAGTAGTACGCACCATCAAAATAAGCTGTGGCTGAACGGGAAAACACGTCACTTTACCACAAAATTTGATGGCATACCATAAAACCATACTGCGTTACCCATTCCCTATTTTTATATCGCAGTTCCAATTTATATGCTGACGGAGTTTTATTTGTTACTACAGTAATAAAAGGTGAATTTACTTTGTATTCATTTGTCGTAATAAATAGATCGTTGCTTAGTTGTTCCACTTTTATGTTCCCGTAAACCGTGGTAATCTATTTTTAGATATTGAAATAATTAAATCTGTACAGATAAAAGGATAGCTTCTACTCTGGTGTTGGTTAAATTAGATACCTATTGATATGTACGTAATTGCCGCACTCAGAGACTTCAATTAAATTTAATGCTTGTTTAGGGAGGTGTTGTCTTATTCTAATGCATTTGCTATAGCAAAGAAAGTAACAGCAGAGACTTTAATCAAGCATTAAATTTAATTGACGTCTCTGAGTGCGGCCCTTAGGGTCAACTCACACCGAGACGCCACGCTCGGTGTGAATTGACCCTTAGAGCGAAAATACAAAAAGGTAATAACAAGATTAGAAAAAATCCCTCGATTTAATGGTGACCCGTCTTTCAGAGCGGATATCTCTTAAACGGCCCGACCGATTTACATGAAACCTAGCTAAAAACCACCGCTAGAAAACCTGCTTTCAAAATAAAATAAAAACCCGCAAACAAATCGTCAATTTTATAACACCCCTCTTTTTGCATAGGGGGTTAAAAAAGGAATAACCCTTCCGTTCGATTCAGTATGGCATGTGTGTGGTACGATCTGCGTTTCATTTTGAACTGCTTATTTGCGGTCGGACTTCACAATAGATAACAAAGCTAGTCCTTGGAAGATAAGCTTTTAAGTGGATTCCAATATTTAAAAATAATCCTACTAGGTATCCATTCTATTCATTATGACACCTCAATTAAATACTTGCACTTTATGACCATTAAGGCGTTAGACAATACACCCCTTGAACATTTTGACATGCGATTTCATTATAATAATCACTTATTCGAACGGAAATAAGGAAAACAGAGCGTATTTAATGTACGGAGTGATAAGCTCTGTAATAAGCTGAATTATTCCTGGGTACTTACCTACAAGACTTTGATCGTGACGATGTCAAAGATGTAGAATATATAACATAGGGGTGTTCCTCGGAATCCCTAATAACGTTTGTCCTAACGTTTCGTTTGTCCGAATAATTTATTGTGCTAAACTTGTTAACAGCTGAGATACCACTTAAGAGTACATATCTATTATATCAACACTAAAAAGTGAATTTTGAAACTTCGGCGGAAATGGCTTTAAGATAAACGAAAATTCGGACAAACAATGCATTAGGAGAAACGACGATTAGAGAATCCAATATAGACCCATAACATGTAAAGAGTACATGCACGCTGCTTCCCCAAGTAAGGGGCAGACATTTCTTGATGAACACGTTTCGCGAGAGAAATTAAAACGTCAACATGACGGGGTAGATGACGGTACGTTATACGACCAACACTGGACTGCGATCGATAACGTTTAATAAATAAAACAACCATCTTTTTAGTGACAGTAGTGATTTATTCTTGTTTATTATAGTCTAAATCCGAACATTTATTGTGCGCGTGTTAATTGGTGGCGTATATTAAACGTAAGGCTTAAAATAGACACTGCAGTGACAAAAACTACCCTCGTTAAAATAAAAATAAAAAACAATGTTTAAGTGCTCGGCCTGTGCAAAATTCATGACGAGGAATGATGGTGCCGTATGCTACAAATGCAGTTGCCAGTACCACCTGGCATGTGTGGGAGTTTCTGCGGCGGCGGTTCCCCGAGATTGGAAGTGCCCGACGTGCAAAAGGTCCCAACCGACAGACAACCGGGCCGAAACGCCGGTCAAGGGCCTCCTTACCGAGACCGCCCCTGCCCAATCCGCCGCCGCAAAGCCTGCCGCGAAGCCCACCGCGAAGCCCGCCCCAGTCACGGCAGCCGCGGAACCCGCCGCGAAGCCCGCCGCGAGGCCCGCCGCAGTCACGGCAGCCGCGGAACCAGCGCGTGTGGGCGCGCGGACCTCGCCTGCGCCCTCGCCCAGCGGCGAAGCGGAGGAGGTACAGTCGGCACTGGGTCGCGAGATCCGGTTGTTTAGAGAGGAGCTGCAGGTCGTCCGGCAGGAATTCCGGGACTTCCGGCAGGAGTTCCTCGACATCAGGGCGAGCATGACGGTGTTCACCGGGAGGCTCGAGGCACTGGACGGGCGCGTCGACGCTTTGGAGCGACAAGTCGCGAATGGCGCCGTGTCGGTGGCGCACAAGGCCATGGAGGAAGCCATCGCGACCCTTCAGATGGAGCTGCGCGATCGGGACCAGGAGCTTCTCGCCAATGATGTGCAGATCTCCAACGTGCCGGAGGAGCCTGGTGAGAGCTCTGCAGGCCTGGCCAAGCGGATCTGCTCGGTGATTGGAGTGGAGCTGGACGCGCGTGACGTGGTTTCCGTGCACCGGGCGGGCCGGGTGCGCGAGGCGGGTCGGCCGCGGCCGCTCGTGCTGCGCCTGGCGCGGCGCGCCGTGCGCGACGAGCTGCTGCAGGGCGCGCGCGTGCGCCGCGGCGCCACCACGGCGGACCTGGGCCTAGCCGCCGCACCGCAGCGGTTCTACGTGAACGAGCGGCTCACTACAGAAAACCGGCAGCTTTTCCAGCGAGCACGCGAGGCCGCGCGCGCCGCTTCCTGGCGCTACGTTTGGACCCGCGACGGCAGGATCTTCACGCGGCAGGCCGACGGGCAGCCGAGCCACCGTTTACGTCGCCTGACCGATCTGTGTATTTTTGGGTCCGTCGTAGCGGTCCAAAACGCCACTTAGTTTGTGTTTCCTTGTTTCTATGTTGTGGAGTCCTAAAATGTTATTATAAATGTTTATTGTTTGTTTTGCCTCCTTATGCGGTAAACATATTTAGTAATAGTAAAACTTGCCTTATTGTTGAAGCCTTCTTGATTGTATTATGTGGTTTTAGGTGTGTCGTCGCGGGAGTGAATCGACGTTTCATCCACTCCCTGTTATATTATTCGTTCTGGAACAATATTATATTTATAAACTTAAGTATGTATATAACTATTATTTCACTCTTTAAGGTATTATATCACTTGTTCTTCTCGAGTAACCTCACTTTACTTACACGTATACAGCCATCCATTTGTTATTGTTGTAATATGCTTTCTAAATCTTGTAATGTTCCATTGTAACAATTTTAAAGTTAGTTTGTTTAATGCTGGTTCCCTCGGTACGGGGCACGACGAGTTGATTGGGACTATTACTGAGACTGACGCAGACATTGTTGTGATCAACGAGACTTGGCTGCGGCCCGGGGAGGACGCGCGCGCGCCCGCTGTGCCCGGCTACCGACTGAGACATGTGCCGCGCCCGGCCGGGGTTCGCACGAGAGGCGGCGGAGTCGGGATGTACTTGCGTCGGGGCCTCAGCGCCCGCTCCCAGCCGCACCCGCCTGCCACACTCGTCGAACAAATGTGGCTTAAAGTAACAATTAACTGCAAGCACTTAATTGTAGGCACTGCATACCGCCCTCCATGGCTCAATGTTGACACGTTTTTTGATGCACTGACTGACTCGATAACTTCGTTTAGCCACTACGACCGATTGATTTTAGTTGGAGACTTTAATATAAATTGCTATGACCGAAATGACTTTAAATTTAAATGTTTGACACAATTTTTGGAGACTGTTAACCTGACTCAACACGTACGCGGCCCGACTCACTTCACGAGCCACAGTGAAACAATGATAGACCTTGTGTGCACCGACGCTCGCGTTGTGACTGTGGACGTGAAGCATATCCCGGACCTAGGGGCGCATGCTTTCGTCACTACTGAGCTTGACATAAAAAAACGAAAGCCGACGCCGACGACCATTACGTACCGACCTCTAAAAGATATTATCTTTTGTGACTTTTACCAAGACCTAGACACAATTGACTGGGACCAAATACTCCACCTTGACAATGTTAACGACATGGTGCGGCGCTTTAATGACCTTTTACTTGGACTTTTCGACAGACATGCACCTGAGAAGACGATCGTGGTGAAGGAGGCTCCCAAGCCTTGGCTGACTGGTAATGTGAGGTTTATGATGCGTCTTAGAAACGAAGCTCATAATAAGTACAAGCAAACGAAGTCTGACGCGCATAAACAGTACTACCTCGACTTGAAGCACCTTGTCATTGCAGCTATCCACAGTGAGAGGCGAGCCTTCTTCGATCACCATATCAATAACGCCACTGACACAAAGACGCTGTGGAAAGACCTAAAGCGTACCGTTATTCCCGACCCACACTCGCAACCCGACCTACCGACGCCTTTTAACGACCCTGACTCAATAAACTGTCATTTCCTCAATACACCTGGGAAACCAGAGGTCACTATATCTGACTTGACATTTTATGAATTTAGTAGACACGGAGACACGACTTTTACTCTTATGCCCACGACTTCGACAGCTGTCAGTAAAATCATAACCTCAATTAAAACGACTGCAAAGGGACTTGACTCGATTTTTATTGACATGTTGCATTTGACTCTTTCAAGGACTGCTGACATCCTGACACACATAATCAACACGAGTATTTTAACTATGACTTTCCCGACTGACTGGAAAATCGCTCAAGTGACCCCTTTACCTAAGATACCGAACCCAGTGAACCTGTCTGACCTCCGTCCTATTAGCATCCTTCCCTGCGCATCTAAGATAATAGAAAGGGTAATTTGTGATCAACTGTCGGAATACCTTGAGAAAAACAGCATCCTACCTGAACTACAGTCGGGTTTTCGTAAGGGTCGGTCGACTGCTACTGCGTTGCTCGATGTAGTCGATAACATCTTACAGGCTCGGGATGCTGGTAAAAGTACTATTTTAGTTCTTTTAGATTTCTCTAGGGCTTTCGATTGCATTAGTTTGCCCTTGCTATTATCTAAGATGTCCTTTTACGGGTTTGATGTCGCTGCGCTTAGATGGTTTGACAGTTACCTTTCCGGTCGTCTGCAGGCGGTCAGGCTTCGAAAAGCGTCAGGCGATGCTTTGCTGTCCTCTCTTAGTCCTGTGACTAGGGGAGTGCCGCAGGGTTCGATCCTGGGTCCTCTACTCTTTATATTGTACAGTGCTGACATTGTTACCAGTATAAGGAGTAGTAAGTACCATCTCTACGCCGATGACTTGCAACTTTACACTTCTAGCACGTTCTCAGATACAGTCAACGCCGTAGAGACCATAAACGCTGACCTCGACCGTGTTGCTTCTTGGTCGGAGAGAAATTGCCTAGTTCTCAATCCCAAAAAGTCCAAATATTTGGTATTTGGATCGAAGCATCAAACCCGTAGAACTTTGGATAGCCTGGCGTCCAGGGATATTGCTATCATGGGCGAACCCATAGAAAGGGTGGTGGAAGCAAGTAACCTTGGCCTGCTCATGGACAGCGAGCTACGCTTTGAGAGCCACGTAGCTAAAGTCGTGAGTAATTGCTTTTACCGTCTCAAGGTTCTTTATAATATTCGTGATTACCTCAGTGTTGATATGCGTGTCCACCTGTGTGAATCACTTATATTATCTAGAGCAAACTATTGTGATGTCGTTTATGATGGTCGTATACTTGGTCGGTCCAAGAGGCTAATACAACGAGTCCAGAACGCATGTGCTCGTTTTTGTTTTAGAGTCCCTCCCCGCTCCCACATCACTCCGTATTTGAACGCCGCTAACTTGCTAAACATGGCTGCGCGGAGGCGCATGCACCTGGCGACCCTTATGTTTGGTGTGGTGCAACACATGACCCCGTCGTACCTCTTTAAACGGATCCAGTGGTCCAGCAATGTACGCAGGTTTAAACCTAGGGCGATTGTGCCGCTGCACCGAACCGCGGCGTTTCGGGGTAGTTTCAAGTTCGCGGCGTCCAAGTGCTGGAATGATCTCCCCCCTCCCATCCAAGGAGCGCCTAGCAAGTACACCTTTAAGCGTAAGCTTAAAGGCTATTTGTTGACGCTCCAAAAGTCATAATTTCCCAACCAGCACTTTGTCCTTAAATAATAGTTTAGTTTTTATTGTTTTTCTTTTGTTTTTGTTTGTTAATTAAATTGTGCCAAATTGTCGATGCTGTATACTGGCTAAGTAAGTATTTATATTTTACATATTAGGTTTCTTTAAAGTATTTGCATGTAGTTTTTGTATTTATTCTGTCACTAACTATAAGTATTTGTTTAATAATATATATATTTATTTATTACCTATTATTGTATTACCTACACTATTTATTCGTTTAACGTACCGTCCGTCTGTCACAAACGGAGCTGGCTGAAAATCAGCGCTGCAGGTGTTTGACACCTCAGCATTATGCTGAGCCAGTGTCCAATTCACTGCCGCGAAGACACACTCACTACTCTTTTTATTGCTGTTTTCTGTTTTTAATTTTTTATTATTTCTGTGTGTTTTATGTGTGTAGTGAATAAATGTATTTTTCTTTTTCTTTCTTTTTCTTTTCTAACAGCACATGCTTCACTTCCCATGGGGTGAAACTTCCAGCCGGCGCTAATGAGTCCCCTATCGCTTTGTTAGTGGAGCTGGTTTACTCATGTCAATAGTTGTTTGCTTAAAGACAACTTCATTATTGTGTTTCACGTACCCAATCAATTATACTCCAGTAAATATATCAGAGCTTGCGTTTAACTATCCAGCGAGGAAATGCTTCCAGCATCTTCGGGACGATGCCGCAGGGCCCTTTTTTAGATAAAGCTTTTTAATTTTAAAATATAATTAAGTTTATAATTGTAATTTTAGTTTTGTATTTCATTATTAATTGTATTAACTTGAATATTTTTTGACCCTAAATAAACACAGAGCTAGCGTCATATCCGGTAGTTCTGATTTTTGCAGACTTGTTTATGATGCTGGCCCAATGAAAAATCCAAGTTTGTGACCTCAAGCGCCGTACGCAACATTGTCAAAAATAAAAAAAACCGCGTTTTTTTTCGGATTTTGGCGATTATAACCCTAAATAACTAGTTTTTGATAGTACCTTGCCAGAGCGTTTATAAAGTTAACAGAATTTGCTACAATTTGTATACAGGGTGCCTCTGACCTTCGGGCTTTAAATGCATGGATCGTTTCTACTCCTGAAAGTGAACTTCTTTTGTTCTGTAAGTTGTTAAAAATATGTCCAACTTAAATTTTATTTTTTTCATACCTGTTAAATGTAATTATCAATGTACGCGATCCAATTCTCTATTTTCCTTTAGCCCTCGTACCAAGGAAATGTCGCCCCCGTACCATGAGATAGTGATTATATGCCATGATTGAATACACTGATTTTACAATTACACTTTAACATCAATTAGTTATCTAAACTTAAGTTATTTTTTAATGTTGCAGAACAAACGTTGTTCAGTTTAGCGAGTAGAATCGATCGTTGCATTTAAAGCCCCAAGGTCGGAGGCACCCTGTTTATAAAAGGCAAACCTGACTGACATATATATCAACGCACAGCCGAAACTACTGTACCTAGAAACTTGAAATTTGGTACAGACAGGGGTCCCTTTCATGATGTAAGTGAGCACTAAGAAAGGATTTTCGGTCGTCCTCTAGTATGAGACTAAAATTGTCTCTGTAGGCCTAAAAGTTTCTGAGATAAAGCTTTTCAAAATTCATCATTTTTACAAACTTCGAAAGAACTTAAAAAAACGCAATACATTGAATGCTTTTATTAAATTCACTGAGTTATATATAAGACAAGCACACGCCTACTGGTTGTACTCGATAGTATCCAGCACGACATCACCAAATATCGTCAAGTAGCCGATGGTCCAAGGCTCTTGCCGGTGCAAGAACTCACAGTAACGTTCCCCGTCCACGTCGACCTGCAATGAATACTATAAGTTCAGTCAACGGCATAAATAAGTACCTTGTCGCTTTCAATCGTTTCACAATTTTGTATAACATTTCAAACACGACGTCAAAGTGACAAGGTACATAAATCATCACTTATTTATGCTGTTGACTGTACATAACTGTACAAAGGTCCACAGATTTGTCTTTTTATCTACATTCATATCATAAGGCCTCCATAATGCGTTCAGAACCCGTAAACGATGACCAGCATTACAAGATACAATTTTCCAAGATGTTTTTCGTTATCTGTAGCTGTAATTAAATGTTAAAATTACGATACAACTTTTGATACAGTATATAATGTTGTTCAAATTCAAATAGGGGGCCAATTCTAGTATCAATTAAACGTCGACTCGGTGTTTTTTAATGAGAGTGTCGTACGCTTTGATTTCGAATGACATTAGAATAGGGACTTTTTAGTTTGTCTATGATTTAAAAAAAATCATATTCGTGACACAGGTTAGCTTTGCCGCCATTTGTTTGTTCTGCCATCTACTGAACGCATCTTAGAGTACTTATAATATGTGTGTAGATAAAGTAATGTATGCAACTATACATAATTAGGCCTTAACACACTCGTGTGATCTTATTATGAAACAACATAAAACCACACTCGTATTTTAAGGACCCTTTTTATGTAACATAACTTCCCTACAAATGTTCAGAAACGATAAGCAAATGGCCTATATTAAGAAACCTGTATCTATGGTTGTATTTTAATGTTAACATTAAAGTATTGCATGTCATTATAGTATCCGTGACCGATACTTTAATATAAACATTAAGATACAGGTGATCAAAAACAGTGTTAAAAAACAATGTGACCAACGTGACTAGCCTCACAGCACTTACTAGGAAGAAATTATCCGTGCACGTCACCATCAGATCGAAGCTTTCCCCCAGCCACATGGGCAGTCTTTCGTCCGTCTCGTCCTCTCCCCACCCCAACTCGGGGTCCCAGTCGTTCCGGGAAAACACGCTATCCTTGTAATTGAAGGTCAATCGAAGCGGGACAGGATAACAGTAAGGCTCTGTATCTCCCTCGCTTTGGAAGTTCAAGATGAACCTAAGAATATAAACACAGATATAAGTATATAGATAGATAACGCAAATGCATCTACTTCGCGTGTCCGAATCCGGACTTAAACCCCGACCAAGCGTCGGGGTTGGCCGTCGCTACTGACATTCGGCGCGTCTGTTGTTGCAGCCGGTCGGCCGTGAAAATTAAGAAAATGCCTCGTTGCGTGATAATAATCTGCAATAGCCCAAAACAGCGACGACTTTGAATCGATTTTGCGCGGAAAACGGAAAATTCTCTTCTCTTGGTGTGTCCCAGTTGGTAGCAAAAAGTGACACGGTTGGTTTTCATACATATTGAGGTGTTTACGTTATCTATGTGTATTTATATCTGTGAATATAAATGATAATTTTGTGAAAACGTTTAAGGCTGGTGTACAATGTATGGCCGTCCAAATCAAAAGGGCCTATATGGCGGCAGGTGGTTACGCCATAACTTTTACTTACCTTATTAATTGTATATTTACTTACAATAATTACAACAGCGTTACCGCCAGCAGCCATAAGGCCCCTTTAGATTTGGACAGCCACATACCGTAAAATGGGGTGAATAGGGTTCGCGGGGTGAATAGAGTTACAGCCTAAAACAAAGCATAACTTGTTACTAATAAGAACTAGTATTACATTGAAGTCTTTTGGAAAATTACGTTCAAATCTCAGTCTTTTAATTAGTAGAATATGATTGGTTTTAGGCTGCAACTCTATTCACCCCGCGAACCCTATTCACCCCATTTTACGGAACTTAAAATTTCTTTTTTAAGAAAAATAAAATGTACTTATATCTTTAAAGGGGTTTACCCGTGAATTGCCGACACTCATTTCACCGAATTTTCATTTCATCGCATTTTCATTTCATCGAACAGGCATATTCAAGTGCAGGAGTTATAATTTTTTGGTGGTCACCGGTCTAACCTAACCTAACCTACGTAAACCATGCTTAAAAACAATAAGGTTTCAGCAGAAATTAGCTGTCGATGAAATGAAAATTCGATGAAACAACGCATTCTTGAAATTAGTGTCGGTGATTCAACGAGCACCCCTTTAAAGGTTCAAACCCTGCGATTCCTAAGAGTGCCGAAAGCTGGGACATTAAAGGTCTCTACCCACTAAACCGTATCACATCATGACCGTAAAAGGAACGTGTCAGAAAAAATATATCTTTGTATTGAAAAGTATGATACTTTGCCCGCTAGACCGTTCCGTCACCGACCAACATTTTAATACTAATTACCGTCCGGGCCTGATACCTTCATAGTACGGTCATGGTGTGATACGGTTAGTGGGTAGGACCTTAACTCAAATGAAATAGCCTGCCTTTTAGAACAGTAATCAAAACAAAATGAAACATTGTCATTCCAGAGATAGGAATTACTAATTGTTCTGCTGATAAGTATCATAAATATCAGGGGACGATCTCACACAAATTGACCGAGTCCCAAACGAAGCTCTAGGCTTGGACTATGGGTACTAAACAACGATAGAAATACTTATATAGAGAAAAATATAGTTAAATACATAGAAACATCCATGACCCGGGAAAAATATTCGCGCTCATCACACAAATATCTGCCCTTACCGAGATTTGAACCCAGGACCGCTAGCTTCGTAGGCAGGGTCACTACCAACTAGGCCAACGCGTCGTCGTAGATGTTATCTATATAATTTTCATTTTACAGTTTTGATATCATTGTAAAAAAGGAATAAAGCTTCCAAAACTATAATCGCTATGGTATTTTAGAGTCTTAGATAGCCAAGTTGAAAAGGAAGGCTTAGTTTGTTACATCCCCTATTAATTCCCCGATTTATAGTTTTGATATGTGTGAAAATCGTACTTTTCACAGTCCTCCAAAATAGTGCCCCTAAAGCGAAACTTGCGGCCGGGTAGAAAACCGCGTGGAAGTCGATGCAAAGATGGTATTTCCTGCGAACAATAACAAACTTTTAGTGAACTAAAAGTGCATTCACACGAGCCATTAGCATTTTTCACGGCAATCTATAGTTAGCAATATTAGCACGTAGATTATTAAGAGTGTTATGGTATCGGGTAACGCTTATGGTCATCACTGAACCTTGGTCTTGTAAAGGTACTGACAGACGTGCTCAAAAAAAGCATGCTCATGAGCTTGCTTTAAATTAGCATGCTCTGCAACTGTTCAAATTTGCCAGCAATAAGCATGCTTATTTTAAGCATACTCATAAAGAAGCATGCTCAAAG